>JAWIIS010000038.1:0-605891 GCA_033682625.1 Helicoverpa zea x Helicoverpa armigera | reverse complement strand
TCAGCTCTCGTTCCGGCGAGTGGCGCTATGATAAAACATTAGATTACATACTGCTATCAATATTGTATTGTATACAACGGAGGATAGTCTTTAACTGCAGGTCTAACGAATTGGAGGCTGGAGCGGGTCTGGTACACAAAGGGCCTAGTACAAATATCGTCAAATGATCTCTCCGAGGCGGAAGTGGAAGATGGTGTCAGAATTTACTGACTAAACCCAGCTCTGTTCCTTCTGGAGCTCTTTGTTACGAGAAGTGCGGGACACAAAAGGTTCCAGGAGGTACCTATGTGGGTTTTAGTCAGAAAGAGTATGACACTCTCGCTGCGCCCATAGCGAGATCTTCATTTGATCTACATATAAAAAGTCTAAACGTTTACTAAGAACTTATGTTGTCTAGTCTAGATATAAAATGAAGTGTGATAATGATTTTCCGTGAGCATAGCTCGTCGTCACGTGGCTAGTCACGGCGCACATGGCATAACAACGCAACGTGCGCGGTGCATACAAAGTGCAGCTCTTGAACCGCTTGGCACCTCGGCGCGGAACGCCAGTCCAGTCTAGTAGTATTTTGTAACATACCCGTATTGGAAATAGCTTTCATCGGTATTTGAAAAGATCGTATGTGTGAAAATCCTTTGAAAAATTGTTGACAGTTGTTCCGCCCAGTTGATAGTTGGTTCGTAGACTAAACGCAACGGGACATAAAGGGGTTGAAATTGTTGAAAATAACATTCAGGCGATGTCAATAATGCTTTTAATGGGCTTTTTATTACGAATACAATGATTGTTTCATCAATGTATTTTATGCTCATAACAGTCATAACACGAGAAAAGACATTTTTTTTAACTTTTTGTCAAGGGTGAACTCCTTAAAGAATAGGTATTATACCAGACGATACAACGCGATAAGTTTATCTTAATCGCACGTAGCTGTTAATTATAATTTTCCTGGATAACTAAGAATACTTGCGTGTTATTATGGCACAGTTACTTCACATTAAAGGTCACGTAATTTTGTAATAATACACACGTGTATTCCCATGGGGTTTTTCGTTCGCTATCAGTCGAAACGTATGAGTGCAAACTGGGATATCCTAAAGCTATTTTGCAAGCCAATGTTTACCTTATTTGTTATATTACTCATTAGACCTACATATAAATTAATATGGTATTTTAATAACTTCTTAGGTATTTTTTACGGGCAAGTGACTAAAAATATTTGTTTATAGTTAATATTTGTTTATTATTCAATAAAATTGGGATCCGTTTGAATTTATAAAAATGTTGTAGATACTAGGACATACATATTTTAGTGGGATTGGGGTTTGTTAATGCAGATGCACATGTATTTTTGTTTTCTGACGAAACTTTATCAGCATTGCCGTTATACGCCGTTAGATAAATAAGATAATTGCTACTGATTGTCTATCTTATACTAGAGTATTAGATATCCGTGGCATACCATCGGTGCTTAGCGGCACTTTGATATTACCATAATGCATACACAATGCATTTAAAACAGTCTATAAAAGTCTAGATAGGTGTTAACTGTTTAATACAGAGTTATTTACACATAGTACTTTAATATGGTTATCACAAAGGTGGTCATTACTGATCTAAGATGCTGGGATGCTGCGAGAAACCCGAAAAGCAAATCCCACCATAAATACAATGAATCAGAAAGGGAGAAAGATAATACCATAATCACATTTATAAACTAGTAGATAAAACAGCACAACAACAAAGTCTAATCACGTGATAACACAAATCGTATAATTATCTAACAAAGCAGGCGTTAGTAGTCTAGCACTACAGGAAAACATAGGAAGTCGATATCAACAAATAATAAAATGCTTACAAAAAACGCAGGGCAATTATTGCATAGCAGCTAGTGCACACGATATATGCAGCTATCATTGTTTTCCTGTCGTTTGTACACGATACTAGTGGATCAATGGAAATGGCTGAACAAATACTATTAGAGTAGTAGCACACTTCAAACTTTTAATCGGCCGATAAATTGTTCGGGCCTAGTATGGAGATGAATTTTTGATGATTCGATATCTGACCGGTGTAAGACGGACTAAAAACTAAGATTGGAAATCGCTTTTCTCAAAAAAAAACTAACCGTCAAGCCAACTAATGGTCGGCTGTTTAGTCTGCAGTGTGTTTACTTCTGTTTGTGTTATTTAGGAAAGGTAACTTAACTTTTACAGTTCTAAGGAAAAGCTTGGAGAGTTGTTTGTTTATGGTCATTATGTTTGTCATCTTTTACATATATGGTTTTCCTTGTGGTGAGTGTAATAATGATTAAAGCCACGTAAAAAACAAACACCTCTTACAATACCTGCATGCATGCAAAATGTTTCAAAACGACTTTTGAAACAAATAGTCAGCCCTAGGGGTGCGGAGATTAGTTAGTTCACTTACTATAGAGAAATTCTTAAAATATAATGTTATAAATGTTTATTTTATCCCAAGATGTTGTATGTCATCACTAGATAAAAACAGAACTTTTTAGTTCCCGCCTTTTTTCTCAGTTCACACCTTTGGCACATTATAGAAATGTCAAGTGACTCTTATATCGAGGCTATTTCTACTTGTCGATATTTAATTGATTGAATTTCATGTACACTGGCTTAGTATAAAAATAGTGTTCAATGGAGTACTATTTTTAAATGGCGGCTGACGTAATACAGTTTACGTAAACCACATTGTATTCGTTCATTTTTAACCATCAACTAAACTCATGAACTAAAAATAATGTGTCGGAGCCCTTGGACTTAAAGTCTGGTATTTGACTGAAAAATATAGTTTTAAATGATGTCATGGTCAAGGTAGCAGTTTGGTAACACACACACACACACACAAGATAAGAATATAACATGTAAATATATTTCAGTTTTATTTTTATTTAGTAATAAGTATAGATTTAATAAAACTAAACTAGGTAATAATTATAAGTACTGCAAACCTCTCCTACCTCTTTATGCTGTGCCCTACCGGGTCCATATTGTTTCAAATATATTGTTTAAACTTTATAAAAATACCACCTGTATTACATATGGAACGCAAATAAAGATTTGAATTTGAATTTGAATTTGAATTTGGTATTTTACAGGAAACGATATCGATCAAAATATAGATTTTCAATGTATTATTGTATTTATTTATGGTTTAATGATGGGGGTTCCACAGAATTCGAACCGATAACAAAAACGTACTCGCAAAATTGACCATAATTAAAACCAATACTGCGGGCAGGACTATTATAATCTACAAATCGATAAGGAAAATAAAAGGATAATATTTTCCTTGTTCCATAACAATTTTGTAGTGTGGGCACACTTTCTTGACAAAGTGCGAATACTGAGGAAAACCGTTATGTAACCACGCCTGCAGGTTTACGCAACTCATGCAGTAAATACTGGGTTATCGTCTAACTGGTGTGAATTCGAGAAGTTATCGGAATGCTGAGAATTATCATATTTAAGTAGTTTTTTTCGGTAGTTGATGCTGACCTTGGTATGTCAGAAGTTGGGTGCGTTTATTCCGGAGCAGATCAATTTAGCAATGGTCTATATTCAATAGCGCAGTTATATTAATTAAGCTATTAAGTACGGAATATTTTATAACCAAAACTACATAACAAACATTCCCAATAGATCCACCATATTTTTTACTTCATAGACAAATCAGACGCGCTCAGTGAGAGACGTAATCGAATTAGGATCTCATCGATGCATGATTCACACGAATGGGAAAATAACCTCGACAGTTGCACCTGACCTCGGCCGAACTAATTCATTCCATCAACACCTTGGAACTTTAGGGAAATAATATTATATTGGGGCTTATTAATGTGGAATTAAATATTTTTTCCAAACAGTACACTGTGAACTGGACACAATACATAAGAGAAAACTTGAGGTCGTCTGTACTTATCAAATGAAAGCATCTTGGAATAGGTGATCTCAGGAACCACTGGCACGCTTCCAAAAATTGATTCATGTACAGAAAACTAAACGATTTCCTTGGTCACATTTTCTATGAAGAAATACGCGATAAACTGAGCCCAAAATGCAGTCTACCTCGACAACATTTTCTACATAATAAAAATCTCCAAAAAAAGCAGTAACAACGTGCGTGCGCGCATCACCGCGCCACAGCATCATACAGCCGTCTCAAGGATGTTATTGTATCGTCCAGTAGTAGGTAAATCCCCGTACACATAGTACAAACTCGTTAATTATTTCACTTCCTCAAATTGTTGCCGAGCCGGTTTCGCCCTAAAAAATATTCGCGCTGATGACTTGTGTAATGTGGAAACTAAATCGCTCATCATGTTGACAGTATTATCTAGTTTGGCACCACGTTTGACACCCATCGTTCTGAACAAACGTTAGCTTTTTTCTCAACTCTTATATTCGTCTGTGTGGCACTAAAGGGTTCTTTTAAATGGGCCGTTTCGTGACAAACCTGTACAGTTAGCATGTATGGCTGTCAATTACTTATTCAAATAAATAAGACTTGTAAAGTGACTGCGAAACGGTAATTGTATTTGTCGGCGTCAGGATCCGACATCGTTAAATAAAACAAAGGGGTTCTCACACAATCACTTGGTTTATTCCATTTAACACAGTATTAGTCACTACAATTATTTATCACGAATTTGTGGGAGGTGTGCACTCGGCAACGGTCGGCGAACGAATGACCCGAGTCGTTTTTTTTTTTTTTTTTTTTTTTTTTGGTATGGCATCTCGCAGTTCAGCCTAGGAGGCCGTGTACTGCTTAACCGGACTTTTCCCTGTGGATGCCTAGAATTTAAGGCCTCCAGCCAGGGGCGTAAAACAACTTATAAACTAAGCGACTGCGCTAAGGGTACCCCCTGTGGGGTCGGACCTCGGCTTAGGGCGTCGCTGGGGAGGCAGCAAAGGGACAGGCTGGATCATATGATCATTATTATTAAATGGGGAATTTAAAGCTACTGGCTCAGCTCGCGGGCTGGCTCGATGAGCAAGGGTCGGTAGGACAGAGAACGGGACGTCGCGGCGGACCTCGGCGGCGAGGTTTGTACGAACGCGGTTTGTGTTTGTATAGGGTGCTAGTGAGTTTACTACTCTCTTGGAGGACAGTTATCTCATCGTCAGGTTCTAGAAGGGCATGCCTAGGGCGGCGAATCCTACTGATGCGGGAGGGAGTGTAATTACTGGCTGACACGATAAGTGAGTTATCGTGTTTCTCAGCGCGTTCGAAGTACCGTATGGCGGCACGCTTCATATACTGGCGGATGGTAGGGATTTTTAAGTCGACATGAAGAATCTCATTTCGAACATAATAGGGAGCTCCTGTGATTTTCCGTAAGGCACGGTTTTGAAGGGCTTGCATTCTGTGAAGGCGGCGATGGCTTGCCTGTGCGAACACAGGGCAAGCATACATCATGATGGGGCGTATGCACGATCCGTAGAGGCGTAACTTGGATTTAAGAGATAATTTGCTCTTTGAATTGAGCAAGAAGTGCAATCTGCCGTACACAAAGGCTGCTCTAGAGCGCACCTTACGTATGTGCTCGGCGAATGAGAGGCGCTGGTCTAAGATTACACCTAGATATTTGGCATGCTCCTTCCAAGGAATCGGCCTACCAAACATGGTGACTGACGGGGGTGCGGGAGGAAGCCTACGGCGGGGGCTCGAAAAGAGTATGGCCTGGCTTTTGTCGGGGTGGAGTTCGATTCTCCATAGCCTAGTCCAGACACCTAGGGTGTTGCAATAGGCTTGGAGATGTCTCACTATGGCGGCTGGGCTGCGGCCTGAGCAGTAGATTGCCGTGTCGTCGGCGAATAGGGCTAATTGAACATGCTTGTTCTTAGGAATATCGCTAGTGTATAGCGTGAAGAGGATGGGGGAGAGTACCGAGCCTTGTGGGACGCCAGCTTTTATAGGGTGGGCCGAAGAAAGAGTGCCGTCTATGCGATAGCGAAAGGTGCGATTCGACAAAAAGTCTCGTAAGATGACGACGAGACGGTCTGGGACACCGAGTTGGTAAAGCTTGTAAATCAAGCCTTTGTGCCAGACTTTGTCGAATGCCTTTGCTATGTCGAAGAGAATCGTGCCGGTGAGTTGGCCACGTTGGAATCCGTGGCTCACACCTTCCACGATGCGGTGGACTTGTTGGACACAAGAGTGATGGGTTCGAAAACCAAACTGTTCTAATGGAATAAGACTCTTTGCTTCGACGTAATCTTTGAGACGCTTATAGATAAGTATCTCGTAGATCTTGCCGAACACATTGAGTAAACTGATAGGGCGATAGCTGGACGGGTCTGATTTTGGTTTACCGGGTTTGGGAATACCGATTACGGTTGCCTCTTTCCATGCCTGTGGGAACAGGTTATGGGTCATGGCGCAATTGAAGATCGCGGTCATGAGCATTACGAGGGAAGCGGGTAGGATTTTGAACACTTTATTGGTTATTCTATCTGGGCCCGGAGCTTTACGGGGTTTGAGACGTTTGATGATCTCTGCCACTTCGTCTGGAGTGACGGCTGGCAAGGGATCGTCGGGGTCTTCTTGCGGTGGTAGGGAGGATCTGCGCTCGACCTCGGCTTCGACCTTTAGTAGGTGAGCCGGGTCGACCGGTTGGGTACTAGGCGAGCATTGAGCCTCGAGGCTGTCGGCCAGACATTCCGCTTTTTCATCGTCCTCGAAGGCGATGGAATTGTCGGGACGTTTAATCGGCGGGGTGGAAGCTACTTCATCGGATTTGAGTTTCCTTTGAAGCTGCCAGAAGGCTTGATGAGTCGGCTCGAGTTCGCTCAGCGTCTTGTCCCAGCGCGTTTCACGCATCTCAGCAAGGCGTTCCTTTACAGCACGCTGTAAGTTACGCATGTGAGACTTGTTAGCGTCGCAGGGAAAAGTACTGTAGGCACGGACAGCCGCGTTCTTCTCGGTCACCAGAGCACGCACGTCATCCGGGAGCTTGAAGCGATGAAAGCTCGTCGCTTCAACTCTACGTGAACACTTGTCCACGGTGGATTGTACGTGCTCGGTGAACGAGCCGATCGCGCCCGTCATGTCAGCGACTGAGTTGATTTCATCGGGAATTGATTCTAACTGGGCGGAGGAGGATTTCAAGCTTTCGCTTAGCATTCTCCAGTCCGTGACAATCTGGGTGGGAGGAGACCCGAGTCGTGCGCGCGCGCCGCTTTATATAAGGTCCACCGTTGACAGATCGACGGTTGACACATCGACGGTGGCGCCGTCACGGCCATGCTGACATACGCTCGTCCTCGAGCGTCTTCTGAAAACAAGACAGCAAACTGCTCGATCATCCTGACATACTCAGTCACATCAAATCAAGTCAAATCAGTCTGTCAAATCTTTAAGTTGCGAGGTCAATCACAACAGACTTAAATGTGCTGGTCCGGCAAGCCCTTTTTTACAACCAGAGTCTGTTAAACCATTCTCATCGGTATTACAACCGGAGACCGTTAAACCATTCTCATCGGTATTACAACCGGAGACCGTTAAACCATTCTCATCGGTATTACAACCGGAGACCGTTAAACCATTTTTTTAAATTACCTTTTTCTCTTTTTTTTAGCTTACTTTTTTTTTGACTTTCGTTTTCCTTTTTTTTCTTTTCTTTTTTTTATAAAATCTCACATAGTCTACACAAAATAGTTGGTTAGTCACCAGAACCTACGACCCATTAAGGCCAGTTCTTAACATGATTCGGTTTGTCATAAGTCGCAGAACATTGACCCAGAGAGCCATTTCCTAAAATCAGTCACACCAGTCACGTGTCAGGGCAGTCCCCAAGATTTGTCACGCTTGTCACATGTCATGGAATATCGGCCCTGCGAGCCAGTTCAGTTAAGTTAGTTACGTTAAGTTAGCCACCAATCATCACTTTCTGAAGTCATGTCAGTCGAACATCATGATCATTTCTGAAGTCGTGTCATATAAGTACAGGTCAAAGAACATTAATTGAAATTCGTCACTGTCACCGTCATTATCAGATGACACCTTATACCTTCCATGATCGTGATCCGCCGTCTCGGCCTCCTCAGTCCTTAGTTGGAATACAAGCTACTTCAAGTAAGCCTACACGGGCTCCAGGTATGTTACCACAGCACTTTTCGAGTACTCGAATTCAATATAAGATGGTCTCAAATGATCCTTAGCGATTTCCTATAAAGTTTCACGACACTAGTTGCACGGGACCATACAGTTGTTCCCATGGAGAATATTCGGCAAGAAACCCCATAGAAGATACCTATCATATTCTACGTCTATTATAATGAAAGCAAAAGCCCTAGACATTCCTATGCAATTGAGTTTCGGTTTCTTCCGCTCAAATTAGACGAACAAAATCATCTTCAAGAGGAATCTCACTGTTGTCACTAAAAGATTAAAACGCTCTGTTTTGTCGAAGCTATTTTCCTCCTAAATCATTCCGTTTGCTGTATCTCGAATTTCTATCTACGACTAAGCAGAGTCGACTAAGAAGCTCGCTAGATCTGAAGACATCGTTCTCGTAGAAATAAAATATAAGCTTGATTGGTATACGGTATATTGCACTGAACCTGGTACTATTTGCTACTCAATCAACATCAACAACAACGATCTGAAGAGTATGATGATGACTGACGGATATATGATGATTATAATGAACTTCTACGAGCCCGTCGCGCAACGTTCGAATCATTCTCTACAATCGCAAATAGGCACTAAAAATTTCGCATTGCTCGCCCTATCTGACTGTTGGCCAAAAATTCTACTATTGTTATAAGAGTAGTAGAATTTTTACAGGATTTCTCGAATACTCCGACTGGTATATGATTATCTGATTGGAAAGACTAGCCGGAAGACAACAGCTACTGTTCAAGGCCTAAGTACGGATTCAAATAAGGGATTCCTAGTTGAAAGGTTGTATTCGATCCCTGAAGTCAGACTACCAAAAGGCCCAACTCTATGATCAAGATAATATAGCCGTTTCTAGGTAATTACAATACAAAAGACTCAACAACCAAACCTCCTACTACAACCACACAGCCAATTCTACTAGTCTGCTATTGTGTGAGTCGAACTTTCAGACCGAAGTCAGACCTAGCACTACAACGATTTGGGATACCTCCGCCCAGTCCGGGACAGTGAACGTCGCCGCGCACAACCGGCAAACACTGAGTCACGTTGACTATAGGGATAATTTCTCGACTTATCAACAGCTAGAACGGCAGCTAACGTCCATTGCAAAACTCTCTCGGTATCGTTATCCTCACATTCAATAAGCAACTAACTATATCTAGTAGACATTAAAGTCAAACCAACTATGTCAGCCTCCCTTACAATGAACTCTCTCTGTTCGCGTTTACATACTACCTGATTAACCAAACAGATCGACCGATCGTGGCGCAGAGCCAGACACCCCGTCAACTCAGCCACAAACCCGACAATTTCTGCTCCCCCGGCAAACTTCATCTCAGACGGAATCCGTGAAGTCAGAAAAGGAAAGTGCTTAGGCAACTGACTAAACTTTGAAAACATTTGGGTCAGCAGTGGCTCCCCCAGCCGTCAAGTCCCAAATGTGTGGCGCAACAATAGCCATCCGCGCCGATGAGGCAATATTCTGGGAACAGCAACAGTCCTCCTCCGGCAAATCTAACCTAAACAAGAGGCAAGTCCTTCACACTGACACGCTCAGAATAAGACAGGCACCACCCACCAGACCTACACTCCAGAAATCACAGCCATAAGTGCGCACCAACACTAGCCAGAACGACTCAACGGCACTACACCCCTGACACATTTCTCCTACGCATCACGAGCTGCACTACCACCAGTTACGGATTTCAAGAACAGCAATCACCTTTCAAACGAAGAAACCGGTCACATCAGCTGCCAAGCAAGAAATAAAAGAAAGATCCAACAGTTAGTCCGACTTTCGAATTGTAAATTACAACTACGATTGGCACTCACACGAACGCCTTCCATTCGACAGGCTTTACATGACCTTTGTGTCCCTTAGCCGACTTATCAGCCCATCCTGGTTTTCTAGGAACCACAGTAACTCGACACTAACTGTACTCACACAGATTTACACGAGTCTCTTCCTGATCACCACGCTGCTATCGCACAGGCCAACGGGTCTTTTCCAAGTCACCCCGATACCCATCATAGGTACAGCATAACACAATAAAATCACTAAGTAGGCGTAAGAAGTAACAACACCTTGCCAACAAATCTATAGTCTGACGTATAATTGAATTATTCTATGTAACTGAAAGACATTAATCAGAACCCGTGGAACTACTTCTCAGCGTCGGTGATTCCACTAGTTAACTACCACTGACAATAATTGTGTGCCAGCTGATTGTTGACCACGGCGATAGTATAATTAGCCCTTATTACGAGATCAGCCAGCCGCACACATATTATAGTGCGCAGGCATCTGCGCAGACACAGACGTACCCTATTCCTTCAATCTCATAGCGACAGCCCAACACAACCAGAGAGAAACCACAAGGAGGACCGACATCAATGCGCTCTCCAATGAAGGGTGCGTCAATCAGCATCTTCCAGGCTCCGGGCTGCCTTTTGAAAATTTCCAAAACCAACAAAGCGAACTCGTCCCGACCCGAGATCCCGAGCACAACAGTCGCACTACGTGACAACTAAACCAACGACACAGTTCATATCTACCAATACCACTAGTCAACGAGGCAGTTCCACGTTTAATAACCTCGTGTAAAAAGTAACCTCAACATAAAACTATGGATTGAACAATGGATTGGTCTCACCGGGTTTTCCACTCAACGTGCGTGACAATCGCACATCGCTATGGCGCGCAGTACAGCAAAGCTTTCGCGGACGTGAAGCCACGGAGATGCACAAGCACCAACACTCCGACCTCACAAAGACACGTTGGGCTAATGGCTGGCAGCGTCGTAATTTTCTCGCCATATTGCACAATGATCACCGTCATTGTTGAAACATGAAGAAAAAAAAAAAGACAAATTCGGTTAATTTTCTAGCATACCTTCAATAACTAGCTTGACATGTAACAATGGAAACCGATACCATTACCATAACCGTGGTTACCATACTTGTACCTTCGCTGAAATTCTTAATAAATCTTCTACTACAAACTCCATTTTAAATTATCGACTTCCATTTTTTTTCTTTTTAGTGGGTAGGCAATTTATCTTCACGTGGCGAGTTCTCCCGAAATCAGTCTGGTCATTCACCAACCAACCAACATCGTGTTGCAGTACGAGATTCACCACCCAGGATTCTTGCTTGTGCTTGCCTGGCTTGATTCAATGCGATAGCAGTGTTGCATCAGGCGTATCAACTTTTGCCACTAGAATCTTCACATTTTGAACACGTGGGCGATGCAGGGCAATCCTTAACAGATGTGGGCATTCGGATTGTATCCCACTTCTGATGTCGGCGTCAGGATCCGACATCGTTAAATAAAACAAAGGGGTTCTCACACAATCACTTGGTTTATTCCATTTAACACAGTATTAGTCACTACAATTATTTATCACGAATTTGTGGGAGGTGTGCACTCGGCAACGGTCGGCGAACGAATGACCCGAGTCGTGCGCGCGCGCCGCTTTATATAAGGTCCACCGTTGACAGATCGACGGTTGACACATCGACGGTGGCGCCGTCATATTCATGTTCATGATATTCAATGTTGGTCAGTTCTTGAAGGATAACAGTTTTTTTATCGATGATATTGTATGACCACACGTTTGGCCCCTATTTCGTCTGATGGTAATGGACGATGTGGTCAGAGATATTGAAACATTTCTCCAATGTCTTCCTAGCTTGATCAAACGTTGCAACATGACCGGCAGCGGCCGAGGGCTAGCACTTGAACCCTGAAATAGCTCGGCGCGTCACCTTCAGAATTAGCGGCGGGAACAAAAGCAGAACGATGTAAGTAGCTCGATCATCAGCCCAATATGTGATGTGACGTAGGCGTTTTGTATACAACTTGCTGTTTCTTGCGGTTTCACTCGCGGCTCGTAGAAACTACACGGGTGTAAGGTAGCCCAACAGTTAAAGATTTTTGAAAACGGTTCAACAGTTTCGGAGGTTTAAGTTAAACAAACAATCAAGCAAGATATCTTTATATTTGGTAATGTTTAAGAAAACTAAAGTTTTTTCTAAGGCAATCTTGCAGGGCTTTCACTTTTATCAAAATTTTAGGATATCTGCACACTGTTTGTGTTAATATGCTTATACATAACTTCCGTTATTTTCCTAAAAAGACCTTCAATTCTAATAATCTAGCTAATCTTAACCGCATCCTAAATATTGATATTAAACCAACAATATTCAATTTCAAATTGCACATTACATCAGCTATCTATAACATGGCATTTATCCAAATCGATTCAGCTCTACCGTGTATATCCAAAACACTGTAACTCGAGTTACAGTCTTTTGCCTTAATAGCGCTCATTTGATTCCTTCGAGGCAGTTACATATCTCTATAATATTACTTTTTCATTTTAAAGTACATAGAAGGAGATAGGAGCACCTAAAAAACACTGTATTTTAGTTACATTTATGGTTTAGTTTGGCATATCACTGTAATTGAAGTTACAGTGTGTTGGCAAAACATTTTACGCGCGAATAGCCGAAAGCTTTAGATACAGTGTTTTCGATACCCAAACAATCTTGACACGCCGCGCGCGGCGACACTTCTCTGCGCGTAATACTTGCAAGACGCGCGGGGGGTGGAGCGAGGGCTCAACGGTTAGTAGTCAGTCGTGAATCATTGCTTGCTCGGACGCGCGTGTTTTGATCGATGGCGCGTACCTACTTTCGATAGATTTTCGTTTGTGCGTTTAAACGAGTTTATAAATAATAACAATGAGTGGGTATCGAAATAGATTATTAGTGAAATTGTCACAAAGCAATAAACAACATCACAACAACTCATCATGTACCACAATGGCTTCAGAATTAAACAGTGTGTTGAATGAAAAAGAGAATATCACCGGCATTAATAAGGAGCGTCCTGGTATCAATACATCATACGATTGTGGTAGCATTGAATATGATTGTTCCACATATGCATTCGATTCACGTAATATAAGCCCCTTGATACCCCTTAGTGAATCTCAAATAAATGAGTGTATTGCCGACAATCTTGGTGGCGACGTCAACTACGTTGATTTATTACCCGTACCTGCTTCTAGTACCAATCAAGAATTATGCAAGGATTTAAGTAGCCAACCCTGCGCAGAGAGTCCATCATTCCATTCTGATACTGGACCCGTAATTAATGTAGACGCGGCGCCCTCTTCTACTTCCAACGTAGAGTGTCTCGATACGTCAAGTGCTGTATTTCCGTGTGAAACACTAGAAGAAACTTATTCTCCACCAGTCAAAAGATGCCGAGACCCTAACGTTATTTTGGAAAATCAAGCAAAAAAGCATCCCATGAGACCTTCTTGCCAAAACTGCAAAAAAAACTGTTCTGTTAACATCTCTGAATCCAACAGAGAGACCATTCACAGTCAGTTTTGGAGTATGGACAGACAGAGACGACGGGATTACTTATCAAGACAGGTGCATAAAATGTCCACGGCAACCAAAACGGCTGGTCCTACCTCAAGGCGACACAACACTTTGACATGGACTCTTAATGAGTTCAAGGTATGCAAAACATTTTTTTTAAATACCTTAGGATACAGTAACGATGAAGCAGTCCAGGCTGTTCTAAAACAAAATCACTTGAGTGGAAATAAAAATCCTAAAATTAGTGCTGCTCCTGATCCCAGAGGTCGTCACACACCTTATAATGCTTATTCTGCGGAGTACGAAGACGAAATGAAGAATTTTATATTAAAGTATAATCCTATGCCATCACACTATAATATAAAACATGCGCCTAACAGAAAATATCTGCCAGTAGGCGTGAATTTTACATCCATATACAAAGAATTTCAAATATACTGTCAAGAGAAAAACCTGAAAGTTTGTAGTTGGGCACATTTTCACCAGATGATCAAACAGCTCAATCTTTCTACAGCAGAGCCAGCTCAAGATATTTGTACAAAATGTAGAAACCACGAGGTAAAACATAAAGCATTACCTCTACCGTGTAATTGTACTGACTGTATAGATATAGGCAAACATTTAGAAAACAAAAGAGATTCAAGAAGAGATTTGAAAGCAATAGAAGAAAAGTGTGAAAATTCAGAAGGACGAGACGTGCTGTATACTGTAGATATGCAAAAAGCTATTTGTATGCCACTGTTAACTACAAAAGAATACTTTTTTTCAAGAAAACTCGTACTTTTCAATGAATCATTTGTGCCTCCGGGAAAAAACAAACAGGCTGTCTGTGCCGTTTGGCATGAGGGAGAAAGTGGTAGAAAAGCTCACAATGTTGCTTCTACGTACACCCATTTTCTTAGAAAATATTGCAGAGACCTGAAGTCCGTAACATTTTTCTTGGATAATTGTAATGCACAAAATAAAAATAAGATACTATTGTCTGCTTTGATAAGAGTTATTAATGATAAAATGACAAATATAGACAAAATTACTCTGGAATACTTTGAACCAGGACACACCTTTATGGCCGCTGATGCTGTACACGCCGCAATCACAAAAAAATTGAAATCTAAGGGACAAGTCTACGATATAGATGATTTTATATGTACAATTAAAAGTTCACGAAAAAACATGCAAGTCGACTTATTAGGTCACCAAAATATGATAATGTTTAGTAATGATTCCAAAGTAGCATTTCCCAAAGAATATAACATACATAACCTTAAAGTAATCGAATTTAGAAGAAATAATGTAACAATATTTGTTAAGAATGATTACAATGCTGAATTTAAAGAGATATTTTTTTTGAAAAAGAAAATAGAAATAATATTGCGGGCAAAAATATCAAACGGAGTAAATGATCTTTTGGAAGACATACCTAAGGAGAGTCAACCCAGAGGTATTAGCGAGATTAAAAAAAAAGAGTTATTAGACTTGTGCAAGTCAATACCTCAAACAAGAACATTTTTTTATGAAAATCTTGTTGTCTCGGAATCACCCGATCTTGACGAACACATTGATACTGATTTAATATAACTTCTAAGTAATTTACAGACTGATTACTAATAAAAACTTGATCTCATTATTGAATTTTTTGTATTTAATTTGCATTTTTTTTTTTTAGTTTTGTTATGTTAATTTTAATTTTACTGCAACGGTTATTCTACCTAAGAAATAAGTAAGAATTAAGAAATAATAATTGATGTTTGGAGAAGTCTAAGTTGAGCTTTTGTTATTCAAGTATTTTTGATTTTATTTTTGAAATGTTTGATTTTATTTGTAATTTTTCGTTTGATTATAATGTAAGATTTGATTCATTTTATTATAACAAATAAATAATTTTTAATGTAAATTCTGTTTTATTATTTTTGACATAAGTGGACCCAAACAAAATTTAACACCCCTATAACACTTTGTAACTGTAAGTATTTAAAATTGTCAATGTAAATTCATTCGGACATCCTCATAAATACTTATTATTGTTAAGGTAATACACTGTATTTGAAAATACAGTGTTTTTGTATGATCCATTGGCTCTGTTCTCATAAAACCAATACACTGTAACTAAATATACAGTGTTCTGCTCAAACAATCGGATAAATAAATCTTAGTTTTATTGGGGCAATACACGTTTACTTAGTTAAGTCTTATTGTATGGATCGTATGGTTGTAAAATTAAGATGGTTAGATTAGACGTAAAAATGCCTATAATTTGGTACCTATTACTATATACTTTATTTTTAATATATTAAGAAAACAAACCAAAAATCAAAAAAAGTTTTAATAGCCCTTTACACGAAAAAGGTACTTTTGAGATACAGTGTTTTGGATTTACACGTCAGAGCTGTTTCAACTGAACTGGTCAGTACATAAACATCAATTTAACTGATAAAATAAATAATTGTTAAATGCATCGCACTGTTAGATGATGTCTAAGGTCATTCGGAATATTTAGTTAGAACAAAGAATATTTTGACATATCAGGTAAACCTAAATTACGATAGGTATTTTCCTCAATTTCTCCAAATTCTAAGAAAATTACTTGACCGGTCGACAGGTTTAAATTGGTTTAGCTTTTATATATTAGTAAGAATCGATATGAAAATAGATTTGACTGAGTTTATGCTTTTGATAGGGTAGGTAAAAAAAGTATTGACACGACGATAGAATATATAGGTTGTCAAGTAACGTCTATAATTTATGTATATCCAACTAAGATATCAACTAACAAGTAGATACAAAATTCATTGCACTTTAGTACTTATGCCCTAACAAATAAGAGCTATATTTCTCTTTATCCGACTCAAGTTAGCAGTTTCTGATGTAGGTAATGACTTCTCAGAATATCTGTATTGTATTTATTTCTGGCCGATCGCTGTTTACTTTATTATTATGCATAATTAGTTTACACTTGCTGTTACTCAGTCAAAATAGTTGGGACTTTTTAAAGCATTTGCATTACTGTTTTTAATAATTTACTGTAAGATATTTTTACAAAATAGGAGAAATAGATTGTATTGGTGACAGAGTAGACACCTATAAAAACCAAATAAGCCGATATACAGAAACAGAAGATTCCCGCCAATTTCCATCGAATATTTGTACCAGTCGGTTCAAACCGATCGCCACCACGCGAGCGTAAAAAAATCCAGTGATTCATCATAATTAAATACTAAAAATAGATGAATGAACTTGTACACCGTTTTCCTTTAGCGGCGTAGTAACAAGTTAAATAATTTTTGTTTAGTAAATCTCCTGCTCATTATAACAACATAGCGATCTTCGACCGCGGGTTTTGTCTATTCTTGACGTCTATGAATCATGTGTTATTTTACAATCTTTGATTTTTTCTCTGTGTTAACCAAGTTTTTGCTTCAGATTTAAACTAGGAAAGTTTTGATGGAAAATATGTATGCGACTCTTACATATTATACTATGAAATGGGTTAAAAAAATAAATAATGATGATGTTCGCTATCGTGCATTATCGTCATCTGATAGGTAACTGCTTGTGATGTCATATCATCGAATTTGAATGATACATTTCTCTCTTTATCTTAGAAAGAGTTGGCCCATTGAATAAATATTGATAAACGACTATTTTCTCGATTGAGGATGACAGGGCAGTTAGAATGATAGTAAATAAAAAAGCAAGACGCAGGTGTAGGTACACTATCAGGAATTAGTTTCTATGGGTTACGTTTTCACATAAAAACTTTCAAGCTGCGGGTTAAACCTCATATCAGATTTGTATCCAGCCACCCTTACGGTCTCCGACGTGGATTCTTATACAGAAGTATTCCACTACATAGCATTAAGTTTGTGAAAACTACGGATAAATAAACCGGTACATAAAATAAGAATTAATATCTGCCAGGCACCTCACCAGTAGATAAAGCCGGGGTGCATGACCTAATAAATTTGCTCTACAGAGAGACCGCCCCCGATTTGTACGGTGCCAACTTGTTCTTATAATATTTGCTGAGCGCACATCTGAATAATTTTTCGTATATGCCAGTGCACTAAATAAGAGAATGATTTAACGAAACCAAAACTTTAATTACATTTAATGTAGATATGAGGTTGTTCATTAAACGTAACATGCTATAAAGAATGATAATTATGAATGTGGATGGGTGGAGAAGCAGAAGTAGACCCACGAAAAGTAAGATTGAGAAGGCAGTGCATGTTAGTATGACGACTGACAGAGAGGAATGGAAGAGGAGAACACATTGTGCCAACTAGGGCATGCAATACCGGTTAACCGGTTTCGTTTTTACCGGTAAATCGCCCATTTTTGCGAGTTTTAAATTACCGGTAAAAATGAAATGAAACCGGTAATTTACCGGTTTTTACGTTTTTCTGATAAAATATAGCAATTGTTCATTTAACGTCAAATCTTTGTTAAGTAGCCTGAATATAATGTAATGTTGCATACATTACGTATTGTAAGAGTGTTAAAGTTACTGTTTTTTAGGAAAGTAAACTTGTGTGTCCTTAACTATCTCTAGGTTAGATACAAATCTTCTTTCTCATCTTAATTTATAAAATCTAAACAAATTGTATTCATTCGGTTATTCTGTTTTTCCTCATAGCTGTCAGCTCATACTAGGTACAAATGTAGCTAATGCTTATTTTACCTACTCTATGACCTTACTGAGCAAGGGCTTTTACTTCACCACCATGCGGACAGCTCTGAGGACACGGTGGAGCACACAGTCCAGGTGTGCACTGCCTGGGAAGGGTACCGCCGTGTTGTCGTCAGCGGCGACCTTTCGCGTCCTACCCTGGTTCAAGCTTCCATGGTCCGGAGCTAGAGGGAATGGGAA
The DNA here is from genome assembly GCA_033682625.1 of Helicoverpa zea x Helicoverpa armigera. Classification (NCBI taxonomy): domain Eukaryota; kingdom Metazoa; phylum Arthropoda; class Insecta; order Lepidoptera; family Noctuidae; genus Helicoverpa; species Helicoverpa zea x Helicoverpa armigera. Next base: position 587,476 of record JAWIIS010000038.1, on the reverse strand, counting down.
GTCGTCGCCTCCTTCTGCGAAGCAGTCATGCTCGAGAAAGAGACGGCGGAGCGACTGCGAGTAGCACCTCTCATCAAAGCCGCTGTAGTGGACCAGGGAGACACCACGGGCGCCAAGGGTCGAGAAACGACTCCCGGCCACCATAGGCGTCGGTCTGTGGGCGGTGAGTTCAGGTGGCTCATCGTTCCACCGTCTGCATAGACAACAGACCCGTGTCAGCGGACCGCTTTGTTCCACGGGCTCCTCAGGGAGATGTCAGCAAACCCAGTGGGGCCCAGCAGGGCCAAGGCCTGCCGGGGCCGCGGGATTGTTCAAAAGAGTTACCGCGACCCTGGTCCATAAAACGCCTACTAAAAAACATGGGTAGACAGAAAGAGTCTGTCATTTGATGATTTACCACAAAAAAGGGCTTTCACTTCAATGTAAAATATATATTTTTTCGGTAATTCTTAGCCTTTATCCCGTCTTGTGACGGGGTCGGTTTTCCGTATCTTCCTTCTTCCACTTCGCTCTATCCTCCTGAATAGACATCTTCCTCTTCGAGTTCGCAGATTTTCATGTCATTCATTACGACACTCAACCACCACCGTTTCGACCTGCCTTTGCGCCTTTGACCGGGTATATTGAGATTGAGTACTTATCACATTCACACTGCCGATGTCCTCAGGTGTCACTCCTTTTTACATGTCCGTACCATCGCAGCCGTTTCTCTTGCATTTTGTCGGCGACATCGCGTACGGATGGTACTGACATATTTTTTGTAACGGCCCACGTCACAAAAAACGTTTACCACCTTATACTTTGCATATTTATTTATTTTTTGCTTTAAGACTACCCAATCTTATTGTTATAATAACACATTTAAAAAAAAAATCAAAAATTACCGTTTTACCGGTAAAAATATTTTTATTACCGAATTTTTACCGGTAATTTTTGTTTTACCGAAACTGCATGCCCTAGTGCCAACCTCAAATAACTTGGGAACAGGCAGTACGTAACAAGACGGAGAAGAAGACTTAAGTTTTTCAACCTACGCTTAAACTCCCATAATGAAGATTTTCTACAAATAACTTAATACATTTTTAGAAATAGTTTTATCAGTATCAGCGTATATAACACAATGATTCAGAACATGGCAATAGCGTGGAGCAATTAACTGATTACTTGACCACTACATTGGTTCAATTAGTATGATAAACTTTGACTTTACACAGAATAACTGTAAGGCTATTTATTAGACAGTTAAATGACCAGCAGCTGCAACCTTTGCTAAGATATGATAATAGTATTATTGCAAGGTGACACAAAGGTCTGAAGAAGGAACATGGTGGGTTATAGTCAGTAAAAGTCTGACACTTCCTCACGCTACACCCACAGCGGGAGGGGACCCATTTGATGATCCTCCATTAAAAAAGGCGAAGTTAATAGGTTGAATTCTAAAACCAATATCATGATTCATGACAGTGACGAAAAAGTTGAAATGATTTTATTCTGTCCTTACGTCATCATGATTAATGAGACCGTATTTTTTTTTCTTTTGGACTATGTCAACAGAAGGAGTAAGTAGTAGAATAGGCACAATAGCTGCTTTTGTGAATGGTCTACGTGACTCGTAAGTATCTAAAATATTCAAGGATCAAATACCTACTTGAAATATAATGTGTCACAAAACCACAGGTTTTCTTTTAGGTAGTCTGATGTGGGAGGTATGTACGACTGTTATTTATAAGTGATCCTATTTTTTAGTAATTTAAGTTAAATAAGAAAGAATGGGAATAAATGGAGGTTTCGAGTTTCAATGTAGGCGAAGAGTTATTTTAATAGGCCTTCTTAAAATTATATACTTATTATGAAATAAGTGTGCAGTAAAAGTTATAACTTCAAGCTAAAAGAGCCGAGCACGGATTGAGGAAAATTAGACTTTAACTTTATTACAATTGCGGTTTTAATTCTAAGAAATTTATAAATACGACACAATAGTACTTTTCCAAATTAATTTGATAATAACTTTATCATATAGGTCAAGTCACTGAAATATCTAAGACTCAAAAAAAAACCTATAGCTGTGATGAAGTAACGGCTTGGACACCTCGATAAATTAAATCAATAAGTCTCAATGATAATTTGAAACACTACCGATCTGATCAAACATTATTTTAATATTTATAAACTCGGTGTGCCCAAGCGCAGGTACAGTCGCACTCAAAAGGAAGTACACATTATTTAAAGGCTATTTTATATTTATTCATTCTAGAACCAAACGCCAGTTAGTGGGATTGATTCTTTAGAAGGTACCTTAACACCTCTAAAAAATTTGGGATGAACTTCATTTTTTTAGGAACGACATTACATGAAACATAATTTACCATTTGTTTCCTGAATATCAAGAATGATCGGTTTCCTCTCTTGACAATAAACTTGCCCCATTTACTTTCCTATAAATTCTTTACTGTCCGGCAACTACTCGTCTCATGAGCAATTTATGAGCATTCATTACCATGCTCTGTTAAGGCGGATTACCGTTTCCTTACAATCGTAAACAAAACCAGCAGCTTCCAAACGCCAGTTATTACCACAATTCAGTCATAGATATTTGTAACTAATCACTAATTCGGTACATGACTGTAGGTACATTAACATCGTTGGCCGACAGCCATGCGCGTGAGCAACTAACCTGAGCGCCTTGCTGGCCGGCTGCTCGACGATCTCTACGTAGGGCTGGTCGCGGCGCGCCATGCTCTCGTCTATGCCGGCGCCTGCGCCCGCGCCGAACGACGGATCCGCCAAAGTAATCGCCTCAACTGGTGGAAAAAGTTAACATATTAGTAGAAGTACAAAACGTATATGTAGAGTAAAAGGTCAATAACAATAAAGACAAATATGTAATAACAAAACGATAAAAGAAAACAATATGATGCCCTTCTCTTCTTCCTAGCATTCTTCTTATCCTTTTCGTTTATTCATTTTTATACATATAAATTACATATTAAATATAAAAAAATACATTTAAAAATAAAAATTCTTATCCTTATTATTTAGGATCATAATTACTTGAGCACTTTTTACAAGTGTTATTAAATAAATATAATTCAGGATGTGAACGCAAATGACACATTACTCACATAATTAATGAGGTTTCTTACAAACCAGTTTCTCCTGACATTTAAAGTGGATCAGAGGAAGTAAATATTGCTATGAATACCACAAAAAGGTCTAGACTGGCTGTTTCAAGAGGGCCCGTAAACAATAAAACAAAATGTTTTCCAGGGACTTTTTTTAGAAGAAAATGACCCTTTGTCCTTTGACGCTGAAGTGGATATTTCGTGTAATTATTACAGTCAGACTTTTAGAAATTTTGTATGATCCATTGCGAGCTCCATCAAAACATATTAAAACAAAATAACCACGAAGCGAAGGTCGGGTGCGAGTTGTGAGACGGAACACATACCTATTAAAATATTAATAATATTTATAGCCGAGACGTTGTTAAAACTGACTAGTTTTCGGACGAGTGGATCTCTTCAGCTGTTCCAGTATGACAAGGTCAAATAAATAATATTTTAATATGGCTGCTGTTTGTGATAGAGCGCTGTTGCCATGTATGCTGTGATGGTGAGGTCATTGAACTGGTCTCGTAATATGTTCAATGCCTTGATCACTGGCTCTTGGCAAAGTTATATCATAATAACAAGCTATGTGGTCAAAAAAAATAAAGTGCGTAAAAAATGTTATGATTGCTACAAAAACATGAACTAATATCATGAAGCTTATCCTATAGATTCAAATATTTTAAAATTTAAAACTATAGAAGCTACACGTTTGAGCCCATCATTAGCCTTTAAGCCACTTAAAAATAAACTATGGAACTCGCCACACTATTAGTGCAGGCGTACTCAACCCACACTTTGAGGTGAACTTGTTAAAATACTATCAACAACAATTTTACTATATACAACTTCGTAGTAAGATTGTTGACAATTTACCTACCAATGTACTATGGAGGTCATTATAATAATCTAAATCCTATATTTGTATATTTTATTTTAATAAATATGTAGATAAATAATGGAATACTTACAAACATCACTAATATTCAGTTGTTCGTCATTCTGGGGACCGCCTATACGTATGGCGCTTTCTGTAAAAAAGAAAATATTATTTAATAAAAACGAATACAAAATAAAGTCTTTTCACTACTTTTACAATCACATTTTATTGGGATACTTTAATCTACAATGATATGGAAAAGTTATGACTTGGAATTAACGTTTTTTTACGAAGGTCTGTGTTTACATAAAAGTTACACAATATTATGAAATGTAAATTCACACAATATGATTTGATGAGTTAAATCAAATAAACCAACAGATCAACGACACATTGATGCAAATTAATATCTAAAAACTACATAAGCGGAATATCGTAAAACATTCCTATTTCTACTTGGCAATGATTTTACACAGCAACAACTAAAATAAAGTGAAATACTACATTTAGGATAGTTACTTACAGTTTATTACATATTTTAATAATTTTTGTAGGTGTAAAAATCAAAACCTTTATACCACATAGTACTTCTAACATTTTACGGTCAAGGTAAAACAATACCAATACCAAATAAATATATTTATTTAAAATAAACAATATTTTTCCAAATAAAATAAATCTGTTTAAACCATTGTATAATGTTAGTGAAGCTGTTAAACATTATGATGATACCCACAAAATGAAAATACACAAGCAATACACTTTCTCAAACCAACAAAACTACAGTCTTTATAACAACAAAAAATATAGAAAACTACTTAATTACGTTTTACAATTTAGTTCTCAACAGTCAACCAAAAGTTTTTTACAAAAAAATAAACCCGACTTCAAAAAAATAAAATCGGCCCAGAAGTCGGTGTCTAATGGATGTCCCTAAGTTAATTTTGCCACCGACTTCTAGGCCGACGCATCAAAAATTAGTTTTCGGTCGAATTAAGAACCTCCTTTTTGGGAAGTCGGTTAAAAAGTAAAGTTACTGAAACAAAAAGAAACAGACTCCAAAATTGCAATTGTCAACATGTATCTTTCCCTGACTGTACTTGCGCAAATATATTCTAACGAAGTCATTAGATTACTTAACTCATGATTCATTCAATTGTTTCTAACACCGTTTACAGGTACAAAGACACAAGCCAAGCAAAACGTGCGGTGCCCACTACATCACAATACTTATAAATAATAATCATTGTAATTGCTACTCGCTGATTTTATTACAGGTATTAATACTGTACTTTGATTGAGGTAAACTTCAAGTGCATACAAATAAAATATGAGGCTAAAGATGTACCACTGTACACATTTTTGTGAATTTAGATATACGGTCAGACTGCTGACCGTTTTTGGTGCCACTTTGGAGCAGTTGTTGCTGTCAGTCAGAACCAGTCGGAACAAAACTGACAGCTATCAACTGCACTGAGACGCGGTGGCATTAGTGGCACTATAAATTATTTTGCCATCTGCAGTCAAACTTCAGTGAAGATATACCTAACTACACAAATGCATTTAAAAATTTAAGTGAGGTCGATTGTTTTAAGAATGAATTTTCCATGAAAACACGATGACATTCATAAGATAAAACTGTTCAAACAAGACATTGTATTAATTTCGAGTATTCAGCAATGTTTTCAGAATAATATTGTATAGATACAGGAAGTTGTGAACGTTATAATAGAAGCAATGTCGCCAGACAACGATTTCCGCTATATTGTCATCGAATTGGAGCAAACTATTATAGAAGCGTATCTTATACTATAGTATTATAACGAGGGCAGGTATTTCTCATTACTGTTTACAATCTTCTATGTATGTATGTATATTCAAATGTTCCTCTTTCACGCAAAAACTAATGGATGATTTTGATGAAACTTGGCAGTAATGCAGTGATGTATAGCTTATACATCAGGACAACATAAAGGCTACTTTTTATCTAGATTTGGTAAGTAGTTCCCTCAGGAAGCTGGTAGTACATAATAACTGCCGGTATTCACATTTATGTAAATTGACTTAGCTAATACAGAAGCAATTGACAAAAGTTCCACTTCTCGATAAAGACCTATCGCTGTAGTGTTAACCAATTGTTTATAACGTTCGTAACCATAGGCGCCATGTATGTCTACAAAGGAATGCTGAGAGTGATCGTGATCGCTGCCAAGACTGACTTGCATCTGTCTTTTTGAGAGGGTAATGACCAGGTAAAGGTTGAGATACTCAGAGAGGAACCGCATTACCAGACACCAATTGATGCTGTTTTGTTTTTAGCACAAATAAATGGAAGGGTGGCGTAAGTCCTTTATAATTCTTATAAATTGATCTAAAAGGACCTATTTCTGCCAATCCGTTGAGTTTTCAACTCCCAAAATTTCCCAGATCATATAATTTAAACACCAGTTATTCGATGCTATAATTTCACAGACACCATGGTATTCCTTTATTTAGTGTGGCGCGTTTTTTCTGCAATACTCATTGTGTCACTAGTTCAATACATCACGGCCCACGCGGGCGTGTCACGCGCAGACGCAGTCTAGGCGACGCGTGCGCATGTTCGCTCACATCATTTACTATTAATATTTTCTGTTGCCACACTTGTAATTGGGTAGTCTGAACGTCAGATTAAGTTTCGTAGTTGTTACTGAGGTGTTTTAGTTTTTATTGCTATCTATGCAAGGTACTACTTTATGGAAGTATAGGTAACTTTGTATCAACCCATACTTTCTTATACTATAATCGGGTCCCGAATTCATCCCGAAATGGGTTTGGTGTGTGAAAAATCAATCAATATAAATAAACACGGACTGAGGGCGACCAAAAAGACAACTTTACTAAAATAATTGCTACTGGTTCAGGATGTTGATATGATTTTAATTATACAGAACTCCATTAAGTAATCTAAAAATAACTAAACGCTTTTTGAATCACGGAGCAAGATACAACGATTATTCAAGTATTTTAGACAAGCTGTATGTTCGAAACATGCGGCCAAACTAGTTTCTCTTTTAATTAATTTCTGTTAAATTTTACAATTCAAAACTGCAGAATGGAAATAGATGGCAGCAAGGGACACAATAAATACTCAAATATAAAAAAAATCCTAATTACAACAAAGTTTTGCTTAACTACTTGAAAATTGAAAATACGACATCCTAGTTATTTTCCACACTAACTATTGTCACATAATCAGCACTTGTCTACGTAATGTCTAACAAATCACATGTTGTGGTAGGTCACTTATTAAACTGTTTATAATAAATTAATCACCATTTCAGAATATTTTATTACAAAATGCTGAAATTAAAATATCATTTCATTCAGATTCATAAATTATTCGCGACTAGACTCACGGATCTGCAACTTGCTAGATAATATGCATGACATAAAAACTACCTGTCTCCTCGATATTTCAAACTATTATGCAACTTATCGAAAGTGTCAATACCTCTACTAACATAAACTCGGATAACGAGTATATAAAAACAGCTTATACTGCATTGCGATCTACAGTAGATAATAATGTCACATTCAGACCAAAAACTACCAAAGAACGTATAAAAGTTGAAGACTTTCGCCAAGAAGAACTAACAGGAACGAACACCATAAAATAGAAGGTAATTTTAAACAGTAAGGTAAATTCATATACTTCCAGTAATAAAATTCTCTTGACGGAAGGAAATCCCAAATACATAACCATGTATGTAATAATGATGCTTCCTTTCCTTGTGACATAATGCAATATGAAGAACAATCACAATATTCCTCTCTGTATGAAAAGAACCCTGTGCCTTGCAGAGGGACTATAAAAAGGCTGATATTTAGACAAAAATTTTATAAACTGATCTTAAAGACGTAACTATGGGTCAACACGTGGCTCCTAACACTATAAGTATGAACAGAGTCTACTGCATATAATAAGTTATATTTAGTTTATGCACACGGTAATAGGTGTGGTTGTATGCCATCCTTTCTTCACGGATGTTGGCCAGCTTCATATAAAATGCAAATGTCCTTTCGAAATGCCATTGAATAATTTCGGCTGCTAAAGAATTTTGAATCAACAATTTGAAATGCAGATTAAACTTGATATTAATCAGAACAATTCTGCATAAATCTTGTAAAGTTGCATTAAAAAAAAATCAATTATAATGAATGCAAAATCATGCTAAGAGAAACACTAACAAAATAGTTAATTAATGACTTAATTAATCAAAAGGCGATAATAACAAGAATTCTATCAAAATGAAACCGCACAATAATGCATTTCCGGATTTTATTATTAATGTTGTACACCTTGTTAACAAAATTAACTGAAGATTTGTTGATACTACAATGTTACTATTAAAATTATTTATTGGAAAATCTAGCTACTCTAAGGCACCTTAATATTTATGTATTTCAATATAATCAACATATCACTCATACAATCAATACTAAATCATCAAAATAACAAGCAGTCTAGAAGCAAGCAGAAAAGAGATAACAAAGTCTGAATTGAAAGCTCACGTCTTAAAACATGAGTCACGCGACCGACTTATTAGGTCAACTAACAGAGCAGAAAATGGAAGAAGTGCGAAAATTGGTCCTGCAAACCTTCGCAGCTTTTTTATTAATAATGAATTAGGTACTGAGTACACGCAGAAGAAATTACTTTCCATCTACTTGACGGATTAAAGCTAATTGGAGCTTCTGCTATGAAACATTCCTTTTTGGATCTTAGACATAAACTAAAGAATAACAGAAAATCATCAAGCATGATTCGATCTCCGTCAAGTACCAGCTAGTTCTGCTGGTCAAGGATATCATCACAATATTTCATTGCCGATACTATCAGTTTGGAAGTGACATCGAAACGTCCACGTCTGTGACCTGCTTACGGGATGCGAGCATTTTCCTCATGGACCCAATGAGGATAAGTTATGGTCATGACTGGTCATAAGTGTTACATTAATTTGAAATGCTGTGTAGTGATCTTGTTACGAATGCGTGGTTAGTCATATGTAGCCGTTTAGATATAGTAAATAGAAAGTTTACCCTTCATCGTTAAAAACAACACATAGGATAAGAAGATTAACGAAGTATACATGAAAGGTGAGCTTTTGAAAAGTACGCCATTTGTATTGTTTTCCGTGCAAAAGAGAATTAGTTTCACGCCTTTTTCAAAGCGATGTTTTGAACAGTTATTTTTAGTTTTATCAGTAAAAATAACAACCACATTGAAAGGATTCTAAGATAAGGTAAGTCCGCCCAGACATGAGGAAATTGGCAAAAATGTAATATAAAAATTCACAATGTCTAATCAAAGTGACCAGACAATCTGATAACGCAATTAAACCTTATATTGAGTAATAATAATCATTAAATCCAATAAATTGGCATAATAAAGTGTCATTTTATCGTACTAATGATCGGCGATAATAATCTTCTGTCAACAGGAAAATCATATGAGATCTCTTCGGTAGGAAAATCTGGCGAAATTAATAGGTGTAAATTGAGCTACACAAAAAATCAACGGCCATTTTTTTTTCGAAAGGATATCAGATAAAAAGTCATTGAAATATACATATATGTATTAATAGAAATAAAGTAAATACATTACAGATTTAACAAACATTATAACGATGAACTTGGCGAAGAACAATGACAAAATAGGTAAGCCAACGACACCAAACACGTCAAGTCGATTCAATTACTCGCGTCTGATACAAGTTATCGGTCCCAGTTTATACGGCGATGACCTCTGTCTTATTTTAATCTGACTAGTGTTTACAATGTGTCGGTATGTATGTTCATAGAGCTGGTGGGAACTATTTAAGGCGAGGAAGTGGTCAACAATAATTCCATAACCGGCATGCGCATCTAAGGCGCCAAAAGGGGTCGGAGCGTGTGAGCGGGGCGAGGATAACAATACGCGCGCTAGCTTATAACTAAAAGTCGTAAGCGACAAAATGGTTTTGTAATTTTATTATTTAGAAATGATAATTTGATAAAAAATCCTACTACAATTTTAAAGAGTATGTATATACTCAACTACTAAAAACCCCCGACCCAAAAAAGTACGCAATAATTATGACAAAGGGTTAAAAACGCTAAACCCTATAAAAAGCAAAAAATAACTTTTAACACTACGTAAACTAAATTTTGTCGTGTCGGGGGACCGCTCTAATTCATTACTTTAGATACGGGTTTTTTTTTAAACGAATGTTGTAATTAGGTAGGTATCATTTGATTTATGTAAGTATTTACGAAGGTAAAAAGCGGTCCCCCGACACGTCAAAATTTAGTTTACGTAGTGTTAAAAGTTATTTTTTGCTTTTTATAGGGTTTAGCGTTTTTAACCCTTTGTCATAATTATTGCGTACTTTTTTTGGGTCGGGGGTTTTTTTAAATTTATAATTTAATTTTATTTCATGCTTTTTAAAGGAGCTCCTTAATCTTTCCTTCTTGCATTTAATTTATTTAATCTTAAGATGGGGTCGCTATGCGATCTCGGCCAAAGGAAGCTGTTTAACAATCCTCGTGAAAAACTGGCTCTGGGAGAATTGCACAGATTGAGAAACAATAAAGATTAACCTTTGGACATTCTAGATTTTCAGCAAAAATATAAATCGGTTTATCCGTTTCATTCCGGCATTCCAGGGTTTCATCCACCACATCCCATTTCCAGCATCAGGTTCTCGTCAGTCAGAAACATAAAGAGAACTCGTCAAGACAAGTTCAACGAGCCCAAACTCGATGGGTTTACTAAAAGGCAGTTCAGGGTTACGTCTCCTACCTTCGTGCTCTAACAGCAGACCAGCTCAGTGGTTTCAAATTTCAGATCCCACATATACTTGCAAGTAAACTGAGCGTGTAACATTCCTATCACATCTAGCAAACGAGCTGATGACCTTGAAGACCTGAACCGATTTCCACCAAACATAGCTAAGAACACTCCCGACTAACATACCTTTTAAACAAAAAAAACCGCATTACAATCGGATCATCCGTTTGGGAGCTACGATGCCACATACACACACACACACACACACACACACACAGACACGTCAAACTTATAACACCCCGTCGTTTTTGCGTCGGGGGTTAAAAAAGTTAAGAGGCTTTAATCGGTCCCGTTTGCCCATAATATGTGAATCTCTTTTTAAAAAAAAAGAGGTATGTTTGATATATTTTTCTCTGTTATAAAAGTTACCTAATCATGTTTCTACAACTAGCAAAATAAAGTTTATATCATGAACTTTCAGGTAACCAAGTTGTATTTTGATCCGTTTTGTATTTACTGAGAAAAATTGACATCCTTGGCGCCAAAAATTCCAATTCGTCCTCTTAATGATTTTACTCTTTCACAATCTCTGTTCTCTAATGGTGTAAAGCTGCTTTAACAACCATATAAAAACCCTATGATATAAACGATGATAAAATTAAATTATAAATTTAAAAAAACCCCCGACACAAAAAAAGTACGCAATAAATATGACAAAAGGTTAAAAACGCTAAACCCTATAAAAAGCAAAAAATAACTTTTAATACTACGTAAACTAAATTTTGTCGTGTCGGGGGGCCGCTCTAATTCATTACTTTAGATACGTGTTTTTTTTTTTAAACGAATGTTGTAATTAGGTAGGTATCATTTCATTTATGTAAGTAGGTATTTATGAAGGTAAAAAGCGGCCCCCCGACACGTCAAAATTTAGTTTACGTAGTATTAAAAGTTATTTTTTGCTTTTTATAGGGTTTAGCGTTTTTAACCTTTTGTCATATTTATTGCGTACTTTTTTTGTGTCGGGGGTTTTTTTAAATTTATAATTTAATTTTATTTCATGCTTTTTAAAGGAGCTCCTTAATTTTTCCTTCTTTCATTTAATTTATTTTATCTTAAGATGGGGTCGCTATACGCGATCTCGGCCAAAGGAAGCTGTTTAACAATCCTCATGACAAACTGGCTCTAGGAGAATTGCACAGATTGAGAAACAATAAAGGTTAACCTTTGGACATTCTAGATTTTCAGCAAAAATAGAAATCGGTTTATCCGTTTCATTCCGGCATTCCAGGTTTTCATCCGCCACATCCCATTTTCAGCATCAGGTTCTCGTCAATCAGAAACATGAAGAGAACTCGTCAAGACAAATTCAACGAGCCCAAACTCGATGGGTTTACTAAAAGGCAGTTCAGGGTTACGTCTCCTACCTTCGTGTCCTAACAGTAGACCAGCTCAGTGGTTCCAAAAGACATTAGTGTTTCAAATTTCAGATCCCACATATACTTGCAAGTAAACTGTGCGTGTAACATTCCTATCACATCTAGCAAACGAGCTGATGACCTTGAAGACCTGAACCGATTTCCACCAAACATAGCTAAGAACACTCCCGACTGCCATACCTTTTAAACAAAAAAAAACCGCATTACAATCGGATCATCCGTTTGGGAGCTACGATGCCACATACACACACACACACACACACACACACACACACAGACACGTCAAACTTATAACACCCCGTCGTTTTTGCGTCGGGGGTTAAAAACACAATATTTATACGAATCGTGAAACACCTAAGGTAGCCTATCCAATTACAGTCTCAATTTGCAGTTTTATTTAACAAATTATGATTTTATAGAATTTTTATATACCGTCAATAAATTGTTACTATACGACCGGTTAAGGCTACGTTAACACGAATAAATAAAGGAGCCAACCACCTTTTGTCCTTAACTTCAATTATGACCATGACGTTAGATCTAAGAGGCAAACGCGTAATTAGTTTAGAGAATAAAATCAAGTTGAATTTGAAGATGGTGAATACAATGTTACTTATAGCTGTACAATTGAGAGTACCGCAGAATAACGCCTACGATGTGACGTCAAGGATAGAGGGCTCCAGCCAAACCCGTCTACGCCTACGTCAGCAATCCCCCTCTGACGTCAAAGGTAGGTACTCATTGATTATATTATCCCTTATTGCTAAGATAACCTCAAGTTTTATCTAAAGGAACATTATATGAATTGTTGGTCTGGCAACTTACCTTGGCAATTGGCTGAACAGGGAGATGTTTTATTTTTAAAGTAGAATAAAAAGATGAAAAGTTATGTATGCTTTGCTGCGGCGAGTTACTGTTAATTACTATTGAATAACACTTGAATAAATAAATATAAATAGTTTGTAAGTCACTTTGGCCGATATTACATTAAGTATAGAGTTAATTCATAAAAAATAATATAAACCACAAATTGAATTCTGAAATATTTCACCGACAACTTAGGCAAGTTAATTGAAATAAATTAAATTTTAATTAATTTATTCGAACGAAGATCTTCGCGGCGTAAGACTAAACGAATGATTAACGTAATTTCATCAACGATTGTCAATTAAATACTCCTTCGACGCATGGCAAAGAGATTACATCAGTAGCGATAACAGATTACAATATGTTCATTATCTTCTATGACACAAGGCTTGGGACCGTGGTTACATCCTTAACTAAACTTTAGTGAACGAAATTGGTGTTTGGGTGTTGATCCCACAGGTACGCGCTCTTTGGAACTATTGAGTTACAGTGGCCCTGGAACGTGAAGGGCAATCAAGGAAAAGGTACGGGTGTTAGTCACTAGTACGACACTTAGGCCTGATGTTATTCTGTTCCACCCACAGTAAGAAGAATGATTTCATGATTTACCAATTAAAAAAAGGAGACTCTGGATTACACTAAATGAACGCAATAACTGTGTGACCACATTGCCGAAATTTTTCGAAGAGACATATTTCTCCAGACTGCCTAGCAACAGTGCAAAAATAGCAAAAAACGAATAGGAAAATGATGTCACACGATACAAATGAAAATAAAGAGAATTCCACAACAAAATATGCTCCAAAAACGTGTTTCGAAACGGATATCGAATAGATGCATAATTTAGAGAACTGGTTTTGCACATTCTCATCGCGATGCAAATTGTAAATCAACCTTTATTGAGCGGTAACATGACATTGTCGTACATCCCTGCCGATTCAATCATATATTTATTGTGGATCTTAAGTGAATGTTAGTGTAAGTTTTCCTCTTATAAATAAAAACACGTTATGATTCACGAGTCAGCCTGGCTAAATCATGACCAATGTAAGCTCGATTAGTTTAACAATAGTGAGGAAATTTTGTATCTGAAATGTATGCTCACACTGGCTGAAATATTATGACAACTCAAGGGAGAAGATGTGGAATGTGTTGTAAACAATATAGCAAGTATTTTTTCCATTTGTTTTGCAAATGTGAAATCTTCAAATGACCCCCCTCTCGTGGGTGTTCAAAAAAACCCAGCCCTGTTCCTCATGAAGTCTCTCTAGTTCCAGGGTATGTAGTGTATTCAAAAATTCTATTCTTAACAATTCAACTTTACATTCCCACTTACTCCTTATTTCGTCACTAAATAAAAACGTTCCTCTCCAATCATAGGATTAAAATGATCAAATGATTACTAAATCTCCCCAAGCTTAGTCGAAGCTGGTATGAAACTTAGAAGCAACTAGGTAGTTGACAAACCTGTATTAAAAGTACCAGTAATAACGATATCTTGTCGGGAATAAGCAACCTGCCTAGCTCTTGAGAAACCTGATATAATTTAAATAAAATTGCATGGTTTTTTAGTGTAGAGCTGAAAAATCTTGCTAATGTAATCACGTTTGGCTGGAAGTCTATATACTGTATAAATATAGACTATATAAAATAATGTACCTACTGATACTGATCTGACTGATCCTTAGGATAATTAATTCGTTCGAGGAGGAACTTTGCATGAAACCAGAGAATTTAAGTGAAATCATTTTCACGTTTGAATATATTAAGCATTAGCCTTTCATGAGAAAATATGAAGAAAGTCAGTGCTGTAACCTCAACATATGTACTTTGACAATAGGTATTATGTTTCAAATAGTTACGTGGAATACTTCACTTAGGGTCCACTGACCGCACCGCGCATAAGAAAAACAGGAAAGTATCGAATTTTGATAAAGTGAAAAACCATAATTGATGTCTGGTACCTAACCTAATTAAACGATAAACAAGAAAAACAGGAAAAGTCCAAATATTAAAGAATGTCTAGACTTTATAATCTGATAATGGTTGTCTAGTGCGTCCAATGCAGGAGTACCAGTGAGTAAGTGTTGGACGGGGAGGCCTATCTGACCTATCTATCCTACCACTTGATAAGATAACAATTGACTATAAAACCGATAGTCAGACTTTCTGGCACCTGATAACCAGTAAAGACTCCAAAGGGTGTACAAATGCACCATTATAGTACAATTTACTCGGCCACATGTCCCCGGATCGGGCGCGTTAAACGCAGCTTAACCTCTGACAGGTCGAAGTGCGCGGGTGTAACTTAGGCACTCTCACTCGAGGGCGATTGAACGTACGTATTACATTTTTATGTAGCAATTTTGTTAAAACACTGCATTTGGAGCAATGGCTAAACCAACACTTACTGGGCGTCGCAGATTGGGACATTCAAAATTGTCCTGTTAAATACCCATAATATTTGTAAATGCACACATATTACCGGAAAATACTTGAGTGATATGAGACAAAAATGAAGATTAATTAACTAATTTTACGTTTATTAAATACGCCGAATCCAATAACCCAGGTAATAATTAAAACAACCAGAGAAGGATAGGAAAATTATTTTGAGCCAATATAAAAGCCGCAGGGTCAAATAACGATAGCGCTCGTCTTCACCAGTAAGTAGAGATCGGCTCGCCATTTTTGGCAGGCGTTTAAACGTTACAAAATAAATGCTACTTGGTTAAAACTTTTAATAGGAAAAACTTAAACCATTATGATATAACTACAATGGTTTAACAGCTTCGTTTCAAAGCAAAAAGGATATAGCAACTAACCAAAGAATCAGCCTCGAGGCCAGTCGAGAAATTGTTATTGAGGAATGTCAAAAAGGGCAATAGCCATACCCTTATGAAGACAGGCTATAAAAGATAGCAGTATACGGACAGGAGTGATTGCGCTAGAAAATAGCCCTTATTACAATGCACCGTGGATGCCTTATGTGACGCGTGCTGCATACAAATGACCCCTCATTAGTTTTACTCACAATTCTGAATTTATAAGCGAACACACTGTATGGTTGACTGATGAGGTTTAATCTAACCCTATCCGCCTACATTGTTGACTGTTTATGTGAAAACTAGCTTCAGTCCAGTTCCGCTTGCAGTTTTACGAAATATCGCACATCAGGAGTCATGTCTAAATCTTAAATCTTGTAGATCAGTAGGTTAACTTTAAGGTTTTCAAGTTAAATTCATAATTCAAGTCACTTTGCAGTTTGTTGACAGAAGAATTTCTATAACAATTTAATTAACAATCAGTTTATGCTTGAGTAACAAAACCATTTAACTAGTTAGTGAATTTAATTATGTGATGTCACTGCTATTACAGTTGGGTAGACCACTACCGTACAGTACTGTCTCACCACCCACTGTATACTCGACCTCTACCAATCAACGCAGAATGCACTGACTCGTTTCTTGCTCTGTATTAATCTGCCCACACTTGCATAATTACTTCAGGTCGTCGTCAAGATGCTCTTTATTGTAGGAAATAAAATAGACATCGCGTGCGTAGTACTAATAACGTTTTTAGATTTTTTTCCTATAAGGTCAGGCCGGGAAAGGGTCATGGAAGCAAATACTCGTGCTTGCTACTAAGACGGTACTTCGGGACTACAGGTTAAGAAATCGTCATTTATGCCACCATAAATGACGATTTCTTTGAGGAATTCCTGAAATCCGTATGACAAAAGCCATACCCGGGACGCAAGATCATCACTGGGCCAAATTAGTATTTTAATCGTAAGGGAGTCCGTATGTTAATTAACAAGCGAGATCCATTCATTCATATAGCTCAATCCTGATGGTAAGTAGGACTTCGTGCCAAATGCAGAACTAGCAGTATCAGAGCCATAACAATAGGAGAGCCACAAACAATGCCAGTTACAATACATACCTAAGTAGTTAGCAACCAGTGCTACAGACTTTTTAGATGAGGAAAATGAACGTAACTAATTATGAATTACACACATTAGTCACATAAAGGTGATAACGTAAACAATCAATAAAGGTTGCTAAACAAACACGCCAGTGTAAACATGAATAACAAAGTTCAACAAACATTAAACAAATTATTTTTAGCAACCTCACGTGAGGGTGTGATTACTTTAGGGCTAGAACTTAGGGTTGCTCCCTCTGAATAATTTCAAATGCCCTTGAAATATTTTCAAGTTGGCGTGTCGTGAATACTAAAACGAGGGTAGTTTTGTTTCATTATGGCGTTCTATTTTTAACCCCAGGAAATGTATTGCACAAACAACCCTTTGTTGCGAATATCGTAAGCAGTTTTCAAACTTTCCGTTATTACTTTAATAATTAGTTAATGAAGTTATGGGCAAAAGGTAGGTATGTAATCGGCTATCGGTTAATCATACCTGACAGACTGATTAAGGGAAGAGGAACCACAATAGCTGATTATTAACTGATCATCTGCCTAGCCTTTTCCTTACTATGTTAAGGTCTGTAACTGGATGCAATTGAGCACTAGTGTTTTACAAGGGGCGACTGCCTATCTGACCTCCTCAACCCAGTTATCCAGGTAACCCAATGCCCCTTGGTAAGACTGGTTGTCAGACCTACTGGCTTCTAATTACTCAGAATGACTGCCAAAGATGTTTAAATGACAGCTGCAGTAGCTGGTTATTGACTGTTAGTCATAAAAACTGTTAATAACCAAAGTAATTGATTGCTACAAGCATATTGTCACACTCTATAACAATACAGTTATTTATTATACAACTTATTACTGTGCTAATATTTAAACATGATGTTTCAGAAATAAACTCTGTGAATAAGATGATGATTTGCAATATTTTTAGAATGTAATGTAATAATTAATTAAGATATACCCATTATTAGTGATAAGTTGATAACTTAATTGTCTCACAATATCAAATGGGATGTTTTACAATTTTCTAGCCTGAAAGACCTTAACAAGTTTCCAGAACATTATTTTGATTATTGTTATGTTTGCACCTCCTTTGTGATTTGTTTTGTTAGATGTCAAGAATAATATTTTGTAATGTTGGTATTCGAAATAAAACAGTTTTGCTTTCTGATCTCGACCACGTTGTATCTTTTATTGGCGACTGCGGAAAATAAGTTAGATTTCGGTGAAAATGACGGCAAATATAACGAATATAGTGTTTCCCGGGCAGTTTAACCCAAAAACTGATAAGTGGTGTGATTATAAAGAACAGTTATTGTGCGCGCTGGATGCGGCGGGTTACGACAAACATAACCTAGACAAAGGACGATCGCTGTTTCTTTCTCAGTGCGGAAAAGAAACTTTTGCGTTAATTGCATCACTTCTTGTTCCAAAACGTCCAACAGAAGTGCCGTTGGCGGACATTTTTACGGTTTTGGATCAGTTTTATGAACCCGAGGTTAACGAAATTTTGCAAGCGGGAAAATTTTATAAACGTCAACAAGTGCAAGGTGAAAGCGTGCAAGACTTTGTGGCGGCTATAAGTCTGCTTGGTGCAAAGTGCAATTTCATAGACTTAAAACGCCAGTTGAGAGACCGACTAGTACTGGGGGTGCGGGACGATCGCTTGCGACGCGACTTATTGAAAAAGAAAGACTTGACCTACGAGGTCGCGTTACAAATGTGTCTGGACTATCAAGTGACGTTCCCTGATTTGTACCCTGCGTGTGTGGCTAGTGAGTCTAAGCAAACTCCGTCTAGTGTCACAGAGGCTGAGCCGATGGATATTGGTATTGTTAAATCGAACGAGTGTCGGCGGTGCGTACGTGCACACCGGCCGGGGGAGCGCTGTCCGTTTGTTAAGGCGAAATGTTTCTACTGCAAGAAGTTTGGGCACATTGCGGCGGCCTGCTCCAAGAAGCCAGGTCGGGAACACCAGGTCGACGATATGAGAGAAGCCAACGCGAGTAACACTTCGATTGAGAAGATGATGGGCGTATATGTCTGTGTAGAAAATTACTCACCACCTATTACCACAGACGTTATGATAGACGGCGTTCAAATATCTATGGAAGTGGACTCGGGTGCATCTCGGACCATTATGTCGGAAGCGACATACAAGAGGCTTTGGTCGACGCCCCCTCCCCTCCGGGCTACCAATCTAAAGCTTGTGACATGGACTCAAGACCCTTTGAAAGTATTAGGGCTAGCAGATGTGCGTGTTGTGCTAGCTAATAAGGAAGCACAATGTGAACTGGTTGTGGTATCCGGGAATGGACCAAATCTGCTGGGAAGGAACTGGTTCCATGCACTAGGCCTTCAGGTATCAGGTTTGTGCTGGACTGAAGAGGAGATAGAACCATACAGAAGAGACTTTCCTGAACTATTTAGAGAAGGCCTTGGCGAGTACAAAGGTCCTGAGGTAAAACTTCACGTACGGCGCGAAGCTACGCCCCGTTTCTTAAAGGCTCGCGTTGTGCCCTACCCGCTTAGAGAAAAAGTAATTAGACAATTGAACGAGATGGTGAAGGCGGGTGTACTGACACCTGTTCGTTATTCTGAGTGGGCGACGCCAATCACGCCGGTAATAAAACAGGACACAACAATACGTATATGTGGCGATTATCGTGCCACGGTGAACGCCGCTATAGATACAGACATCTATCCGCTACCGACGTCTGTGGAAGCGTTTGTAAGACTTAGTGGCGGCAGAATATTTAGTAAGCTGGACTTGAAAAACGCGTACACACAATTGAAGGTAGACGACGAGACAGCGATGATGCTCACGCTGAACACTCCGATCGGCCTAATGAAAGTGAATCGCTTGCCATTTGGTGTGAGCGCGGCGCCAGCAATTTTTCAACGCCTAATGTCAACAGCGTTAGCGGGTATGGATGGAGTGGCGTGTCTGTTAGATGACATTGCTGTCACTGGAGCCACGATGGATGAACACAACCGGAGACTTAGAGAAGTGCTGAACAAGCTGCAACAGATGGGACTACGCCTGAACGTAAGGAAATGTGTGTTTGCTGCGAACAGCATTACATTCCTGGGACACATGATTGATGCAGAAGGACTTCACCCAGCACCAGCGAAAGTCAAAGAGATTCAAGAAAAGTCAGCCCCAACGAACAGAGAGACCTTACGTGCCTTCCTGGGCTTATATAATTTCTATGAAAAGTTCTTGCCTGACAAGAGCACGGTGTTGGAACCACTATATCGACTTTTAGAATCAAAAAGACCTTGGAGGTGGGGTGAGAAGGAACAAGAAGCATTTGTGGAGGCGAAGCGATTACTCTCTTCAGAGCGAACATTGGTAGGCTATGATTTGCAAAAAGAACTACTTCTCATTTGTGATTCATCGGAATATGGTCTCGGAGCGATTATTGCTCACGTCATGGACGACGGCTCTGAGAGGCCGGTGATGATGGCCTCACGGACACTTCAGCCGCATGAGAGACGATATGGGCAGATTGATAAAGAGGCCCTTGCCATTATATTTGGAGTGACTAAGTTTCACGAATTCTTGGCGGGTCGCAGATTTTCTATTGTGACAGATCATAAGCCGTTGGTGGGTTTATTTAACCCAGCGAAACCAATTCCAGACCAGATTTCACCGAGAATGTTGCGCTGGTCATTGAAACTGTCCAGTTATAATTACAGCATTAAATACAGGCCTGGTAAATTAATCGGCAACGCGGACGCATTGAGCCGGTGGACTGCTCCGGACACGTCGAGCGTGCAGGAGGAGGTGCTGCGCGACGTGCTGCTGCTGGAGGAGCAGCCGAGTGGCTGGGAGCTGGATGCTAGTAAGATAGCCGCGGAGACCAATAGAGATTTAGTATTACAAAAAGTAATGTTTCATGTATTGCACGGATGGCCGCGAAGGAACATGGACCCGAGCCTACAAGCTTATTGGACACGGAGAGAGGCTCTTTCACATAATAAAGGTTGTTTATTGTGGAGCAACAGAGTCATAATACCTACGTCCTTACAGGACAAAGTGTTAAAGTTGTTACATGACCCTCATGCGGGCATTGTCCAAACAAAAGCGTATGCAAGAGGTTACGTGTGGTGGGTCGACATGGATCGGCAGATTGAGAGAGTGGTGGCCAACTGTCAGCAATGTCAGCTTGTAAGAAATAACCCACCAAAAGATCCGCAGACATGGATAGTTCCAGAGAAGCCGTGGAGCCGTGTGCATGTGGATTTCGCGGGGCCCTTTCAAGGAAAAACTTTTTTAGTACTAGTAGACAGCTACAGCAAATGGTTTGAGGCTGAAATCGTACCAGGAATGAATAGTAGTACGGTGATAGTTGTTCTAAGAAAAATTTTCTCATCACAAGGGCTGCCCGAAGTTTTGGTGTCTGATAATGGACGTGCATTCACCTCGGATGAATTTAATAATTTTCTGAAAAGGAATGGTATTAAACATTTGTATTCACCGCCCTATCACCCAGAGACTAACGGGCAAATTGAACGCACGATTCAAACATTTAAAAATAAAATGAAGAAGTTAGGGAATTTGGACATGCAGTGGCAAGAGAGACTGTGCAAAGTTTTATATTATTTACGGACGTTACCAAATAGTTCCACGAACAAGACACCTGCCGAGCTACTGAATGGGCGAAGATACAGGACGGCCGTGTCGAGCCTACATCCCGACTCGATGCCGAGCCGCACCGAGCAGCAACTGGAGGCGGCGGCGCAGCGCGCGCCGACGCGGACTTTTACGCTGCTGCAGCCCGTGCTAATACGCATGTACGGGCCCGGGAACAAGTGGTGCCGGGCCACCGTGGAGACGGTAGAGGGTCCGACCACTTATTTGGTAAGGACGGAAGATGGCGAGCTGCATCGGCGACATGCAGATCAAATACTGGCCAGATCGCAAGACACGTCTGATAAGGGTTCACCTGTCATTGACAGCCAGCCAGGCAACGAGACGGATTCTGAACTATCACAGGATCCGCCGATTGTGATTCCACCGCCCGAATTATGGCCGGATGTTGTAGGAATTCCTAATGATTAAGTTAATTTATGTTAGAAGTAGATTTTATTTGTAATTGAATTAATTAGTCTTTACCAATCATTATGAGGGAAAGGTATGTTATGTTTGCACCTCCTTTGTGATTTGTTTTGTTAGATGTCAAGAATAATATTTTGTAATGTTGGTATTCGAAATAAAACAGTTTTGCTTTCTGATCTCGACCACGTTGTATCTTTTAATTATGTTAGCAGTTATTATCAGTTTTTTTTTTAATATGTCGTACATACTACGGTTGTACATGCGGCAGAGATATAACATGAATTAATTAATGATAAAACATACCCAAATAATCCACAATATTGTTAATGACCTTTTTAAACTCTGACATTTCAACGCAACATCAACTTAAGTATTATCACTGTAACATTTGTACGCAGAACACTATACATTTATAACTTTTATCATTTTCAGGCTATCACTTATGTGCGCATAGAATAGAAGTCTGAGCATTACTGGCGATGTACAAAATTGTTGGGTCAAATCAGTAAGTCTGATAAGACACACACACATAGGGGCAAAGTAGAACCAAATATGGTAAATCTAGACATCATTAGTAGATTTTGATGCGTCAGATACTTTTCCCACAATTATGGGTTCTGTTTTAGAAAGGGTCCCCTACATGTTACTGGGTTATCGAACGAGACAGTTGCTAAAAAACCAATTCTCATTTCAATGAAGTACTCCCTATATTTTACAGTAAGGATGATTGTAGAGATGAATATGTTGAGAAGTAAGCGGTTTAAGAAATGAACGAATAAGAGGAAGAGTTAATCGAGCACAATCACAGTAACGGTGAAGGATGACAAAGATTTGTGAGCTACATTTTGAGCATGAACCTTAATAGATACAGAGGACATTAAAGGTAAAGAATTATTTTAAAGGAAGATACATAAAATATTGTGATACATACTTTTGCATTTTTTTAGTTAAGTACTTGAAATGACCGGAGTTGGTAACTATAATAAAACCAAAAGTTGATTTTCAAAAACTATAAAAAGGGCTTCTTTGAATACTTTGCTTATCATAATGTGCATAATTATGATATTTTGCATGAAACATCATGTGGGTTCAACATTTCTGATGAATGAGGTCATCGCACAAAGTGAAAATATGTATCACTCTCACATTTTTATGCATTAACTAGCTTCCACCTGGAGGTTTCTCCTCATCATCATCTGCCTAGACTTTTCCAACTATGTTGGGGCCATGTCAGGCTTACTGGCTTCAAACTACTTCAATTTCATCAGCATCCGAGAATAAATCAAAATCCATTCACAGGTAGTTTTTGCATTACGGAGTAACAAGCTTACATCCATACACCCACTATAACACAGTTCACTGTTGGAGCTTCAATTTGTTGTGATACTTAGTACCAAAGGCAACATAATATTTTGAAATGAACATAAAACTTAGCTCAAGGTACTACAAAATATGATATGCATTTCCATTTACATTTTATACTTTAAGTCGAAGTTGCCGAAGTTTAATTAATTGCCTACATTTGATCTGATAAATAATTTTCTTACCTTTTTGTTTTTAGACTCTGATCTTCATTTGTTTATTCAAACAACTATTACGCTTTTTGCTTTGGTAATTTAGCTTTAGCAGTCTACGACAGTGTTGAAAACAATAATCTTATGGATATAACCTCGATATGACTATTCGTATAATTAATTAAATACTTTTCTCCGAGCTAAACATAATTTAAAAAACTTGGATAAAATTAACAATTTAAGGCCCCAGTACACGTTGGCCCAAGTGCGGCAAATACACGCCATCACCAATGTGTACACGGGGTATTGGTGCAGGTTGGCGGACATTTGTCAAGGTTGGCGCGCATTCGGCGAGTTGTCGGTTTTTTGGGCACACATCAAAGGAATCTTGGCCCAGCTTGGCGTGTGGTGTTTACACATTCGGCCAATGTTTAGTTCATCACCGATCGCTGAGGATAAAATACACTTTTGTGTTGCGTGTAAAAATAAATATAGTAGTAAATATAGTAGTGTAGTATAATATAAATATATATAGTAGTGTAGTATAATATAAATATGTATAGTAGTGTACAAATAAATAGCCGAAGCCTTAATTACTTCGACGTCCATCGCAAGTGGTTTGCCAGGCAGGAATGAGCCATGCGCCAATGTGTAAACACCATTTGATCGTGGCCTACATTTGTGCACTGCACAGCTTGGCCCAACACAGGCCAACGTGTACTGGGGCCTTTACAAATTAGAAGGTAAGATTTTGAAATTTCGCGTTTCGGTTTCGTGTTAAGGCCCCAGTACACGTTGGCCCAAGTGCGGCCAATACACGCCATCACCAATGTGTACTCGGGGTATTGGTGCAGGTTGGCGGACATTTGTCAAGGTTGGCGCGCATTCGGCGAGTTGTCGGTTTTTTGGGCACACATCAAAGGAATCTTGGCCCAGCTTGGCGTGTGGTGTTTACACATTCGGCCAATGTTTAGTTCGTCACCGACCGCTGAGGATAAAATACACTTTTGTGTTGCGTGTAAAAATAAATATAGTAGTAAATATAGTAGTGTAGTATTATATAAATATATATAGTAGTGTAGTATAATATAAATATGTATAGTAGTGTACAAATAAATAGCCGAAGCCTTAATTACTTCGACGTCCATCGCAAGTGGTTTGCCAGGCAGGAATGAGCCATGCGCCAATGTGTAAACACCATTTCATCGTGGCCTACATTTGTGCATTGCACAGCTTGGCCCAACACAGGCCAACGTGTACTGGGGCCTTTACGCATTGAAGCACAGATTATAAAGTCGTTCGGAATTTGTAATGTCAAACAAAGTGTCAAACTGGCCGCAAGTAAGTATTTTGTTCTGAATAAAAAATATCGTCGTTTAACATTTTCATTACCTATTTATTTATTCATCGTTTTCTGTAATATTAAATATCACGGAACTTGACTTCATTAGGAAACCTTTTCCACATCAGATCAATGGACAATTCATTAGAAGAACGTACCTATGACAGTCGACATCTCGTAAAGTCGATCCAAGAAAATTCTTATTAGATTCATAAAAAACAACATTAAATATTATAATTAATTCCATAACATTTTATACATTATCAAAACAATTAAATTAGGTACTTTTGAGCACAATAATGTCTATGTTCGCTATTCGGCTTGTTCTCGGAGATTATGACCACAGATAATAGTAATGTAAATAAATATAGCTGTAGGTATATGTTTCTAGGAGTCAACGAAACTTTGTAGCTATAAATAGAACAAGAAAAGTATGAACAAAAGATATAAAGGCACTAAGGCAGTATGAAGATGCATAGAAGAGATTGAAATGTACGTAATGATACAATTAAAATACAACAGAAACAACTAAACGTACACATCGAAAGCAGATTTTACACATTTTCCACAGTGTGCAGCCAGCTTTTAGGATATAAATAGAACATACACTCAACCACCCAGCTAAATAGAACATTGAGAAGCTTCAACAAGTACTGGCTGAAAATGCACCGAAATCGACCAGACTAGGCTGTATGACCTGATTCCTTTGCTTTTAAAACGTTATAAGTGCAAACAACTAAGTGCAGTGACGGGTCGCCAGAAACAAAAATGTATGGCTTATTACATGCATGTCGTACACAGTTTACCTCCGCCGATGTCCATGGCACTGTACGAATAGGCCGCGGCCGCGGACACCTCACAGCGGTCCTTCCGCACGCGACAATATCAAAACGCACATTTATATTAACTTCGTCATAACTCGTTTCGTTTTATAACATTACACTTCCCACTTTCAGAGTGTACTTTCATGAACTTTGAACGCACTAAACCTCACTTTTAACTTAATACCGATCGACTGATTCGAAAACACACACGATGTACTTCACAAATTGTAAACTATAGACGTACCTCCAGCATGAATGATCCTATAATAATAACTGTGAACTGTTTCTTCGCTCTCGCTCGTCCAAGTAACTAGTTATCAAGGTCTCTTGTCTCGACGTGTAGTTCCAAGAATTGTCACAGATTATGTCGCGAACTAGCACTGTATTGTTAACGCGCGGCACTAATTTTGATAACTACGGTTAATTAATTAAGTAAAAAATATTCAGGTATCAAACGTATCGTAGTGAAGTAACACTACTCCGGTTAGTGAACGTCAAAAACTCTAATGATAAATCTTAGTGGTGTGCGTGAGGTCCCGACATCACACTAGCAACGACTGCCGGCGATTGGCCGCCAACTGTCACATGGCGGCCGTGTGACGTATGCGGACATGGCGCATGCGTATGGTGAATTCTAAACTTTATTTTGTGAGAGGGAAGGAGAACGGTATAGCGGTGGTACTACTCTTACTTGCACTGACAGCTAATGGCTTAGGTTATCTGTGGTCAACTGTTCCCGCCGAAATTAAAAGTATTGCGCTCCATGGAAATGAATTAATTATTAGTTATTGCTTGTTCAGGTACTCAGGAAATAGTCGATAATATATTAGAATAGAAAAATAAATCATTTGAATTGGTTCTGATTTTGCTACCTTGCGCACTGCCTACCTTTTAAGTAATCTTCAACATTAGTTTTGCAATATATCTGTTCCTACCGAGCATTACAAACTATTAGAAAGATGAGTATTTGTTCTTTTTATAATTTTCCAATCGAGAAAATTGTATGAAAACAGTGAGAAGCATGAAAAGTTCTAAAAACATGGAGTAGAAAGTCTTGAAAAAACATCGGTCTTTTTTTTTAATTTACAAAACAAACTGTTTTATATCCAGGTGCGGGTCTTATCTAGCAGGAACACAAGCGAAGTCCCGCACTACATCTTGTTTAAAATAAACGTAGAAAAGCCTGCAGATGAGTCAGCCATTCATTATGTAAGGAACGATACGGTTCGAGCCCAATTTTGTCCGGGGCTCAAGTGTGACTCACCAAAGGTCTGAATGGTGCGTAGTACAGGGCGGGAGAGGGGCAGAGGGGTAGGGTGCGTCTCAATTACTGAAGTTTCAGTGTTTCAGCCGATGACTCATGCCGGCGTTACGCATTTTACGTGAGAGAGCACATTCATGAATTTTAGAAGTACTTATAAAGTAGGCAAATAGAGTATCGAGTAAATGGTAACTTAGATACTTTGGTTTGAAGGGCTTAGAAAATACTGCGTACTGAGTGCTCTTCATATAGTATAATGTTTAATGATTAAGGGCCAATTGTGATTTAAAATGATAGGTGCCTTAAAAAATACGCTAATTAACATTTAACATTATTATACACAAAAGAGATCTGTTATTCGATCTGACAAGAACTTGACGAATCTATCTTGCGAATGGGAATAGAACAAATAAATTGGAACTCGGATTAGTACGGTAAATGTTAAAACGAGGTACACTATCTTCAACCTGCATTGTGAGTTGATCAAATTCTAGCCTACCATAAGTTATTATAATTTACTACCATAAGTTCATTATAATAAAAACAAAATACAAAGATAACATTCCAAAAGGGATTGTTAAATTACTACGCAGTCGTAGCGCTACGCCGTAGCCTTCCCTGACGTACGTACAGCGTGCGTCATCTTTACTACCATAGAAAGGCTTTACTTACATATAGATATACCCATTAGTTTTACGTTTGATAATACATTCTTTACAAGCTTCCATGTATTATTTGATCAATAAACTAAGGAACTGGATCCGAACTTAAGTAATTTGTTTACCCTTTAATTACCTTCTTAGACATTATCAAACGACATATCATACAGCCTTACCAATTAATTTCTTCATTCAATGTGTAACTACCCTACGAACATGTAGATAAGTAAAGTTACAAACAAAAACATTCAGTAATGAGTCAGCGCTGGCGGCGGGCAGACGCGCCGCGTTGCGTGCGGCGCCGCGGCCGGGCGTCGCCGCGCCGCGCCGCACAGCCAAACGCTAAATTATACCAACCCTCCGTTTGAGCCCCTGTAACTTGTATTATTTAATATTTACGCAATTCCATGACGTGGCATCTAAATGCGGGTGGTTAGCATTAAATGTTGCACTTTTCAATAATCATGCGTGTGAAATACTAGAGGGACAATTGCTTTGTGGTTTCATAGAATCTGCCGAAATCCGAAGGGCAAAACATTAATAAGAAAAAAAGGAATTTACATAAGTGTAGGTATTCTCACTTACTCAGTAGGCATCTGCAAAATTCAGCCCATGACTCATAAAGGCTTTTTCTTACGCACTCTGTGAGAAAAGAGATACCTAGTCTTCCTTTTCTTTCATCAACGGCTTGAAAACATAAAAAGTATGAGTAGCTAAAGACAAATAACTTAACTTATTTATAAAATACTCTTAGTCCGATTCAGGCACATAAATAAGTTATGTTTTTAACAGAATATTGAAAGCCTCACAAAATTCCGAGAACCCACACTACAAAAACTACTCATAAGTACCTACCCACCTAATACATTAAAAAACACCTGTAGTTCGAAGTTCTTCACCCCATGCGTCACGACTCACGCAGGCGACACGTTGCCTGGCGCCGGCAGCGACCCGGCTACCCTGTCGCCACACGCTCGCCCCTGCACCCTTGCTCCATCATTTAGCGTTGTTAATAACCTTGTAAGTACTGCGTTAGGTTATCGAGATATGGTTGAGTTGTTCAACTGTGTGTTGGATGTGATGGAATGTAAGTAATAAGGTGGTGAATAGGGTATTACATGCATTTTTGAAATATATCTTAAATAAATTCTTTAGTCTTAATATATCTCTAAAAAATTAAAAATATTTTTTTTTCTCACGTTATGTACGAATATAAATTAATTGTTTTATCATAATTTCAAATTTCGCGCGTATTTCGCGAAAACGCGGCACACAACGGACGCCATGATTGTTTTTTGGTCATGACGTCATTACGCTACTACAGCTGTCAGTAATACATATTTTGATAGGGTCATTTCGCCTGTTGGCGACCATTTAGTGCAGTTGGCAAGTTTGACGGCGATAATAAAAATGCTCCAGCACTCATTTCCATGTCAAATTTGTGTAATGTATTCCTTATATACTCTATTTTAAGATTAACTTTCAGTTGTATAAGAAATATCTTACGTTTTCTATTTAAATCGATAAACCTCAGAATTAGGCGTTTTACCCAGTTTGCGTCCACAAAATCCAATTCGCGTCCACCCATGGTCCAGTTCGCGTCCAGCGGCTTTGAAAAGGAATATAGGGGTGAAATTGTTAAGAATTAATAAAGAAAGATTGTATTTGAACAATTTCTTTATTTAACAATACACTTAATTATTAAAAATCAACATTATCATCATTTAAAATTCACTTTACAAAATAAAAATAATTCTTCTCAACATTGGTTTAAGTAACTTAAAATTAGGCAATTAATTTTGAAACTTGAACAATAAACAGTAATCAATTCTGTTAATTTTACTCTAAATCACAGGGAATGCTTAAGATCCGCCTTGATTATACTAAGTTTTTGGCCATATTATTTTTTTTTTATTAGCCTATGCTGTCCCACTGCTGGGCAAAGGCCTCCCCCATAGCCTTCCATTTTTCTCTGTCCATCGCTATTTGTGGCCAGTCCGAGAGGAAGCTGTCCAAGTCTTCTCTCCAGCGTTTTCTTAGTCTCCCTCTCGGTCACCTTCCATCCTCAGGGATCCAGTGTGTGGTGATGTTGGCCCACTTGTCCGGGTGCATTCGACTTCAACTTTGCAGACTTATTGCCCACATCTACTATGCCCGGATCTTGGACCGGATAATGGTGTTGCGTAGGTATCCGGTCACTAATCCGTATGCTGAGCAGGCTACGCTCCATGTTCCTTTGGCATACTTTTAGCCTGGACTTTTGAGATTCGGTCAAAGACCAAGTCTGAGCGCCGTAGGTTAGGATGGCCAGAATACACATGTCGACTAGTTTCCGCTTCAGACATAAAGGGAGTTCTCCCTTCATGGACCAGTAGCTCTTCCAGGCGTTTTCGATCCGTAGATCGATTTCCTTTCATATTAAATTAACAAAACAATTTAATAATTTTGTGTAAACATACAACTAAAAGAATTGTTGAGTCAATAAATTATCAGACAAGGTAGCATATTCTTTGCATATTTTTTACCGGTTTATTCTTCTCTAACATAAACATTACCAAATTCATAATAAACATTATACTTTTATTCATCATTAAACTGTAGAAATAGCTATCTATCCTAAAATTCACATAAAACAATATAAAACTTACCATCAAACACGCCGCTGCACACTAATTTTTATCTAAAATTCTGCGTGTTTTCGCTTTCTTGTTGAAGAGCCTAGACTAATTATTTTTTCTAAAAGGATTGGTTGGACGCACAGAACGGTTGTCTATCTGTGCGTGCCTCTTATACATTAACGTATTAGCGGTAATGACTTTTCGTTTGATTAGTGTGTTAATTGACTTGTTTTCGAGGATTTTTAAAAGGAGATCGGCAAAATGGACGCGAACTGGGCTATGGACGCGAACAGGCGAAATGACCCTATGTATTGAAAATTTTAACTGACACTTTTGTGTACTACCGTAATGACGTCATTAGCGTGGCGGCGACATTTCGTAGTGTTCAAAGACAGATAAAAAAACCTAAAAACTTTAAACTGCAATAAAAAATATATTTATGTACCTTACGAAGTGAAACTAACATTTCCCGATTGCTTTTCCTCTAAACAATCATTGTAATTCACTTTTAATTTTTTTCTCATCTAGACTAAAATACCCTATTGCTGAGCGATATTTTAATAAAATGTTGTCAATTATACAAGATAACCGTTGGGGTAAACGAGTTCTAGAGTGGAGACCACGGACGTCCTCAGGCAAGGTGGAGTGATCAAATCAAATCAAATCAAATCAAATCAATTTATTCATTTTGTGAAACAGGGGTGATTACAGGTGTTTTCTAGATTTATGTACAAGCCATGTCCCGCCGATAGGCATACAAAATTATTTAAGAGATTACAGTAATATAATATAAAATGTCCGAGTATATGAATGTCAAGATAAAGGAAAATAAAAAAATTGTGTCAATAAAGTTGTGTTACTAATGTCATAAGTATTTAAAAAAAAATATATATTTATAAATTCATCATCGTCATCAGAATTTGTCATCCAAATACTCTTTAACTGAATAATATACTTTGTCATTTAGTAGCTTGAAGAGCTTATAGTGATGACTTGCGCAAGACGGCTGTCAGGAGCTGGATGCGAGAAGCCGAAAATCGATCTCAGTGCCGTGCACTTGGAGAGGCCTATGCAGTAGCTAGCAGCAGTGGACTGCGATAGGCTGATGATGATGATGATGATGAATTATACAAGCTTACTGAGCCAGTTTATAATTTTGAAAATATACGCTTACATGTAGCATCGATTTAAACTAATGCAGAATACAGAGGCAGAAATAAAATGAGGCAATACAACTCGTGTGAAATACCAGTATATAAAAGCAATTTGAAATGCTACGAAATTGCCACAATTTTGAATTTAAGCGCAGTTAATGTAGCCTCGGCGTAGCAGTAGAAGTTCGCGTAGCTTCTAATGTTCGTAGCGCTACGCAATCGTAGGCATAATGGCACCTCTACTCAGCAAGGAGTATTTACTAACTTATTTCTAATAAAACACCACATTGTGGCTGTATAACACAAAGAAAAATAAAACAACAAATTTCAAAATCATTCTCGAATCTATGTCAACGAACTGTCATTACAATTTGATCGCTTCTCCACCTAACATTGCTTTTGAAAAAAAGTTAAACTTTTATACATAAATTAGATTGTTGGAATACTGTTTAACCTACGTAATGCCGGAACAATTAGTCAAGGTGCCTCGGAGCGCGTCGCCAGTCGCCCGGGCCGGCGCCGGCGACATATCGGAACGGGAATTGTCCAGGGAACGCCATAATTTGCAGACACCACCCGCGTGAGTTTCTATTCGTAAAGTACAGGCATTCTAACTAAAAGAAAAGTTTTTTGTAGCGTAATTTTTTCGTAGTGTTTGCTACGTGGCTACGACTGCTACGAGGTAGGATCTGAGTTATCTAGAATTTAGCATAACGCGTTTAGCAGTTTTGTACCTTTTTAATTTAGCTATGACGTAGTAATGACGTTATTGTGGTCAACTTTTCCTTCCTACGAAATAGGCGCACCTAACCACCTTGTAAGACCTTTGATGTCGTCACGGTTGGTAAGTCCCTTGGCATTAAAAAAAACATCAGCTTCTGAAAAAACCCAATCTACAATATATATCGATTTCCAAACCCTTCCACAAAACATGTACCTACATACAAACTAAGCAGTCATGGGTATATGCTATTCTTATAAACAAAACCAACATAGCTCATGCAAGTTTCCAATTTTAACTCATCTGCTAAAGCCTGTATTTGTCCTATTAGGATCTCACAATAACTGCGTTAGAAATTAGATGAACGACCGCCGGGCTGTCTGCTACACCCGTGATATTTAATTAGCTCATCTAAACAAACGTGAGTCACTTGGATGCTGAGCAGATGTTCAGCTAAGTGGTGGGTAAACCCCATTCAACAAACGTTATCATTTCTTAGAAAATAATATCGTTATTAATAGGCACTACCTACTCATTCAATACAGAACTTCCCTAATAATATCTCAATACCTACGGTTCAATGATGTTATCGCAAAAATATAGAATTATTGTTTTTTTATTTCTACAACTCTTAAAATAATGACTTCGAATTGTAAAGTATAATCATTTTGTAGATGCTTATTTTTGATTATTACATAGGTACATGTTGTCTGATACAACATAATATCTGAGAAGAGGCCATGTGAGAATGAGTTGGCTATTCACCAGATAGTTTCAAGGAGCACTTATTGTGATTTCTCCACTACACGAATCCTTAAGTTATTTAATTTCGCAGAACTATAGATAGCTCGAACTTATTGCGTAGTATTGTGCACACGATGACATTGTAGACAGGTCAGGCGCCGCCTCGCCGTCTGCTCGCTTTGGGATAAACCCATATTTACAATACGCTCCCGGTTCAGTGACACAATATCTATGTGTGAACCGTTATATACATAAGTAATTGACCTAGTTAAGGGATTTTGTTGGCATATATCGAGTTTCTTTGAGTTGTATCTATCCATCAAACTGTCATTCCGAATAATATTAGAAGCTACCACTGAGCGGTCTTCCTTTGGCTGTATATATAACACTGAAAGAATTTCCTAAATAAGATCATTAGTTCCTGACATATTAACGCGTTCAAGCAAATAAACTTCAGCAGAATAATAAAACGTATGTCTAGAAAAGAGCATACTTACCTATAATATCCTTGTAAGCAAACGATGCAAGAGTATTAGCACCCAAGTAAAAACCAAACTGGAGGAAGGAGACTAGTCGGCAACATGTAAAACTAGTAGATTTATTTATTTCAATTTCCTCTCGATGACGCACTTCAGCGTCACAGATCGTTTTGTTTGTTTTACGTCACAAATACGCTATTGAAAATGGGAAACTACGCCACGTTTATGTAAAACATAAATAAACTACACATTTTTCCTTGGTCGTTAGTCATTTTGGAAACTCGAACTAAACAATGACATGGTATGACGTAGATAGGAAAAGAAGAATTAGTGGGATCCCTTTAAATAAAATGGTCTCTCATTTGAAATCTTTGGAAGAACCGTCTTGTCTATGGCAATTACTGGAAGGACAACTTTCAGCTTTAATATAATTTGTTATGATAAAATTAACTGGCATTTCCGAACCATCATAAAAATATTCCTATATTCTAACTGGAATCGCAATTTACGTGTCCCAAATTTCAGCTCATTTCCTTCAGCCGTCATTGACACGGTCACGGTCAAATTCAAGGTCATTGTGTAGCAAACATCCAAATCCCACAAACTTTCGCATGTAAAGTATTTGACAGTAAGATAATTTCACACTGTCCTCACTGATTTTTGATCTGGTCTTTGACTTTCGTCTTTAAAAACAATTTTACTTTTTATTTCTTTAGATAGGTATACCTTTATTCTATCTTTGGCCTGTTATTTCCCTCACAGCCGCCTCCAACCAGCTCACCCCAAGAAGCAGCTGTTCTCGGCCCCCGTGAAC
Source organism: Helicoverpa zea x Helicoverpa armigera (assembly GCA_033682625.1). Classification (NCBI taxonomy): domain Eukaryota; kingdom Metazoa; phylum Arthropoda; class Insecta; order Lepidoptera; family Noctuidae; genus Helicoverpa; species Helicoverpa zea x Helicoverpa armigera. The sequence continues at coordinate 553,244 of JAWIIS010000038.1, read as the reverse complement.
AAGTTCACAGCCAAGTGGTGCGCGCCCAGCCCCAACCTCGCCAGGATCCGCAGCTGTCTCGACGCGTATGCCAACCAGGAGACCCCTGTCAGACCGGTCGCGAAGACCAAGGCTGCCTCCATGGAGGATTTAACCCCTGCTAAGAGGATTCTGATTAACAGGTATGCATGTGTGATAGTAGATGAGCACTTAGTTCATCTGTCATGGGAGAACAAACTAAAGTATAGAGAGCAAGGCTTTGTTTTTGGATAAAATATTCCCCCAATTTTGACCAATGTTAATCCCAAAAAATTGGTATACTCGATTTCAGAGTTAGCTAAAAATATGTGAGCCATCAAATTACAGATATAGGATGATACAGATTACACTCATTAGCTCTAGTTTTCCTATGACAATTCCTAAAAAATACAAAATAGTATGGAAGTGCAGTGTGCATAGAGATTTGCCAGTCGGATTCTTACAAAAACGCATTTGAGATTCAGATGATTTAAAATTGTAACAACAACATACATTTATTCACGATTCACGAGACACATGACGCACTACAGAAAAGTGGGAATACCGACAAAAACAACTGAATAACAGTACCTACAAATCTATACTAATATTATAAAGCTGAAGAGTTTGTTTGTTTGAACCTGCTAATCTCAGGAACTACTGGACCGATTTGAAAATTTCTTTCAGTGTTAGATAGCCCATTTATCGAGGAAGGCTATAGGCTACTAGGCTTTTTATCCCGGTACGGGAGTTCCCACGGGATGCGGGTGAAACCGCTGGTAGAAGCTAGTAAAAAATAACTAACAAAGAAAATGGTCCAATTGTTCAGGAAGAACGGTCTGGGGGTGGTGGAGTCTCCAGTGCCCAGCGCCACTGAGGAGCTGGCTGCGGCCAGGGTCTGCCGGTTCATGGTGGTGGCTGCGTGGAGGCGCCGTCGGGAGGATGTGCGCTGTCTGCGCAAGACTTTAGAAACGCAGGTCAGTTTGATAGAACACTTATCTCTAGGATAAGCATTTGTTTGTGAAGTAGTTTTTAGTCAACATGCCTATTAATTAAAACTTAGCGACCCATTAATTACAACTTATGCCGATAAACGTAAGTTTAAATATTTCTTTAGCTTTTAACCTTTTTATTTCTGCTGATACATTACGCATGTAGCGGATTGTTAAAAAATAACAATTAATTTTATCTGGGAACTTTGACAATTACCCAAGGGTCCTTCAGGGTACGAAGAAAATTTCTGCAATAGATCAATATACTCATTTACGAGTTTCTTTAGCAAACAACTGGTTTTAAATGAACCGGATATTTTTAACCTTGCAAACAGGTGTCATACTCGGAGCGCCTACGCATCCAGGTCTCGACGCTCAAGTCCTTACTGGACTCTGACAACGCCAAGGTCAGAATGGCGATGAGAGAGCTCGAGAGACTCAAGCAGCTCCTCAGAGACAAGGAGATGGAGAAATCTGTGCTGGAACGAGTGAGTGTCTGATGTCAAGATAATGTAAAAGTTGTATTTGGGACTTATGTTATTTTAAATGGACTTGTTGTTTAGGAAAAGCGGGCGTTAGAAGATGATGTTTGTGCTGCTGAAGATCGAGCTTCTGAAATTAGTATTGGTGAGTGAGTTGATATTAATCTAGTGTACGATTTGAAGGCCAAAGGTACATATGTAATTGAAGATCACTATGAGCAATCGAAGGTTCAAAAGCCAATCCTTTTGACTGAGTATTAGGAAGATTAATAGGTCTACTATTTTCGGGATCTTTGAAGAAGAAAAAATCATAATTTTTCGACCTCATCGTTTCCAGTACTTTTAATTCCGTTTAGTAAATTTCTCTGCATGTAGGTTGGCGCAATTGCCGCAACGAGTTGGAAGGTGTCCGCGCGGCAGCCGCCCGCGGCGAGCAGGCGCTGGCGCGCGAGCGGGCCGCTCATGCTGATACCGTGAGGGACAGGGACAATGCCACTACCAGGGTATGTACTCGGAAATGAGAAAGAAAAAAATAATGTCTTTGTTTTTCCATCAATCAGCTCTCTAATGTCCGTTTTCTCAAATACACTTGAGTCCTGTTGTATAGTTATTGGCACGGATATTGAGCTCTCGGCGGAAGAGTGGGGATCATTTTGCGCACTGGACACATAAGGCAATAAACCAATAAATTGCTTCTGCGCAGGAGAATGGCTCGATATTCGTGCCGATAACTATACAATATGTAAGGTATCTGTTCTTTGGAATCAAAAGCACTAAGATTTACCTATTTCACTCATGTAAGCCTCGTGTTTTTGGTAAACTTATGTTTATTCATGTTTGGTGATAGCTGGCGATATTAGAAGAGGAACTAGCTCAGCATGAGGAACTGCTGTCTTCTGCGGAGGCTGAAGTGGCCGCACTGCGCCGCGAGACTGACGAGAAGCAGATACTATTGCAGGCCACTAGCGACAGACTCGCCCAGGAGGAGGAGTGAGTTATCCTCAATACTATCTTCTGTCTAGCTAGCATTTCTCTCAACTCATCTGCCTAGCGTTTTCCCAACTCTGTTGGGCTCGGCTTCCAGTCAGACCGCATGCATTTGTACACCAGTGTCTTACATGAAGCGACTGCCTATATTGACCTCAACTCCCAGTTATCCGGGCAATCCGATACCCCTTGGTAATACTCGATGTCAAACTTTCTGGCTTCAGACCGTAGGTAATGCTTTGTACCCTACTAAAAACAAAGTAGGGGTTCTCATTCCGGATGTTTGTATTTTTCATTTCCAGTTAGTAGTCAAAAGTTACCATCATCCTTCTAAACCCCTAATCCCTCCGCAGAGCCCGTTCCCTCTGCTCCCGCAAGTGCGAGGAGCTGAACAGCCGCGTGTCGGCCGCGGCCGAGCAGACCACAGCACTCCGCGCCGAGTTGGCCGAGCTGCGCGAGCTGCTGGCGAGACTACAAGCTGAGCTCGCTCTCACCAGGGAACAGCTCGACTGGTGGCCAAGGCCGCTCACCAAGTAACTACCACCTTACCTTGTAGCACTCTGATAACAGTCGACCATTGATATTCTTTTGCCCAAGTTTTTTTATAAACAACTGTTTATATGCCCGTTCGCGTGATTATGATGATAGGTAATTTGACCGACTTTTAGGACGTGCACTAACAGGATTTTCTGAAAGACTTGTAGTACCTACGTTTGTGCTGCACTGTTGATATCAGCAATTTCTGCTATTCTAATACAAAAAATTGGACCGATTACCTGACCTCCACCGACTACCTGACATAGGCGGAGCAGCTTAAATGTCATTTTTCCTTTTTTGTGATTTGCCGATTTTGGCGTCATAATTACTGTGATATTTCAGGATGCTTGGTGCAGCGAGGTCGTGGTTCCGTAATCCTAAAGCCGTGCATGAAGCTCTCCTGTGGACCCTCACACCTGCTCGACATGGAATACCATAAAAATATTGTATAAAATTTTGCTATTAAGTTTTTAGGCTACATACTATTTTTTGTCAACAGAATTCTAACTCCTAAAGACTGATTGTAATTTTTACTGAAATTGAAAATATTTAAAGACAGGTTCAATGAAGCGATTTGTTTAGAATAAACGTTTACAAGGTAAGTTTGGTAAGTATTTTACTTTTGGATAAGAAGTCCTGTTTTAGATGTTATTTAAATATAATGTTGTTCTAATGTTGTTTTTAAGTGATTGTTGTTGCTTAGTTTTTGTATAATAAACGAAATTAAAATAATTTAGTAGTTTTCTTTGCAATCACAGACAACAGCCCACTTTGTATCGCTGGGGCATGTAGGGAAAATAATGTTGAGTACACAGACATCCACACATCTCGACCTATACGAAAGCCGATGACAATTTGTGATCTCTATAAGTTTCAAGCAGTTCACTGAAAAATAAAACATGCTACGCTGCACCAAATAATAAGGGCAGAAGATTGATGATGATTCAGTAGTTTCGGAGAATTACAAATATAAAACAAAGATTTTGACGTCATCAATTTATTTCAGTCTTACATTTCTAATCAACAATGTCTCAACTACAAAATATCAACATTTGGAATGGATCCTATCACTGGGGCGAACTGCACTTGTTTACTACAGCATCAATGCAATATACAATTAAATACATAATTAGGTCTTTATCAGCGAAATAAATATAACAATGTCGACACAACCAATAATGCTGATCAACGAACCAAATGGTCAAGATTTGTTGTAGAAAACATCACATAAATAAAAGCGAAAAGCTATTTATTTTTGTTAATACATACACACCTTATTTCAACAAAAGGCCATGAATGATTCAGAATAAGGCCTACAGCTCGTCCCCTTCTACTTACACTTTAAAGAATTAGGCCAGCGGAACAACGAGTGAAGCAAATAAAAATACAGGGGATAATTCTAAAAAGGGCGTAGAAACCTCAACTTGGCATACACACATTTTAAAAGTTCAAGTAAAACATTGCAGGACTTTCCGAGGTCAATAATAAAACCTTTGAGGATATTTTCTATGCAGTATGCTTTAGTTCGCAGTCGCGCTAGGCCAAAACAATAAGTTTGAAATTGATATTTACAAGATGTCAGCTACCTATTTATATGAATTTAATGTACATAAATAAGAATGATTTGACTTTATATTCTACAACGCCATATTGCTACGGGGGAAAAAATACACGTTTTCACATATATTCATGCCAAATAATTAAGAAAGACAGCATAATGTAATATTTTCAGAATAAGTAGCAAATATGGCGTTAGTATTAAAATAAATACTAATTAAATTAATAGCTAATTGCTAGCTAAAACTGTGCGAATGTGTTTGGGGAACGGACACCTTTTTCTAATTCGACTACAAAAATATATCAAATAAAAATAATACTCTGGTTTGTAACTATTAGTGATAAAATTGTAAAATAATAACCAGCATTCGTATTAAATAAAATATCTTACTCGTTTTCAAAAATGAAATACTTTAACTATAGTAAATAAAATATATAAATAGTGCCTTCTCCCCAAAACAATAAATGCAATCACATTGCGAAACCTAGAAGTATCGTATGACTAGAGCCGTAATAATATATTGAAACTTAAGTCACTAAATTATATTATAATTATATATTAATATCTTTGATTGAACACTAACATCATTGCTTTATCCTAAGTAAAGAACATTTTTTACACTAAAAGTTATCAACAATAGGCTAAAAGGCTCTAAAACTTTGGTTTCATGTATTAATTTTCGCCTTTTTTCAATGTATTTTGATAACTTTTGATGTAATAAATAACATGCAAGGACAATCTCACACTGAACTATACATTCACTGGATTTATTAATTAGTTAAATATATTTTAGACATTATTATTTAATCGTAATTATTTATATTAAATGCAACATTGGAGTTTAGATTGGAGTTATAGAACAGTTTAGGCCAAAATATATTTTTGTACTAAAATTAAGTATTTTAAATCTCGAATTAGATTTCAGTTTTTAAATAATTTCAAGATGAAGAAAAGTGAGTTGTAGAATTATTTAAAATCTAAAACCGAACTGTTTTATTTATAAGATTTTCTTTTATAGAAAGTTGTATAAATACTGTGAAACATTACGTAACAAAATAATAATAAACAATAAATCAATTGTTTAATATTTAAGAACATTACCGCAAAATACTTTTTTATGAATAAAATATAGTATAAATTCAGTTTTTTTTAGAAATATTCTACATGTCTACAATAGGACTATAATTTCAATATTCTCTTCAGATCTAAATAAACACTACATTTTTTTTTGTTAATTTAAAGTAAGGTAACCTCGGAGAGAACGGAAAAGAAGATACCTAAATAAATGCCTCACACACGATAGAATAACTAAACGCGATAAATAAAGAAAAGTAAAATTAGCAATAAGTTTGCTCGTTATTCGAAAATCTCTGCTTTGCGCAATTATTAAGTTATTTAATAAAATATAACGTGTCTTTAAGCAGTTTGGCGTGACAGTGCTTATCAATAAGTGACTAAAAGCAAAATGCTAACAATACGATTTGAATCTCTGTCATTTTAATACATTGTTTAATGTACTTACAATAAAATCTTACAAAAGCGATGTGATTGCTTTAAATTCAAAATTTAGTGTAATTTTTATATCTTTTGCCAATCGTGTTATAATGTTAAAATTTTAATTTATTTTTTATCAATTACGATCGAGTCATTAAGTTAACTTTCCCGAGTTGATTAACTCGCTTAATATTAACATAGACAATAAGCATAGATGTTAACATTATCGTTATTGTCATACGTTTATCAATTCCATGAAGATGGACTTCTTCTTTGGCAGGATTCCATTAAAGTTTTACGCGCAGACCCCACGTGTTATGTACAATATTTAATTATTACTTTCACAAGGGAGAATCGGAATTGTATCCGATTTATTCCCCGTATATAATGGACGTGTGGCCATCATGGGCCACTATGGGTCATTATGGGCCAACATGGGCCAAAATAGGCCACCATAGGTCACCTTAGGCCATCCTGGGCCATTTCGCGAATCATAAATACGTTTTTACAATAATCTGACGTAGAGTTATGACTAGTTAGAGACTGATCCGCTCGCTTACGTTAGTTACATCTCAAATTGCACATTTTCGATCCCGCGATTATAAATAAATAAAGTAATCTTGCCCACCAGTGGGTTTTTAGGCGCTAAATAATTTAAGAGAACAGTGTTTCTGTTCTCGTTTACAAATACTTAGTTTTAGTTTTATAGTAACGCAAATTATATTACGTAGATTGAGGCGCCAATGTGAGATAGAATAATTGAAAATTATTCAACGTGGAGGAACTTGCTCGATTTGGTAAATATGTAGTTTAGTTCTTTTGATTTTGGAAAAGGGATCAACAGGAAACTGCTGTTTTACATTTTCAGGGTTGGTCCCATCATGATGAATATCATCACGTCTTTTCGCATTTTTTTGAACCCACGCAAAAAATAGGTAAATGTCTCACGATAACTACGCACATATTTTCAAAAATTGTCCCAATTTTGATCAAATCTGTTTTGACATTTTTGTTTTTTAAACCCGCTCCTAAAAAGGAGAATGTTTTTTTTCTCTCTCCAATCTTCAGTTACAAGATTAACTAAAACAGAGGCTGTTGAATTTTTTTTCTCCCAAATCGAGCAAGCCCCCCCCCTCCCCTTTTCCTCTCCCTTATATCATGCCGAAGCCCTCGCCGCCCTCGTTGATGGCCCACAGCAGCGCGTGCACGAGCTGCTCGTAGCTGTCGTAGTCGGGCAGGCACAGCTGGTTGAAGCACGTGTGGGCGGTGGGGAGGGCGCCGAAGTTGGGCGCTGCCGTTATTTGGAAGCGGGGGTTTAGTTCCTGGCAGAGAGGATATAAAGAGGTTATATACTAGGAAGTACATAAGGGGGTAAATAGGATTGGTGGGGGTTTAGCTCCCGTAAGTGGAAACCTCTAACATTTTCGTAATTTGTACACCTATTTATAAAGAACCGGGATTTGAAAGAAACGGTCTACGTAACCACGTGAAACATAAGTAAGGTAGTTTGTATGGGAAAAATTGCAAATGACTTGCACTATTAATTCCTAATGTGCTTTCGCTGTGGTATATTGGGCTGACATAGTGTGGTCTCAATACGTAATCTCAACACCTCATGTTTAACAATAATCTGTTACCTGTTTTGTAAACATATACCCATGTTTTAACAAAATAAATTAATTTTTAATATATGACATGTCATCGACACGAAAAAAGAAGAAGAAGAAGAATCCTTATCAAAAACTGAATGTAACTGTTACAATAACTATGATCATGTTCCTTCTTGAGTCCTTTATGAACCTGTCTATCCCACATCCCCGAGTGCAAAAGAATGTTACCTGGAAGCCTCCCGGCGGCAGCTGCGAGCAGCCGGTGGTGAACTGCAGCAGCCGTGCCCTCTCCTCGGTGCTGAAGTTGGCCAGAGCCGCCCACAGCCAGCCCAGCACGCGCTCCCAGTCGCGCCCCGCGCCCGACACCAGCGCGTGCGCGCGCCAGTCCGCGACGGATACTTCGCCCGTGCCGCATACCAGCAGCTGGGGGACAGACGTCGATATTACTTCAACATTCAGACAGCGAAACACGACGCCGACGATTCGTGTGTTTTATTATTCTGTATGTATCAATAGATTTTGGGTATGTTTGACCTTCTCGACTTTATGTCGGTTTAATAGGTATCCCGTTCCGCAGCCCGCGGAAAAAAAGATATCTATGTCCCTCCTAGTCTGTTATTAAGTATATGTATTATGTAGTTGATGTGTTTGTTTGGGTTGTTCTTCTCCTTCTTCTCCCCCTTCTAGGTTGTGATGATGACGAATGTTCAGTGTTAGATGATTGCTGTATGTTCTGTTCCTGGATGGCTGGTTCCGCTTGCGTGCTTGGTGATGGATGCGTGTTCTGAATGGCTGGTGTTTGTATGTCAGTGTGTGAGTGTTGTTCTCCTACTGTTCGTACGAATACTGTATCTCCTAATACTTTGCTGAGTATGATTGATGAATGTATGGCTGCTTGTTTTTGGAGTATATGAATGTTAATTGAAGCGTCTAATTGTTCTATGTACTTTTTAATGCTTTTTGTAACTTAAATTAAATATTATAGAATTGTATATATTGTAATAATCTTATGCATTAGTTTATAAATGTTTTTTACATTTTTGTATTGTATTTTTATGGGAATTAGTTGCTTGAAATAAAGGAATAAATTTAAAAAAAATACACATTCTCAAAATACGCTACCGTGTTTTTGTAGGAAAAATAAAGTAATGGGAGCTGTCGTTTGAATTTATTTATACGTTAGACAAGTGCTGTTTTGCAGTTGCTTGTAGATACATCCTGCATCCTGTTAGAATGGAAACTATTTCCAAGCTGTATGATTACGCTCATGTTGCACATACCTCCAGCTCGTTCTCGTCGAAGATGGCGAGCAGGTTGTCGGGCACGAGCAGCGTGAGGCCGCGCAGGAAGGCGTCGGTCTCGGCCCGCACCCGCGCCGCCAGCCGCCCTGTGGGGGGACATGTTGCACATACCTCCAGCTCGTTCTCGTCGAAGATGGCGAGCAGGTTGTCGGGCACGAGCAGCGTGAGGCCGCGCAGGAAGGCGTCGGTCTCGGCCCGCACCCGCGCCGCCAGCCGCCCTGTGGGGGGACATGTTGCACATACCTCCAGCTCGTTCTCGTCGAAGATGGCGAGCAGGTTGTCGGGCACGAGCAGCGTGAGGCCGCGCAGGAAGGCGTCGGTCTCGGCCCGCACCCGCGCCGCCAGCCGCCCTGTGGGGGGACATGTTGCACATACCTCCAGCTCGTTCTCGTCGAAGATGGCGAGCAGGTTGTCGGGCACGAGCAGCGTGAGGCCGCGCAGGAAGGCGTCGGTCTCGGCCCGCACCCGCGCCGCCAGCCGCCCTGTGGGGGGACATGTTGCACATACCTCCAGCTCGTTCTCGTCGAAGATGGCGAGCAGGTTGTCGGGCACGAGCAGCGTGAGGCCGCGCAGGAAGGCGTCGGTCTCGGCCCGCACCCGCGCCGCCAGCCGCCCTGTGGGGGGACATGTTGCACATACCTCCAGCTCGTTCTCGTCGAAGATGGCGAGCAGGTTGTCGGGCACGAGCAGCGTGAGGCCGCGCAGGAAGGCGTCGGTCTCGGCCCGCACCCGCGCCGCCAGCCGCCCTGTGGGGGGACATGTTGCACATACCTCCAGCTCGTTCTCGTCGAAGATGGCGAGCAGGTTGTCGGGCACGAGCAGCGTGAGGCCGCGCAGGAAGGCGACGGTCTCGGCCCGCACCCGCGCCGCCAGCCGCCCTGTGGGGGGACATGTTGCACATACCTCCAGCTCGTTCTCGTCGAAGATGGCGAGCAGGTTGTCGGGCACGAGCAGCGTGAGGCCGCGCAGGAAGGCGTCGGTCTCGGCCCGCACCCGCGCCGCCAGCCGCCCTGTGGGGGGACATGTTGCACATACCTCCAGCTCGTTCTCGTCGAAGATGGCGAGCAGGTTGTCGGGCACGAGCAGCGTGAGGCCGCGCAGGAAGGCGTCGGTCTCGGCCCGCACCCGCGCCGCCAGCCGCCCTGTGGGGGGACATGTTGCACATACCTCCAGCTCGTTCTCGTCGAAGATGGCGAGCAGGTTGTCGGGCACGAGCAGCGTGAGGCCGCGCAGGAAGGCGTCGGTCTCGGCCCGCACCCGCGCCGCCAGCCGCCACTGCGCCAGCGCGTCCAGGTACGAGATCTTGCTGCTGTTGCGTACCTGAGGACATTCATTTTAAAGCTGAGTCACAGTCAAAAGTTTTAGTTTCATATAGACCCATTACAGGTGCTTAAGAAACGGGGGCTTTGGGTATGGCGTGTAATTTTACTATATCAAGTAATTGATACTGATCAATAGAGGAGTACGTCGTGTAATGTTGAATGTGGATTCAGCTGCATAGCAACTGTCTCTTATGCATGTAGGTACGCGCCTGACCATGCTGCCGCGCCCCCCGCGCCACTGCGCCCTCATGATGATGATAATTATAGTAATGATGATGATGATGATGCTGGTAGTGATGATGGTCATGATGATGACGGTGATGATGATGGTGATAATGGTGATAGTGATAATGGTAGTGATGATAATGATGATGATGGTCATGGTTTTTCTCTTTACCTAAAATCCTTATTGAACGCGTACGAAGTCGCGGGTTACCGCTATTCTTAATTATGTAAGAGCGACATACCCGTATAGTGGATCCGTTGGGCACCAGGTCATGCGTCTCGAGCAGCCTGCCCGAGGAGTCGTACACGTCGTCCGCGAAGTACAGCTCGGGCACGGAGTCGCCGCCGTCCAGGTCCGTCTCCAGCACGTACTTGATCTTCGACAGGTACAGCTCAGGGTCGTCTTGCTCGAAGTACTACAGGGAATAATGTATTATGGTGGTGAATTTTGTATGTAGAACTTAATTTTATATTGAACTATTGACTATTGAATACGCAAAGAACATCAAGAGGAATAAATAAAAATCAATGATTCTTTCCTGCAGTGAAAGGGAGCAAATTCATAATGTGAACATTTGATGATTTACACCAAGAATCGTTAGAAGAAGGAAAGAAAAGTACAATGAAATCGTTCTTATTCCCTTACAAAAATAAATTGAATAATCTTTCAATTAATTTTTGTAACATAAAAATATTAGCTGGAATCACTTTCTTGTCACACTCTCATTTAATTCCTTTTGCTTACGTTTTTTACGTTTAATATTTTGTATGTGTGTGTGTCTTATGTGAATTGCATACTACCAATAAGTATTACAAATGTACCTTGTAGTGCACTCTGAGACCGATGATCTGCGCGAGGAAGGAGCGTGTCAGGCGGGCGCGGACGAGCTGGCGGTAGGAGCCGCCCAGCGCCGACTCGTACAGGCACTTGCCCACCAGCTTGCCCGCGAACTCGAAGTGCTTCAACTGTGGGGAGGCAAAACATTAGCATACATCTTCCACAAATTGTCATTCACAACAGGTAGAATAGGCGGCAGGGGGTGCGGCACACGAAGACACTTCATATATTACCCCGTGGCGGAGATAACGCTTAAGTATTAATTTCCTTTTACGAAACTGCCAAGTAAGATTATATTTATTTTATATTTATTTAAAGCCGATTGGAAAATATGTTTGACTGCTTTTCTTAAGCCTTAAAGTATTGTCTTACTAACACACCATTTTTATAACAGTTCACGTGTTTTCTTTTATAAATAATGAGAATAAATTTAAAATATAATATTTTCCCAATTAAGAACCTTATTTAATTATGCTGTTATACACACAAAAGAACAACACATAATATTAAAAATAATGGCAATAGGGACTATCACACTGACCTTGAGATGCGCTGGTCTATCAGGGTTGGGATGCACGAGGCCGGTGGGCGAATCGTGGAAGGACACGAACAGCCCGAACTTGGAGTCGAACAGCTGACCGCACAGCAGAGAGAACCACTCGCGACGCACTCCGCCCCAGTCCACACCTAACAACGAACAATATCATCAAAATATAACCCACAAAAAAAAAAAAAAACCTTCTTAATTTTCAAGCATATATAAAAAAATTTAAGAGATAAATACGAGTGTTTATTTTTACTATTTTTTAATGCGAATAAAAACTCTACTAACTTGTATCTAGCTTTTGATTGTGATCATCATGATACACTGTTATGCAAAATTCCGCTATTATAAAAATATAAAACGAAATACTAATGACAAGCATCGCTTTTACATGATAAGTGTATAATATGACTACTCATCATTTATTACGCCTGTAAGTTCTAGGTGTGCCACAGGGTTGAATACTAGGTCCGACGTTAAGCTTATAATACATTTAGCTTCTCATACAGTTGACTATAACTTAACCTGGTGTCGGTAGATACAGACTGTCTGGGTCACTCTAACAAAGGACTTCAGATTTATGTACTATAGGTTCTTAACTTTGTTGCTTGTCTTACCGTTCCTAATATTCTGTGTAAGTCTGAACTCCGTCACTATACCTTTGAAATAGAATAAATAAATAAGTCCTCATACCCTGTTCCCCCTGGAAGGTGACGTCGAAGTTCTTGCACCAGTCCTGCACGGTGAAGTGTCGCGTGGCCTTGAGGCTGGTGCGGAGCAGCTCTGCGCGGAGCACGCGGATGGCGAGCTTGTCGTGCGGGTGCCGCGAGTGGGCCTTGCGGATCTCGCTGTAGAAGAAGTCTTGCTTGTTCTGGAACAGTAGAAAGAAATACATCACAAGATAGTCATGAATTTTGATGACTAAAACGCAGACGATCTCTTTCACCTGCCCTTCGAATTTAAATTCCACGATTTTTGTAAAACCATTATCACAGATATAAACCATTATCCCTGCGAGATACCGTCACTTCTTGCAAAGCAGACAGTACCTTAAAGGTATCCTCTCCGCCGCAGTTGGCAAGCAGCAGCTGTGTGAAGGTGGCAGCTATCAGGTCTCGCTCAGGAGACACTAGTTCCAGCTGCGGCTGTACTCCATCCTCTAGGGTGAACTCTCCGCCAGGACCTGAACCTTCCGGCGTCGGCTTTAGGATCAACTGCGAAAACCAGATACTTATTGGCAATGTCCTTCTCAGATTTAGATCATTTTGTTCACAAATCAGCCATATTATCCAGAGCGACAGATATGAAACCAAAAAATCAAAGTTTAAGATAGTAAGAAAAGAAAAAGATAAAATTAGACAGAGAGACAAAGAGGAAGAGGAAGAGAAAAGAGCAGATGTAAATAAAAAAGTCACATTTACCTTAGTTGAAGGACACAATCTGAAGCTAGTAATCCTCTTAGGTATAAACTTGAGTATATAGTCCTTGATGGTGAGCTGCTTGGGGCTGATGCAGCACAGCACGCGGCGCGGCTTGCCCGACACCAGCCGCGCCTCGTAGCAGATGTTGTGCCGCTTCGACGACATGTTGCGCTGCACCGTCGCCGTGTCGCTCGCTACGGGGGATATGTTGCTATAGTGTTACGCTGCTACGGTGTAGCGTAGCACGCAACTAATATTGACGTAGCATAGATAGTGACTTGTATGTAGGCTACAAATCACTATCTATGCTACAAGTTGTTGCACATGCTATGCCGTTTCGCCAACATGTTGGTCATCACTTGCTACGAGAACTTGTTGTGTCATATAATTCTTCTATATACATGGCAGTGTCATATGCTACGACATTATATTGAAGCCAATGCTGTACTTGGAGAGTGCTATATGCCGTGGCATGTCACATTGCTACGCCACTTACAAATCCTCATCAAAAATTCAAGGTGAAACAATACATGTGTCACATTACTCTCACCGTCTTCGCCAGATGTTATCAGATTATTGTAATTTGGTACCAAACAATTTTTGTTTTTATTGTATTAAGATACATTTGTCGTCACTCACCAGTCAGCACAATACAGTCAAACTCCCCATTCAACAGCATGACGCCCTCATACATGAGCTTAGCGCGATACACGCCGGCGCGAGGGAAGCACAGCGCCACACTGACTCGCTGGTTCACCGCGTCGTATGTGAACGTCGCTGATGAGGACAGCTCCTCGTCTACTTCCCCTCCGAGAGGGTTCAGTTTAATGGTGAAGCCCTGAGAACAGTTAATGCACTTTTGAAGTATCTGTCAACCTTCGGGTATGGTCTAGGTAACTTAGTTTGACCATTCGCGTATGATGCAATTCGTCTGTTCACAGACTATTCTGTGAGAGTATTCCTAAGGGCCAAATATAGAGGAGCTGAGCTATATTAAGGAGGTGAGGTTGTTCAATTGAAGTAAAAAATGTCCTAGAATACGAAGAGCTTTGAAAGACCACATTTTTGTGCTGCACCACAGCGGGAGTATATGATGATATTCATCTGTAAAAATATGCTCAGTAGTGCTGTCAGTACGGTAGTTACGTTAGCGTTGAGGGAGTGTCAGACTCTTACTGACTAAAAACTCATCATGTTCCTTCGTAGGCCTTTCATGTAAAAGTCCGCGGTAACGCTTTCGAACTCCCGCAGCCTCGGGTATATTACTTACCTTAGGCGGTTCACTGTCGGGCAGAGGCGCGGGGTTGTCGTACTGGTCGCGCGGATGCACGTGCAGCGCGCGCGCGTGGCCGGCGGCGCACACCAGCGCGTGCAGCGCGCGCCCCACGCGCGAGCGCCGCGCCTCTACTCTGCCCGCCGTAAACCACTTGCGATAAGGGCTACCGCTAATGGATACCAGACCTGAGGGAACACATCAGGTTTAAGAACCTATCTTGTGATAGGTAGTTTTTGGACATAAAACAAACACTTTACTGCCGGCATACACCAAGAAACAGCAGAAAAATACCATCCTTCCACCCTTTTTTCCAATTCGTAAGTGTCCCATTCGTTAACACACCAAAATATCTCCTTCCACACTCTGCAATCTAACATCATCTCACAAATAACTTTCCTTCCAGCTACATATATTAAAGGCAATAGTACAAAAAGCACAAAAGCAAGAACAAAAAAAAAACAAAAGAAAAGACGCTTACTAAAGACATTCGACATCTCACCAATCATAATAGAGATGATGTAGACGCCAGCAGTTCGGACTGTGAACTTGACGCGGGCAGTGTTAGCCTGCGCCGGGTCACCTGACCCCAGCTCTATGACCGCCGTCACCTGCAATAAGTTGAAAAGGCCACGTTGACACACCTGTAAACTATACCGACACCCTACCTTCTTGCTTAAATCAAAATCTGAAATTGAGGGCTGAGATAAGACCAGCAAACAATTAAAACCCCCAGAACCTTTTTAGGTACTTTGTTTTAAAATATCGATCTTAAAAGCTCAGTATAGAAAAAGATATCCATTAGGGAACTGCTTTTCAAAGGACACAATCATAATATAACCCCCCCTTTTTCTACCAGTCTTCTCCAAGTATATCCTCAAGTTCAGCTCAGACCATCGAACTCAAGCTCACCTTCCTTGTGCCATGACTAATGGTCACAGTCAGCTCATCTGTGTCACAGATGGGGTACGGGTGTCCATTCCGCTGGAAGCAGTGGACTGTGAAGCACATTGTCTCGCCTACAGCTTGAGGCTCCGTCCAGCCCCATTCCACCTGGAGATCGGGGGGTTTATGTTAAGAAGACCCATTTCTTCCAAGATGTGGAGTTCTAGCGTATTTCAAACTAAGAAAGGGTATTAGATAATGTCAACATCGCGAGTTTCTGTGCGATTTAATATTGCAAATGTACCCGACGATGAAGCCGACCCTGTTACTTCATAATGTTCAGATTAATCTCCACCATAAGATGTTAGATGGTAGACCATTATTTCTGCGGACTATAGACCGTATTGCACAATTTTAATCAAAATTCTATTTCCATCCTTTTTTTTTTGGTCGTCGACCGCCGTCAGTTAAAGTCACGTACTATTTTGCTCATCAAAGTTTATTTCATTAATTGTGTCTAAAGTTAATGTTTGTGGTGGATTTGTGCAACAATTTACTCTAATAAGTGCTTGCCATCGAATTGGACAGTGGGTGAGCCATTATAAAGTGTAAATCAATAAAAAATCCATAAAATCAACTTACAAATAAAACACAAACACCGTCATTAAGTGATTATCCTGCGCGACTCGCAAATACGCGTAAGCGACACGATTTGCACGGCTGTTACGACGTTTTGGACGCGAACTCCAGCATTCACTGATAACGGACGGAGTGGACTTGTGAACTTGTGAATGTTTTTAACTTGCAATAATTAAGTTATTGTAACTGTACCGAAGTTTTTGGTGGTCTTTGGCTGTCTGTTATTATAATTTTACGCATAATTTGTTCAACGGTCTAATCTACAGCATATTGAAATGACGACTACACCGTCGTGGGCATGTTGTACTAATGAAGACACGGAGAATTATGAGCAGTTTATCAACTGCATTCGATGCAATAAATCGTATCATTTCCATTGCTTGTCAATACCGGAAATTCCCAATGACTCGGATATTTATCGTCAGTGGAAGTGCCCGGGTTGTATGATATTAATTTCAAAAACGGTTACGAAAGATAGTACTCCTATGCGTAATATTTCCACTACGCGGGGCAATAAGAGACAGGCGTTAAACTCGCCACCTGCATCGACTGCTCTGACCGCTGATGACGTCCGTTCCATCGTTCAGGAAGTCATTAAGACTGAGTTCGCTACGTTACTTCAACAAATAAATAACACAATAGTTTCGACGATTAACAGGGAGCTGGAACCAATAAAGAAAGATGTAGATGAACTGAAAACGTCGCTTACATTTCACACGAAAGAATTTGACGAGTTTCAGTCTGATCATGTTAAGGCTATGAGCTGCATTACCGGTCTGGAGGACGAGAATCGTCAGTTAAAAAATACTGTAGCAGAATTAAATTACAGATTAAATTATCTAGAGCAACATGCACGGTCAAACAACTTAGAGATACAGTGCTTGACTGAAAGTACAAAAGAGAACTTGTACACCGTTGTTAAACAACTCGGCTCTGCAGTCGGATACGAACTGAAGGATGTCGATATACTGCATGCCACTCGTATCGCTAAGCTGAATACCAAAAATCCTCGCCCTCGGTCTATTGTCGTCCAGCTTGCGTCGCCAAGAACGCGTGATTCTCTCCTAGCCGCTGTTATCGAGTACAATAAGAAACATTCGCTGAATAAACTGAACACTGCTAATTTTGGACTCGCAGGCAACAAAACACCGGTATACGTCGTCGAACATTTATCGCCTTCGAATAAAGCGCTCCACGCTGCCACCAGGCTTAAAGCGAAGGAGAAGGGGTACAAGTATGTTTGGGTGCGAGGTGGAAGGATCTTCGTCAAAAAAACGGATGATGCGGACCATGTACTTATAAAAAACCAGGACACTTTAAATAAGTTATTGTAGTTTTGTTTTTTCTCTTTTTTTTACTAATTATAGTGTTATCGTAGATTATATAATTTGGGATGTTATTCTCATTATTATTAATATAAAATTCAAAAGTTTACAAATATATTACCAAAACAGTCGCGGTCTTAGAACAAAAACTCACACAGTTTATCGTAATATTTCTTGTAACAATTATGATGTCATTATCTTAACCGAGACATGGCTTAATGATTCGGTAATGAGCGGCGAATTGTTCGATGATAGATATGTAGTTTATAGGAGGGATAGAAATACATCTACTTCACAAGCTAAAGATGGTGGCGGAGTTTTAATTGCGGTAAAGAATAGTATTAAATCTAAACGCATCAAAGAATGGGAAAGCGGTTGCGAAGACCTATGGGTAGCTTTAGACATATCAGGAATGCACACAGCGCGTCAATTGATTTTCTGCGCGGTATACCTACCTCCGCCTGTTCGCCGTCCCTCTTTAGAACTATATATCGATCATTGCAATGCAGTCTTTGAAAAAATCACAGACACTGAAGTTTGTATTATAGGTGACTTCAATTTAAGTAATATTGATTGGAAATTAATAAAAAATGTAACATGTCACAAAAAAACGTCATGCTCTGCTATATGTGATACTCTGCTAGATTTTACGTATGCAAATGGACTCGATCAGTTCAACTTTGTACCAAACTCTGCTGACCGAATATTGGATCTTGTATTTTCCACTCTGTCAACGTGCAGTGTTAATGAATGTTTAAACCCCATAAGCAATGTAGATCAACATCACCCACCCTTAGATATTGTTATCACTATTCCAAAAACAACCAATTTACCTTATAATATTGCAAATGTAAGACCAAATTTTCACAAAGGAGATTATGTATCAATTTGTAAATTCTTAAAAGAACAGGACTGGGACCAATTGTTTGAGGGACTTAGTGGTGTGAACGAAATGTTAGAGGTCTTCTATGAGGTTGTTAATTCTGGTATAAAAAAATTCATTCCATATCGCGTACCAAATGGTAATAAATACCCTCCGTGGTTTAATAGCAGACTAATTAAAAAATTAAATGAAAAAAATAAGTTCAGAAAGCGTTTTAAAAAATATAATAACCCCTTAGACGCCATAGAATTAAAATATATAGGTAAAGATTGTGATCGTCTTGCCACTGAGTGTTACAATAGATATATTAACCTTCTGGAAGAGGAACTTGGCAAAAATCCTAAACTATTTTGGACGTATGTGAAAGCTAAAAGAGGAAGTTCAAGCACATACCCTAGGTCAATGACGAATGGGACAACTACTTCAACTGACGGTACAGGAATATGTGAGTTGTTCGCCAGTCAGTTTGTCTCCGCTTATAGCCTAAATCAAAATTTTGATAATAATTTTAACTCAGAATACTTACAATCTCTAGAAAGAAATAGCTTAAGCCTAAATAGTCCAATCATAGATCAAAATGTAGTATTAAAAAAATTAAAGAGTATAGACACCAGAAAGGGAGCCGGACCAGACGGAATACCACCCATCTTTATTTCGGCTTGTTCTTCTGGGTTGGCACGCCCTATTACGATCATTTACAATAAGTCTCTGTCTACTGGTGTATTTCCCACGCGATGGAAAGTGGCAAAAGTCGTTCCAATTCACAAATCAAATAACAACGAAAATGTTTCTAATTATAGGCCTATCTCGATATTGTCATCACTTGCCAAAATTTTCGAAGCAATAATCTGTCCTTACATTCAAAACCACCTGAGACTTTGTTTAAGTGACCACCAGCATGGATTTGTTGGACTTAGATCTACAAGTACAAATCTAGTTCCCTTTACTGAATTATTGATAAAAACAATAGACTCAGGTCATCAAGCTGACGCCATATACACGGACTTCAGTAAAGCCTTTGACAAAGTGCCCCACAACATCTTAATTGCCAAATTACGAGCTTATGGTATTACTGGTTCTTTCCTCAACTGGTTGTCGTCGTACTTAAAAGATAGAAACTTTTTTGTTGTCTTAAATGGGTATCAGTCGTCTTTGTTTCATATTTATTCCGGCGTACCGCAAGGCTCACATCTAGGCCCCATCTTATTCAATTTCTTTATAAATGACATCCAGGACTGTTTTCAGTTCTCGGAAGTCTTTATATATGCAGATGATTTAAAATTCGTAAGAAAAATAGAATCAAAAAGTGATGCTATACTTCTACAGGAAGATCTTAACAGGCTTATCCTTTGGTGCAAAAACAATGAAATGTGTCTAAACTGTAATAAATGTTATTATATAAAATTTACGCGCAAATTTAATTGTATTAACTCTAATTACTATATAGAGAAAAACAAAATTAATGAAGTTGATACTATTAGGGACCTAGGAGTCTTATTTGATAAAAAATTGACGTTTGAACCTCATTTGGACAGCATAAGTAAAAAAGCCTCTAAAATGTTAGGCTTTGTTTTAAGAAATTGTAAAACTTTTCGTCACACCAAAACCAAAATTTTACTTTTCAATAGTTTAATTCGCAGCATATTAGAATATTGTAGCGTGGTATGGCGGCCGCATTATGCAGTTCACTCACTGCGCCTTGAGCGAATACAAAAACGATTCCTGTGGCATCTCGCATTTTCTAAAGGAATATCACGCACTATTCGCTCCTACGAAGGTAGATTAAAACATTTTGGCATAAAATCACTGGCAAATCGTAGATGTTTGAATGATGCGATGTTTGCATATAAAATTCTAGAACATAAGATTGACTGTCCTCGGTTGCTCTCCCTTTTTAGGTTTCGCGTTCCTGCGAGACTTCCTCGTAGCTCAGTCACACCACTTTATCCACCTCTAAGAAGGACAGTACTGGGTGCCAATTCTCCCTATGCACGAATGAGTAAGGTAGTAAATAGCTTCAGTGATTTAATTGATTTACATTTTGATACAATCCCCAAAAAAAAGGCCCTATTAATCAGTTTACCGAATCTTGAGATGCACTGATAGGATAGTTGACTGATTTTCTATTTGTTTATTCAAAATTTTACAAAAAAATATAACCATCATTGAAAAATTTAAAAATATCAAGCAACCTTCAAGGTAATAATATTTACATATACATTTTTAATGGCAGTCAACTACCCTGTTCCATACGTAAATAGAACGTGTTTAATTTAATAAATAAAAGTGTTTAGTTAAGGTCGTAGTTAAACCCTGTTACTTAACATAAGCGGTGTTTACCTTTAAGTAATTGCTACATTGTTATTACTAATTATTTTCAGCATGTATTAATTATAAGTATTGATGTAAGCAATTGTAGGTGAACCTAAATATATAAAATAAAATAAAATAAAATCCATCAATCAGATTAGGTAAAACTTTGAAGCAAAAGCCTGCAATCAAACTGTCGCATATTCGAGTAATATCCTTACGGACAGATTGCAAAAAAGTGGAAAAACGAGTTCGCTGCAATCCGCCTACACCTGGCCTATATATGACACGTGTAAAGGGCAGCGAGCTATTTATAACGTGGAAAGTGAGAGAATTTACATACAGCACTGTCCTATGAAGCTATAAATACTGTAATCCTATCAATGTCATCTCGTTATAGCAGACTCGATATAATTGACTTTTACTAGTTATCTGTGCTTCTACGTACAGCGCCCACGAGCATTTATGTTCATAAAAATATAACGTCCACCACCATATATCAGCCTTTTTTCTTCATGATGCTGGGTTAGTGTAGGTTTGTAAAACTGCCTAATGAATACTTAAGCATCTAACAAGTTATCACCCTGGAGTTTATCATGTTCTGTTTTGCGAATGATACAAAAAAGTGCGAACTTACCTTACAGCTAGGTGGATGCAGGTACTTCCCGGTGACGTACTGCAGCAGGGAGTGCTTGGCCTCCGGCGCGAGGGAGGGCTGTGTCATGGCCGCCAGGGTGACCAGGCCACACACCGACACCGACACCACCAGCATGCCCCCTGCGTAAGTACTCACATCACGACATGCATTCACTACTATTAGCCCATCAGATCTCAGATTACACCCAAAGCATGTAACTCTAGATTTTATCAATATCATATTTTCGCGCGACCCAAGCATGCGTTGTTTATCTAATTGTTAAACTATGATACGGAATCATACTAGTTGTTATATCAGAATGTTACCAGTGATAAATGGCAGCCACCGATCAGTATGAGAAAGCAGAAGATGGAAAATATGTTTACGTACCCCAAGTCCAAGCGTCCTGGTGCTTACTATTCTTGACCACAACGTTCCAGAGGTCAGCTTTCAGGGTCTGCAGCGCCTCTTTACCAGTGGGTAGACTCTGGCGGGCTGCGGACCACGCGCCGAAGTCTTTGGGGTCCAGCACGTGGTGCGCTGTGCTGTCCTCCAGCCAGTACACGTCCTCCAGAGAGGATACATCGAGACTGAGGAGTCTGGAGGACAAGGAGAATGTGTTGCTTAGAAGGAATTTTTCACATAGTAATATCATCTTTCGTACTTGTCATTTCATGAAAAAGAGAAATCTTTGTTACAAATGCTTGGACAGATCTGAACTCATTCAAACATGACAAACATTGCTACTAACACGAACATTAAAACAATTCAATCAATCAACAAATCTATCGACCAGACATCACTCTCTCTAATAGAGCATTAAGAGCAAAGCGGCCATTACAGCTGAACCTCGGCAATATCTCTGTGCAAACATTCGGAAAAATGCAATCAATTTGCAAAAGATCGTTCAGTTCCCTCCGGTCCATTACCCCTTGACCTCACGTAGGGTGCGTCTGATCGTGTGAGATGACCCCGGATCGGTCGGGGACCCGATGTGCGTGATAAACGACCCGCCGACAAGATAAAGGGTTACTGACGCGATTATGTTGTTCATAAAAAATGGTGCTTGTTTTCGTGGTTAGATTTTGGGCAGATTTTGTAGCTTCCATTCATTTTTCATTTGCATTAGTCTTTTCACAGCAATCAATACTGCAGTAAAACCCCTACTCCTATTTTGTTTGAATGTGAGCGAAACAAAATCTGTTCCCACGATATCCGCATTAACATATCCTGTCCATGTCACCGGTATCAAGCCTGACAATCTACTTACTGGTGCCCATTTACATAATCTTGACAACAACACCCCCACAGTGCAAATCCGTCAACATTAGCAGCGATTCGTTATGTTTATCTAGTTGATGTTTGAGGTTGTTGAGTGAGTCTAGTGGAGTTTCGTTGATTGAGATAGGTAGAAGGTTTGGAAAATGATGATCTTCAGTTTCTTCGAAGCAATCTTCAGTTCTGATGTCAGGAACTATAATCGGGAATGTGATGTTGTCTTCCTTGCTTTGGTGTGCTGACAGCGTACTGTATCCCGTGTGAAGTTTACAGTTTGTTTCAAGGGTAATAATTCCTGATCCGTAGATGTTGTGATGCGAGACTTGATTGTTGCATTGAAGGATGCACTGTGTTGCGTTACTGAGGATGTAGAGCCATCTGTTGTTTTCCAAGTGTTGGAATGTGTTGATTTGTGCAGCGAAGGTTGTAGTTGTACAGATGGTGGGGATGTCGTTCGAGACACTGAGTAGGATTTGTAGCTCACAAACAGGGCGTGTATCAGAGTTGTAGACGATGATATCTCGGCACACGCTTCTTCTTTCAGCGTATGTCTTGCAGTTGTCCAAGGAGCTCGTGGATACGTAGTGTTCACCACTAGGGTTTGTGGCCAAATACTTATGCTCTGGTAGGATGGTGGTATAGAGAGAGGAATTGGGATGTTGGATAGGGATTGAATAGATATGGTAGAGTTTAAAAGATTCAGGTTTAATGAGTGGGAAATCTAATATATAAACTAATCTGTTTGAGTACACGTAAGCAGAGAGTTGAGACGAATCTAGGATTTTATTGATGTTGTCGATGGTAACAGGACTAACTAATTGTTTATTAGATCTAGCGTGGTTGGATAAGAGAAGATTTTTATATAATTTATTAAGAGAAATGATTGAATGATGAATTGTTTGATTTTGCAAATAAAATACTCGAGAGGCAATCGTCAATCTCGTTTTCGAGATTGGTAACCGATTCTAGTATTAAAATTGAGATTGATGAGATATCTTCCGTAATTTTTAAATCGAAAATAGTTTTAGAAGTACTGTTAAGGTATTGATTTAAACGATCAATGTTTTCATTTATGACCTGTTCATCATAAGAGATTTTAAATATCGTTTCGTTGAAATTCCTAATAGTACTAGAAGTTATTTGGATTTGTTTCTGCATTAAAGAGGTGAGATCGAGGCATCTGTTGTTAGAACGAATTCTTTACTAAAATCTGGATATTGTAATATAGGGGATGTAGTGAGAATATTTTTGCAAGTATCGAAAGCGCGTTGTTGGGATTCACCCCAAATGAAAGGTACGTCTTTCTTCAGGAGTCCGGTCAAAGGTTTTGTTATCCGACTGAAGTTTGCTATAAAGCGCCTGTAATAACCTGCAAGGCCTAGAAATGATTTTATGTCTTTGCAAGATTTAGGAACTGGAAATTCTCTGACCGCTCTGACTTTGTCTGGATTTGGCTTGACACCTTCACTAGAAATAATATGTCCCAAATAAGCTACTTCTTTCCGCATAAATTCGCATTTATCAGGTTGGACTTTCAGACCGTTTTTCCTGAGTCGGTTGAAGACTTCAGTAAGTTTCTGTTCGTGTTCCTGGAGACTGGATGCGAATATTACTATGTCATCTAGGTAGACAAAACAACGTTCACCTTGTAAACCTTGGAGGACACTATCCATAGCACGTTGAAATGTAGCAGGGGCATTTTTAAGACCGAATGGCATTCTAAGGAACTCGTAATGTCCATATGGTGTGTTAAAGGCTGTTTTCGGGATGTCTTTAGGGTCAAGTTCAATTTGGTGGAATCCCGAGGCAAGATCTAAGGTAGTGAAGTAAATGGAATGGCCCAGCTTGTCTAGAATGTCAGTTATGTTGGGCAAAGGATAACTGTCTCCTATAGTGATATCGTTAAGTTTGCGATAGTCGATGACTATACGCCATTTTTGTTTCCCTGACGCGTCTAGTTTCTTGGGGACTACCCAGATTGGGCTACTCCAAGGAGATGAACTTGGTTGAATAATATTTTGATCTAGCATCTTTTGGACTTGTGATTTTACTTCTTGTTGATGCACATACGGAAATCGATAAGTCTTTGTGTTAATTGGCGTGTCTGATGTAGTGGGGATTGTGTGTTTGGTGTGGTTTGTGAATGTCAATGGTTCGTTTTCTGTGATGAAGATGTCTGAAAAATCCATGACAATTTTATTTAGAGATTGATTTTCTTCTTCATTGAGGTGATCTCTGCGAATGAGTTTGTCTACTTTGTTTCGTTTGTCATTAAACGTATGTGTATTCGTTGAATTTATTGGAATATTATTTGAAGATTCTATTGTGACTAGTTCTGATGCATGAACTCTAGGTATTAACACAAGTTTATCATTGTTACCGGAATTTACACAAGTAATTAGGAATTTGTTATCTTTTACTGTGACTAAGGCGTTAGGAATAGTGACATCGTCGCAAATGGTTTGTTTTTCGATTAAGGCGGGTCCGTTTTGAATATCATTAGTACAACATGTGATAACAGTTTCAGATCGTTGACCTATGAACTGTTTGTTATCTACGGGTTCGGTTGGTTTTTCTTCAATATGAAATAATTTGTAAGTACGATCTCGTATACGCATGGTTTTTGATTGTACGTAGATATTGGCATTGAACTTGCTCATGAAGTCATTGCCCAGGATACCATCTGCTTTAATGTTGAGGTTTGCTATATGAAAGTTGAATTTCGGGAAATGATCTAGGGAGATTTGAGCTTTACCGAAGCTTTGAATAGAAGATTGGTTACCAGATATACCTACAATCGATACGACGCACGATTGGTCTAGAGGGGCACTACCAATATGTTCCTTATTAAGGACGGATATAGCGGCTCCTGTATCGATAAGTAATGTTACCGGTTTACCTTCAACGTGGAATTGGCAATGTAGAAGATTTTCTGGAGGTACGTTTAGCGTAGAGATAGTAATGGGTTCAGTATACATAGCTTTAGAATCTGATTTTGACATAGAATTAGTATTTGAGTTTGGCATAGATTTAGATTTGGATTTAGACATAGAATTAGAATTTGAGTTTGAATTAGATTTAGATTTGGATTTAGACATAGAATTAGAATTTGAGTTTGAAATAGATTTAGATTTGGATTTAGAAATAGAATTAGAATTTGAGTTTGAAATAGATTTGGGATGTAATTGTGTTTGAACCGATACTTCTTTCGTGGTTGTAGTTTGAGTGCTAGCGTCACGAAATTGTCCCCGATGGACTGGATAAGAGGAAGTATGTTTTTCGGAGTTGGTAATTACTGAATTTGTAGTGTTTCGAGACTCGGTATTGTTGTCTGGACATTGTAAGAGTGGGCTGAAGCGGTTCCCGAAGGCATGCCCAACACCTCGGCCGCTTCTGAGTTTAAATTATTTATTTTCGCGGATGGAACTGCTGCGCGTTGATTTTGTGGTATTTGATTTTTGAAACTATTGTTGTATTCTCTTTTTCGGCATTCCGAAATCAGATGACCCATTTTTTTGCAATAATTACATTGCTTAGGTGAGTTTCTAAATTGTGGAATGGCTTTTGGTTGTACCGATTGGTTTTTAATCTGACTGCTAGGGATATTATATAAAACTTGTCTGGCTTTGTTCATGTTTCTTATTTTTTCTTCTTGAATTGCGAAATTTCCCGCATCCAATAGGCTTTCAAAAGAACGAACGCGAAGCATCATCCCTATGTCCGAACTTAGACCGTTTACAAATACATTGAGAGCCGTCTCTTCGGTAGTAGCTTTACGACCCTCTAACGTAGAATCTATGATTTCGGCCGTTAGTTTTTCTATAATTTTGCTTCTACATAAATCAACACGAAGGAAGAATTCTGTGATGCTTTCTTGAGGCTTTTGGAAGTAGGATTGTAGTTCTAGATTTAAGTGAGCTAGCGTTTTTGTTTGGGAGAATTTCTGGATAAGAAACTGTTTGAGGTCGCACCATTTAAAAAATTGTTTAGAATGGACGTCTGATGAACCTGGTCCAGTGAGCTTATTTAAGGCGTACGTTAAGAGAACTGTCTGTTGATGTACTGAAGCAAGGTTAAACGCGGAGTCACACGACCGAATGAATCTATATACTTGAGAATTTTGCGAGGTGTCAAAGTCAGGAATTAGTTTTAAGAGAGTCCCTAGGTCCATCTCTGAGTTGGGGGAGACTTTAGTGTCTGGCATCGTGATATGAGGTTTTGAATGTAAAATATAAGATTTAAGGAATTAGGATTGAATGATCAATGGGAAATAGAGAGGTAGCAGAGCAATATGCGTTTTAGGCCACTTACCATAACAGTGAAATACTGGTCGCGATGCTGAGCTTCATTACTCGAAGGTCCGGCGAAGTTGTTTAAAAGCCTTCAGCTACCGTGCTTCGTCACTAGGCGATTTTGACCGTTTGGAGTCTACACGTTTAACTTCGTCTTTATGCACACGCGATCCTACCGACTGCGCCAAATTTGTTATGTGATAGTGGCAAAAACGACTTTAAAATAAAATATTATTTTATTTAAGATTTGATTACAAGTTTAACAATAGAATGTCGGAATAGAACTGACTTACTTTAACTTAAGGGCACGTATTTATATGAAGAAATCAATGGAAAAGTAAATAACAACTTAAATAATCACTATTGGCTAATTACTTAATAACATCCTTTGAGAACAGTAAATAGTTGTAACCTAAATGAGGTACATGAGATATTAATAATACATTATACAAATCGTTAGTAAAATAGAGTTCAAAGATTGAAAGATAAATAAAGTAAACAATATTGACAATGTAAAAATAAAGTACAAGTAGGTATATGAGAAGAAAAGGTAAATAAGCACATAGGAAGGAATGTTATATTATATAACACGCTACTTAGGAGATTTTCCCTTATGGCACCTCCGTTAGTAATTTTGTTCTCCATGTTACTTATCTACTGGAATAAAGCTCTGGAAAAATTATTTCACCCATTTCTAGTAGAATCGTAACTTTTGTCAGCTTGCAAACGCGTTAAACTGCAAAACTGGGCGGAATAGACGATGAATAATTCATATTATAACTAATAATAGAAATGGTTGGATTGTCTGTGTGTTTGTTAAGACTGTCTGGGATTTTAATATGAAGTTATATTTACTAGCAGTAAACTAGACTAGCTTCCACCTGCGGTATCACCCGTATACTGTAGGAACTGCTTTGCGCATCCGTATAAAAAGTAGTGATCTATTTAGCCATTTTGCCGCAGTTCCACCCGCGTCCTGTGGGAACTACTGCCCGTACCCCAATTAAAATATAGCTTATGTTACTCGGGAATAGTGTAGCTTTCTAACAGTGAAAGAAATTTTCAAATCGGTTCAGTGTTTTCGGAGCCTCTACGGTACAAATAAGCAAACAAAATGTGTTCTTTTTATTATATTAGTACCTGTAGATTGAGGGAATTATTCAAATCGGTCCACTATTTCCTAAGATTATCGCATTCAAACAAACATACAGAAGATTTATGACTGTCGACATTTGCCAGTTGCATGAATCCTTCATACAATAGTGTCCGGTTCGTCACTAACAATGCTGTTCCTATCATAATCTACGTCGGATATCCTCTTTCCTCTTCGTTGTAGCATTGGAGGTCAAGATCTTGAGATTTCCTCTAGTTTTATAGCGATCAGTATGTTTTGTGAGAATAAGTGTGTGTTCGCGTTATGCGAGATTGGATTTTTACCGCGAACAACTTAAGTGTAATGCTTATTGGTGGGCTATAAAGCGAAAAACAAATGCTAACATCCAAAAAATAAACTTATCAGTGCTTTGAAAGGGGACCGCAAAAACACTACAAAATTAAACATCGTTTCGTTTTGTCAATTTCTACTACTCACTCGCCTTCATGTGTTTTAGTAACTTTGTTTAAATTATTTACGAAACCACTATTTTATAAAGCATGTCACATTGAAGAAAAAACTTCCGAATTGGGAACCTCCTCCTTTTTGTGAAGTGGGTTATAAAATAACAGATATTCTGGGCAAATATTTTAATTAATTACAAAAAAAGACGAATAAATCCTGGATATAAACTAGTGACAAGCGTGACGTCACCAAGATGGCGTCGGTCCGTAACTCGCCGCCATTTGCATTTCATCAGCTGTTTTAAATATTAATCGTTCGTACTTTATGATGGTCTTTCTCTTTATGGATTTATCTATGGTGTTGATGTCGAAGTTTTTATTTGACATTATTAATCTGTGTTTGGAAAGATCCTAGGAAAAGATACTTACAGTACATCTATTTGTCTCGGTTTTTTAAAGATTACTTTCTAGTTACTTTCCTGTTTGTCGCGGGTACATATGTACATAACGTGCTTTCTTATCTCACATCTGACATTGGTAGAATCATTGACATTGACATCGAC
This sequence comes from Helicoverpa zea x Helicoverpa armigera, assembly GCA_033682625.1. Lineage (NCBI taxonomy): Eukaryota > Metazoa > Arthropoda > Insecta > Lepidoptera > Noctuidae > Helicoverpa > Helicoverpa zea x Helicoverpa armigera. The sequence continues at coordinate 524,294 of JAWIIS010000038.1, read as the reverse complement.
GAATCACTTGCCATTAACAATTTTTGCTACGCAGCAAATGAGGCTCTCGTTAAATAGCTTAGCCGAACTGAAGTTATTAGTGGCTATTAATGACTGTGCTTTTCTTGGCTCTCTTCCACGAAAACCCCACAGAATAGATTGATGAAACTTAGTAGTAGCTTAATATAGGTATAATCAGAATTACATAGTCTACTTCTAATCCGGGTGCGCGAAGTTGTTCCTTCAGGACGTTTATGAAACAGCATACGTGAATGAAGCAGTTAATACATGTCGGCCTGCGTAGGATGTAATTGTGTAACATACGAACAGTTGATGACGCCCATTATTTTCATTCATTATTTCATTCTCGTATATAAATAGAATAGAATTAGATTATCTTACGGAAGCCCATACATCAAGCTGTTAATAGATAACATTATATTGTTGTAATCTGATTTTCTCAAAGGCTCTTGTAATAAAAAGTAAAAAGTGCTCCTGTAATATTTCATGTGATATCGGAAACGCGGATACCTACAATTAAACGATCTTGTTTTTCTTCCACATTCCTCATTGTAAATCAGTCTACCGCTTTGTATAATTATATGAATCCACTTGTTTTTCTGTGGTCAGCTTAAAAACTACTGCAGTGATTTTCATGCGATTTTCACCAGTAAATAGGTGGGTTTATAAGGCTGCTCATGTGAAGCCAGGTTTGATCTGCAGTATGGCATCAATTGTCGTCAACGTGAATGTTTTTGGACAATCATACTGCTTCTTTTTTCGACATTTTTGGGCGACAGGTGATCGCATTAGCGTATTACTGCGAGTGGCAGACTTAATACAATCATAGCAGCACACCAACTTCCAATTGTGAACATTCCTCTGGGACTTCGTTAGTCAAACCAATGAATTTTCGCATTATGCCAAAAAAAGGATCTCGAAATATCGTATTTGATAAAGCGTGTGGATGCCAATTTCAGGCTGATTTTGTTTGCCCCGAGGGACGACAATCATGTTTTACGCGACTCGTTTCAAATAGATGGTAAGTGTGAAACGAACACAAGAAAATATAGGATGAAATTTAATTAAATCTCGTTTTAGCTATTACTATTACTCTTGTTTCGTTTCACAGTTTTAATTCCAATAATAGGTAAAAACTTACAGCAAAAGTCTTTGTTAGGGAATATTAGTCTTCGTTAGTTCGCAACGCTCGTGCAATTCAATATTCATATGATTATGCATAATTGGCCGTCGCTAGGCAACGAAGACCCTAACAATGTTACTTTCAGGTACACTTCAGGGCTCGCGATGACGTCAGAGAACTCTTGACTATTATCACGCGAATAAGTTATCTCCTGACCTCAAACTGAAAAATCTTGACTTGTGTCACTTGAACGAATGAGGGCCGCATCTCGACGAATAAGTGCCACTAATTCTCGACGAGCTTTCTAGCTTCTATAGAAATGTCGAGGGGATAGAAGATGTTGTAGACACGAGGGCTCTCTTTGTAATATTGGCTAACTAACACAATGCAACAACTCGATAAGAAGGTAACCTTGTATTCGTTTTTGGAGTAGTGAGCACAGGCCTTGTATTTTTCAGGACTCTGATTTATAAATATTTTAACTGGCTTGTAGGTACATATGTACTTAACAAAAAACACTATAGACCAAAAAGATCAGACCCCTAAAACCAAACTATCTATATTAAAAAAGCCACACGGCACGCGTTAATCCATCCATCAGTGTGACACAATCGCACAGGAAGGATCTAGTATATAAGTTAGTAAAGCTAGCGTGCTATCGGCGTGTTCCACGCTGCTGGCTGCATTACCGGCCCCCGGGGAATAAAGACCTGAACATTATTCATGCAAGTTCGCGCCTTCCGGACGCCCGGGTCGGTGGAGGCACGAGATACCGTGTTAACCAAATAATTGCATTAATCTGAATAATAAATCTAGAAAAGTATGGCGTTTATACACAAAGACCTTCCATAGAATATAATAAATTAACGTTTCTTTACGTCATTACTTATGTAAGTATCCCTTATATAAAGTAGCAGTCTTATGCCCGTTTTCACCAACAGCCTCTTACCGTTTCCCTAACTAAATGCAACTTTTAATAAGGACTCCTCCCAATTTGACACCTAACTAAATTCATTTTCACCACACTTGTACATGGATCCCATAAGTAAGTGACAGATTACTAGTTCTACAAACGATAATGCAAAGTCGATATTTTATCGATAAAATGATTTTTCTGTACTTCTTAAGAAATAAACGTCTATCGAGTATATATTACTAAAGCCTGTGAGATTTTTTTCTTGTGATGTTATTTTAATTTAACTTAAAATACATTATGCTATGTTTTATGCAATAAAACAGTAAAGAGGTTTTCTATAGGTGAATTTTTACCTATGTCATTCGCGCGTTTGTCAAATTGACTGATGTGTATGTGTACATAGAGTGAGGTTAATTTTGGGTTTATTATTCTTGAATAGATAAGTTTATTTTGGCAGAGAAGAGAAAACGAGGATAAACCTTTCTTACAGAAGAAAAAGACAAGCTAGTGAAATTGCTGACGTCTCATAGAGACACAATATTAAACAAAAACGGATGGGACCACGAACGAAGCCAAAAACAAAGCTTGGATCCAGTCACAAATAGTTTTAATGCGATAGGAACCGTTTACAGGTAAATGTGAATAATATCTGTGTATAATAATATAGTGTATTAAGATATTGCCGTTCAACTGTGTTCCTTGTTTTACTGTCGGCTTCATTGTATTTTTGTTCTCCATGAGTTGATGGATATAAGTATGGGGTTAAAATTATATATTTATTTAGTTTCAGGTGGTGCGAGAAATTGGAAAGACGTGTAAAAACATGCTGCGCCCAGCCCCCCTCAAATTAAATTGGTGCAGGAGGATGATGATAATGTTTTTTACATCATATGAGGACTAATATTAAAATATTTGTTTACTATCTTTGTTTTAATTTACATAATTTATTATGTTCAATGTTAGCCTACTTCTTACCTCCAGAGGGTATCCCCTATCACCTAGGAGATAGGCTCCTCCATATTCACCATTTTCGAATCATTGGTATCTACTGCAGTTTTGGTATTTAAGGCCTATTCAAACCTGAGCGATATTCGCTGCCGCTGTGGGTAGAGGTAGATACCGCGCGGGTTTCGCTCAGGTATTTAGTATCAAGTATAGTTACCGGCACGGATATTGAGCTCTCGGCGGAAGAGTGGGGATCGCTTCGCGCACTGTACACAAGGCAATAAACCAATAAATGGCTTCTGCGCAGGTGAAGGTCAGGGCTCAATATCCGTGCCAATAACTATACCGCGGCTAGAGCGACCTGAGCGATATCCACTGCTGCTGTGGGTAGAAGTACATACCGCGCGGCAGCAGCGGCATGCATCCCGAACATCAACAGTAATATTATCGCATACCCACTGGGTTTTCTCTGCCGTAGACGGTAGCGAATACCGCTTAGGTCTGAATAGGCCTATAGTTGTCCCGGCCACCGCGAAACTACATCAGTGATTACCAGATTTGCATCTGTTATGGTCTGTATATTTATGGACATGCAGGACTTCCTATTTTTGAATAATTCATCGACATCACGACCCAGCAAGTGCATTCATAGCAAGTGATAACTTATAATCTTATAAAAAAGTCATGATCATCGTACTTATTTCTCAGTCATCTGCTCTTTCACGTAAGATAGGTACGTGGTCTTCTAATGATTATTATTTTACATATCCACAACCTCCCTAAACTTTCTAAAAGTTTACGTTTCATTTATTTATTTTTTTGCTTTTTAAACATGGTATTTTTGGTGTTACATAACATATGAAGGTACATTTCACTATCCATCGCCAGAAACGGTTCAAAATATGTTTGTATTCTGTAATAATAATGATAGGGGTTGTTTAAGCAGGCATCAATCGGGCTCCCAAGTTTAAGTCAAATTTTTAGGTTAAAATTGACACCTAGGCTTTGGTGAAAATGAAATTCTTATTAAGTGTTCCGTAAATGCTCCCTAAATTTAGGTATTCGTTGGTGAAAACGGGCATTAATCTGTAGTGAAGTGTCATTATTCAAGTTTCATATTATAGAGTCATCAATCAAGTATACATGACGGTAATGGAGCGTCGAACCTGAATTGACACACGATATATAAAATCCTAACGCACGTACGCCTAATTTTCTTAACATTCACAGGTCAATCACAATAACAGCCAAGAACACAAAATCAACAATTTAAATCGAAATCAACAAACGAAACACGAGAAAATATAAAATGGAGCATCTCATTCCATCTTTCTTTGTAACTCAATCACACCTCGGTGAGGTAGCAATTTTCCGCGCGGAAGGAAATACGTCATAAATCATGAGCCGGGATTCCCTCCCTCCAGCCTCCCGTGAAATGCAACCTGCTCTAAAGGCTAGGTAGACTAACTATATTTATATTGCTATCTAGCTGCAAAAATGCCGTTTTGATTCGGGCTTTGTTAAGGACATACCACCATTTTGTAATATAATAGTACTACTATCGACTGATCCCTGGTAGTGCCTTTATGTGAAACTCAAAAACTGCTATTCAAATTAGGCTGATAAATCAACACTTTTAGGAATTTAAAACAAAAGGCAGCCCCAAAATGCTCACCCTCCACCACTTCCTATGTGTTTTATGTGTATTAAATAGCTGCTTGTATGATTAATAGTGGTTACTGCTACTACATCAGTACTACACAAGACTGCATAAGATGAAGACGGTGCCCCGAACACGAGATATGGTTAGGAGGACGATTGTGCTACGACCAAGTATTTACTGACGTAATTCCATATGGTAGATTCAATATAGAGATATCTCTCTCAAGACAGTTTCAAGACCCTCTATACAGCACCAATAGCAACATGACCCAATTCTAAACTAGGAAACTATCCATAAACTTAAGAAGCTTATGGACAGTTACTTGAATAATCTGCTACTGCATTATTCCCTTTAGGAGTGAGTTAATGAAATACTCTGGAATAGTTCGAAGTAAACTGAGTAGAAAATCACGGAAGTTGAGCTACAGTGGTGATAAAAGGTCGTAAGTCAGCTGGCACGAGTCACGGAGTCGTTTACGAGCGAATGTAAAGGGATGCTCCTGTCGTTTAGATTGTACGCCGCTTTATTTATTAACACGGTTAAGAACTGCGGCGACGGATCGAAGGTGAATCTGCTTGATATTGTAACCAGGCCTTTTAAGTTATCTTTACTATCAAGTGAGCAAACTCATTACCAGATGAAGTACTGAAAGTTACCAGCACATGAAAAAACTGTATTCGAAATGTATAATTCATCAAACTTCTACTATCAAAAGCAGCCTCGTATTTTGCATTCAGGTAAAAAGCTATGCCCCAGTTTATGCAAGAATATGTAAATACATTGTCTGCCATGCAGCAAGGCAGACAGAACACACGAAATATTAATCACGAAGCTGTCACGCGGTCAGATCTGAATCCTTCGCAAGTTGGGGCTTTGCTATCCGACGTTCAAAACTATTTGTGTAACAATATCTATCTTCTATTCTTGCTTCAGAATATTGAAATAGGCGAGGTCTATCAAAACTCTAACAGAGAATCCCCTCGTATTTCAATTAAGACCCAAACATAATCAACAACAACCCATAATCTTACATAACAAAATTAACTGCACAACCCACATTCATCCTAATTTCCGATTCGCGAGTTATCTCCAGATCGCCGATATCCTCAATCCAGCGGAATTGAAGCTATTTATTAGAATACCCTGGAGATGTATAAACAAGTCGGGTAAGACGGTCCAAAACAAACACATGGCTATAAGTTACCAAGTTAAACAATGAATTTTGGGAACACGTAGCCAGTAGGAGAGTATTGGGGCATCTGGATCAAATGATGATCCAGATACCCCAATACTCTCTTTTCAAAATGAGTACTGTATTCAGAATTTTCTATTCAAAACGAGACTTCTATTCAAAAACCTTTATTCAAAGTAAGACCTCTATTCACTGAATTAAATAAGTATCGTATCCAGAATTCTCTTTTCAAAATGAGACTTCTATTCAAAAACCTTTATTCAAAGTAAGACCTCTATTCACTGAATTAAATAAGTATCGTATCCAGAATTCTCTTTTCAAAATGAGACTTCTATTCAAAAACCTTTATTCAAAGTAAGACCTCTATTCACTAAACTAAATAAGTACTGTATTCAGAATTCTCTATTCAGAATGAGACTTCTATTCAAAAACCTTTATTTAAAGTAAGACAACTATCTTAGTTACTTAGAGACCCATCTATAGTAAAAAGGTGGTCCCTCAATACTTACCTTGTCTTTTAGGTAACTTCAATTTAATATGTTTCCTGAATTGCATTCCCGTATATAATTATATCACGTTTATATATTGTACGTTATTTATGTTGCAACTGCTTACAAACAGCATTTATTTAGACAAATCGAATGAGCGGTTCATACTAACAGACAAGAGCTGTTCTATGTCTTTGGAAAGCAAATAACATTATTTGATGTTAAAATCATAGGTGTTCCGGAAATAAAACTAGAAACTAATGTAAGATGATGATTTATTTATGTTAATAGAGTTCTTAAATAAAGACTTTATTTTCTACACACCACTTATTTAAACAAAATACATTTCTTAAAGCACATATATTGTTATGATGTAAACAACATACAATATCTGGAGAAGTTGAATAAGTGTTATACAATGTTTCTAAACTAGGACATTTTTTACTCTCTAAATTATGTACATTATCTATTTCTAAGATATCTTTTAACCATACCACTTTTTCACTACCTTTAGTATACACAGATTTATTTTTAAAAAAATTACCGAAATTAGCTTTATAGTTAAAATATGGTACGAAGCCCTCGTTCCAGTTTATTCCTTTGTTTTTTTCTATCCAAGCTATTCGCGATCGTTCTTTTTTAGACAAAGTATAAAACGGTTGAGGTGGTTTTATCAATAAAACCTGAATGCGTCCTTTGCACATTATTGCTATTTCTTTTGGAATAAAATTGTTTCCTTCAGTTTTAAACCCTTGGACGTCAACGATAACATTCATGATAGTTTTCTCACAATATTACTTAAAGGTCTGTATTCGTAAAGTCGATCGTTTATAATTAAACAATAGGCAGATGTATTATCTGGAATATCTTCAGAACATTCAACTTCTATTCTCACGTCAACTGGTCCCGTTTTAAGTGAATCGTTCTGTCTTGAGCAATCAATCACAAAAACTGGAGCTATTTCTTTGAATTGATTTAAGCTCAGCAACGGATCAACGCCTAAGTTGTAGTAAGACTGACGAAAATTAGTAAACATCTCATATAATATACTATATTTGCCTTCATGAAATTTCAGATTAAGAGAGTCATACGGATAGTATTGCGAGTTTAGAAACAATTTAATATTGCTTACATTGCAATGATCAAATAAGGCAGAGCTTCTATTTTTGTTTGCTTTTCGGTTCGTTTGCAAACCAAATATCACAAACCTGGGTTTCTCTAGCTGGGAAGTAGTCTTAACTGACCATGAATGTTTCGTTGTTCGTGGCAGCAATGGATATTCATACAAATCCCAATTTCTAAATGCTATCTGTATGGAACGATCTCTCTCTAGGCTCTTGAGCAATAATAATTTATTACGATCTGAAACTTTAATATGCGGCACACGCCACTGTATTTTCTGTATGTCGATTTCTACGTTATCATTTTTTTCTGTAAGCACACAGCATAATGCGGAGCTACTTCGTTGTAATATAAGTTCATGTTTACAATTGATAATAATTTTGTCATAGTCTTCTGCAAATCCCAGTATTCTATTTAATGGTACAATAGCACTAAAATATCCATTTTCTAGTTTTGTACCATTTAAGTTCCATCCCCAAACTGCAGCAGCTTTACTTTCACCTTCATTCATTGAGACATATGATTTTAAGGTTGTTGTAATACCAGCATTTTTAATACGATCGATTTCAACACCATTCAATTCGTACCTAATATCTTGAAACAAATATGACATGGGGTTGTTTATAAAAACAACATCCTTTTTAACTATTTTTCCTGCAGGATCTTTACTAGATACACTTGCATACCCTTCTATATAAATGGAACTTCCTGATGGTAATAAGTACAAATCTTGTTGGTGAATGGGTATTCTGATTTCATCATTTTCTTTAAAACTGGTAGTATATGGATTGTAGCTATGGATCTCATAGCTCTCAATAGAGTTGTCATGTTGTGGTAAATCCATTATTTGCAGCATTTTTTAATTTAATTTTAATCCAATATCTCGTAGAAATTGTTTATTTTCTTTTGTAATCTTTTTTATTTTTATCGTTTTGAGACGTCTCTCTTCTTTGAAGATAGGAAGGGAAATATTACATTTTCCTCTCACATTAGTTGTTTTATAGAAGACCAACATTTTATTCTAAATTTACAAAAGAGATTAGGTATCTTAAATAATTCAAATAACACGACTAGTGCTTGTCATCACTTACATCCTTAGAATGCGAAGATGATTAAAGAAATAAGTATTTTATAATTAGTGTGAGTTACAAGGGTATAAATAATTTTGTAATATAGAATAATAAAAGACCTTTAATTAGGTTACGATATTTTATTACTTTTCCAAAATGATTTCAGAAATTTTAGACACAAGTGTCCACAATTGTACAAGTGATCACGCTGTATGTTTTCATAATTATACTGAATATTTTTCTTTCCTATGTACTTCATAAATTCTTTAGGAGGTTTTAAGTTACCATAACTGTCGAAATATTCTATGTAGTCATTTATTTTGCCATAGGCTACCCAATGAGTACCGGTGTTTTTAGAAGAGTCAAGATTGATCACTCCGCATTCTATTGATGAAACTTTATCCGGTAATTTATCTCTCATAAATACACCTCGGAAGAATGGAATATTATTTGAATGCTTAATTATATCAATATTGGTTAAAGCTCTATTGGGTAGCCGAGAGTTTAGTTTTTTTTCTTTGTGACATAAATCCCTAAACCATCTTTGTAAGGTTTGAGGTGTAACCCTCTTCCAATCAATAACGTTTCCATTTCCTTGTTGTGTCGTTCCGATTCGGCTAATTGTTTCTTGGCTATTTTATATGCATTAATAGCTTTTACAATCCCAGCAGCACCTCCTGCCAAACTGCCTGCAGCAGATAATCCAGCAAATATCGGTACTAACGGAAGAAATCCACCAGTTTTTGGTACTGGAATTATCCTGGGTAATTTTATCGGAAAATCGGATGCAAAGTCTTTAGCTGCTGTGTAAGCTAATTCCATCAATGCTTTCTTACATGAAGGTTTAATTTTTTTTATATGCTTTTAGTATGAGAAACAACTTTTTTAAGAGTTTTCTTAAAACCAGCTCCTGATCTTGTTTGACTGGTGAGTTTATTTGAGGTTGTTTGCTTACTTTTGTTTGCTATGTCACTTCGTCTTATTTTCATTGTTATTTCTTTAATTTTCTCCAAAGAAATAGCAATGCAATTTAATTTTATTCGAAACAAATACAGGACTTAGTTGTTTAAAGAGCAAATCCGTAATGAATAGTAATCATATATGTATTTCCTTAAATACAGTTTAGAATTATTTATTTTTTTCACTTAAGTATACTTATAATACATTTGTTTTATCGATCCAGCTGTTTTCACTAGGAGGAAGTCCGAGCCATTTAACATATACCTGGTTTCCTTTTCGTTTTAAAACCTTTTCAACTAAGTATACATCAGGATGGTTGGTTTTCTGAAGTTCTTGTGGATAAAAAGCTCCTAGTATAGGACGACATCTTGCATCTTCTAACAAATAAGTCCTTGGATTCGTTTCTTGTATTTTTTTAATCTTGAATATTTCTGTGGACCAGTTTGGGTAATATCCTTTATCAAAACATCCTTTGTATTTACTTATTCTAACAAAGTCACCGATGTTAAATTTCCTACCCGTTGTTTTCTTCCTACATTCTGCTAGGTGAATGTATCTCCGCAATATGTTCCTTTTATTGATATGGTTTACAGAAGCTGGTGATTGTCCAATAGTTCTATGAGTAGCGTTATTGTACTCATTTACTTTTTTGTCGAGTGTTCCATTATACCAATTATAATTTCCGTTAAGACTAAATTCTTTGTATAGTTTATTCTTCAAAGTTCTTATTAATCTTTCAACGATTGAGGCTTTTTTAGTGGAATATGTAGAATAATGGTTGATTTTATACTTTCTCACAATATTTTTGAATTTATCATTATAAAATTCTTTTCCTAGATCTGTTTGCAAATTTTTTGGAACACGTCCTTTAGCTAATAGAGCTTTAAACTCTTCTGATACCTGTTGCTTATTCTTTCGTTTCAGAGGAATTGCCCAAGCGTATTTTGAAAAGGTGTCAATGATTACCAGTATATATTTATAACCACTATTCACTTTCGAAATTGCTTGCATATCCATCAAATCAGCTTGCCAAAGATCATCAATATCTTTAAGTATGACCTGCCTTCTCGGAAAGTTAATTCTTGCACATTTATGAATTTCATTTATGACGTCTACTTTGCTCATAATGCTTGTTTAATTTTCCTGCTATTTCTTTTAACTCAATACTTTTTTCAACATTTCTTATCCTATAGTCTAAATTTAAAATTAGTTTCTTCAATTCTTCAATTTTTTTAAAAGCACCATCAACTTTTAAAATAAATTGCTCTTCAGTAATAATTTTATTTCTACTAGATTCCTCAATAGTGTTTTCAATTCGCTCAATATTTACGCTACTATCAGCTCTGACTGATGTTTGTTCTGTGTGAATATAATTAACATGTACATGTTCATTCATCTTCCGTAAAAGTAAGTAACTGAGAATATTTCAAAGCTTATTATTCTTTTATAATACCAGCCTCTTTTAACTCTTCTACTATGGATAGAATTTCATTGTCATGATTTGTATGACCAGCATGTTTTGAAGAAATCAGGAGTTTCAATCTTTCAATTAATTCATTAGGGTCATCCCAATAAACATAATCTGTATTGCTTTTATATTTTTTTAAGGTTGGTAAGTTGCCACCACTTTTTGGTTGCATTACCTGCTCTTCTACTTGAACATCATTTTGTTGTGAAAATAAAGGTTTGATAATTTGACGATATTTCAAACTTTTGTCTCCTTTTATTTGACCATTTGAGTGAAAGTCTCGTTTGTGTGCATGTGTATTATGAAGCATATCTTTGTAGACAATTTTATCTACTTCAGTTACCAAACTTAGGTTGGGTTTATTGCGTAGCAAAAGTTCTTTTAAACCTGGTGTTAATTCATAATGCTTATTGTTTATAGTGACTATATTTGTTTTTTGTGAATCATTGACGTTATTTGAAAGAGAAAGTGTTACCTTAGAATTTCCCATCATAAGATTTTTGTTTTCACTACGTATCCCAAATGGTACATTTATGTTATTCTCATAAATTTCCATCATATCTTCTTTGTTCAGTGAAATTAGTGAATCGGTGGACTTTTTTACATGATTTCTTGATAGAGTGTCTTTATATTCAGAATGTGCACTATGGTCTGTTTTTATAAATTCTTTAAAACTTTCATAATCTAGAGATGAGCTGAGTTTTCCAAATGTATTGTTTTCATCTTTAGAAATGTCAAATATCTTTATATCTTTATCATTCACTTTAACTAAAGTTTCCAAGGGATCGGTTATTGGTTTAAACGCCTTTTTAAATTTTAAATTAGCGTTATCTTCTTCATCTTGTAATATTTTTATTTTATTTTTTATAGTATCTGCTGATTTTATTAATTGTTCCTTAATATTAATATCCATCGTTTGATTTTCAATCATACGCAACTGTTATTTACAGCTATTGGAAGTCGATTGATATGTTTTTCCATTGCGCGGGTATATATGCATATTCTAAAGGCATATAAATGTATCGAAGCCTTGTCTGTATCTTCCTTTATTAAGAGCGCAATCTTTATTTATTAATAAAAAATCAAACCGATCCTGCCATATCATAGAGCAAAGTTTTTTAAATTTTAACCACTCCATATCCGTATTTACATGCTCATTGTAAATATGTTTTAAATTTTTCTCGTCCTGTCTGAAGATAATTATAAGATTAACGTTGTCTCGTATTAGTTGTTTAGGTATTTTGGAATAGGTTTGTGATAAATAAAAACAATCTATGTGTTTATGCCTTCCCATTGCAAAATAATTACGAATGTTAACTTGTTTTTCACATGCAACGTCATCAAAAATCATTAATGAGTTAGCTAAAGCATTATTGGGATGTATTATTTCTTTATTATCATTGAAGACCGAGAATTTAGCACTAGGAACATTCTTCATAACTTGTTTTAGAAAACAATACTTTGGCTGGAAAGCTGTCTTAGAGTATAAATATATATGCTTGAATTTCAAACCGTTTTCATGCAATATTAAATTGAGCATTACATTCGTTTTCCCGCAGTTAGATGGACCACATATTATACATCTGATTGTATTAGGCAAAAGTGCACTGTGTTTTATTTTGTGTGATTGATTTTCTAACTTTATATTACTAATTTCTAAAGTCTGGGGTTGCTTGATGAACTTCATTGTGAAAAGTGAGGCAAAATAACGTTACTAGTCTATTTATATGTTTACAGGTTATCAACAAATAAAAATCAACAAAGAGTAAGTAGCATACGTATATTTTTACTTATAATTAAAGTACAGTTATTATAAAATACAATATTAGTATTTAATACATTATACTAAAACTATTAATACACAATACTAAAACTATAATACATTAACTAAAATAGAGTTTTATAGTGACCCCAAGGTAATGTCTCAATTTGATTTGGGAGTATGTATCGTTTATCATCGTTTTTGTTCATCACCACTTTGTTCACTTCTTGTGTGTATAATACATGCTTGATTGACCTAATCATATTCATTTTACATGATTTACTCTCATTATGAAATAATGCCTTATTGTAATGCGATATATCTAGTCTATTTGTAACTGATTTTGAAATACCTTTTGCTTTTTTTATTTGTACTTTGGAAGATAGCAAACAGTAAAGTTTCGCTCTTAAGCCAGTGAATTCAGTGATCACGTCACCACCTAGTTCATCTTTAAAGAGTCCAGGAACTTTTTCATTTATTCGTGGTATTAAATAAGGATTATCTAAATGAAAATTACTTGTGTCAAAATCTTTTAAATTATTTTTTATATCACTGTAAATATCTTTTGTATATATTAAATAGAGTAGACTGTCAGTGTCTGTGTAACAAAGTCTTATATTATTCATGTATTTCTTTTTCATATTATAATGATACTGATAAAGATGTAATTTAGCATATTCTAAAACACTGAAGCCTATATAAATTGGTCTGTCTAAAAAAATTTTCTCGGGTTTTAGCTGAACTGCTACTAAATTTTCTGAAAATACAGATACAGATTTAAAATTAGGTTTACAAATTAGCTTTTCAGCACCATGTTGCTTATTTGTAATATTATCTACATCAACCCATTTTGTCGCTAATTTAATATCTACTTGTTTTCGTTTATTTTCAATCGTTTTACCGAAAATAGAATTATTTAAAAGCTTGAAAAAATCTTTCTCGAATGTAGTTGTGGATGCTTGACGCAGGCTAGTGTTTAAATCAATATATTTTTTTAAATATTCTTCTTGTCTAAATGTTAGAATACGGTGGATTTTTCTTAAAACAAGTCCGTTTTTCAAACATTCCTGTAAATGAGTGTAATGAATTACATAATTAAATTTATCATATAAATTAGCTATAAGTTTAGCTGTCTTTCCCCCTGGTGGTATAAACTTTTCAGGAGCAAAAGGTAAATCACTATGAAAATCATGTACGTGCTCGGGATATTCGAGATCTACTTCTAATATAAAACCATATTGACTTTCATCCGATATACTCATTACATCAAAGCAATTAACTTCCTTCTGATTTAGAAAACGAAACTCTGTAATTGGGAACTTTTTAGTCATTGCGTAACCATACAGATTATTGCAATCGAGATATATCAAATAACTAGAAGGTTCTAGATCATTAAATTCTGGCAAATATTTATTGTTAGCCTTCGCATGACGTAATGAGCACTGTGCTAGACCACCGCGTATGCCCTTCTCTAGCATTTGATACATTTCTAAGTCATCTATTAAATCAAGCTCAACCTGTGTATAGAGCAGCATAGCATCCCAGCTTAAACTAGGTGCAGTTACGTAGTAGGCAGGATCTAATTTATAATATTTTAAACTTATATTTCTGAAATTTTCAAATATATCGCACAATAATAAAACATCACATTTCAGGTATAGATCAGTATACTCGCCAATAGTTGTTATTTTAAATGCATCCCATACAGTTTTTGCATGCTTATATTCTTCATCGGTAATATGCTCCATTTTCAATGTGTTATAAAAGAATTCTTTCGGAGGAAGTTTTGTTTCTTCATACTTTTTCCAAGTATTCATGTAATCATAAGGATAAATACCTTTAGTTTTGAGCAAATATATTAAATTATCATTTCTCATTTCCGTTGATAAATGCAAAAAATCTTTATCTGTCAAACTTTTGCTTAGTGCATCTAAACTTGAGCTTAGAAACTGAAACGAATCAATAAATTTAATTTGTACAGGACGGTTACTATTATCATGATCTATGTATTTAGTAATGGTTAAATATTTTTCTTTAGTTTTGGGTATTATTTTAATATGACCTTTATGTTTTGCTAATTCTTTTATAAAAAGATGGGAATCATAATTCGATAAATTATGAAAAATTACAGGTATAAATGGACATACTCTAAACATTAGATTACATTGAGTATGTGCAGGTCCTCTATACTTTCCTGTCACATGATCGTGGTCACGCACTTTATCGTCGAGTAACAAGCGATCACAAATATGACAAGTACTTGCATTGTTATATTGGGTTTGTTCTTTTTTAGTTAAAGGTATCATTTGTTTTTTAATTAATAATATATCATTTATTTTCTTCACATCTTCTATTAATCTAGTGATAAATACCTCCACACAATCTAGACCTCTATATGTTACATATCTATTTTGGCGGGGATCATGTGAACAACATATGTAATATGCAAAACATGAAGGTTGGTGTTTTTTTAAATTATGTGTGTTTTCAGATTTCTTTTCGAAACAATTTACCAATAGACTTTCAAAGTCTGCGTAAATTACATAGTTGATTTTTTGTTTTCGTTCATAATTCTTGAAACCCAGTTTACTATTTTTATCAGGTAAAATTGATAAAGTTTTAGAACAGATATGAGATCTATACTTAGTTTCACAGCTATAAAATTGTAAACATGACTCACACAGAAAAAAATTACCTTTATGATTTGTTACTTGTCCTCGTACTAAACGTGCCAGGTCTTTGATAAGACAGTAATGACTCATTCCTTTTCTTTCTAAATATAACAAATTTACATGTATAGATCTTCTTTTGTTTGTTAAATATAGAGGGCCGGTTACTGTTTCGCTCTTATTTTCTACTCCATAGACATTGATACTTATATTATTGTTGGTCTCAAATAATTTTATGTCTTCATATGAAACAGGGAAAGACATCCCTTCAATATTAAATATAGAACTGTAATGTGGATACGAATTAGTCCTGCATACATTCTTCTTAACGGGATATAATGAAGCTACTACACTCCATAAAAAGCAGCAATTGTCATTATTTTGAATATTAATACAACTTTTCGAGTTTTTAAGTTTTTTTGGTAATTCAAGGTAAGTACCACCTCTCATAGGACAATATTTATTAACATTGATTTCAAGATGGCTCACTGATTTAAAAGACCATCCAGATTCTTTGTGTTCGAATTCTGACATTTTGCATTTTAAAAGTTCAATAGCATTCGAATAGAAGTCACTTAAAATCGTGTTATTACAAATAACTTTATATTTCGTATTAAACGACTTAAGTTGTTGCTCACTTGTTTTTGGTAACACAAAGTGGGCAAACAACTCGAAGTTAATCTTGACACAAGTATTCTTCAATAAAGACATATGTATAAGTTTCAGGACATCGTTCGTATTCTCACACAAGAATGCTTCGGGTGTACAGTATTCAACACCTTGTGCAGGGTTTAAACGATATGTTATGATTCTGTTTTTGAAAGCACTTGCAATTACAAAGATATTGTTAAAATGGCTTTGAACTAAACTATTTGACTTATGTACATTAGTTCTTAAATGATATTTCAATTCAGTTTTCGGTAATTCAATCTGACATTTTTTGCATATTATTAATTCATTGTTAGGATCATGGATATCAATTTCTTTTTCTATTAATTCATTACTAGGATTATGGATATCAATATCTTTTTCTATTAATTCATTATTAGGTTCATTGATATCAATTCCGGATTCTTTTTCAATCTTCCGCGAGGAAGATACTCGAGGTGCTGTAAAATAAAACAATAATAGATCTAAATGTATTTTTTATACGTGAATAAATTGTAATTACAAACTAAGTAATTGAGTAAATACTGATTGATTACATTATTGACATGAAAGCATTTCAAGTCAGTCATCATTTAAAAATAAACAGCAATAAAAGAAATATAAGATTACATGTACCTATTACATTTATAAGTATTTTTAAAGTTTTTTTTGTAAATAGAAAAAAAAAAAAAAAAAAATCGTAAATATAAAGAAACGTTAATAGTAACTGCTTACAAACTCTAAAGGACAGTTCTTAAACTCCCGCCTGGTCTCGTCAATAAAGTCTTTAAGCCGAGCCCATGCTGGCGTATTATTTTCAGTGCGATTTTTTATTGAAATAATTGAATGACGCCACCGATTTATAGGTGCGACATGTTCTATCGTTTTCACATCATAAATTTTTAATTCTATGTAGTAAGGGCCCTGTTTTAACTCATCGGTTTGCCGGCTTAAGCCGTTTGCAACCCTACGTGTGAAATAGGAGTATAAGGGAGTTATTTTTTTATTACCCTTTAAATTACTTGCTGCTATCTCTTCACGATCATCGTCGCTGTCACTACCAAATAAGTCATGGCTCGTGGTCTTCATATCGCTTCTCTGGGGCTTCATAACAGGACTGATGGGATGAACAGTAGGCGACATCGTCTTGAGCTTCTTCTTCTTACTGTCCGGATGCGATGATTTGCTGGCGCTTCTCTTAGCAGCATCGCCGGAGCGTGAAGATGAAGACGCTGATGACGAATCCTTCACGTGTTTCACCCGTGTCTGTTGTTCCTCATATTCGTCTTCGGAGGGAAAGAGGTGATCAGCAGAAGTTGGTCCCGACCTGAACAAAAATACAGATAAAATAATTAGAATCAATAAAATAAAAAAGGATTAGGTACCCAGATACCATAGTCACAGGTAAATAGTTCGAATATAATAATCGAAAAAGGTGAATAGTTCGAATGAAGAAATAGATTACATTGTGATTGTATTGAATCTATACAAACATTTTATTCTGTTCATTCATTAGAATCATTCAATATTATTATTTTTTATATAATAAAAATAACAGATTAATAGATAATTATATCAGGACATGTAATGAATGAATAGATGAGTATTATAATAACAGGATATACAGGTAGGTACTTACATTCTTGAGGATTTGATTGAATAGGTTAACACTTTTGATAAAATTAAACTTGCACGCTGATTTAGTTCAGGAGTGATTTGTGTTGTTATTCGGGAGCCGTTTATATAGGCCTAAAAATCACGTCATTCTAACCAAATATGTAAAAATGCACGCTTGCAAAAAATAAAAACTAGTTGTCACACGTGGTTTTACCCGCGTCCCGATGGATTTAATTCCCGTACCAGGACAAAATATAGCCTATGTTCAACGCATTTAGTGTAGCTACCTAATAGTGAAAGAATTCGGTTTGATCGTTTCGGAGCCTATTCGCGGCAAACAAAAAAATAAACAAACAAACAATCAAATCTTGCCTCTTTATAATATTAGTAGAGAAATGCTGAGACTGCAGATGCTGCCATATAAAGATTATTTGCGATGGTGCATACGAGCGTTTAAATTGTAGCGTTTTCGGTAGCTCAGTCAGGCAGACAATCGTTTGTAAATCGCATATTATGTAGATGTTCTACCAATTGTAGAAACGATGTATAGCAACTTCTACCCACGATCGACGCAAAACAAGCAGTTTATAAACTTTTTCCATGTATAGGTAGGAAATATGTTTATCAGCAGAAACGCTGCGGTTTGCACGCTCGCGTACATTATTTCAACTTCTTACACGTGGAGTACCCAAATAAGAACTTGAATCTCACGTTTCTATAGTATATTTAAAAACAATGTATAATTATGTATTTAATTTTATAATTTTGAACCTTAATGACAAGAAAAAACAAAATGCGAGTAAGTATAAAACCAGAATAAAATCCTGGAGAAATCACATTCCCGTTGAATATCTCGTTCTACAATGTCGGTAAGTCAGCCTTTTCTAAATAATCAAACATTATTTTTATTTTTGATACTTTTTATTCAAATAATATCTACATAATAATTCTACTTAACCATTGTATACTTACGAATAGAAACAGTTGATATTTAAAATAATAATTTTAATTATGTATTGTTTCAGAACTCCAGTGATATTTTCATCAATGATTCATCATGCTCCCAAATACCGGCAGCGCAACAACTACGTCAAAATGTTTTGAACTACCTAGAGAGGGAAAGACCGTTCCGGTATGATGAAATAAGATCGAGTCCATCGTACTCTCCGATTCCAGCAGCATCAAGAGAAAGACCCTTTCAATTCGAAGAAAGACCGAGCAGCAGCGGCCCTGAAAGAGTTCCTAATAGTAAAAAACGAGGGACCAAAACTTTGTATTCGTACATTAAAAAGCCTGCAAAGGGTTTACAATCGAAAGTAATACGGATCCAAATCTATGATGCAGAAGATTTAAAAAGTTCTAAATTATGTGAGTGTAGGGCTAATGTATGCGCTCAGCATATTGTTGAAAATGTGTTTAACGATGATATATACAAGTGCGCAAAAGATATGATAAGTAAAATTCAAAAGAAACTGTAAATAATTCATAAATAAACAATATTACTGATGTCTGTCTTTTAATTACCAGATTAACCTATTATTAAACAAGCATTGCTCACTTATGTACCTACTTACCTACCTACTCAACTGTATATAAATTAATTACCTATTCGTTTTATCAAACATAATTCCTATTGTTTGATGTATAGGTACCTATTTGAGTATATATCTGCTCATATCTTATGAACTTAAGCCTGATTGAATCATATTCAATAGTAGCAATTTTTATATGAATAAACATACATTGGTATAGTTACGGAGGCCTATGATGGGTAGAATCAGAATGGAATGCGCTCAGTTTCCTTTACGGGAATATGTAAACATTCTAACGCACCTAGCAACGCTCGCCAGTTGGATCATTTATAATTATTGTCAACCATTAATCATTATTAGGTAAATGCTTTTTATTAAATGCTATATTGTGTTTTTGCTCTCCAAAGACATAGAACAGCTCTTGTCTGTTAGTATGAACCGCTCATTCGATTTGTTTAAATAAATGCTGTTTGTAAGCAGTTGCAACATAAATAACGTACAATATATAAACGTGATATAATTATATACGGGAATGCAATTCAGGAAACATATTAAATTGAAGTTACCTAAAAGACAAGGTAAGTATTGAGGGACCACCTTTTTACTATAGATGGGTCTCTAAGTAACTAAGATAGTTGTCTTACTTTAAATAAAGGTTTTTGAATAGAAGTCTCATTTTGAAAAGAGAATTCTGGATACGATACTTATTTAATTCAGTGAATAGAGGTCTTACTTTGAATAAAGGTTTTTGAATAGAAGTCTCATTTTGAAAAGAGAATTCTGGATACGATATTTATTTAATTCAGTGAATAGAGGTCTTACTTTGAATAAAGGTTTTTGAATAGAAGTCTCATATTGAAAAGAGAATTCTGAATACAGTACTCATTTTGAAAAGAGAGTATTGGGGTATCTGGATCATCATTTGATCCAGATGCCCCAATACTCTCCTACTGTAGCCAAAAATATTAAATTCGAAAATAATCAGCAATTCTTTGGTGACTTCAGACCAAATTACCGTTGTCAGCTGCGAATTTTCGGAGTAAATGGGGTCAATTTGGAGATATGTATTTTTGTGTACCTTTCGACGTGTCCCGCATACAAATGACAGGTGTTTTGGCAGTCCTGCGAAGTATGAGGGGCTGCCAAATGGTGGCGTACAGTATCTCGATCTTTCTGATTTTCTTTTCCAACTTCATTGAATACTATACACAAAGGACAATGGGCAGATTGGTATACCCCACCAATAGCAATGTCATATATATCATTGGATAGGCTTTTTTATGTAGAACAACATTTGCTATGACAGCTTTGTTGAAATGTTTGTCCGTTCTGAGATATAGATCAAAAACTGTGCAAAAGTTAGAACCAAGTAATCTATTCATAACTCAAGTTTTTAAAGGAAAATCTAAGTACTACTAAGTGTATGTCTTGTAAGTACTACCTGTTGTGCCCGTTAGGGTCCATAACTGTTATTGTTATTTAACATTTCAACTTTTTACTGTACCAACTGGATATTGGGCGTAATGAGAAACCGCACCAATAGCAAAGTCGTATATATCGTTGGACAGGTCTTTTTAACCACCAACCTTCTTTTTAACCCAAAATCCAGTTGATACAATAAAAGGTTGAAATGATACATAATAGTAACAATTATGGACCCTAACGCACAGCAGGTAGCACTTACAAGACTTACACTTAGTAGTACTTAGATTATCCTTTAAAGACTTGAGTTATCAATAGATTACTTAGTTCTAACTTTTGCACAGTTTTTGATCTATATCTCAGAACGGACAAACATTTCAACAAAGCTGTCATAGTAAATATTGTTCTACATAAAAAGACCTATCCAATGATATATATGACATTCCTATTGGTGGGGTATACCAGGTCCCATATATTTGTGCCCATTGTCCTTTAGAAGCGTCAGTTCGAAAAGGTCAACTTTACTTCTTGATTAACAGATTGCGTGATCGGGCAACCAAAACAAGGATAGTAACTACATTAAATATTCTATTACACCATTGCCTTGTGAGATGTGAGGACAGAAAGTGTGTGGATTAAATAATGTGTCTGTAAATCGGTTTGCTGGACTTGTGTGCCCCAGTTAGGAACATCTCCGCAACATTTCCAACTGCTCGAAACGACCTCATTTGAACTCGACATCTTTCGACGAAATGTTCTTGTTTCGCACTTTACGTACTTCAGTCTTCTTTGGTTTTAGCTGCCATATATAAAATAGTGGTAGGAAGTAACTGATCAAGCTAGGATGCAAGCATAGAAAATTACTGCATAACAGTAGCGTTGCCGATCTGAAATCTTATCCATGGACTAAGTTATTCATGTCCATATAACAGCCTAAAATACACAACTTATAAATGAACCTTAAAATACACCATTTTATACAGAACCCAAATCCAAACCAACATGTCAAAAATGAGTGTCAAACCCACATCTTTGAGCCAAAAATGGTTCCATAAATACATTTTCAAAAAAGGGACGATCAAATATTTCCGCGAACTGAATCAAAATACTTCATATGTGCAAAACGTATTTTGCAGTTGCCAAGAATTCAATGGAGCGAGGAAGATTGTCATACATCACACGTAGGGTCGCGAGCCGATAGGCGATCCGACCATCTTTGCCACTAAGTAAAAAATATGGATAAATCTTTGACCTTTTTCCTAATAGCTTCATGATATCAGCATGAGTTGAAAGAAATATTAGTACTGATATTGAAAAATCTCCGTGAAATATGTTTCATCACCCCATCTGTTCAAGCCCTGATGACATTGTTCATTCGTTCACATTTCTATACTCTAGCGCCAACTTGTTATATCGCAAATCGAATTCATCCATCATAACAGACATGTTGAAGATTGCAGTTTATACAGATAGAGAAACGGAATCCAAATACCACAGTGCCAGAATATTTAAACTCGTTTCAATCTCTGCCCGTCTGTTATGCAAGTTGCAGAAGAACTAGTTAAAACATTCTATTTTCTCCGTTCCCAGTTTGGGATGAATGCCGCGATGCTGACATTTAAGTTTTAAGGTATGTAAGAACTTTTTGGACTATAAATAGTTCCTTCCAAAAGCGGAATCACTGCGAATATTTCACGAGTTAACGTTTTATGACTCACACGAGAAGGAATTACAGCTTAAACTTTCCGCAATTTCGACGCATTATTTTTGCGCAAAAAAACTTTATGAAGTGAGTCAAGATTAACGTTTTAAGACTTAGAATACTTTAAATCTGTCTCTTGCAGTGACTCAAACGAGCTCTATTCAAAAATGAAGAAATTAAATACGTTTGTATAGTTCAAGTTTTCAATTCAACATTTCTCTGAACAGCATTACAAATACTTATTGGTATTTACAGAAAGACTATAAGTGGGCTTATGAAGGAGCGTCGCTGTTGACCTAGTTGCAGCGAACAATGCTCGGTCAGAGACAGGTGGGAATTTATTGATAGTAGCCATCGTGTTCAATTTGCGCCCGTGCGCCAATCTATAACCTAATATCGCACCCACAGAGACTCCAATTTGCTCAAACCCAGCACAAAAGAACTAAGAGGATTTCAGAATATTCCTCTAATATTAACTGACTGAATCCCGAAGATAAAAATTTCAATACCCTTTTGTAGTTGAAAGAGGACGGCGCGAGCAATGAATATGGAAACGCGTTGGATCGTTAAATAGCAATAGGCCCAGATTGTGTTTGTGCTGTTAATTTTAAATGTAATAATCCCTTGCGCTAATCAGAAGATTGGATGATACTCCCTTTATATTATTTTTTTGTGGAACACTTCTTTCTTCAAGTGCCCTTTAACGGCATGATTCCGCTTTCAAATCAAGCTTTCATTATCCGTGGCTCAAGTGACGCGGATTTTATAGGCATACTATAAGGAGGGTCCCAAACTCAATTTCGCAAAGGTCAAACAAAACACGACAAGAATTTATTATTATTCTTCTACAATTCCTTTGTTTGAAGTAGAACTTTAAAGCATTTTGGCGCATTTCCCTCGGGTACGTACAGATGCACCACACATGTTCCACAGAACATAGACCGGAGTTGCCGCAAAATGCAAGCTAAGAACTGAATACGGAATGAATTCAAATTTTTGCAAAATTTCCGCTGCTCTCAGTAGAATATGTTGAAAAGCTGCGGTTAAGACGGTTCGGATTCAGTTAGGGTATGCAAAAGTGCCTCTTTATCATTTTTAGGTGTGTGTTGTCTGCCGACAATTCTTATTTGCTTCGTAGATAGTCGATATACTGTATCATATTTATATCTTCTTTTGTACAAAAGACATTGGTAGAGAGTGACAAACAACTTTTTTGTTCTCGCTTTTGTTCAAACTACCACAAACGTTTTTGA
This sequence comes from Helicoverpa zea x Helicoverpa armigera, assembly GCA_033682625.1. Lineage (NCBI taxonomy): Eukaryota > Metazoa > Arthropoda > Insecta > Lepidoptera > Noctuidae > Helicoverpa > Helicoverpa zea x Helicoverpa armigera. The sequence continues at coordinate 500,742 of JAWIIS010000038.1, read as the reverse complement.
AAGGTAAAAATAACTTTTCGCAACATCAATCTACATTGTAGAGTTTTCAAAGTGCCTTCACACTAGTGGTGGCTGAATGAGTCGACGGAGGTATTGTCACCACCGCCGACAGCTCGCACAAAGGGCGGCGCTTGTATCAAAATTGACACACTTTGAACAAAGGTTGGATGGCAGCCCGCCGGCTCGGAATTGAGATATACCAACTTGTAGTTTGAATATTCAAAATAATGGGAGATTTCAAGTAATTTTAGGCATCAATCACCAGTATGACATTGCTTACACAATTTTTAAGTACTACTGGAAGTAACAGAGTCCCAAAAATACAGTTTTTAACCCTTTCACACATGTCAGGACGCATTTCGTGTACCAAAAAGTGCTGTGTAACAGAGATACGCTAAAAGCATGAGTCACGCGGAAATTCTGCAGCCGCACGATGTTTTGTGTTGGAACTCGCCCCTTTTCCTTAACACGTCCAGTGGAAATGTCAAGGTCAGCAAATCTGCCCGGATAGGATTGTTGGCACATGTCCGACACACGCTAACTTTTTGTAACGGTCAAATACACATATTAGTTAAGTAAGCCTTAATGTATGTGCTCTATTTTAAAAGAATAGTGCAATTTTCTAAATCACGCCATTGCAGATGAAACTGAGCCGATAAATTCATGATACCTAATAATTGCTAATCCTACGAAAGGAAAAATAGAATAGGTTTTAACGACATCACCAATTTTTATTTATAGGCCAAACGTAATTTTGATCTTGAATATACAGCTCCGTCAGCAGTGCCTTACAATTTTAGCGATGTTAAATCCATGCTTTGTTTTATCTCCTTGTTTAATTTTTATTCTGTTACCATTCTTTTCACTTAACCCATTTTACATTATTATCATAACGAATTCTCACAACGCAAATGTCATGCCATTTTTGACACTACCAACTTTATAGAAGATCATAGTTCTCATTGAATCTCTACATCAACTTCAAGAAGAGGAAATCAAGGAGGGATGGAGGGAACAGCAGAACGTCGTATAGTACATAACGTACATCGTGTTTAAGTCCCGACACCTTCTTTGAATAATAAGGAGGAAGCAATTCTTAAAAACCTGTCTCACGTACTTGGTATAACAATGCTGCAGCCTATGTGTAGCCAACCACTGTCGCAGCACGAGCCGCTGCTGCAGCACCTGTGCAGCTCGGCGCAGGCGCTTCTCTTCCGCCGCCGGCAGCTCCGGCAGCCGGTCCAGCGTGTCCGGGGAACCGCATCCGGATAGTGTGGATATTCCTGTGATCAAGACCAACAATTAGAACTATCATACTTTGTTTTTGAGTAACCCACCGCTTTGCAATGCCGGTGTATGCAAGAGTGAGTCGTCCTGTTCGAACTCGTAAAATAAATAGTGGTCATGTTTCGGTAAAACAATAAATAAAGCCTAATCATCATCATCATATTTCTTAAATCATGTATCATCGATCGACCCGTGGTTTTACTTAATCACGAGCCCCTCAAAGTTAATCATCAATAGATCCGTACTTGGCCACGATCCCCTTAAACTTACATAATATAAAGCTTTAACATGCAGTCGAAATAAACGAGCAACACAAACACTTGTCTCAAACAAAAAAATCGATGGAGGTTCATAAATAAATAAATTCAATACACTCATCATTCTCAATCACAGCGAAGCTTATGAATAACCCATATTCAAACACTTCCAGAAACAATAACCGTGTAAACGCCTAATGGCACCCACCGTGGGACTATTATAGCTCGAGCTTTATCTTTTCAAATCTAACTTTTACATAGTGATAATTGCACTTATAACAATAGTTAGTTAATTATGTATGTAAAAAGCTTTGAACTGCAAAGCTTTTATATAAACATAACGGCATTAGTTAATGGCGCCCACCGTAGGACATCAAACAAAACCACTTTTCGCATTTATATAAACATTAAAGTAGCAATTATTACAGCTAATAACATTTTAATGCAAAATCCATGTTCAACAACCATTAATAATATTAAATTACAGTGAGAAAATCTTTGTTGACAGTCGGTTGCCTGGCAACGACGACCTTGACCTTGAGACTAATGGTAGCCTGCGTTACGAAGAAAGTTGGAGTTAGCTGTTACGTCAAAAGTATGTTTGTGTTGTAATTTTGGAAGATAATATACGCTGACAACATAAAGAACAACATATTAGGTTGGCTCACGTAACAGAAAATGTGAGACTAATTTGTCTGCTGATAAATTATCTGCTTTCAATGAGACGAGAACTTTCGTGTTTCTCTTTTCTATAGCTTAAGATAAAATATTTACTTATTTTATACAACAAGTAATTTATAGACGGCATCATCGTCTATCATTATTCATTTTATTTTACTGTTCGTTATATTTTTTGTGCCGTTATGCTTTTAAAGAAGACTGAATTTTTGCTAAAAGCTCCTGAGCCTAAATAAATAACACAATTGTGGTTTTGAGTAACTGTCACTCAAGATGTTAATTAGTATTTTAAATATTCATGAAATGTTCCTTCAGTACCTAGATTTCCGGCTCGGCCTACTGAAGTATAAAATACATAATTTATATTCTAACTAGTGGGACCTCGGAGGATTGTTACCGAACATTATTCATAATGATAAGGATTTGGTTTGGTTTAATATCAAGTAAGTGTGTAAGCTTAGAACAACAATATCGTGAAAATAGTAACGACAGCCCTTTTGCAGCCAGTCGAAAACCTAAAAAAAAATACCACATGCCATATTTTCTTTTCTGTTTTGACAATATTTCATACAACATTTAGTAGTTACGTAAAATATAGAGACAGTTTCGACCTTGACCTTGAGATCGTGAGTCACCCATAACCATGAAACAGACAAACAAGACAAGATAAACGTTCATTGTTCAAAATATTTTTCTGGCACCTGAAACTAAAGAGAAGGTACTACAGCTACAGCAAGATAACTTTTATTGATCTTTAAAAACATGGGTTAAATATAGCATCAGAACCGGTTAGCAGTAACAGTTAATAATTAATCATTAAACTTTTACTGGAACATTGACTAATAACCGTTAAACAAAGCGGTTTTAAACTGAACTCAGCGGATGCCTCGAGCCGTCTAAAATGCCTCCCACACACAAAACTTGAGCAACAATGAGGCCCCAAGCCATAAATTCTATTTTCAGCCAGGACGTGACACCCAGAACACCATTCAAGGACTTAACAAAAGGGTGGGAAAACTTTAAACTGCTTGCTTACATGCCACTCGAAGCACGCGAGTTTTTAATCTAAGTTGTAAAGCAGACTAGCCTAGATAGTATCTGTTACACGAATAGCAGCTAACACGCCACGCTAAACTTGTTTCGCGATAAGAAAAATCGTTGCTAGACTTACAAATAAATTATGTAACACGTCGAAAACTACCTATCTTTATAAGAAATCTTGATATCTATTGAATAAAAAACTTTGGTGGAAAATTCTATACAAAGCAAGCTTATGAAAGAGCAAGAAATAAACTTATGAAGAAGGAAAATATAGGTAGGTGTGGAAAGGTGGGTATACCAGAATACTTGAGAACAATAAAAACACTGATTCCGTTTCATGTAAAATTAGAAACAACATCTCGAAAAGCCTCCGAGCAGTTCCCAAAATAATGAAAACCTTTGTGTACTTTGTAAACAACAAACAACTTATAAATTGGTTGTTTGGTAAGCACGTTACTTGTTACTAAGTGGCGTAAATCAGGACAGGAATCAATTAGGGTGTACATCAAGTTTCTTCACAGCCGTTGTCAGTAAAGGCGAAAATGTTTTATAAGTTAGCCTTACGTAACCCAATAACGGGAGGTCATTTTCGACGAAGGTTCCGTATTAGCACAAAAAGCGAGCAAATTGATCATCCCTTTTTCGGATATACACATAATAATAGGATCCTGTATAAAATAAGTGATGATGACGATGTCCTCCTAGGCGATTATCGAACTCGAGACCTCGTGCACAGCAGCCACACTTTCGTCAACTAGACCAACGAAACAGACATTAAAATATGGAGCTTATTTACTTGTATATTACACCTTTACTATTCTAATTACATTAATAAGTGATCTCAATCCCGAGTTCCAAATATTCATTACTTGAATTGGTTTCCAGTAAACTTTGGTGTGGGCTGGAACTTTGCAAAATTTGCGTAAGTGCTTTTAGTATCTTAAATTGTACTTGGTGACATTTAGATGTGGTGTAGGATACACGTGGGATATGTACTACTGTTGGCATTTCATGATAGCAACGTTATCCTTTACCACTTCTCCATTTAAAAAGAAAAGGTCAGAGGCTGGTAGGTAGATAATATAGTTTATATTTATGGTTTTGGAATAGGTACTGAAGTAGATAAAATGTTGGGAATATTATAAGTTTAAGCATATGATTGCTTAACGCATAAATGCTGACCCAATTTCGCCCGGTGAAAGGGCAAAGGCAAATAGAGCAATAGGCTTTCCACTAAATTGAGATCGGATAGGAACACTAGATTGCATGTCTGAAACAGCAATGTAGCTCTAGGCTCATGCTCTTGAATGATATTGCGGCTCAAAAATTATGCAAATAGTCATCGATTTAACCCCAAAGCCAGACCAAAGGAAAAAAATCACGCTCACGAACTTAAACTTAAACTAGAATAAAATCGACATCCTCTTAATATACGACGACAAAGTTTCTTTATGACTACCGCACTTTTATTGGCACTTCCCGAACTCTGGCCGAAGGTCACCCAAATTGCTTTCGTGCAAGAAAACAACTGTTACGATTTGTTTTTGACACGAAAGCTCTGATTTCAGCCGCAAACATTCCGCAGAAAGTTTCAGCCTAACTAGATTCCCCAGCTGTATGGGCAATAACTGTGCCAACATGAAACTTTCATGTAGATTACTGCCATTAAGATAATACGTCTGTCATACAAATCTGGCAAATTGGTATGTATCCGCACACCACAGAGATTTATGAACCGTTTATCATAGTTATTGTTGTAATAGTGTGGATTATTATGATGAGTAATAATGTTGTGTTCAATACAAAATTGCATTTTAAATAATCCCAGAAATCAAGCTTCACGAGCTCGTGCTAGGATTATTCTGTAGAGTTACATAAGACCCGTATGCATTTAACAGAATGTGTCCGCACACATACAATAAAAATACGAACGAAACTTCAAAGCAAATAAAACCGTACAGCAAAAACCCGAAAAAATCCCAATACAGACCATTTCACAGCGAGTTTATTTCTAGCAAATATCAAACGCGGCAAATCTAGCAATCTCGTTGTGCAAACATTGGTTCTCGACTGTGGCCCTTTAAATTGTTTCAGGGTTTGCCATCGGGCTTGATCGCATCCTATTCACTGAGTAGGGTAGCCCTTTATAGCCCGATATCAGAGAGTTAAAAGCTTTGACCTTGCCTTTTGGGCCATCAATTGCTTTCGCTGACTCAGGTGTTGATTAGTTAATGTAGTTTCAAGGTAAGCTACTGAAAATGCTGAATATAAAAGCTAAGTAGTTCTTAAAAAATGGTTCGCTAAGTGGTGAGTTATAAACGATACTGGTACGAAAAACGCCTCGATAAATCAACAGCATTAGCGTTCATATTCTTTTATGTTAATAAAAACAGCCGATGAAAATTCTGAAGTCTCTGTTAGAATAAGAATGGCCTGTAATAAAGCTACTTAATTTTTGCCACATTATTCAGAAAAGATAGATTATGCCGCAGTGATAGCCTTAATTATGCTAATTAAATAGGGCAAGATAATCCACGAGCAACGCTTTATGGTAATCTCGTTTCAGAAGATTACTCCGAGACCCATGTCGCACTTCGTACTACAAAGATCCAGGAGATTATAGAATGAGTCACAAAGAAGCATACATTAATAAATGCTTAAAACTAAACTGCAACGTAATTTGTTTTAAGTGGGTGATTAACTATTCAAATGTTTTAAACTACACAGTTAAAAAAATCTGAGTACATAGTTATAAGAGTGTAAGCCAACAAGACAAAGACACAAAGACAACGCTAAACCTGACATATAAACCAATATTGCCAATAAGACAAATCAATTCAAAACCAATAGCAATTAGCTAACAGCCATCGACAGCCATCAAAGGACCATTATATCAGAACATCATCCACGTATAGATTGAACATTACATAATGCCACGATAGCTACGTCACTTGTTGCGCAGGCAGGGAACTAGGCCGCGGAACTGGGCCGCTGACCCGCGACCCGGCCAGCCCGGGCTACAGGTGGACCTGTAAATACAGATGCATCCCGCTCTAGGGCAATGCACCCCTATCTGGTGAAACGATTGGGCGTGGTCGATACAGCTACGTACAGTTCACCCAAATTCGTAATGTTGAAGCGGCAGTAATGCTCTTTGTTTGATTTGGCATTCGTATTGCTTTTTAGTTTCAAAGACTAAAGTTGCATACTTTAGAAGTTAATAAATTCCAGATCCCTTTCTAAGGAATAACTTTAAAGGAATTTACCTTTAAAGCAAGAATTTAAATACAAAGGATTATCAGTTCAAAACTGAAATGAAATAATTTTAGGAGGAGCAAAGGAGTTTGCAGTTTAAAATTGGTGATCTAAACAATGTTGAATTACACAAATGGCTAGGTAAGAACAGAAGTAATCCAAGTAGCATTTTTTAAAAGTTGAGATATTCATAGAAATGCGTTTTTATGAATATCATAATTATGTTGAGCACATGATTAAAAATATGTTTGTTATTTGATAGATATAAACATAACTCAAACTTTCATAGCTATTTTTCTTTAGTAAATGCAATTTTGATAAAAATATTGATATAATTGTAGAAAATAGCAATATTTTGTTTGAAAAAGTACTGAATAGCACTTGGATTACTTTTGCACAACCTCACTTCATACTCAAAAGTCCCAAAAATCGACTTAGCTCCATTTTGTCAAAAATGTTACTTGGATCACTTCTGTTCTTAACTAGCCAAATGTACATTAAATAGCAACTTTCAAAGTTGGATTTATGACAATTTCAATATTAGATCTGACTCCGAGCATTAGATACCTACAATCGACTCCTAAATCAACATAAAGGCGTTGTAGCAATTACCATAATGCAATAACATTACCCGAGATATACGATACGAGACCAGATTATCTAATTAAATCAGATTCACCCGCAGGCAGGGCGGGAACAAATAGATTACTAGCGGGGTTTGTTCAGGACCTACACCGAAAGGTCAATTTGTGCCAGGTCAGTGCTAAGCGAAGCGTTCGCTGTATTTATCAAAGCAAAACGTGAAAGTGGTTTTTTCATGTCATTTAGATATTGGTGAACGACAGGAAGTTTGGCGTGATTCCAACGCGCTATTGCAGATGGACGTTTTAAGTAAACTTGCACTGCCTAAACTTGGCCGGCAGCGGGTAATTAGATCCCGCGGGAGTGTCTGCACTTGAATAATTACACCGGTACGTACTTAACCTGGAATACTAAATAACGCCATTGAACTTGATACTACAATGGACCCGCCCCAGTTACCAACTCCATTTCAAGTCAAAGAATCTTAATTAAATTAAAACAAAAGAAATGGATTAACTTTGTTGTAAAAACCAATGAACGTTAAGATATAGGTTTATTTTAAAAGAGATTTTGTATAAAAGATTTAATGATCAAAAAATAATTACATCGCGGAATGTTCAAAGCAAATTGCTTGGAGAACATTGCACTCGTTCTTTTCTTTTACATTCTCTGTAAACAACCGCTTTCATGAAAGCTTATGAAACTTCGGGAAAAACTTAAATATAAGCTCAAGAATTTAACAAAGAATGTTCAGTCGAAGTTAAGGAACTTTTTTTCATCAGCCTGTAAAACTTGGTATCAATTTCAAGAAGAGTTTAAAATAATATTTTTGTATTGGAAATAATCCAGTGGATTGCAAGACGTGACAGCGTGCATCCAATAAGGTTCGCTACATCCTTGATCCATAGAGCACAACATTTGAATACTAAGCGGATTGCGAACAGAAAATATTCTTCGTAACACCCACTGCTGAGAACCCTGTAGTTCAAAGCATGTAGGAGCAGTATTGTGTGGGAGATCAAAACCTTCATGAAAATCAATATACTGGCTTTGTGAAAAGCGCTATATTAGAAAAATAATAAACAACATCTGAATTGAAATCAGTCACCCGTTTGAGAGCAATCCCTTTGATCGAGGGCAAAAACTCTGATGAAGCACGGCACGATAATACTTTGTAACTAATGGCTTCGCTGCGTCAAATTGAAAACTTAAATGGATTTTTTAATTGCATTGGTTAATCCGGCGGGACAGCTTTTATCTCAGTTCATAAAACAATTTATGTATCGGATATGCATAAATTTTGTTTATATGGTCGTTGGTGCTGGTATTAAAAACAAGCTGCGCGAAGTGGGTCACTGCAGCGAGTACCACAGCGCTTTTTGTGCATCAGGGCATTGTTTAACTTTCCAGTTTTTTGCGTTACGTCACAGATGCTTTCAGTAGAGAAAGAATGAAAGCACAATATTGAATTTTTGTCATGGTTCATAGTTTTATTTAAAAGTTTTGTTTTGCAGAACATTCCGTAACTTTGTCATGTCAGGACAGAAGCGAAAAATTGCATTTAGTAAATAGCTGAACGTACGAAACTTATTATTTAACCACGCACCTTACGTAAGCAAAATGGACTTTTTCTTTGCTGAAAGGCATTTACAATAAGTCTTATAATTACCAAATGAAGAGATATCATACCGCCGCATCGAAATACGGAAAAAAAGTCCTACTACCGGCAATTATTCATGATGCCCCGAGCTTGGCACTTGGCAGCCCCTGTCCACATCCACAAAGCGAGTGGTCCCCAAACAAAACACGCGCCAAACCAGACAAGGTTAACATAAGTTGAGGTCCGGTGCGCGCCGGCCTTTTTGAATTAGTTCCAAGTGCTCCTCGCCGCGAGTGCTGCATTTAAACGGCGCAAGTCATAAGCTGAGCGATTTTACTGCACACGTGTCTCATTAAGAGTTTATAGTCCAATGTCGTTATCGAAACTCCATGTATGACGTTCTACACCCGCTGTATCTACAAGGTCCTACACTATGTCTATTTGCGAGCTCATTCATAAATCATAAAGAATTATGATTCCTCAAGTTACATACGCAGTTTTGAATATAAGGGTATTCTATGCATGGAATTGTATAGAAAGTTATAATAAAACGGAAATCGAAGCTTTCACGTTTGGGACGTGAACCTGAAGGTATATTACCAATTCATGTTTTCATTCATTTATTCTCTGCCCCGCTACCTACATGGGCTTCCTTTTCCTCGACCCAACTAACTCTAATCAACTTGTCGGCTCGTAAACTTCCTAGTTCTCCTAGAAACTTTGCAATCTAATTAAAGGCATAATTATACGACATCACCTAACGAACCGCGTTATTTTTAATTGGAGACCACTTCCATTTATTTTCCAGTAGCTCTAAGGGCTTTTACGGGATTTTCGCAAATTCACCATCTTCACGACTGGAAGCAGAAGGGATATAAAATCCAGGTTGAAACGATTTCCAATTATATAGGACCCTTAGGGGGTCCGTCCTGATTCAGACATAACTTACTGCCTTTAGGGATAACTATTACTTCAAATACAGAAAGACAAACAGCTGATCTCCCCTGACTTAGACCGTGCATTACTTACACACGACGAGTGCAGTTGGCAATTAGTTGCAGTGGCTGGCTTTATTCTCTTTCATCATTTTAATGTCCGCACAATAAAAACAGAATGCCCGCAAAAATGAAATTAATCCTCACCGCGTTTTATCCCCTTTGCCGAGTTACATGTTATGTAGTTGTTAAAGTGGTTAGAACTTTGCAAACGTTTAAATTATATTATCGTGGACGTGCGGGATTTGGGAGATGTTTTATGCCTTTTCGAGTTCAGAGATAAAAGCCAAAATAAAATATTGCTTTTGAATTGTTCACCGAGATCATCAGAGTCCACTATATAATAAGCAAACACTTGACCAAAATCTCACGTAATGGTAAGCGACGATGTGGTAGAAGACGGACAATGCTTGCCTAGATAGTTCCTATTCACTCTTGCCTTGAAAAGGCTCAGATTTCCTCATATGGCTACAATTAAATTTGTCTTTCCCCACTCCAAGGGCAGGCACCCAAAAATTGCAGAAAAGGAGCCTTTGTGTTTACGACTAAACGCGACACATAAAAAGCTCTCCAGACACCTCTTAGAATTAACTAACTGCCGTAACTCACCTAAATATCCAATTTAAGATATCATTTTCGCTGTAAGTACCTAATTAAGGAGTGCACAGACGGCCTAAACATCCATTTAACACTATATGGCCTGTCACATAATTTAGAGTGCAGGATCGATTGGGCAATTTATAGATATGGTCCAATTAATTAAATTGAAGAATAAAAAATATTTTTGCCACGTGCAAGAAAGTTACAGCGATTTGTAGACCGCTGAAATGTTTTATTGTCCTTTTTATTGTATTTGCAGTATTTTCCTTTTACGCAAGTTTATAATTGTAAACTTGGTAATTTAGATTGAATTCGAGTATGTTAATTCAATTGCAAGGTATGACCTATTATCCACTGATCCTTTGCCCCGCCCGACCTAGTTTGCGGGGTAAATGATCTGATGGCATTTATAGTGCAACAGTAAAACTGCTTCCAGGATTGCTAGATTTGCGGATAGCCTGTGTGTTTTTTTTAAACCCTTCGTAGCTATTTTGATCGAATCTGGGAATATAACCCGAGAACTCCTTCACAGGAGCCTTACAACAATCATGAACAAAGAACCATTTATCGAAGTTAAAACATCTTAAAGAAGCTCTGAAATAACAATAAGCCGATATTAACCTTCTTTTTATTTTCCAATTCACGCAAAAGTGAATGGATTTACGTGTTCTGAAATCCAAATCCTCGTCGGTAGATAACGCAGTGCACGATACAATCCCACTGAAGGGATTAGCCACACAATGCTACTTCGAAACCTTGTTACCAACAGCTTCTCATGCAAAACTCGACTTTAAACTCACGAGCTTAAGAGTCAGTTTTGCGAAACAAACCTCTTTGTTTGTTACAGGCTATTAATGTTACTGCTGGGGACCCGCTGAAGTTATTAGTATTGTTGGCTGTCATGAATACTGTCACCGAAATGAATTTGATTACAATTTCTTTTTAATGATCATCATGATTTATGGGGTGACCCAATTTTATGATCAGTTGCATTTTTTTGCGCGAACGCTTAGTCATGTCCTGGATAAAGTGCGGGTTTTTAAAATAAGAGAAAAGCAAGTTTTATAAATAAATCTGCATTCGAGTTAAGTCAGCTCTTTGTTGTGCGCCAAGAACTTAAGCTGCAACTAAAAGTCACCTAAAAGCAACCTACCTGAAAACTGTGATACTCCAGACAGCATCGACAGCCCCGAGTGCCGGCTGTGTGAGGGATGGATCATCCCTATGGAATATATCTCTGAGTCCTCGAATTGCCACATGGTGACTTTTAAAATTCAATTGACATCAATTATCTAAACCGAATTAACCGCCTTCACCACAGACAATCCGAACAAAGGAAACTCACTTTCGAGTCCAAATTGAAACGAAACTTTAAAAAGTGATAGGGAAATATTTTTTTAATTTATACCAATTTTGTAATTTATCACAATTTTAATTAAAACGATCATTTTAATCTGATGTGTGGTGATATGCATGAGTACGGTGCGTCCGCACGGCACGGAGGGTGCGACGCGACTGAGCAAACCAGCAGCTCTTTGTTGTTTGCCGGCACGGGTGGGGTGCAGGTGGGGGCACGGGTGGGGTGCAGGTGGGGGCGCACGGGGTGGCGCCGACGTCACCGCCCGCCCTCACGCCTCGCCCGCGGGATCTCTACAGATACTGATATCATTTTTCTACCGCGGCAGGCTCGCTTTCATCACGCTAATTGGATTATGATTATAATCTCACTACACAAGGGATACATGCTATTTTTGTAAAGATTTTCGGAATTACGCAGATAACTGGAAGATGGGTACAAAATATGATAAATTGTTCATTGAACTTTGGCTCGGTTAAAAATATAGTTAGCTGCAGATAACAAGCAAGATTAGGTAAGTAGACAGGGCTTTTCTATTTGTTTATTATTTTTGATTCATGATAAAATTACTTCTGACGTCAAATGAAGAAAAATGACACATTTAAGCAAATTACTGCATGGGCCAATTTCAGTGGAGCCGATAATTCAGTCACTGCAGGAGCCTAAATAGTGTTGATACATTTATAAATTTTATTTATATACATTTTTTGTAATTTAACTAATGAAATGTGGCATCGTTTCAGATCTTTAAATCATCAAAAATATTTTTTGACATAATATGATTTTTGGTACCAAATGATTTTTGAAGTCACAGAGTAGCCAAGTGACTAATTTATAGTTGCTCAGCAGTTCCTGAAAAGGTCTATCTTATAATGTAATAATTAAAGGTCAATAGATTATTTTGCACTTAACATCAAGGCTAATAGGCTTTAAAATGAATCAGACATTGTCTACTTAACTGTTAGTACTCCACTTTTACAGCTTTGCCTTAAGTGTTGAATTGAGAACAGTTAACGGTACTCAACAACCAAGGTAGTCAGATTTATTCATTAATTCATAATTAATTAATAGAAAATGATTTGATAAATTGAAACTGCATCAAGTAAATACACATTATTTTAGTAAACAATATTATTTGTATCGCTGAATTAATAAATAAAAAATATTCCTATTCAGGGCAACAAATATAAAAGTTAAAAACATTTTAATTATCTACAGTGGAGGTTATTGATCTTACTGGCATCAAGATAGTTAGCCTTAATTATACCTAATGAGTTATTCTTTAATAGCATAACGTGTATTGATAGGATAGGTTTTTAGATTTAGGGCAGAATTGGAATCTAATAAGAAAAAGTTATTTGATAATTTGTCGCCCTTGTGCAAGGTTGGTGAAAGATTCTTATCCCTTTGGAATTTTTCTGTACCAGAATTAAGTCTTGTATAACTGTAAAACATTAAGTAGGCCAATCAAGATATATTTTTGCAGTCTTGAGTTTCACTAACTCTAGATTATCAGACCTTTATATAACACCTAAGAAATGAATCTTATCATAAATTAGGATATTTTTGGGTTAATTAACTAATAATTAATTGGATTAATCATCAGATATCGAGGCAATTGATGAATAAAAACATAGACGCACTGTGCACTCTGGAACGCGCCCTAACAATTTTCGCAATAACATTTCTTCCACTAGAAACTATTCTTTTGTAAAACAATTGTATCCAGTACAACTAGGTACTCACCATATTCTCTAAAAAGCTTCTTATATTCACTGAGATCGTTTTGGTCAAGCCATTCATCGACCAACGCCGTCTCATCGTCGAAGATTTCCGTAAACACAACTCTAACTAAATAAATAAGTGAACACATAAACAATACTGTGCCAAAGTAATGTACCCGTTTATACATGTTTAAAGTTCTTGGTCATAATGCCATGTTCATTTATATTTAATTATAAAAATAAACATTACTAAAATGAGGACGGCCTCACAATTTTGTTTTGATTGTCATTGTCAAATTGTCGCTTGACATTTGATTTTCGCAGCGTTCCATTCCGTTTTATGCAGTAACTGGAGTTGCAGTTTTTAGTAATACCAATACGAAAGAAACAAAATGAATCTTTACCTTCAAGTTTATTTAACTTCTTAGTTTTAACATAAGGGAGTGTAAAGCAGAGTACATAAGATTCCTCTCATCATTCCTGTTACTGTATGAGAACTGTGTGGCCAAGTTTGCTAGACAATCAATCCCAGACGCGCGGTCATGAACGTGGTCACCAGGCTGGGTCTGAATGTGAAGGCAGTATTTCAATACATATATTCATTATACATATTCATCATCATCTCAGCCATAAGACGTCCACTGCTGTTAACATATGCCTTCCCTCTTGATGTCCACAGATACCTGTTGGAAGTGATCTGCATCCAGCGTCTTCTGGCAACCTTTATAAAGTCGTCTGTCTACCTTGCTGGTGGACGTACGTCCTACTTGCGCTTGCTAGCTTTATACATATTTGCAACTAAGACATGGAATTAACTGCCTGCATAGTGAAGAAATAAATTACTCACACAGTAACGCCCTCATAAGTTTGAATTTTCATGCAGATGCCTACACTAACTCAACACACGTACCATGTAACTACGTCGCTGAAGAGTTTGTTGGTTTTCTAAAACGCGTTAATCTCTGGGAGTACTGCATTGATTTTAAAAATTATTTCAGTGTTAGACAGCCCATTCATTGAGGGAGGCTATGTGGTCCGTTTTATCCTGGTTCACAGATTAGTTGGTGAAAACACTGTCGAAAGCTAATACTTTATACTTTATTATAACACCCTTAATAGAATCTTTAGTGATTTGTAGACATCTCTGTGGCCAATAGAAAATTAGCCTCTGATGTAGGGAAAATAGACACAAGAAATAAAACAACAAGTAACTATAATCTATTTATATAAATTGATTTGTTTTCAATATCACAAGGGAGTGCTCGCACAGTCTATGAGCTGCATAAAGCTAGGTGTGTTCGATCACAAATTACGAAAAGGGATCTTAACTCTACAAATTCGAAGAAAAAATATGAGCTTTACACAGCCATTTGTATGCCAATCAGTCAAATATTAGCTCTGAGCATACATCGAGCTACCTTCAACTTTGTGAATCGAAAACCATCCAACATAACAAAATCTAAAATATAATAAAAATAAATGTATCTAAAAAGTTACATAACTTATAAAGACAAATATAAAATGAGAAAATATAAGCTTAAAAAACATGAAGAATAACTGTTAAATTTTGAAATAAAATACACAAAAAAAGTATAAGTTATTGGCTTGGATCGATAAAACACTGTGACTGGACATACAGGATGGCGCGTAAAACTACGAAATGAGATATAAAGGCCATTCCTTTTACAAGATTCACGCAGATACATCAGAAGCAGTCTCGACTCTCGAATTAGGCTCTCTGCACACGTAAATGCTAGGACCACACTTAGGGATATACAACAGACAAGTGTAAATTACGTCCTAAATTGACAAAAATTGCGTGGAATGGACCTTGATGGTGGATTTTTACTTAATCTTGAGTTTGTCAGCTAGGGAGCATGAGAGGCCGGTGCCGTCTGGTTCCACGTTGAGTTTATCCACCTTGCTGTCCTTGATGACCATGGAGAACCGCTTGGAGCGGTATCCTCCGAGGGGTGGCAGGTTGATGCCGAGGTCCAAAGCCTTGATGAAGGAGCCTGTAGGATCAGCCAACATGCGGATCTGCGGATATATTAAAGTACTTATTGAATAACTGAGATACACATCAATCTAAGTCGTTAGTAGATTAGGTAGTTGGGTCATTAAATTCACATCTGCATAGCCGATCGGCCCCGCATTGCGGAATATTAATAACTATAACTTATTGTACGTAATAGAGATGGAAATATGGAACGAGTCAGTGTTTCGAGCGCTCGTAATTAAAATAAATCGCCTTTTCAAACAGGAATTACTAAAGACTATCCCTTACCTGGTGTTTTTTTCAAAAATACAAACAATCAGTATCAGATCAAAAGTTTTTATTTTTGACTTTGAAACAAAGTTATATTATGTTCGGTTAACGACCGAAAGGAAGGTTACCCACGGCTGAAGGTTTTCGCCATTCGCTCAAATTATTCATTAGCTACGTGACAAAGTTTAAATTAACTATTAAGGTTCCGCCTTTCAAAGTAAGCCGTTTAAATACTGTTTCAGTAAATGTTTATGACTGGCCGACATTGACGAACAAGATATTTTACTTCAGTCTTACCAAAGGCACTCATTAAAAAGATGTGGAAGTTTATAAAACAATGCGTACTATATTCCAAAATGTTTCTACTAGTCTACTTTCATGAACCCCTGAAAGAGAACACCTTATTTAATTATATAATAATTTACATCCTGCTACCAATTTGCAAACGGGAGACTGAACGAGTTTGTAGGTACGTGATGTTTATAATAAACATTTATCATGAAAACGTCATTACGGAATACAATAAGACCTATCTATTTTAAGGTCCACAACTGCATAATGTTTGTGGCTACGACCGGGTTAAATTAAACCTGCGGTCTGTCCCGAATGGTCGCGATCGATAGCAGAATTCGCACACATTTGAACTGACATGATTCCTATTGCACAATTCTAAGCCAATGTGTTATTTGGGTTATTGTATACTAGCTACTACTAGCGGTTTCACCCGCTTCCTGAGGAAACTGCTTCTCATTTTCGGATAAAAATTTTCCAAAGTATATGTTAATCTGATATCTATCCAGTAGTGCGCGAAAGACACACACAAACTTCTATCCATTCATACCTACAACTTTCGTGTTACTCGTATTAATATTAGTAGGATCATAGGATGTAAAATTGACTAAAACCTCCTTTCGTCCACGTTTACAGAACACAATTACGCAAAAATTCTTACGTTATAAGTCCAACTAGGAAAAGACACAAGGGACCAACAAAAAAGGGGTTTTTAATTTCGTGACATTGAAATTCCTAAGTCAAGCGTTTCACAATCAAGCCGGGCTTCCGTGCGGCTGCCCCTGAAATGTATGAAAAGCTTTTGATCTCCCAAATTTTAAGGCCCGTCAAGTGAGGGTCAACGGCCTATTTTTAAGGGTTGACTTGTGTTGTTTAACTTTCCCGTAGCATGAGCGGCGATTGAGTATTATAAGTACGAGCATTATAAAATTATCTAATGAGGCTCGAACGATTCATTGTTCAATTTTCTTAAAGCCACAGAAATATTAGCAAATCTTGCGAACGGGATAAAAGACTTCACTAAATACTTATTACAGTGATTACCGATATTCATGATCGTAAGTTAGTTGAACAGACATAGTTATTTATCTAAAGAAGCAATTTACGTTAATAGTAAAATAGATAACTCCTTGATAATCTCAACAAGTATCATCATCATCATAAATCATATAAAGTAATAAGTCTGGCGAAAGTCTTGATGAAGGAAACCCATGCAACTCGTAGACTAAAACGAAAAATGCCACAGGACATACTTAAATCACAATAAAATAAAGTAGGATGTGTCCCAGGACGCATTCCGAGCATGTCATTATAGACCCCGACCAACCAACTGCCCAATGTTCTAGAGTGTGACAGAATGCAGTGATCAAACAGACAAAAAAAAAAAAAAAAATAAAAATATAAAGTAATCAAATAAGTCATTAAGAATCATAGAATTGTACAAATCACGACCTAGACCAAGTTACACGCGACTATGACCCAGAAAGACAAAAAGTATGAAAGATTCATCGCTCCGATTATTCCTTATTACTGCAAACCAAGATCGATAGACACTTCAGCGTTTAAAGAGTAAACGGTAGCATCAACTTGAATAATTTAGCAACCAAAGGCCGGAGGTCATCACAAGTGGGGCGTATTGATTTCATAATGAGTTCTGTAGCCGCCGAGCCAACTTACATTATAGCCCATTATAACTTAATATCTGAGTACATTTTTTTGCTATTTTCTTGGCCATTAGGTTTATTGACAAATTGACTGTGAACAGTAAGCCGTTCGTGATGTAATTTAATTAGATGATCGTTTAGTGCAGTCAAGGTACTAATGTTGGATGAAAAGGCGTTATTTGCGCTTGTTATAAAGCAAAAAGGTGTTAACGAGTCGTGTCCCAAAATTATACTGTTTGGAACTGTGTAAATAGTTCCCCTAGTTGTCGTTTCGTACGTGGCTTATTTGGAACACAAAACGTATGGCGGTCTTATTTATCACGACTGTCAATTTAGATGAGATTAGGTACCTACTCATCTGCACTAAAGAAATCCTCAGACCTCATGGCCTAAGTTACTGGACAGGCACTAAATTAAGGTCCACTTTACGTTTACGCGAAACATAAATTGTTGATTTTATGTCGGTGTTAGGAAGTCATGCAAGTCTGACAGTTAAATGTAAACAGATTCAACAAAAAAGGGCCATAATAGCTTATTTATGTACACAGTAAACAGCAGTTTGCGAGGCGGCAAGGGTTAACAAACTTACCGCACGCGACCCATAGGCACAGCTGACATGCGACCAAGACTTATCAAGATGACATTCATGCAACTTGATTTAGGAAGAAAATGGCACTTGGCAGTATTATTAGACTTGTACCTTGTCATATTTAAATTATGTAAGTAGATTACTTGATGATGGCACAAATGCGAAAGTAGGTTCGTAAGTATGAAGATGGTTTGAAGAAGAGACCAGAAAACCCAGCGTAGGCAAGCCCCCTACTAGATGGACGGACTATCTAAGCCTTCTGGACGTCATTCGGCTGAAACAACGACGACGGACAACGGCGGAGATGCGAGACACTCTTGAACCTGAGCTGCTTGGATAGTTTTTATATAAGTGCATGTTCCCATTAGGGCACAACTAAAATCTGCGGCCGCAGAAAGGGTCGTACAAAGCAAAGGACACAATATTATTGAAAATGAGCTTGGGAGCCAACAGTTGGTGCGATGCCGCGATCAAAGACTTAATTGGGCATTAATATTAATAAACATTGATTTTCTTTGACCTTCCTTCCATTTTAAACTTGGACTTTTCCTTGGGTTCATTTAAAATCATGATATGACAATTTCAATTATGTAGGTAGTTTGTGGTAAGGAAGCATGATTCTGATATTTCATCAGTTGATAGCATAAGTAGTTTTTGTAATAACTACCAGTAACAGAATGGATGTTTTTTTTTTTTCTCTTTATTTATTTAGGGACTTTTGTACTTAGATACATGACTGTCCCATTGTACCTTATAATAGTAATAGTGGATGATTGATGCCCAATGGAGTCCATTATTTCCTTGGTTTGAAAAAGTAATTTGTAATCATAAAGATTTGTGTTTGAGATTGACCACTGGCTACCTTGGGGAGCTAAAATAAACACTCTTTTTTCAAATGGAGAAGGGAGCAAATGTGGATTCGTGTCCCATACTCGTCACATAGACAATTATAAAGTTTTTATTCTAACAGTATGTTTTTATTTTAACAGTACTTACCTACCTTCTTTACAAAGTAAAAAAAAAATATTTTTCCATGGCAGATAATAAATATTTCTTCTGTATCATGTTTCATGAATTTTCCTGTTATTTTGAGTATTTTGACCTTAATTTATACAGCATTATTTAATCAATTGTACTATCTGTTTGTGAATAGTTTATGTTGTCACTCCTTGACCCCTGACATAATGTTTGCAACTATCAGAGCTATACATTATTTATTAATCGGAAGGTTAAAATGACAACTTGCTTTTACATGTAATTATAATGTATCTACTATAAATCCCCTTCTACCTTTATTTAAAAATTATGTTAAGGATGTAAAAAATACTTAAGTTATAATTAAATTAAGTTCACAATAGTAGTTATAATGTTCAAAGTCATGTTTCATTAAAAATCTGCTACCAAACTTAATGAACCCACTGAAGAGGGAGGTTCCTTACCTTTCCCTTGGTGTTGTGCTGGGCCCCCCAGGCGGCCATCACGTAGGGGTCGTTGACGGACACGCACACGATCTCATTGACTCCATCGGCCTTCATCTTGTCGGCATTCTCCACGTAGCCCGGCAGGTGCGTCTTCGAGCAGCCCGGCGTGAACGCGCCAGGCACCGCGAACAACACCACCGTCTTCCCCGCCGTCAAGTCACACACGTTCACTTTATTTGCAGGAGAATCTTCGAAAAGATCGCCCACCGGCAAGTTATCACCAACCTAGGAACACAGCGCAAGTCAAGACCGGCTATTATATAATTTCAGGACACACTCCCACAAAATAATTACCTTAATGGGTGCCATGGCTAATTGCGACGTGTGTAGCGCTCGACCGGCCGCTCGCCTTGACGATGCAGTTATACGAATAATAGACGGGCCGGTGAGAAACATTTGTAGTGGGTTATGTATTTTTTATTATCTTCGTTTTATCGATCCTTTCAGTCAACAGATGATAAAATTCTGTGACCTCTGGGCGAATATGACATTTGATTGACAGTTTGTTTTATTTATTATAGTGAAATCTAGTGCAGTGCTTCTTCTTTTGGATATTAATAGACCTAAAAATAAATGTGGGTTACAGAACAATGTTTTTGTTTCAGAGTTTAATATTAATGATAGATTTTATAGAAAACAAACCTTGAATATGAAAATAAGCTAGGTGAAACATATGTTCGTTTCTGAACGAATGTCATCTGGAGTCTTTGACGTAGACATTGGATTAATGTTACCAGCATAAATATAATGTGAAGCGCTATAGCAGTTTTCAGTGGCCTTTTTTTAGTTACATTATTTTATTAAGATATGCATGAAAAAATCATTACTGCTTCATGGATACATACATTCTGAAAAATGAAACTGCCCAGCATAATGAGTGTTTGTACCTTATTTTTCCTGCACCATTGCTGATGTCATTAACGCAATGGTAGAATAATTAGTTCCTGCTAAAACAACATTAATTGTTTATGGTTCACTTTCAGTCAAGCATTCCTTCGACTTTTGCTTGTTTGTTAATTATTTGAGTTTTTTAGGTCGTTTTCCACGTTTTAGATATGACAGTGTGTGATATAAGTGTTACGATAGAGTGGCGCTGATATTAACAAGTGAACAACCGATCTATCATCATGGATACCCCAACAATGGACACTATTTACCAGGCCATAAGCGCCTTGTATGATAACCCCAATGCTAGCGAAAAAGAAAAGGCCTCGCTATGGCTAGGGGACATGCAAAAATCTGTAAGTATACCAATAAATAACGTTTTTCCTGATGTTTCAATGATATAAATATATTCACTCGTTCGATAAAATAACCATATTTGCAGATACATTCGTGGAAGATAGCCGACGAGCTTTTACAACAGAAGAAAGACATAAACTCATGCTACTTCGCTGCTCAGACGATGAGGTCCAAGGTGCAGCACAGCCTGTCCGAACTGCCCCCTGAGGCCCTGGTGTCGCTCAGAGACTCCCTGGTGGCTCATCTAGAGAGCACCTCCCCAGAGACCAGTGCCTCGGTGCTCACGCAGCTGTCCCTGGCGCTGGCAGACCTCGCTCTACAGATGCCTTCCTGGCAGAACTGCATTGGTGACCTAATTAAGTCATTTTCAAACAAAAATGATTTTGCCCTTCTAGAAATATTGACTGTGTTACCTCAAGAAATAGACTCTTCTAGCTTGAAACTTGGTGAAAACAGGAGGGAAGAAATTAAGTCTGAGTTAAGGTCAAATGCTCACATAGTTACTTTATTTCTTAAAGAAAGTATCACTAATTCTCAAAATACACATGTTGCACTAAAAATCATTAAATGTATGACATCTTGGATTCAAGTGAGGGCTATAAATATACAGGAGGTTCCTCAGAATGCAGTCATAGGGTTCAGTTTACAGGTTTTAAGGGATCACAATTCTATAAATACACTGCATGATGCGGCTTCTGACTGTACTACTGCGTTACTGCACTGTTTAGAGGAAAATAATAATAATGACAATATAGAGAGACTGTTATTTGAGAGTGTGTCAGCTTTGGAGGAGAGTTACCACATGGCGGTGGCTCACGAGGAAGATGAGAAGGCTACCAACTATGCAAGAGTATTCACTGAGTTGGCCGAGACATTTCTGGAGAAGATAATCATATCTATGTCTGGAGGAACCACACACTTTGCTATGAGGTCCCTGGAGCTGGCACTTGTGTGTGTCGGACATCATGACTATGAGGTATATTATTCAAGTACCTTTATTGATTATATTAAGAAATGATAAGGGTAACTTGCCTATTTTAGTTAAACAATTTATTTGGATTCAAAATGTGGCATGCCATTACCTAATATTGTTCACCATTGTCAGTAAATAGGTCTTATCTAATACTGGCAACTGATTTATATTTCCTTTGTTTTTAAATTATACCTATTTGAATAGGAACTATAATTAGATTAGAATGGTAAATAATTATGAACAAAATATATTTATTAAAGTTGCTGCTTTTCTATGAAATTGGGTGAAGTAGGGTAATTTCTAATGATTCTTAATGAGTGTAGATTTAAGTGTAAAAGAGAAAGTATAATCTAATTATAGCTACACTTATTAAAATTGTGCTTTTTGCAAATTTTGTAAAATTTCTACTATGCATCTGTATAATAGCAATGATTCTGTCAGCTTCAATTGAAGTCAATTCATTTGGTGTACAATAGATACACTTCAATGACATTGTTAAATGCTGAGACAAACAAGGCCTAACTGTGCCATGTAATGTAGTAGTAACTGGGATGATGGCTTGCAAAACTGTATAGAGCTCCCTTTATCATTATATCATCTATCTTTTAACTTCCTATTGCTCAAAAATCTTACGATAGATGTATATAGCTTTAGATAAAACACACAGACCATTTTCTGAGTTATGTAGGAGTCAAAAAGACTGAAATCAATCAAAATCAAAAGTCATTTATTCAAAGTAGGCTGAAAATCAGCACTTTTCGAACATCAAATTTACGAAAGACAGCCCCCAAAACGCCCGCCCTTCACCACTTCCTATGTGTTTTTGCTGGGAAGAAGAAGTGAAATCATTTATATTCCTCTTACAGGTAGCAGAAATAACATTCAACCTGTGGTATCGGCTATCAGAAGAAGTGTACCAGCGTGACTACCAGCCTCTGACGGATTCCTTCAAGCCTCACATTGAGAGGCTGATTGAGGCGCTGGCGAGGCACTGCCAGTGTGAACCTGACCATACCCAACTGCCTGAGGAGGGCGATGAGTTCTATGTAAGTTGATGTAGGCTAGAGTTATAATGATGGGCTAAAAAGTTTAACTTAGACTGTTTTTGCTTGTACTAATCCCTTGAATATTAATTTACGTGCTATCCTTTGAAAGATTCAGTTTTCTATAATGTACTGCTGGGCATTTTACCTTTTTTAAAATAGATATCTACTTGCTACTAGTCAAGAACTTCAATCGCGCGTATTTTGTTGAAGCTGTTAAATAACAAATTAATAGGAAGACTAAGTTCTGAACCTTCTACACGGATTTGCACACTTTGCTGGTTTTTGGAAAGGCTACCCCACCCCACATTTCCCGATACAATATTATACATAGTATATACACGAAACGTCCGATTGAATTACGACATGCAAGAGATCGTCGAGTTTACTGCCCAAATTCTTAGATATTATGTAAAATTCACCATATTAAATTCTTTATTATTCTCCAGGAGTTCCGCAGCAAGGTAATGGGCCTAATCAAGGACGTGGTGTTCATCGTGGGCTCCAGCTCCGTGTTCCGGCAGATGTTCTCCGTGCTGCACGCCGATATCAGCTGGGAGCAGACTGAGGCTGCACTGTTTGTGATGCAGGCTGTTGCCAAGAATATATTGCCGTGAGTAAAGTGCCAATGTCCTTCCTTACATTATGGCAGTGTGATTAATAATTTTCAAATAATGGTCAGCTTTTATTTTCACAAAAGAAAACACATTTTTTACGTGCCCTTCCCCTCATGTACCTTAAAAAACATAGAGGACCTTGTTTGTTATGACATAGATGGTGAACCATTTATAAACCGACCGCGCCATTGATCGATCAGCTCTTATTTCTCAATCAGTGTCAGTTCTCAATACATCGTTAATTTTCGTCAGTCATTGTATTTTTAAGTCTGCTCATTTATTTACTGAATTCATATTCAAATAAAACCTGCACAAAAACTTATTTCAAACTCACTAGCACCACTGTAACTCCCAATTTATTCCACAGCGAAGAATACGAGTACGTACCCAAGGTAGTAGAAGCAATCCTCTCAATGCCTGAAGGTGCCCACCTAGCAGTCCGCAAGACGTGCATCCTGCTGCTGGGCGAGCTGTGCGAGTGGATCGAGCGCCACGTGGAGTGCCTGGAGCCCTGTCTGCAGTTCCTCATCCGAGCGCTGCAGGAGAAGCAGCTGGCTTATGCTGCTGCTACTGCGCTGCAGGTGAGAAGTGATACTGTTTGCGTTTAGTTTCTATGATGAAATTAAATGTTGCGTGTTGTTGAATTTGTGTTATGCATTAGTTTCTCGCGGATTCGCTCGGGTTCCGAGAGTCTGTCTTGTCTGTGTTTGGTAGAGCAAGTCTTTTGTGAGTTGGCTATTTGTCATAAGAATCTGATTACAACCATAGAAATTACGAAATAACGCAACATAGAAATTGAAAACTATAAAATGAAACATTTTTAAGGATATCTTTTCATGTATTTTGTTAACCATGCTGTTGCATTGTATTGTATGTTTAGTTTGCATAATATGTACCCGACAGAACTAGTAGAATCTAACCATGTATGTTTGCCACCAGAACATCTGTCGCGCCAGCCGAGCTCAAGCAGCTCAGCATGTATCAGCCCTACTTCAGGCCGCAGCCGCATGCGAAGCCCTGGCGCTGTGCCCGCAGGCCTCCGCCGCGCTCATGCGGGCACTCGCCTCCGCCATCGGACGCCTGCCCAACCAACAGGTAACAGATTGTGACACATTTATTTCTAGTATTTAAGTGGGTATATTTTGTATATGAAAAAATCTTAATCACAACAATGTTTTTGCATTTTATTTTGAAGGAATATAAAGAAACAAGTTGCAATGTTTTGCGTTCCCTAGATAATCATTTAAACAGCGCAATATTATGTATTGACTGTATAAAGATAGAATATTACTACTATAATACAAGTGCCATTAAATTCAACTCCACACCTATTTTAATAACCTTAAATAAACCTAACCATAACATAATTTCCTCACAACTAACCCTCCAACAAAAACTAAACAAATAAATTGACAATAATTTATTTTGTTCCCTAGCTAAACCGCCATAACATATCTACTTCTAGCTAACAGTTGCGATGCGCGAAGCCGTCGCCGTTCAGATCAACGGGCTATCCGACCTTATGAAGAGTAACGCGGAAGTACGCAAGGGGACAAGTACCGACCCTTGTGTGTGGCTGGACAGGATCGCGGCTCTCTTCCGTGATGTGGACGTGGCGAGCTCAGCTCTGAGCGAGGGGCATCCTTGTGTGCCAGCGTTGTCTGACGCGTGGCCGGTGCTGCAGGCTGCTTTGGACCGGTATGCTACGGACGGGAGAGTGATGGAGCGGTGGTGCCGCTGCGTGAGGTTCGGCGTCCGCATGGGAGGGAAGCGAGCTGCCGCACTGGCTCCAGCTTTGGCCAGCCGTCTCCAACAGCTGTACCGCATAAGACCCCACTCGTGTGTGCTGTACCTAGCGTCGGTACTACTTGATGAGCTGGCGGGCGAGCCGGCCGCGGTGCCGCCGCTCGTGGCGCTGCTGCAAGATGTGATGCCCCAAGCCTTCCAGCTGCTGCAGCAGGAACATGGGCTGAAGGAGAACCCGGATACTGTTGATGATCTGTTCAGGCTTTGTATAAGGTAAGTGACATATGTATTTTGATAACCTTTGTTTTTGGAAAATCTTTGATTTCTTTTTATTTCGTCATAGTAATTTGCAAGTCATATAAGCACTGTAGAAATAAGAAGACATACCTACGACAAATATAATGCTTCTGCCTTCACTCCAACTGATCATATAAAAAGAATTC
Source organism: Helicoverpa zea x Helicoverpa armigera (assembly GCA_033682625.1). Taxonomy (NCBI): domain Eukaryota; kingdom Metazoa; phylum Arthropoda; class Insecta; order Lepidoptera; family Noctuidae; genus Helicoverpa; species Helicoverpa zea x Helicoverpa armigera. The sequence continues at coordinate 475,008 of JAWIIS010000038.1, read as the reverse complement.
CTTCTTCACTTCTTTCTTCAACATCAACAATCCTCAATAGTGTAGCTAAACAATGTTGTAAGTACCCAAAATAAAAATAGGTTAAAATTGTGATATTCTTTCAGCTTTTGTAAGAAACTCTCTGCTCCTGGCTATATGCCAGTATTATTTTTTTTTTTTTCATATTTCATTTAAAAGTGTTAACAATTTATGAACTAAAATATAAAAAATAAGAAATAATGTTATTTTATCGCAGGTTCTTACAGCGCATCCCGCTGGAGTTCCTGTCGTCAGGCGCGGTGTCGACCGTGCTGCAGTGCGCGGCGCTGGCGGCGGCGCTCGACCACCGCGACGCCAACTCCTCCGTCATGAAGTTCCTCTACGACTTCGCTAAGGTCGCCAACAACACCAGGCCGGAGAAGCAGCAGATCAAATGTGAGTCGTACAATAGTGTGTTATTGAGTTAAAAATAATACAATCAATTGATTGATTCAATTAAGATACATTATTTATTTAATTCTGACGAATAATCATACTATTTAAAGAGCTTCTAAGGCTTGTTTCACTCCATAATCAGTGATTATAGAGGTAGAGTGAAGCAAGATTTGGTGCGGTCGCTCCGCGGGTGGGTGACCATCTTGTCATGATGAGTACTTCTGTGCTTCGAAAGACAGTCACGTTCATTTGAATATCTTTTGCCCTGAAAGTAAGACCCTAGAGTTAACAATAGATTTATGTTTTAAGTGTGTAATTACTTCATTCCAGCTCTAGCCGACAACGCGCTCTCAACATACGGCTCGGACCTGACCTACCGTCTCATAGAAGCCAGCGTACTGCACCTTCACGCATACATGTTGTCGGAAGTGGGCGAGGTGCTGCTAGAACTGCTGGAGTGGCAGCGCGGCGCCGGCGTGGACTGGCTGCACCCCGCGCTGCAGCGCCTGCCCAGGGACCGCCCGGCCGTGGCCACGGAGCAGCAGTGCTGGCAGTTCCATCAGTATGCTATGAGGTATGGATGATGTTGGAGTGGAAATCATCACTGTTCGAAAATTCTTTGCACAACTATGTTGGGGTCAGCTTACAGTGTAAATGGATGCAGCTGAGTACCAGTGTTTTACAAGGAGAGACTGCCTATCTGACCTCCTCAACCCAGTTACCCAGGCAACCCAATACTGGTTGTTAGTGTTACTGGCTTCTGACTACCCGTAATTACTGCCAAAGATGTTCATTAACAACTAGAAATTATTATATGACTAACAGCCTCAAAAAAAAGAAGCGTCATTTTCTAGACAGATAGGTTAGATTCAACACTTGAGTTTAAGATTACTTTTAATGAAAAAGCCTTTCGAAAACTATTGGTATCACTTTATTGGAGACAACACAGTTTTCCGATTAGATAATAGGGTTGTTTCCTAGTATTCAGTCAATTAAAAAATTGTATATGCACCGAAAGTTCACAAATCTAGAAACACGATAAGCTATATTATATCAATAATAACTGACCACATAATTTTTAAATAATTTATGAAATTTAAATTTATCGTCTATTACGTCATGCCCTTGAAAACGGCGAATCGAGTCCGATGTCGTCACTTTACATTGACAATGACAAGTATTTGACAGTGACAGTCTATGACAGGTATAAACTGATAATTGATGTGATGTTTTCTTTAGTTTTTATTTGTATTTGAACGAAAGAAAGTTAGAAAAGAATTATGGAGAATGGATTTATGAAAGCTGATAGTTTTTTTGTCGCTCAATTCTTTGCTAATAACCAAGATGACACAAATATAACCTCAATAACAAACACAAACTTTACGTTCCTTTGCACAGTTTTATTTTACCGCGTACACAACTCAAAACATTACAGGTATTTTCTTTTGTGCCCAATGTTTAAAAATAATGTAAATGTTTAAAATATTTGTTTTTGTATCTATATTATAAGAATACATTATTAGAATTTAAAAATCAATGACTTCTTTCTAATTAGTTTCTTGTCTTTAGATGTGCAAAGTGTAAAGGAACACATAGTATACTCTGACGTCACAGTCACGTGATCGAGCGTTTTCTGGGCAATGTTTTAAGAAAAATAGAAAATAATCGAATACATAAAAAGTAAAGAGATTTAAGACGCAAACTCATAGGAGGGGTGATCTTTAAATTATATAGAAGCTATTTAAATAGATTTTCGAAAATTGGAAACAACCCTATTATTTTGTAAACATTGTACAGAAGTGCTGTTTACGAGTCCAAGTTGAACTTTTTAAAATATATGTTTTTGTATAATAAGCCTATGATTTATTGTTCACAGGGCAGAGAAATGCAAGGAAATGACTCGGTTACTGCGAGACTTCGCGAGGCTATACCGATAAGACGTAACATTTTATATTATAAACAAATTATTGAACCAAAACAGGACTAACAGAGTGACATACTCGCAGCGAGTTCAGTGTCAATACGGACGAATTTCAAATGAGTATCAAATATGAGACTAAGCTACACTAGTGAAGTGAATTGACTTTATAAATAAACGGAAATATGTTAAAAACTGTTATAGTGTAGCTACTTGTAAAGCCTTGCATCTGTGGCGACTAGGTATTTGGAAATAAAAATTAATTCAATTTTCCAACTGACAACGCTCAAATCACAGGCAACTAATTTAGTTACTAAAAGACTTGTGTGTTCTGTTTTTTTATTGTTTTTATACTAATAATGGACAAATTAGGTTTGATTGTTAATTCGGGCCTGTGATTTCAGAATATAAATAAAACTGGACCTAGCCCATATTTGACTTAGTTTCATGATTACTGGTCCACTTTATTGTAGGATATAACCATAAAATTGCAATCCTATAGGGCCAAATATTGCCAAAATCTACTTCAGTAGACTTTTATCTATCTATAAAGCCAACAAAATCTAGATAGCTAATTTAGTTAGACAAATAAAATTCTAACTCAAAAGCTTGCTCATATTATGTATTTTCATAATATATGCATGAAAATAAATATTGCCCTAAATCAGTGTAAAGAGAGAGTTCTAGGAATTTCCAAGATAGTCGTCACAATGCAAGGCTAGTTATAACGGTGCGTGTAGTGTAGCGTGGGAAGCCAGAGCAATAACGTTGATTCAACAGTACACGTAGGTCTGTCTCTATTTGTCTTGCGTTTCTTATGATTTGACCACTATGTCGCGTTCTCTTGTAGATTACTAAGGTAATATTTTATTTGGATTTTTAATATTGTAATAGGAAGATGTGGTAAATACTTTGGTATTTGATTGAAGTCTTGAATATTTTTATCATCGTTACGAAATTGTACCAATTATTCAAATCTGATTTTAATTAATACTTACTATGCATGTAGTAAATTATTTACATGTTTACAATCACCTTTTTTATATTCGTTAGGTTGATGCGTAACTACAAGAGAACGTAGCGAATAATTTAACCAACTGCTGGAATGATGATCAAACTCGTAACGTTACGAGGCGCGAACGATCAGTAGGTAAGTATCAACATTGATTGATGCAGATATATTTTGTTATATTATACTCACTTTTATTTGGAATGTGATACTATGCATTGAATTGTAAATATTTATTATAAATGTTTACTTTTACATAAGTCTTTTATTTACAAGCTAAAACCTTAAATTACATTTACAATTTATTCCTATATTAAATTAGTTTTAAAAATGGAGATTAATATGTTTGAAATAACAATTGATCAAAATTACATGTTTGGCTTAATTTGAGATGTTTATAATTCAGCACCACAAACTTTTGAATATCCATGCAAAGGTACACTCTCCATCAATTTCATCACACTATGTTATGTCGTATACATATGTTATTTACTATTTCTTCTTAGCATTCTTTGGGCTGGATAACGTGACGAAACTGACCCGCCTAGGCGCTTTAGGACTCGGAGCAGACTTAACAGCCTGATCTTTCACATCAGTCACTTTAGCTTGTTTGAAGAAGTTGTTCTCATTCAGTGTGCTCTTAGGAGTACCTGGCTGACTGACAATTTTGGTATTAGAACTTTTAGGAGTAACTGGTTCCTTAGGTTTTTCTTCAGTCTTAGCAGCTTTAGGAGGGCTCACTTTAGTACTTTTTTCAGCAGTCTTCGTGTCTTTCGGCGAATCTGGTGATGTTGACGACGATTTACCTCCTTGAGTTTCTTCATAAACTAATTTGATATCCTCACTGTCTTCTATGACCATTATTTCCGAATCTTTACTTGCTTCTGTCTCTTTGGGCTTGATTATTTCATTGTTGCTGTTATCTGACCAGGATGGCATCGCCACTTCTTCTAGAACATCGATTTTGACCGGTGTCTTCTGCTGAGGTTCAACTTTCTGCTTCTTAAGAGACTTTTCTGGCGCCTTGAATTTGATGAAGGCGTCTATCTTGCCGACAGGTTTAGATTCTTTCACCTCTTTGGGTTTTTCTGGTTCAGGCTTTGCGTGCTCTGAAGGCTGCTCTTCAACTTCCATTGGTTCTGTGAAATATTAATTTAGCTATAAAATAAATCTGTTCAATGTTTTTCAAAATCATGAACTCTTTTCTACCCGTCCATAACAGAAAGGGTTATTTGAAAATACGCCATACATAAAGAAACATTTACCTGGGACCGCACTGGTTGGTTCAGGCGCCAGTTCATCAGGCAGCACTTCCCCCAGCTCGCCCGCAGTGAAGGTGATGACGGAGCAGTAACCGTCCGTGCTGGAAGCCACGAGGGTCAGCCCGTCGGGAGACCAGGTCAGGTCTGTCAGCCTGGAGGAGATGGATGAGAAATTTCACGTGGTTTATTGTACAAGAATAGGAGACTAGACAATGTGACAAATAACTGAAACATTGATTCTATTATGATTTCATAAAGAATATTTCAATTATTGATAGATAGTTTTAGCTACTATCATCCTTGTGTGGCCTAGGCCTGCTTAAAATAGAGTTCAGACAAAGTTCTCAAAAGCAAGCTTGCTTTTAAGATACACACTTCTATACTTTGTTTAAGTATATACTCACCTAGTATAATGAATATTATTGATAAGCGCTATGGGCGTCTTCTGTTGCGTGTCATACAATAACACGGATCGTTTAGTGCCCACCGCCAGCACCATACGCGCGGGCGCCGGTAAAGCGGGTGTCGGTCCGCCTGTCCGCGCGGAGTAGCGGCGCGGCGACCAGCGCGTCACCAGCGCCGCCTCGCCGCACGGCAGGATGCAGGCTGGACTGTATAACATACAATAAGAACGTGTTTTGTTTTCATATACAACAATATTATTTCATGTAATGATGGATTACATTAACCCATTAGAAGTCACTGTACTCGATTGAGTACAGTCATATTCCTAAGTGTAAATAACAGATCTCGTAAAGTTAATGTAGTTAACCTTGTTATTTTACTTGATTATAACACCCTTTTATTATATGAAAAATATTATGTGCGTAGCGTGATTTTTTTTCACAAAAAAATCCAGTTGAAGTTGTGCTTCCGAAATGTTGTTGAGGTATGTTGTCATTTTTAGTTTTTTTTTTATTATTGCTACTTTTTAGTTGTTTTTTTCGTAAGATTATTTCAAAATACATATAAAAGAAATATATAAATAACAATATAATAAGTAATTCGTACCTCAAATGAAACTAGGTTCATATAAAAACGACTGTACTCGATTGAGTACAATGACAACATAGGTAAGTAAAATAACTATTATTTTTTCAAATTCCTTACTGTGTAGAAGCAACATTTTCCTGAATAAAAAGCTACTAAGGGGTTCGAAGAAGTTATTGAAGCCGTTTTATATTGTAAACGTGTGCATTGCCTGATGAAGAGGAGAGTTCTAATAAGGATACAGCAGCATATCGACAACCGTGAGACGTAGCTGGTACTATTGTTATCATCTGGGTACCATGGCAATCAACTATGACACTATTGAACCACAGAGGACAATCAAAAGATGGTGTAATAGTGTGGTGTGAATAAAGAAGGAGAAGGTAGCCATAGCGATATCGGGCTATTCCAAACAAACAATAACAATATGGGACGTGTGGATGAACTCTACCAGTCTGTTTCACTGGACAGAATTGCTGTACTGTACATGGCATTTGCTAATGCGTGGCCTTTTTATGCAAGGAGTAATAGTAGTTCTATGGAGTTTCGCAGTCATATCACACGATATCATTTTCGCCAAGGTGAACCAATAATAGTCGCCGGTAAACTATGAGCTTCGAGAGGAAGCTCAAAGTCTCAGTCTCAAAAAAAATGAGCAACGAGAGGCTATGCCAGGAGTTTCCCTGCGAGATTGAAATGAGGAGATCCGCAGAAGAACCAAAGTCCGACTTGGCCCGAAGAATTGCAAAGCTGAAGTGGTAATGGGCAAGGCATGTAGCTCGCAGAACAGATGGCCGATGGGGCTGTTCTTTAGTGGTAACCACAACCTGGAAGGCGCAGCATGGGCAGGCCCTCGACTAAAAGGTCGAAAGATCTGGCCAGGGTCATCGGGAAGCACTGGATGCGGGTTGCTGAAGATCGAGCAATGTGGTAAACGTGAGGGGAGGCCTTTGTCCAGCTGTGGGCCTCTTTCGGCTTATACAACGAACGAATAAAATCGCGCCATGCTGCATCAATAGTCGATGGCCTTCAGCAAGTTGGAGTTGAACACTATCCCGTCAAAATAGAAAAACAGCTACGACGTGTAACTTGTCATTCGAGAGTTCTTTGGCAGTGTATGACGTATCTAAAAACACTTTGTGTCGAAAAATTATTATTCTAACATCTTGATACACAGGAGGTCATTGTACTCAGTTGAGTACACACCTGTAATTTCATGAAAACTATGAATTTTCAAATTTTTCTTGTATTTTGTGTTTTTCTGTTCCCAATTCTATATGAAAATAAAGAAAATTCCAAAATAATATAAGTACTTTTTGTTTGACCTCTAATGGGTTAATAGACTAAAGCTGCGCAATCGCAAAACATGCTTGCTAAAAAACTTCCTGTAGCTTTTGAAAATAACATTTTAACCTGTGCTCATAAGTTAATTCATTTGCCTGGCCTTTTTTCTTCCAACTTTGCTGCAAAATGCCTAGTGGAGAATCATTATTTTATATGCAGCAACTATTTACCCCATATACATGATAACAGGATAAACAAGCACACACTCAAGTTAGCAATATACTAACACTTTCAAAGAGTATCTGGTGTAGATGTAGACAGCGTTGATGGGCTTGATGTCCACCTTGCCCTGCTCCGGCTCCACGCGTCCCGCCGGCACCGCCAGCAGCAAGCCGTCGGGGCTGAACTGGAGTCTCCTGTGGGTGGTAAATAATTGTTTCTTTAATACAATATGTCGTAAAAATTAGATGCCAAGCCGGCCAGCTGGAAGAGATTTCTAATGAAATAAGCTGTGCCTTTGTACTATCTGTTCTATTTTTCTTCTTCTCTGTATTCTGTGTGTGTACATAAATTGTTAAATAAATAAATAAATAAGATGTTTTAGAGTGAGAGAGACTGTGAGACTTAAGTTGTGTTTTTAAAAGTACATATTGAACTTGGACAGTCTTTACTTTTTAGGAGACAAGCTTGAACTCATTTTACATAACAATGTTACTTTGAATAAGTATATATAGTCACAGATTCATGGAGTAGAGTTGTACATCAAATACATTTGCGTCAATCCGAAAATGCGCGCACGCAAAATGCGACTATGTATTTGCTTCTCCATCGAAGAAGTTGCATTTATATAAAGTTGTACCCTTCATGAAGTAGCTGTACTGAGTAAGAAAAAGTAAAATAGCTTTAGCCTAAATATATTAGTTCTGTTTACTTACCTGTAGTAAGTCTGCAGTGTATCGTCATGGTATAGGCGCACTTTGACGTCGTGGAGCACATGACCAGCAGGGAACGGCAGGATTGCCTTACTGCTGCGAGATGTTACCTTCTTTGTTGTAACGTCGAATGTGCGGAAAACTCTGTGAAGATTGTCCACTATTGTTATTATGATCCAGTGGCAGTGCATTTTTATTGAATGGATCAATTGAGACATTGTTGTGATAGTATTACCTAGAGTTTAGTCACAATTTGTAAAGTTTTCTGAGCATGAAAATAACACTGATCTTGCACTCAGAAGTAAAATACTTTGTCTCTGATACATGTTACATATTTCCCAACTCACCTATCAGTACTAGCTGTAGCAATCATCTGCCCCTTAGGGTCCCAGGAGACTCCCTGCACAAACCCTTTGTGGTCTGTGAGGATGCTGCTGTACCGCCCACGGTTGAGGTCCCAGATCAGTAGCTTGTTGTCCACTGAGCCTGATGCCAGGTGCAGGGAGTTGGCACTCCAGGATATGTCCAGCACATCCTCCATGTGGCCTCGTAATGTCTGTGGATTTTTATTTACAGCACTGTTAAGTTTGAGCTTTTGAGCTTGACTAAGCTTTCAGATTAAGATGTCTGATTTGTAGAAAAGCTAATTTGTTGTGAGATGACATCAAATTGATGTGTATGAAAGAAGACATGCAGCACTGAACTTATATGTATAAACTTATAAGATGGTATTAAAGGGTGCATTAATTTTTAATGCCTTTGTATCTGGCCATGTAGAGCAGAGTTATGTTGAAGATGGGCATATTAAGTATTTTACTATGAAAACAGTTTCAAAACCCCCAAATAGTTCTATTTTACATAAACGTTACCTTGTGAATAACCCATGACTCCTTATACTGTTCTTCCATCTGCTCCATAGCAGGTGTTGGTTCCTTATCAGTCTTCTTCCAAATGAATATGATGGACTCATCGTCTCCCGACGCCAAGTACTGTCCGTTAGGTGACCATCGCACTACGTTCACAGCTTTCTGGTGACGCGTCAGGTCTGCAGCTACTTCTAGGTTCACAGATCCCGTGTCTGTTGTTGAAATGTACCAAATCTGGAACATCGTTCGAAATTATTTCTGCCTTATGTCAAGTTGTTTGAAAGTAAATAAATATGAACATGACCGTCTAAAACACTAAAATGTGTATTTTTAACTATTTCTTACATAATTTTACACTGTAAATTAAGTTAAATAAAGTACATAAACAGATAAATCATACCAAAACATGAGAATCGGTTCCTCCAGTGGCAAGTCGTAATGGTTCACTTGGATCTGCTTTAGGCTGGAAATCTACACTAAGTACGGGGTCCCTGTTATGCCATGATATTTCTGGGATAGCGAACTTCATATTTTCACTTTATTTACTGTAGTTTTCTTTCACAAGTACAAATTAAAAATAGTATTCGTTTATGAAGAGGTTGAGGTTGTCAGTGTTTTGGCGCTAAAAATATTTTTTTAAACACATGTCAGATTAGGCAACATACTTCTATCATCGGATACAAGTATTTTGGCTAGGACACATTTTTATACAGAATTAGATTTCTGATAAAATCCTTTGTTGACTGTCCAATTAATTGATTAATTAAAGATTAGACTGAAATACGTGGCTGCTCTCGTTCGTTCTTTTTTATAAATTATTAGTTTCGGAGTAATCCATTGAAATAAAATATCCCGAGTCCCATTTTCCTTATGCTGGCAATGTTTTTTGGCTGTCAATTTTAAGCTGACTGAAGGCGATTTGACAACTGCTCTTTCTTTCTTTGACGTTTGTTGATATCGTGCTAAACGAACGCCGAAATGGTTAGTGTTTTATCAATTTATATCTTTTTGAATCATGTAAAATGCTGGTGAAAATGAATCAAATTATTGCGGATACCTTCGCGTATATATTGAAGACTTCTACGGAGGATGTATTTCATGTTGAACTTTGAAAATTCCAGGTGAACGTACCCAAACAGCGCAGGACCTACTGCAAAAAATGCAAGTGCCACAAAACTCATAAGGTGTCTCAGTACAAAAAGTCCAAGGAAAGGCACGCTGCCCAGGGTAGAAGGCGTTATGACCGTAAACAGCAGGGTTACGGTGGTCAGTCCAAACCCATCTTCAAGAAGAAGGTAAGTCTATCAACATAACCTCAAACCGGGGTTTTATCAACTTGATTGCCGACGGTGCTTTGCATTTACAAGTGTTCATTACTGGTGTAAAGTTATCTTGACGAAATAACCTTCAAATCGTGTTATTTACATCATAAAAACTGATAGAAATAAGTTCGATAAGTAATCGAAGAATTCGTTATTGACAATCAATTTAATTGTGAAATAAAGTAATGATAACTAATATTCCATGAAATTCTAATGCTCTCACATGATGTGATTTACCACTATCTTCTTTTTAAATATTAAATTCAGTTACTTTTGTGTGCACTACTAGATATAAACTATTTACCTATTGTGGTAAAGACACAGTAGTCAATAATGGGCTTTTTAGCATATTGAAAACGTTATTACCAACTATAACCCTCCACTCCAGCTAGTATTTTTGCCAGAGGCTTGATAATTTTATATGTAATACTTGTTTTTAAGCATTTTGACCCTGTTCTTATCATTTGTTGATAGGTACAACCTACCTTCAAGTGAATTTTGTATAAATCTAGCTTCTGTATTCACTAACTTTTAACAAATCTTTCTCAGGCGAAAACCACAAAGAAAATTGTACTCCGTCTTGAGTGCGCAGACTGCAAGGTGAGGTCACAGGTGGCTCTGAAGCGCTGCAAGCACTTCGAGCTCGGAGGTGACAAGAAGAGGAAGGGACAGATGATTCAGTTCTAGGCTGGATAATAAATAAGTTTAACCCATTTCTGTGTGTTTTACTTAGTTCTTTTCCTGCATCCAATTGATAGGTAGTAACTGTTGTAAATGTTTCTGTTAATATTCAGTGTCTTTTCTTGCTTAAACTTTTGCCTGTGGTTAATGAATATGTCCATCAGGATTGAGGAGCCACTATTAAAATTGTTACAAAGAGTAATAAGTAATTACAACCATATTTCCAGTCAATGATTCAGTGTAAAATTCAGAACAGTTTTTGATTCCTTTGTTTTGCTAACTTAGTTATAATGAACTACCCTTATCCTAGGCCTAGTCCCTCTTGATGAACAATAAAACTTTTGCTCAAAGTTGCAGACAAAGTTTACTTACTCAGCATCAGAACTTGACTGATATTAGGCAGAATGAGTACAGCATATCATCCTATTGAGAAATGATTGCTGTGTATATCATAGGGGCTTGTGTTTAAACGCCACCCAAAAAAGTACCTATTTTACTACCAAAAAAATTCTAAACGGTTACCAAAATGGATAAATGGTCACCAAATAACGTTTCCAAAAATATTATTAGATAAAACCATTTTTTCGTATTATTGACTACTAAAAAAATATATGGACGCCTTTAAAATACACTTTAGACCAAATATTATATATTGTCACTACTTAGATGTTACCAATTATGTAATACCATGACTCCTAATTTGGTCATTTTTGTTAGACTAAAAAAGCTAACGATCGCTAGAATATTTTTCAAATACCAATTAATATACTAGGGTTCCCAAACGTACGTCGTTTATTTATTGTTATACGAATTTGTGTGTAACTCAGTGCGTTTAAAATGTAAGCACGCGACATGCAGCAAGCATGACTTCTGTCACGGCTCCGGCGCTGCGGGGCTCCGGCGGTCCCATGCGAGCTTATCGTCGCAGCTGGTTTTCACGCTCACCAACGCAGCTTCGGCTTTCTGGCCGGCTCCGCCGGCCAGCCTCAGCCGCGGCGGCGAGCGCTGAAACTACCTGCGCCTCAGCTCGCCCCTCCGCGCCTACGCGGTTTTGAATTGCACTCTAGGGGTAGGGCAGACAAGACTACGTGGAGTCGGTTTTGCAGCGATTCGTTTTCGTCACTAACTTTGATTTTTGGTAGTAATATTAATCTTTTAGTTGGATAGAATTTGGTGACCATTAATCCATTTTGGGAACCAAAAATAATATTTGTGCGAGATTTGCGATTTTTCTGATGTTATTTTATATTTTTTGGAGCATAACATTAGATACTTTAGTGCCCTTTTAATAAAGTCAATTTATTTTTTTTGGCGTTGTTTATTTTATTTGGTGCCTCAGCTTAGAGTCTTAAAAATATTTTTAGTGACCGCCTAAATTATACCCTATCATAGGTAGACATAAATAAAATACTTGTCTCCAATCATCATCTTCCTGCCCTGTTCCCAAGTCATTTGGGGTCGGCGCAACATGTCTTTTTCTTCCATTCCTCTCTGTCAGACGTCATACTTACATCCACTCCCTTCTGCTTCATGTCCTCTTTCAGGCAATCAATCCATCTTTTCCTCGGTCTACCTCTGCCTCTCCATCCTTCCACATTCATACTTAGCACACTCTTTGTAGCATGCGTTTCACACCGTCTCATCACATGCCCATACCACGACAAACGCTGACCTCTCATTCTTTCTGTCACTGGCGCTACTTTCAGGCTTCCTCTGATATACTCATTCCTCACTTTGTCCATTCTGGTAACCCCACACATCCATCTCAGCATTCTCATCTCTGCGACATGCACTCTTTTCTCATCCTTCTTTTTCAATGCCCAACACTCTGAGCCATACAGGACGACAGGTCTTATTACGGATTTGTAAATTTTGCCCTTCAGTTTGAGGGGCATCCGTGGGTCACAAATGGTGCTTGTTACCTGTCGCCACTTCATCCATCCAGAATTGATCCGATGCGTAACGTCCCTGTCCACCTCACCGTCACTTTGGACGAGTGAACCAAGGTACCGGAAGTCGGAGCAGACTGGTAGGGGCATGCCGGCTAGGGTTATGGTCATGGGTCTTGATAAACCGCCAAAATCGCAATGTAGGTACTCTGTTTTGCTCTTGCTGACCTTTAAACCCACCGTCTCGAGTCTTAGCCGCCATGCCTCCAATCTGCTCTGGAACTCTGGCCCACTCTCCCCCACCAGAACAATGTCATCGGCGAAAAGCATACACCAGGGGACCTCCTCCTGTATGTCCGCTGTAAGGGCGTCCATTAATAACAGGAAGAGGTAAGGACTGAGCGCCGACCCCTGATGTAAGCCAACGCCTACACTGAAACTGGCGGTAGTGCCGGCCGTGGACCGGACTTGTGTACTGCATCTGCCGTACATCGCTCGGATCAACTGCACATACTTCCCTGGCATACCTTTCTCCTTAAGGGCCCACCACAAAACCTCACGAGGTACCCGGTCATATGCCTTTTCGAGGTCAACGAACACCATATGTAAGTTCTTGTGTGCGCTCCTGTACTTTTCGCACAATTGGCGAATACAGAATATAGCGTCCGTTGTACCCCGACCAGGCATAAAACCAAATTGGTTTCGTGAGATATCACTCTCTTCTCTCAGCCTTCTTTCAATAATTTTCTCCCAAACTTTCATACTATGTGACATTAACTTTATTCCCCTATAGTTATTGCAGTCCAACACATCACCCTTGTTCTTAAAAATGGGCACCAGGAAACTATTGCACCATTCGTCCGGTATTGTTTCCTCTTGCAACAACTTATTGAAGAATAAAGCTAACCACTTCCATCCATTCATCCTCAATAACTTCCACACTTCCACTGGTATTTCATCCGGTCCTAACGCTTTGCCATTCTTCATTTCATTCAGTGCTTTTCTCACCTCATCCACACAAATGTTTCTGACTAGGCCCTCATTTACTGGTTTATTGTGGAGCACACCACTCCACACATTTTCTTCATTCATCAGTCTTTCAAAATATTCCTTCCATCTTCCTTTTATTCTCACGTCATCCGAGAGGACCGTTCCTATTCCATCCCTTACACACTTAATTTTGCTAACATCCCTCGTCATTCTCTCTCTAGATTTAGCTAACCGGTACAGGTCTTTTTGGCCTGCCGGGCTATCTAGAGCATCATATAGTTTCTCGTGTGCTTTTGCTCTTGCAACAGCCACGGTCTTTTTAGCTTTTTTCTTCCATGCATCATATTCATTCTTCTTTTCTGCCTTTTCACATTCATTATTCTCGTGTGTCCTCTGCCATTCTTTGAATTTCACTTTCTTTTCTCTCAACACCTCTTGAACTTCTGTAGACCACCACCATGTTTCTTTCTCTATCACACCTTTTCCTTTCGATTCTCCTAAAATTCTTCTCGCAGTCATCCTTATAGTCATTGCCATTTCACTCCAACACTCATTCACACTCCTTTCATTCATATCTCCCATTTCAATTATTTTATCTACCACCGCATTTCTAAATTCCTCCGCCAAATCGGCCTTTTCCAACCTGTGCCATTTTATGTTTGGAGGTAACTTTTCTTTGCCCTTTATTGACTTTATTGTAAACGCCACTTCCATAACAAGGGGTCTGTGTTGCGAGACTACACTTTCACCCGGTATAACTATAAATATATAAAAATACTTGTCTCCAATATAAAAATATATTTAAACATAACAATATTATAAGTATGCATAGGCCTTTATTCATGAAAAACTTACAACTACCTATATAGATATACAGTTTTCACCTAACTTCTCAGTATCATTGATAAAGCAATTAGCCAGCTTATGTTCAGCAGCTGCTTAATTTTGGCAAAGATAACTTTGACACTAGTACATACAACTATTTTCCCAAAATCTGATCTAGAACATTAGGATCCAATCCTTCCAATGACAGTTTTAACTTGACAGCTTGCAGTGGTACTCCCACTTGCACCATTTTTACAAATCGGTCATATTCTGGATGTGATTGGGGCTTCCCTTCGACAGTGTCTTCTGTTTGAGTGGGAGCCTCTGGTGAGGGGTCAGGAGCTGTGGTTTGACTTGCTTCTGATGATGGAGCTGGAGATTCTTTGCTGGGAGCAACTTCTGTGGTTTCTGCAGGCTTCTCAGGTACAGTCGGTGTAGTAGTGTTTAGTTCTGGGATTGATGAGAGCTGTAATGACACAAAAATAATAAGGAAAGTTATGGTTATGAAAATACTCTTGATAACACAGTGTTAACTCATTGTACTACAATACCTAACTAATGTAAGGAAAAATTGTATTCAGATTGGTTCAGTAGTTCTGGAGTTAAGGGTTTACAAACAAAAAAAGAGGGTTTCCCCTTAGTTTAGAATGCACATTGAAAGTTAAATGATATTTCATTAAATTATCTTACTCTAGCCTCCAACAAGACCATAGCAGCATTAACTTTCTCCAGCTTCCTATCGAAGTCCATGAGCTTCTGTTCACATCTCTTCATGAAGTTGTTCAAGAACTGTACATTAGTCAGTACAAAGTGGTTCACGAAGGCTAATGTTCGCTTCTGTTGTAAGGCTGCCACCTACAAAGAATACAGCCTGATGAATATTAAAAAAAAAGAATGTTCAAAAGTTCCAAGAACATTGAACTTATTTATTAAGTTGATCAGTTGAAATAGTAACTATGCAGCTTTTTGTTTATATATAAGCTAAAGGACCTAGGTGTTCTACCAACGTATAGATTAGGGGCCAGGGGCATACAAATCCGGTCTAATTTTCGGTGCCTTGTGACTGAATGATAAGTAGTATAGAGTGGTGGTCGTTGATCAGCTTACCTTTGTTAAATCTACGTTTGCCAGCTCTTGGCTGATCATAGTCTCTTGAAGAGTCATAGTTTCGTTGTTAAATGGAGTTACTAACTCTCAAGAGAGAAATGAAACTCCGTTTCCTTCCAAAGGTTTACAATATTCTTTTTAAGAACTCTTAAAACTTGTTATACTTATCCGTATCGGATTCGAATGGGTTTTTCGATAAATTAGTTCAATAAATACAAGAAAAAACACAACGAATTCTCACGAAAATTATGTTTTTATGTGAAAATCTACGTTATTTACTCAAAAAAACAATTTGTCAATGTTGTCTTGTCAATTTGTCAAATCTATTTATTGACAGTGACACTTTTGAGCAAAAGTACTCAGAGGAGTGTGAATTTCACTAAAATAATAACTTAAATTGACCCAAAGGCAAGCCTTTTAATTAATTAAATAGTGAAATACCTACTTTACCTTACTTTTAGGAAATCATTCGCGCAGCTAATAAGTTGAAGCCAAAAGTTTTTCATTGATCAATAGACCAATAGCCAACAATTAAAAAGTTAAATATTTGTCAACAAAAAGTGTCTCGGTCACAATCACAGAGTACTTTATTATATAGGTCACAATTTACTTACTTGAAGGAAATAAATAAAGTTTATTGCAAATCTAGTGAGATATTTATTAACCATGTCAGGAGAAGTTGTGGTAGACGCGTTGCCGTATATTGATCAGGGTTATGATGATCCAGGAGTCAGGGAAGCCGTAAGTTGCAGTTCATAACCTAGAATACCTTCTTTCATTTTATTTTTCAATTTTTCTGTAAACCTTTTAACATTTTACCGTATAAGAACTTCTATAGTTGGCTTACTATATCTTCTCGATAATATTCTAACATCAAAATGCCTTATTTACTTAGTTTACGCGATTTTATGGTTAACTTTTTGAATGATGGATTTTTAGGCCCTGGCTATGGTAGAAGAAGAATGTCGACGCTACAGACCGACTAAGAACTACCTAGAAAATGCCGGTCCAGAGCCAAGTACAGCATTTGAGACTCCAGCACTACAGAGAGAGATGGAGAGAGTGCAGCAGCGATTACCTATGGAACCGCTGTCTATGAAAAGGTTAGTCAAGATTATATTCAAACAAACAGCCAATTGCAGAGTACATAATGGCATAGGTACTGTGTGTATACAAAGAGCAATTACAAAAATGGAAAACAGTGGGTGACTGTGTCACACATGACTTTCACAACAAACTATCAAGTTTCTACCAATTCTATCTTCCAGATATGAACTGCCCCCACCACCAGCTGGTCGCCACGGTGAGCCCGCAGCCTGGTCAGAGTCAGTAGACAATTCCCACGCACAGCTGTCCCACCAGGCCATCAGAGTGTTGAACTTGGAACTGCAGTTGCAGTACGGGTCAGAAGCATGGAGGTCTTATCTCAACACATTGCAAGCTCTAGTCACAAGATCACAGAATGTACATAGTCAGTTGAGGTATGTGGCTTGAGTCAGCATAAGTTTATTGCAGTGTTATTTCATAATAACAAGTATAAAAACACACTATCATATGGCTTTCTCTCTGTGCCCCAATATCCCATCCCATCATGCTATAATGTATGCCCTATTCAGTAAAGCTAAAGTCAATATGACTTAGAACCCTGGTTTTTATCCAGTTGCTTCATTTCAGTAGTAATGTTGATTAATTCTCTTCATCAGAAAACAAATAGCATCAGTGAACTGGGAGCGAAAGCGTTCACAAACAGCCAGCGGAGCGAGACTACGAGCATTGCGGCGGCGATGGGCGCAGCTCGTGTCAGACAACTACCGACTTGAGCGCGCCATTATGCAGCTTGAAATACAGCTTCAGAAGGTAATAATCCGATCATTCATGAATGTATATTCAGAATGATAATATTACAAAGGTTCATGGATGAGCCAAGTCTATTTTTCATTGTTTTATTCATGTAAACTCTCTTTACAGGCTAAGGGCGAAGCACCCACAGATGACGACGAGCCAGCAGATTTGGAAGCCGTTAAAAACCTACCAGACAAACTCAATTCTGAGACTGAAAAAGAAGTACAAAAGAAGATCGAAGATATGTTTGCTGATTAGTTTTAAGTAAAAAATAGGTGTGACAGTTTCTGAATGAAATAAAATAAAAAAATCCACATAACTTTTTTGTGTAAGCAATATTTTCGAACATGATATTTGATTTTACAATAAAATGTGTAAATAATAAGCCAAGAACCTTTGTTTTATTTACAAACAACAATGAATGCACCTACTTATTTAAGATTTGCAAAAAGTTAAACAATACGATCTTTGAACGCATCAGTTTTTTTTGCGGGTGTGATTGTCATTTGTCGTGATCTTGATCTGTCAATTTTAGTTTTTATTTTATTTGAAAATGGCGGACGATGCATCAAGCAGCAGCGGTTGCGCCGGCAATATAATAGATAACTCAATAAATCAAGATGAGTTGATCATGAAACAACAGCGTGAGATAGAGAAAGAGGTGAGAATCTTAAAATGATCCACTTGATGTGTAAGGAGAGCATTATGTTTGCAGAAATCGTATTACAACTTTGACATTGTGTTGTGTTTGTTTTGCAGATATCGGAAACGATACCGCTCGTGGGTGAACTTGAAGCATTGTCATCATTAGAAAAGGAATATAACGAGGATCCAGTGTACCTGTTAAAAGTAAAAGACTTGTCCTCTAAGTATAAGTATATCAGGAGAACCCGGCCGGACGGCAACTGTTTCTTCCGTGCGTTCTCCTACGCGTATTTAGAACATCTTCTGACGGATAAGAGTGAATTCGATAAGTTTTATGAAATAGCCAAGAATTCCAAGGAGATTCTCGTCGCCTTAGGTTTCTCACAGTTCACAGTGGAAGACTTCTATGAGACGGTGAGTTTTTATTTTACTTTGAAGGTTAGATGGTTTTTGTTGTTGTTATCATACTGTTATGTGATTTTATTGGTTTCTATAATCATTGTTTTAACATAAAATCTATAGATTCACTACTTTTCCAAAAAGTTTATAGCAGAATTTCTATAATAATGTAAAAATCAATATGCATGTCATGCGTAATTACTGATGCTCAAGGATATAAAAATACCGTGGTCAATACTTTTGTTATTGATTTTGATGTGTCGGTTCTGGCCTTCTACATCCTTTTATACTGTTCAATTTAGAAATGACTCCACAAGGACAGATCAGTCCCAAATAATTTATTTTATTTATCCATCCAGATAATAAACAGTATTAAAAAAATACCATTCTAGCCATAATTTTTACCTCCATTGATATTATCATAAAGTTAGGTCTTATATGCCTCTAAGATATAACCCATCCATATTATAAGGATAATCAATAAAATGGCACTGTCAATAAGGCTCATTTAAGTGTCAATATTACTGGTCTAAAAACACAAAATACTATTCCAGTTTATGGAAGTGGTCCAGCGAGTGGGTGAGCAGGCAGGAGGCTCCCCAGAGTCCCTGGACTCGGTGAGAGCCGAGCTCCACGACAAGTTCAACAAGCAAGGCTACTCAGACTACATTGTGGTGTACCTGCGCCTCGTCACCTCGGGGCAGCTGCAGACCGAGAATGATTTCTACCAGAACTTCATCGAGGGACCTCGCACTGTTACTGAGTTTTGTAGACAGGTATGTTTGTTAGCATTTCTTGGTCACTTGTATGTGTGCCAAAATGATGTGTTGGCTAAGGGCATACTCTCAGCCAAAATTTTATTTTAACCCATAACCTTATTGACTGTTTCTAATCCAGTTTCCTAGTTGCTTTTTAACATGGTTCAATAATAATCGCTGCTAGTTTAGCCTTCCCAGTTCCTTCAAATTATATGACATTAGCACATGGACTGACATGATAGCCAAAAATTATTTAAAGTAATTGTTCAGCCTGCATTTTTTTGTGTATTTAAAGCAAGAATGTGTATTTAGGTGACTTGTTTCTCATTTACAGGAAGTGGAACCAATGTACAAGGAGTCTGACCACATCCACATAATAGCGCTGAGCAATGCCCTGAACGTGGGCGTCAGAGTCAAATACATGGACCGCGGCGAGGGCAGTCAGGTCAGTAAGGTATTGATCGTGAAAGCTTTAACCATTTACTACTTTATTCCTCAGTTGCATAAAAAATGTCCTGTGTTAGGTATTTGTCGAAAATTAAAAGCTTACACAGATGTGTGGTAGAATTCTATTTCCCCCAGATTTTGTGCCATAGAAGAGGCCAAAGACATTTACTGTGGTATACGTTTTTGGGTAGCCGGTATTTTTAACGGCTTAGAGCGCTTTCATACTAGTCGATTTTGTTGTGCGTGGAACCTTCTCATTATACAATCCGCTTAGCAGAAATATGTCGCACGGTTTCAGTAGTTAGTCACGGGTAGTGTCAGTTCTTTAGACTCTAGGTTATAAAATTATTATAATATTTCGCTAATAAGGGTGATTTATGCTAGGTACAGGGTGCGGGTCCGAGTCGAGACAGGGGTGTGACCGAGACACCCAGTATGAAAGGACGGGTACGCACTCTTTGTGTGAATATGTAGGTAGTTTCTTTATGGTAAAACGTAATTTGTCTCGGCTCGACTCGTCATTTATTTTTACGTATAAATCATCCTTTGAGTGTATCGTTTACTTATGGTTTATTGCTTTATATATTTCGTCATTACATTAGAAGTATCTATCTTTAATTGTTTGATACGCGTATTACCTGACTTCCTTTGTTGTTAAGTATATAGTAGTGTCTGAGTGATATACTAAGTTATCTTTCTCGAGTTAAGTTTTCGATGATAATTGACTGGGAGATTCGAAAAATATGTGAGAAGTGTAGTTTGTAATACATTCTATGTTGCAGGTAATAGCGCACGACTTCCCCGAGGGCTCCAAGCCGCTGGTGCACCTGCTGTACCGGCCCGGACACTACGACATACTGTACGCGTGATCACGCCTCTCATAACCTCTTACGATAATAAAGTTAATTATCTTACGTATGCATTTGTTTCATTACACCATTAATTTATTTTATTTCTATCTTGACTCCTCTTTCAAGTCCATCCTACTGTTACTGCTGAACCGATTTGAGAAAATCTTTCACTATTGGAAAGCTACACTTCCCCAACGCTATACCCGAGTAGGCAACAGACTATATTTGAACCGGGTTTGTGAAGAAATTCCTCATGGCGGGACGCGCGTGATACCGGTGAAAACCGCTAGTCAAATGTAAAAAAAGTTACGAAATAAAACCAAAATATCATAAAATTAAATTATATTGAGAATTCAATAACCATCAATCACATGAAAGTATTAAACGGGGAATGGCTATAGAATCACAAATGAGAATTAAAAAAACATATAAAAGAATTCTTAACATTCTACTTCTATCTGCAGAAATAAACGCCGTCAGGTTCCCGTCGGGGCTTCATTCCCGCGAAAAACGCTTTAATGTCTTCCTCTTTGACGATTTCTTTCCTATCTTTGAAACTCTTGAGGAAGTCAAGCAATTTGTCCCTCATTCTATTGTACTCAGTTAAAGCGTTTATCTGTTGTATCCGGTCTAAGGAGGAAAGTGCCTGTAGGCCTTTTTCATACTGGGAGGCCCCTCCAGCTACATTCTCCTTGCCCAGACTTTCATAGGCGAATACAGTGTCCTCTAGGTCAGTAAGATATAATACTTTAAGGTCATTGTACATGGTGGTACACTCACCACACGTGCACAACTTTTGACGGAAGTTGGAAGGCCAGAATGTGGCACCCTTGTGCAGTCTCTTCACTCCTTTAGGCCGCACGCATTCTAATTTGGCTTTCTTTGAGGAACTATCGTCCGTAATGTCGTCAGTGCTAAGTTTTCTTTTATGTTCTTTTGCGTTTTCTGTAGAATTAGATGCTTCATTCTTATCTTTGCATTCATCATCTTCTGTAGTACTACCATTCTCGCCAGCAGTTTTCAACTCACTGTCAGTTTCATTTAAAGCTTTGTTATCTTGGTTAATTGTTTCATTGGCTGTGTCAGTAACTTGCGATTTTTCGTCTTTATCTGTAACCGATTCGCTGTCAAGTTTGTCTTCAGTTACAGTAGCGTCAGGTTTGTCAATATCTTCAGTTTTATCGTCTTTGCCGGATTTGCTTCCAGGCTCATTATTTTGTTTATCTTCACTTGCAGGCTGATTTTGTGCAGCCTTGTCGTTCATTTCAACATCTGTGTCTTTAATCGTGCTAATTTTATCGTCGGGTTCAACTGTCTCATCTGTCTTTTCAGGTACTTCATTATCAGGTTGAGTTTCACTGGGTTTCATATCAACATCTTCAGACTCTTTCTGTTCAGTACTTTCTACTTTACTCTCTGATGATTCAATCTCATTTTCACCAGTACTTTCCACTTTACTCTCTGATGCTTCATTCTTAGTTTCTTCTTGTAGTTCTTCAGTTGCGTTCTCTTTCGAATTATTTGCAGTGTCTAACAGTTCATCAATAGCATCCATCACAGAGTCAGTCTTATCTTCAGGATTCTCCTTCTCATTCTCAGCAGGTTGTGAAGTGTCTGGTACTTCTATGTTAGTCGCATCAGCTGTGCTTTCATTAACAGGTTTCTGATCTGAACTTTCACTTTCTTTAGTTATTTCTTCAGCCGATTCTGTAGTATTTGCAGGAACATTTTCTCCACCTCCAGATTGATTCATTTTTTCTTCTGGTTTTTCTTCAGCTACTGAATTGTCAGCTGTTAATTCACTAAGGTCATTTAAAAGCTGTTGTTCAGATTTGTCTTCACTGGTCTCCACTAAGCTTTCTTGTACCTTATCACCATCACCTTCATGTTCTTTCTCAGACTGGTCACTAATGGCTGCATCTGTTTTTTGTGGTTCTTTGTCAGTATTTTGTGTACTGTCATTGTCCTTACTGTCATCAGTTTTGATATCTGTACTATCCATATTGTCATTTGTGCTTTCAGCATTTTCATCAGTGCTTTGGTCTGATTTTTGTTCAGATGTAATTACTGTTGCATCAGATTGGTCATTTGAAGTGTCCTTTTCTGTCTCATTATCCTTCCCAGTATTTGACTCTTCTGTAGTTTTTTCATCTTCTTTTATTTCAGTAGTCTCCATAGGCTGATCTCCTGGCTCTGTTGCCTTAGTTTCAGTATCCGCCAGACTGTCATCATTATTTGCCTTTTCCTTATCTTCAGATTTAGACTCTGACTCAACATTACTTATGTCAGTTTGTTTTTCTTCTGTATTCTCTGCACTAGAATTTTGTTCCTCAGTTGTGTTCTGTTCTGCATCATCTTTAACTTTGTCCTCACTCATTTCAACATCCCCATTAACAGTTACATTTGCAGGTTCGCTTTCAGTTTTATTTATTTCTATGCCATTGGTTAGTTTCTCTTTTTCCAGATCACCATTACAAAGGCTATTGTCAGTAGACTTAGAATCACCATTGACTGATACAATATCTACATCTCCTGTCTCAACAGTTACTGCAAACATGCTATAGTCATGAAGAAACTCATTCTTCTCCATGCAACTCTTGCAGATCATTTCTGAGTATTGATCATTGGCAGGTACTACAGCATCCAGGTGAGATGCATGAAGCCAATCTTCACAAATGATGCATTGGATCATGTCATCCTCGATGGTTGATTCTGGGTCAGGGTAGGGTCTGTGGCAGGTGCAGTAAAGCCCACTGAAGTTCTGGTTATAAACATTGCCCTCATTGAGGTCAGTTTTGTCCGAAGTGAATTGGCAAGGATTGGAGTTGAATTTTGGATTGCCACAATCGCATCTGAAGTTCCTTTTGGTGTACAACTCGACGAGTTCATGGTTTTCATGGCAGGTGAGGCTGCATGCGAGGCAAACACCAGCCCTTTTTGTGGGGTCAGTCTTAGCTTCGGTGCAGCATGTCAGGCAAGCATACAGAGCTTGTCTCTTGATGTAGCCCTGTGAATTGAACAAGCATTCTGTTAGATTGATGCTGTTAATCTTAATTGGAGTGATTCCTATTTGATGGAGAAATTAGTCAACATTTCCAAAGTAGTTTTGATTTGTTTCACTTAAAGAAAACACAAGTACTTTTTGTATTAATAGAAACTGTTACAAGGTGACACTACATTTAACAGTATACAAATTAAATGAGAATGTTTTAGGAGATTAATTTAACTGTGTCAGTAATGTATACATAATTTAACTTACAACATACATACATAATTATTTTAATTGTGTTTAATTATATTTACTTAAAAAATATCGAAAGTTCATGCAGGAAGGAAAACTTCCCTCTTGAATGTAATTACGGTAAATGTAGAAATATAACTGCTTGTTATTATTTTAACCTCTTGTTAAGAAAAGAGAAAGTAGCTTTAGGACTGCAAAGACATATCACTTAAAGGATATTAGTGCATAATATTGATTTTGATAGTATCCAATGGATGATATTTCATGAAACAAGTGCAATCAGATATTGAGTAAACAGAGATGGATAGCATCAAATAACTTTATGTACTTGTGCTTAAATTTTCAGCAATTTTCTTCAGATCCTAGAAATACATTTAAAAACGTGATGGTAAGTCTTACATAATAATACAAACATATTGTAACATTCTAAAACATTCCTATTTCGTTGGTAACAGTATGTAAATCGTCAATTTTTGTTCCTTTGTATTGTTCATCCATATTGTTTCTGTATTACTAGCCTTATATTCAAACAAATTAACGTCGATACAGTTTGGAGTTTATGAAAACTGAGATGCAGGGTCTAAATACCGTTCTGTACAACAGTTCAATAAGAAATACGGCAAAATACTGTGATATAATTCCGTTGCAACGTCAATTTGCCTGCGCCATTTTTGGTACATTTTTACAAGCTTTTACACACAAATGAGCTTTGCCTACCTTGGGATAAGTGCAGTTCTTATCGTCAGAGGCTCCCAGGACAGCGTTGGCATCTTCCTCGAAGTCCTGCTGCTCTTGTAAAACATCCATCATTGTAACAACTTTGTCCCCATCACATTCTGCCATTTCGGCGTCTTCGGCAATATTTACGTCGTCTGTAGCCATTGTTTCACTTCAAGGCGATAACTGAGAGGTATTAATACAAATTGATGGAATAATTCGAAAATTACTAGAAAAGCCGGTTATAATAGGCGCCAAGGATTTTTTCGAGACAGGTGAACCGAACCGCCGAATGAAACGGAGCGAACGAAAAACGGAACGGTTTGTTTGACGTACGTATAAAAATGTTGCCACTTTGCCAGCTTTATTTGTTTACTATCTTTGCAAGTTGTTAAAAATCATAATAGAATACACGGACTATTATAGTAAAAAAGTAAAGTAGTATTCATCGCAGAGTGTATGAATGTCAATCTTATTACAGTATCGCTTCAAGAGGCAAACGAATTGTTGCTACAAAGCACCGAGTTCGTGTTTATTGCTTTTTAACTGACTTTCCAAAAAGAAGGAGGTTCTTAATTCGTTGGGATTTCTTTGTTATTTTGCAAAATATAATCGATTATAGATTTCTTCTCTTGGTCATTTTGCTGGACTTAACAGCCTACTTTGTTCACCTTATTTATGAAGATTATTATGAAGATATAAGATATTTATGAAGGTGAAAATTAAAGAATAATGTATTAGTAACATTTTAAGTCGTATTCATAAGACATCATATTAAATAAATAAAAAATCCATCACAGCAGAAAAGGCACATCTAAATTCTTTCGGCCATTACCAATGTAAAGAAAGCCAGCGTCTGGAGTTCTTACTTTATGGAAAAACATCATTCCGGGCCAGTACAAGCTTTTCAAATACACAAGTGAACCGCCACGTTCTATGGAGAGGTTCCAACAGCCTGCTGGAATGTCCATGTCAATGGAGTCTAGGAAGTCCATGCTGTAGTTGTAGTCCGGTCTAGTCAGTAAGTTAGTGTTCCAGCGATGTTGAGCTGGCCTGATATGAAGATACGATTTCAACAATTTGGCTTCATGACCATTTAGCCCGTAATAATTGGGGTTTATGACGACTGTACCGGACGGTTGTTTGAGCAACTGTCCTCGAGCGCACACCTCAGCTTCTTCGCAAATGTTGCTGATGGTGGCGGACAGTCGGCTTTCCTCTTTCATGACCTTGCATCTATCAGGGTGGTTTTCGTCCAAACCTTCGTCTAAAACCTTCACTTGCAGAGCTGGTTCTCCCCTAAATGGGAACGTAGTGAGCAGAGACAGCTGTTTATACTTCTTTTTTGCTTTTGGCAGCAAACCCCAGAATTTGAAGTCGGTGGTGTAGAAGTATTTGCGATCAGTGAGTGCATCGTTGCTGATGCCGACAGCGATGTGGTAGTCCATATCTACAGCGTATATCTGGCCCCAGTACTGAATGTGGGTGAAATGGTTCTCTACTTGCAACATTGTCAGCGAGTTTTGCAACAAAGATATAAGTTCGTTGGTCATCATAATACCGTTGACGTTGATGTATTCTTGGTACTCCCATAGCTTGTGGACATTCATTTTAAATTAATATTTTAAAGGGACTTCGTTATAAATCTCAGACGCATTTACGTGTTTTGACGTAGCAAAATTATTTTAAATCTATATAGGTAGTTGGCTGCTGTCAGTCCACAAAATAGTTTTCATGTCGAAATGCCGGTTTCACACGACCAATATGTACCTACTGGAAGCGAAGTAGGTATATCCCATTAAATAAGTTGATCACATTTAACGAAAATTTTTCAGTTTACGTAACACGAACGAACAAATATCATATTTTGTTAATTAATTGGTCATTAATAACATCTCGAATTTTATTCAGCGCGCATAAAATCACGGTCTTAAGATCACCCTACACCATAAACACCTAATCTTACATAAAAACACCGAAGCAGATATCTTTTTTCACTGCTAGTAAACTTTAACACACAAGGGACGTAGTAAAAGGATATTTTCTTCTCGTATGACAATTACTGACATCAAATATTTGCTGGCCCTCTGTCGGTCGTAACATGTAACTTGACCGCAGGATTCACCAGTTTATAAAGACCTCTCAAACCCAACACTTTATTTGAACACAGGGGTCAAGTTATATCTAGCAGAGCAATTTACTTACTTTTCTAGATTATGGGTGATCGTGTTGCTTGTTTGCGGACTCACGGGTGAACTTTCTAAGAAAATATTGCGAAAGCCAAGTAAAATGGTGATTTATAGGGTAAGAGCAGTATTTTTATTTGAATCATATTTTTTTTATGTATGCAGAATGTGATTCATGTTTATAATTAGCGAAGACAGATGGCGCTTAATTAATGTCTTTTAGCTTGATTTTAATAATAAGATTGATTATTAAACAAATTTATACAAAAAATAAACCGTTGTAAAATAACCGATTTTATAATTTGATCTTTACAATTATGTTCATGTTTGGACGCTTGTTCAGTATAATTGAGTATTTTAGTGCCGCTACTCGACAACAGATGGCGCTAGTAGGCATTAAAGAACATGATCAACTTGCTGCAATTATATTTGTTGTACGTCTGATTACTTGGGATATTATCCTGAGGAAGCTATCTGCACAAAAATAACTGAAACACTGATTTGGTTATTGTTCCGTCCGAGTATAATTCCTTAACTACGATAGGTGGATGTCTCTAGGTTTTCTACGTTTTCTACGTTTCTTACGTTCTACTCTAGGTTTTCTACGTTTACAATTAAAGTATCACATATTTTTCAATAGTCGTCAATGTGAGATAAAAATAAAAAACTAATAAAACTACCGACAAGGTTCATCGACCGGGCTTACAGGTGTTGCTAGAAAAATACAACAAAAAGAGGACCTGACAGATTGACAGTTCGAAGTACCACTGAAGAGTCCTTCCACACTATTTGCGCGTTTATCTATCAAACAATAGACTTTTAAACACGTGCGTCAATTAACCTCTCTTGGGTCGGTTAAAGATGGTGAAGTATGGCGCGCGCGCGATTCGGCACGCGCGGGCTCTCGTCGGCGCCAAAACGTGCGATACGCGCGATCAGGCTCGCCACTGACAGTTGTATGCAAATCGGGCTCATAGTTCGAGGGCTGTTGATAACTTGATAATGTTTTAGAGACTCTAATTGAGAGGGTGTCTTTTCTTGAGGGGAGGAAATGTAGAATCGTTTCCTGGTGTAATGAGGGTGTTTTCTAAACGATTATAAATGAAAAAGAGCCTGAATATAAAGACATACTATAACAGCATATTTTGTATGTTTACTAGGTATTTGTAATACTTTTTATTCTATTCTATAATTCCGCTGTGTGCTACGAAGTGCTACGATTTGCGTAGCATTTCGTAGCAAACATTCGCTTCACCGAGTTATTTCTTCCGACGGCAATCGTTCTCACGCTGAAGGTATATGATATTCTATGTTGAATACTATGAAGTACCTAAGTATTAAGTCTGGAGATATTG
This sequence comes from Helicoverpa zea x Helicoverpa armigera, assembly GCA_033682625.1. NCBI lineage: Eukaryota > Metazoa > Arthropoda > Insecta > Lepidoptera > Noctuidae > Helicoverpa > Helicoverpa zea x Helicoverpa armigera. The sequence goes on along the minus strand of JAWIIS010000038.1, from coordinate 447,078 downwards.
GAAACGCATTGTCGACTTCTATTAATCGGTTGACCGGTCGGTCGTTTAATCTCATTTGGAACCCATACGTCTTTGTTTTATTATTCTCAATCACGAATGATTAGCGGGGCGTTCTCCGAGGTGGAATCTCTCGGCCCACTGAACATCCATCACAAATGGAACAAAAACGCCATATGTGGAGGCCGATTGAGTCGCGAATCAGCATCGCATTGTTTTGGTTCGACACCGGCTGTCTGAGCTGTGTGAACGTCAATAACATCAGAAACAATGGGTGCATTCCCACAACCGCGCCGCGGGCACCCGCCATTTTTATTCTCGTTTATAGTTTTAATTGTTTTCGGCGAGAGGTTGGCAGCACTGCCCCCGGGCGCGGTTAGCGATACCGTTGCACAAACACAGTTCATTCGATTGCAATGTTTTTGTATTTTGCTATAGTTTATTTTTGTATTATGCAGGGATTAGTGGTTGTCGGAACAATTGGTGGTTTGTTTAGGATTTTTAACGCTAATTTTGATACATCGTTCTAAACTTGAGGGCAGAGAAGGGATAGGATTAAGAATCCGACTTCGTTTATGTACTTAGAATTATATTCGTAAGTAGAATTGGTACCTACCTGTTTAGATCATTCATCTATCATAATCATCCTCATTTTATCGAATTTAAAACTGCACCTCCTATGTTCGTATGGATAAGTACCATCTCTTATATTAGCATTATTCATATTTCTGTTAGTGATCGAAAATCATAGTGTTATTCAACATAACAATAAACTTCTCATAGTCTCATGACGTGTCATAATTCAGATAATTGCAATCTTAGAAATAAAAAACTAACGAGCACCTAAAAGTGGATAATAATATCGTGTACCGTTATTACGGTGAAAGTTTCTTCAAAAATAATTGCAACAAGCCAGAACAATGGTGCCAACGCAATATCAATTAACATTCGAAAATTGAATTCATTAACATCTGTCGAAAACCAATTACGAGTAAAAAATACGTTCTCACAATTAGAAAAGTGCAGAAATCGACTTATTCCCACAATTTTATTATGATTGAGTGGCGAATCTGGCTAGCTCACAATGGGCGGGAATATTGGGTGCTTAATCGGCCGGACGCCGTAAACAGGGTGTGACAATGGCGCGAATTCCAGATTAAGGTTATTTGTTAAACATGGCCGCCTTTGTGCGAGCTCGCGCGCTTCGCTGATCCGTCGCCAATTAATTGCTCAAGTTTTTCTAAGTTCACTGATTTTTGAGTGCAGTCTTGCTAATAAGTATGAGAAATTCTTTTTGAACTTAAATATTCAGTGGGAATTGTATTTCATTTGTCGAACGTATGTTCGTTATTTGGGGCGAAGAAATATTTCGTTTCTGTGCTGAATCGGAATTTTAATCGATGGGTGATTTAGAAGTGCTTACTTGAGAACTAACTGCAGAATTTTGAGAGTCATTGCGGATTCATAAAGGCGTACAAGTGTGAACTATGAGAACTGACGATTGATGGCAGATAAAAAGAGAAATATAACGAGGATAAGCAACAAGGACGTATTGCTGTTAATGTGTCAGGGCCTATTGTAAGAAGGAATATTAAATATACTTACCGTATAAATTCGCAGAAACTTCAACAAATAATGATGTTGAACATGTTCATAATTGAGATATCACAAAAGTTTTAATATTTATGAGTGTGTCTGCTACGCAGCATGGTGGCCGAGCAGAAGATGGGACTCGAGCACTCCAATTACCGACCAGCCTGTTATTACAGATCCCTCAATAAAAATAAATAAACAAGACAATATTCAATATAAAACATGTAGTGTTTTTAAAAAGCTCAGCTCCCAGGGAGTCGCGTGCCGCCTCGCACGCGACTGACCGATGATGAACGAGTGTAAGTGTTGCCAGCGCGAATTATCACCGCGTGATGGGGTTGCAAGTAAAAATAATTGGCGCCCCGCAGGCCGACGTGCGTTAATGTTTTCATAATGATGAGCGTCATTGTCCGTGCGGATTTTGTTTTTGTTACCAGATTTGTATATTTTTTGAACAACGACCACGTCTGTTTGTTGTGTCAATAGAGGAAGAATGAAAATATTTTTATTTTCATTTGCGGGGAGCTTCTATATGAAAAGCTGCTTTCATTGATAAGTATTTTTATTGCAATGACAGCGAATTCTTAACTCACTTATATGGAATGCTTACCAGCCTTTACAGCTATTAATGAATGAATGGCTTTCTATTAACCACAGAACGTGTTAGAATGCCTCTTGGTGTGACAAAACCTCAACATTCTTAACTTACCAAAACTTTGAAAGCACTACCCAAAATGGATAGCAATCATCAACCAGCACATAGCATGCCCAAATCCAATGGTAAACCCAAACACTCGATTCTCATGTAAAACATTTTCCAACTATGGTAAGGTATGCGGACTCCTTGTTACCATTGTACCATAGACCCAAAACAATCCATCAAGATGGTGGCTGTCAGTGTTGGCGGGAACGCTACCGTTACTTCAAAACTTTTGTGTTGTTCGTACAATTGTTAACAGTTGTAAAACCACTCAATTTCTGCATGTTGTGGATGAAATGTTGGACTTTTTATATCGATTATGATAGATTGGTTTGCTTTGATATGCGTCTTTGATTTTGGCAGGTTTATACTGCTAGTCTTCACTATTTTCGGTAAACTTTTAAGATAGCAAAAAATTATGATTGGTTTAATTCCAAAGAGCCACAGGGGTTTTGCATGATAACTTTTTCTTTATTCTTTCATATTTGAGTGAAAATCGAAGAGTTTGTTTGTTGGTTTGCTTGAAAACGCTATTTCAGGAACTACTAGTGTTGGTAAAATGCCATTTCTTTATGGACGACACTTATTAGGTACCACACACCTGAATACCGGATAGCATAAATATAACCTAAAAACCACCGCTAGCAACCCACCGTTCACCAAAATTAAGTAACATTGTGTTCAAATAAACACACAACCCTCAAATCCCTCTATATTCCAAGTGTAATTACTTCATCTTCTAAGAAACGTATCCGAACAAACAAAACGTCAAAGATAGACTGCCATCTTGTTATTCTCGTTAAATTGTAGTTGTTATAATAAAATTGTCTTATGTGTAACAAATAAAGGGTGCGCCGACATCTGCATGAGACGACACGATCAATTATCGTCATTGTTACTGATCTACAATAAGTTTAACACGTCGACGCCATATTGAGACGTTGTAGATGGCTTGAGCTTACGTTACGGAATGTGACGTCATCGGACACCAATCTTCAAGTACCTATGTAAATACGTTTTATTATTCTGACTTATAAAATGTGCTATTTTTGTTTAGATGAAATATTTGATGGTTTTAATCGAAGAAGTAATCATTCATTCATTTTTGGTTTTTACCTATTGTTCTATAGTATAGTACCTATTATGTACCTGCAAAGCGAATCTGTTTGGCTATATTTTTATCTGACATTTGTGTGTAATACTTAGGTATTTTATTTTACTCTTTCCATCTTAGTTTGTAGATTGATTTCCTAGTGGAAACGACACATTACGTGACATAAGCTAAATATGTCATCTCTTTTCTTCTAAAGGCCCACGCTCCACACTTCTGCACTAAACCAATTTCAACTTTAGCATTCCAATTTTAAATTTGAATTTAGAATCCTTTGTGACGTCGACAGGTGCGTTCGGAAACCGGGCCAACCTCCCACTGCTTGCCAACAATGCGACACTAGTCGTTCACAAAGCAAAGGCGCGCTTCTATTCAGCCTCACGTGTCGCAAACGACTTAATTAAATCGGATACATGTAATAATGTGGGCAGATGATTTATTTAACAATTGATATACAAACTCTCTGGAGGCTTGTTTTGCTTACTCTTGTGAAAGCTTCCAAATATTATTCTCACGTGTGACGCTTTGTGTACAGAAATAGTTCATAATAGAAGTAAATGCGAATTTTATTGTTACACAATCAGGGCTCTTTTGAGGACCTTTACTAATTCCTTAGAGACTTAAGACCATATCATCAGACTAGTTTATTCGTAGGCTTATTCCCGAACAATTTCATTTGTTTTGATTTGACATTGTTCTGGATATCAGAAAAAATTGGATGAAAAACCTGTCAGCTTCATTAATGAGCAAAGACTCTTACTTATATAAAAAAAAACTATCCAAAACTTTGACAATAACATTTATTCACCATCTAGTAATCACTGCAGTCCTTTCTCTAATCCGCTTTGCCCAAATGCTTTCCTGAATAGCGTTAAAATCGCAAATCCGTCACATTCGGACAATCAAAGAGCGAAAACGTGCGACAAACTCAACAGTACTCGTAAGCAATCGTTAGTACGACAATCCCGACCCCCCGGAGGCAAATCCGATCGAAACTGCAAAAGGAGCGCGGTAAAAAAAAAAAAACAAAAAACCCGCCAAAATGGACACGGGGTACGACAGATGTTGAAAAAAGTTCCGTATGTAGCAATCTCGTTTGAAGATTCAAGCTTGTTTTCTAAATTGGGAGAAATCGACCAGTAAAGGGTGGAATTATCGCTATTAAATAGTTTTAGGGGTCAATTTACCCTTGTAGTTTATTGTACTGTATTGGTTAGTAAGCTTGCAGTTTTCCGTGAAGGTAAATCAATACAGATTTACAGTTAATGGTAGCAATTTTGTAATTGGATTTCTGATGAATTTTCTGTTTAGACTAACGATATCCATATTCGATTGAGGTATAAAAACGTTAGTAAAGTTATAAACAGTAGTTGAAGCTTTCAATATCCAGCGATATTTATGAAATTTTAATGTTGTTGCTGAGGTACCTGAATAACGGAGAAATAATTGGAAAAATTGAGATTTTTCCAAAATCAAGTTTCCTGAGTAACGGGTATGATTGATGACCGAACACTGAAACTAACAAAAATATTCAGTATTGCTTTGTGGCTGGCTAATCTTTATAGACGACAGTCAATTCAATGTAAATCTTGACAATGTGCTTGCATACAGTCTACATAATATTTATGTATGTTCATGTTACTATACGTTTACTTCCGTTTTTAGTTGCCTCGTTGGTCTAGCTGTCGCAAGTGCGGCTGCTGAGCACGAGGTCTCGGGTTCGATTCCCGAGTCGGGCCGAAATCGCTTTGTGGGTTTTAGAAGACTTTCACAAAGCAGCCCGGAGCCTGGAAGTTGGTGATTGATACACCCGTGCATCGGAGAGCACGTAAATGTCGGTCCTGCGCCTGATCTCTCTCCGGTCGTGTCGGATTACCGTCCCATCGGGCTATGAGAGTGAAGGAATAGTGAGTGCACCTGTGTCTGCGCAAATGCTCGTGCACTATAATATGTCCTGCGTAGTTGGCTAATCTCCTAACATGAGAACAGCCGCCGTAGCCGATAATCGGCTAGGAGGACATCATCATCACTTCCCGACACCCGAAAAGGGGGATTTCATTTTGATGTAGGCTCGAATGACAAATAAATTAGCTTTTCATAGGATGTTGACAGAATACACATTTGTATGAACATAAGGTCAAAGTAAACAGAAAAGAGGCGCGACATGTCTTTAGAAAAAAAATACAGTGCTACCAACCTTTGAACAATTCACGGAAAACTTTCACGGTTTGACTGCTGTGATGGCATAATGCGAAATAATCAGTGGGCATTTACAAGAAGGTGACAATTTGAGGGCAATTCTATAAGATATCTGGTGTACATCTGCTCGCAAACCAATAATAGTATCATTTTTTTTTCTATTGCTCTGTTAACAGTTTTTGGCGCCTTCGTGGTCAATACACCCGACATCGGAACACCTGTGCACGTGCTACAGATAAAAAAATGGCCGACATTAAAGGTTAGTTCTACTGGCAGCTGACTTGACCGACAAAAACTGACATCAATTGTTGTAGGCGCTGAAGGGTGATGAAGTACCATATAGCAATTTATAGGCAATCGGATTTGAGGTTATGTTATCCTAAGTTTGAAAACTTATGTTTGAAAACATTTACTGTGACAGGATTGTTACCGACTCATATACTTATTGCCTACACAGTGTAATCTGATTACTTTTATTTATCATACTTGCAACACAAAAACATTTCATAATTGGTTTTTCAATTCAATTTTTTTAAAGTGCGGCACTCGGTTTTAAATTGTTTGTAGTGGAATCACCCTTTCATCTATGTATTTACTTTATTTGGATCGGAAATATAACTGAAGATTTATTTATTTTAAGTGTTCATTGAAATCGGTCGTTTTAAACGCTCACTGGTCCAGGTGTTGCCTACTTCAGTAATTTAAAAAAAAGCCACTTGAGATTCGAAAATATATGAATACACACTCTGTACCTATATAAAATTATTACGGTACAAAATTATTCAACGTTCATGGTTTCAAAGAGGAACACGGTCTCTTTACTGCTGCAAACTTTAAAACATTCGTCAGCAAAGCGAACAATACCGGACTTACATAAAACCTCTTTAGCATTGTTTTAATAGTTGCTCAATTGAGCGTCTTTTAAAAACATTCCTCTATAAAATATAAATGGTATATTTTAAAAATAAAGGGGAACATTTTTGAAGAGTGCTCGTGTCTAACAAAGGTGGGAAGTATCTCGGAAACCGGAACGTTATCCGAGAGAGGGGGCTTCCGCTCTCTTGTCGCGCGCTGAGAGCCAATCCAACATGGCGACAATATTAATCAATGTTTCAACAACATTAGGCTGGCGGGAGAGCGTGCCTCCTTAACATGAGACACCTACTTTGCTGAGTTTCATTTCGTGTTTAGCTGCTGTTGTGACGATCTCTTATTTCGCTTGGAGTTTAATTTTAGACACAGTTTCTTAAAGACGTTTAACTTATCAAGATTTTCTGGTGGAAACTAGAGAAGCGATTTTTATTCTATTGTGCACTTTATCATTCAGATCTTTACACGTATCTAGATTGCCGTTACTTCTACTTAACTAGTTACGAATAACAGTAGCAGTTTCACTACCGAATAACTCTTTTATGCTTAATATTTGCACAACTACTCGAGAACATACCACATTACCCTTTATTTCCAGCAACTTAAATCCGAATAAAAAAACAACACGCAACAATAGGAATTTAAACAAAACGGGGCTTAACAAATTGAGCACGAATGCGTTGTAGCACCCGGGGCGCTTCGCCACTAGGGCTCCAGAGGGCGCCAGGGGCGGTGGAAACCGCGGGTGCTGGCTGCATGAGACCAGACCCCGTCATAGGCAAGGCAAAAGGTCTACTCTGCCAAATATATGAAAAACGAGAGGGTTTTATCGTTCCAAGTTATTCATTAGGCACTTGCATGAAAACGCGAGCCTACAATCGTTTCCAAAACTCAGTCTGCCAATAGGTTTTCTCATTTTAACAGGAAATCGCAACCAAAAACCTACACTGATAGTCAGGACACAGTCATCTATTAATTAATTAATAAAAAAAGGATTCCTGAAAGGATCACAAAATAAGGTCCAATTAATTCTTCATCAATCACAGTGCAGTGAGTTGATTGTGGACCTTCTGTCATAACGTGTTCTATGGAGCACCTAATCTGGTTAATGAGGGCAGACAAGAATGAGGGTCTGGGTGTTAAAAGGTGTGGTCCTTTGTTTGTTCTCGGCGAGAGAAATTATTTATAAATATTAGTAAGTATGTTGTGGTAAATGCTTTGGCTTCAAAATCTCAACTCGGAAATGATCGAAAAAATATTTCGTGCCCTAATAAATCTTAATACCTATGGAGTTTCTTTGATACAAAGTCATATTTTGATGATAATCAGTGATATAATAAAATATTATTTCAAAGGTGTCTTGCTAAAAACCCCTGAAGGTGGTTTAGGCAACCTTCTAATATCTTTGTTGGTTGTTACTTATGTTATGCCTTTTGTATTATTAACCAATCTTGCACATTGAAACAAAACACTCAAGCCTGTCCCACTTACCAAGCTCTCATCAGAACTTCTAAGTCATCTTTATTTACGTCAACCAAGCTGTATCTCTCGTCTATTTGTAGTCCTAAGGCCAGGGCGAAGCCCCGACTCATCAGTATACCAACATTGAGTACGACAGAAGCCCTACGGAGCTCCAATCAACGGAAGCTGTATAGCAAACATGGAGCTATTCTAAAAACAATTGTATTTGCTTAACTAAGGGGTGAAATGACCCTTCTAGTTTTGTGCTTGTGATGATGAACGGTTTGTGTAGCTAAACGGCTAATAATTAAAGTTGTGGATGCTTGGTCTATCATTTGTGAATTTGTTATTCGTTTCCTGAAAGACACTTAGTTATACTTACGTTAAATTGTCATTTATTAAATCAAAATATTAAAATTATTCCGATTAATTTAGGTTTTCTTTACTAAAAATAATGTATCGATTTCAATTTAAAACATGGTAAAGTATTTTTTTTTACGATTTATACCGTCACCAGAGAATACGTGCAGGTTTTACGTATCCAAAAGTCAAGAAAAAGCAAAACAGCCAAGCGTTAAAACTTCACAAAAAAACAACATTCGTGAGCGATTTTGACAATCCGACCAACAATTTGTAACATTGTTTCGCACGTTCGTCGCAGTCGCACAGTGGGACGGGTAATTGCTCCAATCTGGACAAAAACACGCGCGACTCGTCGTATTTATTTATTTACTTAGTATTTACTGGGAAACAGTAACGAGTGCCGTTACTCGGAGTTTCAAACATTTCTGCACAGAATTTTTGGCAGCTTTTGTGTCGGTTGGCGCAGCGGGTTTTGTTTTAATTATGATTTCGTGACTTCGGTTTAATGGAGTTTTGGAACGATTGTTTTTGCTGGTAGACTTTTCGGAAACTGTCTGCTTGTGTGGAGTGCTAAAAATCTCGTAATCCATAACCAGTATACCTACCTACGTTAAATACAGGAGCTGGTCGAAATCATTACAGCTTTTTAAACTTCTTCTTAGTCGAACTAGACCACATAGCATAGATTTCATATGCTGTCTTATTTTTAATTGCATTTAAACAACTTATCGGCATAAGGTGCGATGATCATAAGAACACCTCAGATTATATATCCTTTTAAATATATCTTTCAAACAATTCTCAATTATACCTATTCATTTATCCATGTAGATATAATTTCTAACATTATAAATCATCAACAACAATAGACTCGCTATGTTTTACGTGCGTACATGGCGGTTGTTAAATATTTGTCGGCCGCCACTAAACACGACTGACGGTCTATGTGCTCTCTACTGTAATAGGGGGACCATGGTTTTGGTAGAATGAGAGATATTCTATGTTCTTGTGGTCTAGGAACAAATTCTATGGGTACCGATTCATATCCTGTAGGAGTACATTTAGAAGCAGAATCTCGAAAGTTTTAAGTTGTACAAAACATTATTAACAATTTTGACTAAATTAAAATGTGATGGTTTAGCCTAGTAAAATATGCATATAGAATCATTGTCATCATAACCAAAGCGGATTCTATAAATCTGAAATCCAGTAACATACAATATTGGAGTACAAGCGCACCTTCTGCATGTTTTAGACTTCCCTAAGCATCTTATTTTTACCTATTCTCTTACCAAAAAAAGCAGATCCTATCCCCCAATCCTCCTTCACTACAGTCCCCCTACTCGTCCATATCAATTGGCTCAATCGTGCGACAAACACGCGCCGCGGTCGCGCCGCTATCACTCTGCCTGCCCTCTTTATGTAGAGCCCGTTAGTCGCAAATAAAAAATATTTTCCTCAACCAGGGCTGTGTAGGATGGTAGATGTTGTTTGGGGGAATGTATTTTTGCAAGATATGTACCCACATATGTTTGTAAGTTGTATTTCACGAGAAGTCTTCTTCTGGAGAAAATATAAATGTAGCAAGATTTTTTCCTATTACTCACAAATGACTTACTAGCTTCTGCTAGTGATTTCAATCCCTTTTCTACAAGAACTGCTCTTCATACGCTGATAAAATGGCTTTTCTATTTTTTTTGGTTCAGCAGTTCTAAATAAATTATGTGCAATTAAATATGGCAACTGGCAAGAAAGAATGTTACGTGTGTGATGCCGGCAGACAGAAAAGCATGGAAGAAGAAAACATGCTGCGCCGACCCCAAATAAAACTGGGATAAGGACAGGATTATGATGCTTTCCAAATAAAAGAACTCTTCAGCTTTCAAATATACGTATACTTTCTTAGATTGTGACAAGTGTATCATAAATGCCTTTATTCATCCTTTCAAAATAATCACTTTAATATGAAAACAAACAGTTCTAAAACTTACCATATCTTGTCGTTCATCCATAACAGCAGCTCAACTTGGTACCATCTACCTACAAAACAAAACACATCTCCGTTCCTAGCTTCCCTATACCTAGCTCTTACTATATCTATGTTCTAGACTTGTTCTAACAAAACAAACACACACACTGACAGACGCAGTGGGCGTGGCGGTGGGCGGGGCGTGGACTTCTCGGAATATCTGCGAAATTCTACTGAGAGAGTTTATAGCTTGTGTGTTGTAGAATGTTGAGCTTGATATAAACTGATATAAACTCGTGTTGTAGGTGCTATGAGTGTGTATGTGTTCCGATTTTATTGGATCGAAACACAGGTACCTACAATATGGGTACCTGGGAGTTTATCTTTATAAGGGTAGGATGTCTAGTGCCAATATCTTTCAGATTATACAGCAACGTCGTTTTGCGGCAAAAATTATCTGCCTAGTCTTTTCTCAAATTATAATGATGTCTGCTTCCCCTAAAGGGGTAGTAAAACTGAGTACCAGTGTTTCACATGGAGCGACTGTTTATCAGACCTCTGTCTGCGGCTAACATAATATTTGTTCTCATGAGTTTTTCTTCACAAAGAGCTGTTAAAGAGAAGGTAGCAATATCAGGGAAGCTAGAAGTAGGTAGATAGCAAAAAGTGGTCAAAATCACAATATCTTTAGTATGTAACGGACGTAGGATAGAAGATTCTTTAAAAATATTCTTCAACCAAGTCCGTATAACATTTTGAACAATACCTACGTTCTTTTCGTGTCCTATTATTTTCAGTAAGGGTTATGTTTGGCAAAGGGGAGCATTCACAATGACCGTCAGTAATGGATCTAGTGCGACAGGGGGCGTGCCTGACGCCTTTTTTGATAATAAAGCTGTTCCCGTGATGGGTGAAAATGTAGCTAACTTGGTAACAACTAACATTGTTGCTATTTTAGATTTGATTATTTTTAGAAGTTAACTATTTGAAACAATACAATGTTACTTCGCGTTTTACCTAAAACCATCTTAAAATTTCGTAAAATGTCTAAGTCTGCTTAAAATTGGATCAAAGAATAAAGCAGTTACGCGAACGATACGTATACGTATTACGTACGATATTCACTGATTTATAAGAAAATATTTACAAGTTTGCCTTAAACGAGAATGAACCCTGCTACGCTACGAACTAGGCTACGAACGTAGCCATATCATCATGCTACGGTCTCATCTGGACTTTTATACGTTTTGCTTTCACCCAATAACCTATTGTAATTACAACAAAAAGGTTACAATTAATTACCCAAAACTTACTGTTGTAAATTAACCTAATAAAACGTATTGTCACCCATTACTATGATGACGCAACAAACAATTTGTCAAGTAGAACTATTAGTAACCCGCACATCTGCCGACTGGAACAGTTAACTACAAATAACTGCGCACTAAATAAACCGCTAAACAACGCGTCAAATATTCACATAAAAAAACTGTTTACAAAACCATGACGGATCATTTTAATTCCTTTAATGTTTTAACCCCGACAACCCTATAGCCGTTCCCTTGGTGCACGCGAACCAGTTTCGCGAACACTGTGCAAAGGAAAATGAGCCTTAAAGCTTGGATGGTAAGGTGCTGGTTAACGGCAGTGGAGGAAGTTGTAAGTATACAAAGGTAGGAGGGATCTCGATAGGAGGTGCCGATAGGCGGGGCTCCCAGCCGGCGGTGCGCGGCCGCCAGTCGAGTGCCGGCCGCCCGAGATGTCGCACCACTATGACAGCGCCACACAGCTTCGCCATCCGGAACCTGCTGCCCGAGGCCTCGTCACGCTCCCCCTCGCCGTCCGACACTGAGCTCGACGTCACCGGCACCGAGACTCCGCCGCCAGGCTCCTCGACACTCCAAGAGGAAAAGAAAAACGAGAAGCCGGCCTACAGCTACAATGCACTCATCATGATGGCCATCCGCAGCAGCCCTGAAAAAAGACTGACTCTCAACGGCATATACGAGTACATAATGAAGAACTTCCCCTATTATAAGGAGAACAAGCAAGGCTGGCAGAACTCGATACGGCACAACCTGAGCTTGAACAAATGCTTCGTGAAGGTGCCGAGGCATTACGACGACCCGGGGAAGGGGAACTACTGGATGTTGGACCCTTCCTCGGATGATGTGTTTATTGGGGGCACGACGGGGAAGCTGCGGCGGCGGTCGACGGCGGCGTCTCGGTCGCGGCTGGCGGCGTTCAAGCGGGGCGCGCTGCTGCACCCTATGTTCGGGAACCCGTACGCGTCGCTGGTGGGGCTGTATCCTCCGTTGCTGTCGGTGTACGGGAGGTACGCGCTCCCGAGCCCGCTGCTGCGGCTGCCCCCGCCCCCACCTACCTCTTACCACCAGTTGTACAGGAGGATACACGGCCTGGCGCCTCCCATGAGTCCTCCGACCCAGGAGCCAGATCATCTAGTGAAGCACAGTTGATTAGTGAGGTGAGAGATAGGCCTTCGCAAGGTATTGCTACATATCTTGGTGAAGGAAAGTGACTGTGATATGTGGACAGTGTTGAGTAATGGTGACGCTATTTATTATTAATGTAAGATTTATATTTAAATTCTAACTTAATAAGAGGCTTAATTTAAGTTATGAAGCAATAAACGATGTTTCCGAAACGATGGACGACTATTTATTCTGTGGCTTTTATTTATTTGGTTTGTTGTTATGTTTTCACAGTGTGCAAGGTTAGGCCTATAGTGTTCAGCGGTTAGTTGCCGTAGTTAAGCTCTAATTTATGTACTATATGACTTTTCAGCTTTTTATTTGAGAAATGTAAATAACATTTTGTAAATAACATTTTTTAAACAAAGTTATTAGTTATTTTTAACAATTCGTAGTTATAGATATTATGTCGTCTAATTTCAGGTTGTACAGAATAGCTCCTTCATATCATTTACTTAATTGATTTTATAAATAACTGCTTGGAGTTTAAGTTCATGCTTAATGCGTTTAATCTTAAAATTGCATTAGCATTAAACTGACGCTAATGACAAAACTTCAAATTATAAGTTGTTTATGCCTACATAATAAATAGAAGGATATTATGTACATAATCGATTTATTAACTTTCAGTGAGAGTACAAAATCTTACGTTGTTTTGTCTCTTTCACTACTACATTAAATGTTTCATTTTGAAGGGATTCTGATTCGATTCTTATTAAGACAACAATAAGAAGATAACTAAATATCACTCACAGTTATCATCCTGAAAGAGTTACTGCAAGTGTGTGGAAATCAAGTAACTTACTTGGGGTTTTTTTCCTCTAGCAGTTTCTCCTTTGTCCCCAGTGGGAACTACTATGCGCAACGGGATAAAAAGTATCCTTCCTCGATAAATGGACTATCTAAAAAAGAGATACTTTTTCTAATCGAGTCATCTGTGATTGGCGCGATCTTCAGTTTTATCATTTATTTATTGAATACACCTAAAACAATCATCACAGGACTTATCCTAATAAGATAGCTAAGAACTAAACACTATTTTAAAACTACATTATTTACAATTATTGTATGACATAATTCTACTTGGTAACATGGTATTCAATATTATTCTACTTATAGCATAAAATAAATAGTAATCATATCACAGTACCTATAGATGAAATGCATGGTTTCTTATTGGGGAATCCTATTATCAGTTGTAGATAGTTTATTATTCTCGACAGATGGCGATACCAGACACGTTTAAAATTAATGACATTGGTGCAGGCTGGTTTTCTAGTTATGTACTGTTAATCTCATTTGTATAGTCTTTTTCAACCTATGTTTAGGTCGGCTTTACTTGATGCAGCTGAGTGAAACCAGTGTTCTCGCATAATTTTTCGAAAGGGTTATCGTTGTTCTGGCACACAGAGGGCTCCAGAAAGAACATGGTACGTTTTAGTCAGTAAGAGTCCGTCCGACACTCCCTTACGCCGCATTGCAGTGTGCCAAACGTTTTGTCGTCACTGAACATCTGAACCATTTTTAAGGTATTGGCGGATGCCTTAAAGTGAAGACATTGTAAGTATATTAATCTTAACTTTTCAGTGGGAAGAAGCACGATGTGCTTTGCGAGATGTTTCCGTTGATTTTCACTCTAGGACAACACAAATATAGATAGAAGTAGAAAGCCATTATTAAGCCCATGGCTATAACTTTAAACACATGCTCTAAGCAAGTGAGTCACAACTCACACAAGTCCTATCTAAGTTATATTTATCTAGAATCTAGTGTCATTTGAAAACTAGATCATTATCAGCAGTGTATAATGTTTAATTTATGAACGTAGCCTCAGGATAGGTTTTGATGTCTCACATCTGTTTGCATATCTATAACGTGTTTTTTTAGAGTTCTGTACTCAAAGGGTAAAATGGGACACTATTGATATAAGATTTCGCTGTCCTTCTGTGCTTAAGGACTATGGCTGTATCTTAAGAACTGTGATAGTAAGACTCGTTTTCACGGACAACAAACGCCCACTTTTCTTAACACACCTTTGAAAATATGAAAATACATACTTTGAAAATTGTATGTGAAAATAGTAAACAGTAGTTACAAGAAAATTGACCTTAGAAAAACTGTTATAGTTTTGCTGTCGGTGAATTTAAGCCTTAGGCAGCTGAAATTTTCACAAATGATAGAAGTTTTTTTGCTATTAGGTATTACCAACAATATTCAAAACAAGAATAAATATTCATATTTTTGGTAATACAACCTACGTGATTTTTTGTCGATATTTAGTAACGATGCGGAACCCTAAATACCTTAGTCCGCCTCGCACTTGAGAGGTTTTTTTTAGTCTTTTTAATTATCAGATATTGGTAAGACAAGTTCAATGCGTATGCTCACATAATAGAGTGGTCTTTCAAAACTGATTTTAACTGAACACATATTAAGTTTGCGCAAGAGATTTGTTTATAGAGATTAAGATAAATTAAGCATTCATTTAGTGACTTAATTGTTAATTATAGCAATTTGCCAATTAAGTCATCATTTACGTTACCTATGCATATTCACTTTCTCAAGCCAATCTCAATTTTCGCCGGAAATGAAATCAGATTGTCTTGTAATATAAAAATAAACTTTTTACTAAGTGCATTACATTTTTATATCTATACCGTAAGAGTCAGTGCCTACATCTTATGTGCATTGAGGCAAAACTAAAAACTAGAAGTACGTAAATGTCAATAACTAAGCTGAATCCGTTGCTGTGACGATATCAGTCGATAAGACCTTAAGGATATTACTGATATGTCTGACCAGTATCAATGCTTCGTATCATTGCATACTGCATATAGCTCTAGGTTTGAACTAATTGATAAAAACTATTATGAAAAACAAGTAATTACAAAGCTATAACTATATTATTACTGTAAAAACATAAATTTTTTGACGTATCGCTTCACTGGTTTTGTGACTTGTGCAGCTGTCCTTAGCTTTTAATTAATTTCTGTGCTATAAATAGTTTGCAAGAAGTACACGATAACATGGTTTAAGAAATAAATAGGAAATAAGAGTAAAGAGTAAGCAAATGTACTTTTCTAAGCAGGATTACTTTGTTACGTGTAACTGCAACTTAAGTTATTGACTTTCAAGTAGCCGGTGTTCTGGAGAAGTTTTTTATGGCAATGGTAAAAAATGGAGAAGAATTGGTAAACATTTACATTTCTTGATTGGTTGTTCTGTATTTTAAAGTTCATTAGGTACCTACAACATAGTAACGTTTTTTAAACTTAGTATTTCAAACATTGATTTCAAAAATCATTAGTAGCTATTTAAATGATAATTATTTAGTAAATACAATTGATTTAGTGTGATGAAGACGAGTCAGAATAAAATAAAATCTTGCCAAGTATCTTCTATCTATCTACATGCGAGTGACGGGGTTCCGTCTTAGATATTATTGGCGTATAAATTAAGTTGAGACCATACATAAATAAACTTAAGTAAATCATTAATTAGGAGCAAGTGCTGAATTATGGCTGATGAAACATTAAGTGATAGGTACCTAAAACAGCTATCACTTACTCTACTTCTTCTCTCTTCTATCTTTAGGTACTGTTAAATGTTATTTTATTTATATTTTATTTTCAAATTTTTGTACACACGCATAATAAAGAAAGATGATAGGAAAGAAAGAATTTACAAAGGTAATGCTTATTTCTTAAGAAATCTCTTCCAGCATACCTGCGAAAGGAAAATGAGAATATTTTTTTTTACGCGATATTTCATAGCGGAACTCTAAAAAAGAAAATTGTATTTTCTTATTAAAATAATGAAAACTTGTTGGACAGCCAACAAGCAAAAATATTTGACAATTAAATACCTCTTTTTTTTTTTTTTTTTTTAACGACGTAAAAAATCATCAAATGACCCCTCCCGCTGTGGGTTAGCAGCGGTGAGGGAGTGTCAGACTCTTACTGACTAAAAGCCGTCGTGTTCCGTCGTAGGCCTTATGTGCTAGGGCCGCGGTACCTCTTTCGAACAACCCGCAGCCCCGGCAGGCCTTGGCCCTGCTGGGCCCCTCTGGGGTTGCTGACATCTCTTTGAGGAGCGCGTGGAACAACGCGCGCCGCCGACACGGGTCTGTTGTCTAAAAACAGACATGAGCGATGAGCCACCCGAACTCACCGCCCACATGACCCACGCCTACGGTGGCCGGGAGTCGTCTCGCGACACCCGGCGCCCGTGGTGTCTACCTGCTCCAGCGCGGCGGCCGGGATGAGAGGTGCGAACTCTCTGACGTTCCGCCGCCTCCTTCTCGAGCATGACTGCTTCGCAGAAGGAGGCGACGGCATCCCATTCCCTTTCGCCCCGGACCATGGCTTGAACCAGGGCCGGACGCGAGAGGTCGCCGCCGCCCACAGCCTCGACGAGGACCCGGCGGTGCCCTTCCCACGCAGGGCACTCCTGGACTGTGTGGTCCACCGTGTCCTCGGGGCTATCCGCACAGTGGTGACACCCGGAGTTGTTTTTCGTGTGTTTTATTTATAAGCACGAGAATTGGCGACTACGGCTTATATTAATCGTTGATAATGATAGTTTGTGTCGCACTGTAAACTTTTTAAAACACACGATTTTAAATAATTGGGTTCTCTTTATATGTTTGTTTTTTCCTTTAGAATTTGTATGATAGGTATAGAAAAACCTATTGTCAAGATGTTCATTGAAAAATGTACCTTAGTATGTAGTTTTACTATATCGACAATCAGTATCAAAGTATTTTTTTTCATATAGTCATTTTCTTATGAAAAGTCAAGCTAATTGCACGTTTCCAAGGAGTTATGTAGTGTCTTAGAGAAGATACAGCAATTTAATTGAACATTTACTTTCCATACAGTTACGTATGGGTGTAATATCTAAAAGATGGAAAACCAATGAAGTATAGGTACCTAATATACTTAAGTAAGGTCTAATATTTGCAACGGGAACTAAAGGAAAGACTGTAAAATACACAATGATGGAGGCTGTGGTCAGATAGGCAGTCGCTTCTTGTAAAGCACTGGTACTCAGCTGAATCCGGTTAGACTGGAAGCCGACTCCAACATAGTTTGGGAAAAAGGCTCGGAGGATGATACGGAGGCTGTGGAATCATTTGACGAGTAAACCAACAGGTTACAACAAGTCAATCTAACATTACAATTCCGCCAAATCTCGTCAGCCATAATCACTTCAAGATCCGTCCCGTCACAGTAAAGATAGTTTAATGACGTCATTTCCAGTTCCGTCTGTCACAGCTCAATGGCTACCGATTCCGCCATGTTGAAATAACTGTCATTTGCTTTGAAGACGTCAGAATTATAACGGCAAAATAACTTTATTGTGTCTCCAATTAGGTATGTGATATGTTGATTAAATAATATCCTGTTGTTTTAAAAGTTTTGGTAGTGATTAATTTTGAGTTAAAGGGTGATTTTTGGGATTTCATAAGATAGACGTATTTCTTTAAGGAAGTTGTATCTGCGGATTAACTTGTTATGTTGGGTGAGGTTGACCAGAAATAAATAGATCCAGGATGATCCAGGAAATCAAACATTTTTAAACGGTTTTGAGTAGAAAACTCTTGAAAATTGTAAGAAAAACCTAAATAGAAATCATTTTTCAAAATTAGAATGAGTCCCGCTATAACAATACTTATAGCAAAGCTTTAAATGGCTGATGCATACCCATAGCACCAACCTATTCATAGAAGTTACTCATTGATGATTGATTTACATCAAACTGCTGCCAATGCTGGAAGTGACCACAATGACTAACCGCTTAATTAAAGCTCCCTAATTGAACTCTTCTCGAGTAAACAGGGATAGCAGTACTATAATTCACTTTTTACTTCACAAGGTAAGACCATGTTGACATTTTTATTTTGTACAAATTCTCTTAGACGCTGATAAATCTTAAAATAACGTACAACCAGACGACAAGACAATGACTAATATATTGTGTGGACAAGCGACGTGTGCACATCGCGCCGTCTACGCGCTGCAAATCAAATGTTACCGATGAGCAGTGTGAGCTCGCTAACCGCTGCCAACAAAAACAAGTAACTCGAAACCAATATAATCCGACCGCACGGACCATCTCTCATTCGACACAAAACATCTTGCTCTAGAAATATTGTGAAAACCACCAACCCCAAATAAATCACGGTCGCCATTTTGTCCCATCGTTCCCGCGCTTTTTCCCGACCACAGACAATTAGGCGGGTGACAGCGCACCATAAACAAGACGCGAGTTAATCCGCGGATTATCGTGAGCGCACACAACCGGCGTGCAGCGAGTATTTCTTGTAAATAATTGTAAATCTACGTCAAAACGCAACGACAGATACATATGTTACAGGATTACTGGGCGGAGATTAACCCGTTTTATGCTGTTTTATGCGGCGCGTTCGGTTCGGCTGTGTTCGGTAACTGACGACTTCCCGCCAAAATGGTAGTGTTAATCTCTAGTTAAATATGGTAACGTCTTCGGTACGGTTTTGGGAAATGAGCTCTAAATACGGATTGTTTTTGTAAACTCCAAAAAAGATGACGGTTTCGGTATGAAAAAGTGACAATATCCATATTGGCTTGCCGAATTTGCGGTTTTTTAATAAACTTGCCGTAATAAAGAGGTAAATTATGTTGTAATGAACTTAAAATATTGGTAAAAGGATGTTTTACGCCAAAAACACATTGAGTTAATGAAGTTTTTAACAGGAATCGAAAATAATCATAATGTTGTTGATAAGGCTGGTTATTTCCTTTGACATTTTTGTGACAGTTTCTTTATATTCCCACCTGTACATACATTACATTCATAATGCATGAAAGTACCTACTTCTTAATCTCAAATATACGTCACACGGTGTTTAAGCCCGAGATGACAACGTTTGACAGAAATTGTCATGACAGTAATAGTCATGAATTTGGAAATTGTAACATTGAATCCTTTCACCGCATTGTCGTCGGCTAATCTTGTAAAAAAAGGGTTTATTCTGACAATCGCACAATCCGGATATTTTCATATTTGCGATTCTTTTATAGAAATTGTTTATACACATTATATTTATTCAAAGTACGTGTTTGGCACACATTGCTGTGTATAAATCCTGTGTACCCTTTCAGACGGATGTTATTCTTTCCGAAATTGTGTCCCAAAATGGGATTGTGTATGATTTTATATTTTTTTTGTAAAGAAAGCTGTAATTATTATGATTGTTGGTCTTCATTCATGATGTGTCCGAATATTTTGGGGTGTATGAATCGATTCTTGGATAATCGCTTTGCTCTTTTGAAATGGTCGCAATAATCTCTTCTCTATGGTCAGTAGGTTTTATACTTGCTCATGAATAGGTGAATGCGAAATATTTATTCAGCTTATTATATATTCTCAATTTCGAAGATTGTGATGGCCAATTTATTTTTGGGGTGAATTCGGTCGAATTGATATTCGTCTTTGAAGGATTCACAATGCTCCTTAAAGAAATATTGATAACCAATATTGTTTTTTTTTTATTAGAATTAATGGCTTCTATTTCATTTTCACGACGACGAAAAGAAAATGATGTTGTAAAGAAATTGTGACGCTAGAAATTCTAACCTAAACATTTTAAACTTTGATGCTTATAACTCCTCAAGCAATTAGCGTGCATAATACTCTAAAGTTTACACCAGTGTTTTGTTTATTCAACAACTCGGACTAGACTACACAAGTTTTTTCTAACTTCAATAGTTTTGGTACGTCAGATCAAGGCGTAAGCATCTCTAATGTGTATAGGTACGAACTGTTTAACAAACAAACCAGTTATGAACTCTTCCCAGTGTTTCATAACAAATTAGGTTTTTTTTTCAGCTTTTTCTTGGAATTTTCATGTTTTTTTTTTGAGTTTTCTGATTGGTGGGTTTTGAAGGATAATGAAATAATTTATTAGCTAAAAATTGGAATTCGACGTACTACCTATGTCGTATGAAATGAGCGGGAAAAAGGATGACAATACACAAAGCTCGTTATTACACAACTTGCATTAAAAGTTTCACACAGTACTGCGTTAATTTCAGACAGTAAAACAGTTCCATTAAACATTCCTCAAGTTCTATTTAGAACTTGCTGCATTACTTGAGCGCTTAAGCTCTATTTAATTTTCAGTCGTTTCATGACTAAACTATTAGAAACGAATGTAGAATTAGTTATGTTTGAAATAATGATATATGGACCTACATATTTATTTAAGATAGTTTATAACGTGAATATTTAGCAGTGAAGACAGGGTTCAAGGATCTACGCCAGCATTTAACAAAACCAATATTTTGTTTTTCCGAACTAACACTAGGTATATTATCAGAATTTTCCAACTTGTTTCTCACTAATGTACCAACAACCGACGCGTACAGTAATATTTGGAACAGTTAACACGAACCAGTAACGGCGGCTACATCAAACGTAACAATTGCCGACATCAAAGAGATCGCCGCGGTAAAGGTGGGTAGCGAAAGAAGATCGCTATTTGTGTTGTCATAGATTAACTGATCAATTTGTAGATACGACAACTCTTTGGTATAGTTGAGGTCGATTAGTTTTATATTGTTAAAAGTTAAAAAGAGGAAGTGTCTTCGCTATTATTGGTTAAAGATTGCGAGTGAGGCTTTGTGATTATATCGGAGAGACCGTCATCTATAAGAACTTATAGTCGCATGATGCTGATTTAATCATGTCTTTAAATAAGGAAAATAAGCCGATAATGAACCTCTTTAAAAATAGCCGAAGATATTTTTTTTTGAGTTTCTTTTTCTACTGTTTTGAATGTCAAGCTAAAATAAAAACTTTACTCAAATCATTGAAATATTTACAAGATGAAACTGGATCTTTATTTTTTCAGCAGTGAACGAATAATATAGAAGGAAGCTTTTTCATACACAGTTTTATTTTATTTAACAGTTTAAGTGTACTTGTTATTGGAATGTAGAAGATTTGATGGTCATTTTATTCATTCATAATAATCAATATTAATCTATAATAGGGAAATATTAAAACTAGGTATCAAAATATTCATCCGCATCGCTATCAGCTGGGATCGTGCCCAAAAGGCTGGCTGCATTGCCACGCTGGATGGCAATGCATATCCTTTGACCGAAGTATAGGCCAGCCCTTTGGTCACGAGTGGACTCCACTAATCGCTTACTAATTTCTCGAAATAGTCTGTGGGCACTTGGGCCCCATGGTCCCAGGGTTTCAACCCCAAACGGCTCAAAAATGCAATTGCCGGTGAGGTTTACATATTTGTGCCGCTTGAGGTTTTCCGCGGCCGCAGCAGCTGCACCGACACAGCTCGCCGTACTGGGAAGGTGGGAAGGTGCAAGGGTGTCGACGCAGGTTGCGTCCCACACCAAAGACCTTCCCATCTTCCAAGGCATTATAGACATCCCGTCTGGTCTCTTGCCATCGTCGCGTGCCAAGCCTCTGGGTTCTAAAATGGCTGGCACTCCGGCGGTGACAAGAGCACGACGGATAATGTCATTTATGCTGGCGTGTCGTGCCATGCGACCAGCACTTTTGCTACAGGAAAGACCATGGTGCCCAAGGCGGTCCAGTTAAAGTAAATACCATTAAAAAGTCACTTTCATATGCACCCAGCCTAACCCCGGAGGCACCTGCGCGCGCGCCGCTATTGAGACGTCACTGAAACAACGCGGAGTTTTAATAGTTAGTTCTCAGAAGTATACGCTGAACACTGAAAATAAACTGCACAGTTTGCTAACAAGCCAGGTGAGGTTCAGATGAAGTTAGGTATTTTTCAGCTGTTCTTGTAACGAATATTTAGGAAGAGTTCCTGAAAAAGTTAGAAACCAATTAATTATATTTTTGAAGTTGGTCGTCACAATATTTACAGCTATTTCAAGCTAAACCCAAAGTCAGGTTTTCATAGCAATGTTTTGTTAAAAAGAGCCTTTGCAGTATGTATGTAAATAAATAAAAAACAAAAGATATATGAATCTGGACGAGATAGCTGAAAAACATTTTCTTTTGTGATTCTGAAGCAGTCCTGTTTATATATTTTTTATCTTTCACTTTTTACGAGCTACGTCAGAAGATTTTTCGATATTTGATATTGCTTATCAATAGTAATCATACAAAGCTCTTTGTCAAAAACCGGCAATTAAATCTTAAGCGATTTTATCACTCACAAAAAAACCCGGAATGTCTGTCCCGCGCCAATCGCTCTTACCTCCAAAACTGCTAGACCGTTAACGACAAAACTTTGCCGCTTGAACAGACCATCTGATAGTGACATTGTTTGCTGTAATTATCGTATCGATATCGTATTACTGGTATTAGTAAAATATTTGTGTGTTTTACAAAGGAAACATGATATTTTGTGCATCTATTTGTGTAATTACTACGGGGCGGGTAACTACAGGTTATTTATATAGTTTTGGTTTACAAAAGTAGGTACGTAAAAAATGTGTTTTGGTAAGAAAAAAAATTAAGATTTCTATTTCATAGAGGGTGAAAGTTGTTTGGCTTTCGCTTATTAAATAATGTCATAAGGGTGCTATTCAAACTAATTATGGTTTCGGGATTTAATTCGTAATATGATTTCAAAAGATTTGTTATAAAAACACTCTATATTTACAACTATTATAATATTTTAAAGCGTTTATAAATGGTGTTATTTAGTTGGTACATTATTATTCAGTAGGCAACTAGGTACGTGAAACTATTCTAAATCATCAGGATAAGGGTATCTTGTAGCTAGCTACTATTAGACATAACGAGTCTCGTAATAAAAATGAGCATAAATATGAACATTTGTATCACAATAACCGTCTCCCGTTTCTGTACAATTGTTGACTACAATTCTACTGCCCACACAACACACACACACATACACAAACACGCACATACACACACACATATATCGTTATATACCACGGAGTTAGGAAAGATTACTTAGCTGCAGATGCCATAGTTCAGGTAGGTCAGGCGCTTTCTTCTAGGTCAAATTGAAATGACAATTTTTATTCGCAGAGATATGGTAAATACAAAAGGTGGTAAAAACAAAATAAGTCTCTTAACATAATATCACCTTCAGTAGGCATGCGAAAATTAAAACATACATTATGCTTAAACGTCTAACCTAAAACTTAGTAGGTACAAATCTAATTTCTACAATTAATACATTCGTCTATTGTGTAGAAGCATTTTCTATAAGCCAAGCTTTTTGGCCAATTGGGTCCAAAGAAAACGGAAAAGGGCGAAGACAGTAACGTTCCTCGTCCCCAGCACACTCGCAATTCCTCGCTGTTTTCTTAGGAGATTTTCCGTCATGGCACCTCCGCTAGTCATTTTGTTCTCCATGTGACAAACACTAGCAACAATGAGAGGTTATTAAATTATATTGTGACCTGCACAGAGGTTAACTCCAGTCAAGTTCTTCAATAATTATGAAAGCATCGCATGAATTTAATTGGCTGAAGTATGAATGAGACATACATACATAGGTACAACTCTTGACCACTCTTAGTGGGAAAGTTAAATATTTGACGAAAGTTTTCCATTCTACATACTTTTGAAAATATTGAAGTTATCTCATCCCCGCATTGATATAAAAAAACACTGAGTATCATCACTATCATAGCAACCTATATATTACTTATCACCGTCTGTCTAGCCATTTTCTCAACTGTGTTCATTTAGGCTTTCAGTATCCTAACCAGTTGCATTTGTTTACAAATTTTAGGCTTAGTAAGTACCTAACATAAAGGATGTTAGGTACTTACTAAGCCTAAAATTTTGAAAATATGGGAAGACCTTGTCTACAATACGTATTTCCTTTCTAACTAGTTAGTGATTATAATATGTTTTATTATGATTAATTGATTACCATACCTACATACCAGGATCTAGTTTTAAATATCTTTAACTTAAACTTCTACAAATGAGAGTATAAACATCTATTCTCACACACAATCCCACATACACACACACTACAACGTGAGGTTATTAAATTATATTGTGACCCCTGCGCCGAGGTTAAGTCCTGTAATTGGACCTCTAGCCAGTCTGATTGTTATTCGCCCGACCAATTTACTATGCGCTCCTATGCTATCAGATTCATTGCTTATGACTGTTCCATTGACTACTTATCTAATGTAGTTTTAAATGTTGTTATGTGAAGGTGTCTTCGAGATATGTTTAGATAATGATTAGATTTTATGTTGTTCCCTGGTTTATTTAGGAGTTGATTTCCTTAAGTTCTGCTAGCACTACAATTATGTACTTAGTTCTTGCTAGCATAAGGGCAATGTAAAGATATTAATTATCTGCTTACACCAACTTCCTTTAGCTTGAACTACCTGAACAATATTCTTATGATTACTGGCAATTCATTGTAAAAGGTAGTCTACCAATTCTTAAATTCGAAAAGCTCATGATGATTAGACTGACGATTATTATCGTGGTCAGTTAATTTTTCTACAGTATGATGCAACCTTCTCATCTCCCCAATGTCTAAACGAGTGTAAACGAGAATTTCTTTGTTGGTCAATATTCATAATTGAATGATTTCAAAAAGCACTCATAGCGATTAGTCGTGGAAAGTTGGCGACACCAGGGGTGGTAAACCTTGGGAATATTTTATGTAAGATACGTTTTAGGGATACCTAGATCCAATGAATATGAAAATGTAATCGGATATCTTAACTAATTTATGTTATATTTATGTTTACAACAACAAAAATATGTACAGAGTTATTTACAATTTTATAAAAGAGGTATGTACATATGTAAAGTGGATACGTACTCAATATAACATTCTGACATAGTGTCGATATTTCAATTCAGTGATGTTAAGACATTGCAAGAACTACTTTATGGGGTATCAATATTTTTGTTTTTCAATGTTTTTGTGCCCAGAAGACTGGGCACGTTTATTTATTTATTTTGTGATCTTAGTATTATGCTTCTAAACATGTAGTTATTTCCCATAACGACTTTTACATGGCCCATTTCGCATGATCACAAAATGTTGCCAGCCCCCTGCCCTGGCCGACACTCGCCCGCATACAGTCCAGTCTCCCAGCAATTATAATAACTCGGCACGCCATCCGTTTGGCGGCCATTACTGCCAACACTGTCCACACTTGCGCTGTCATCCCCACTGACTGAATGACCACCCCTCGGAAGCAGGATGTTAGTGGTTATCAAGGATTTTGTTTACATGCTAAGAAATTAAAAGTGTAAGCAAGAATATGGCACTAGATTTTGTATTTGAATGTATCCTGAAATAAATACGAATACGGAGTAATAATTAGTTACTATGTTGCTGTGCTGACCTGGCTGGTGTAGTCTAGATCATATTTCGCACTGTAGGTAGCATATTTAGAGGCCCCTTGGCCTTTAAGGGTCTAAGCTTTTAAGCATTAATTTTCATCTTACCTGTGTATATTTTTGTCCTTTTGTAGCGAGAAAAACTTCCTTAATTTTACAAATATTAATAAAATGAATAAGCGCTTCACAGTTACCTCATCATCTCCCGAGCCTTTTCCCAACTATGTTGGGGTCGCTTCAAAGTTACCTATTTGAAGAATTTGAAAACCTACACAGCTTAACGAGACCCTTAGTAGCTGTAAAAATTGCGTAGCTAATGGAAGAGACATTTTATAAAGCACATAAATAAAGAAACTCATAATAAAGCTTTAAAATTAGATCAGTTTTCATTACTTCACATAGTTAGTGGTTATTTACGAGTGCTATGTAACCCTGCGTCGGTAGCGGTCATCAGCGGAACGGATTGCTTTAAAGCGCGGGTTGCTGTCATACAGACCACTGTGGTAGGCTGTGGTACAAGTGAAAAGGAAATAGCGATTATTGCCAAATGTATGAGAGAGGACGTGCGACAAGAATGTGTAAAAACATCACTATGTAAAAAAAACTATTTTCTCTTTCAGTAAAACGAATCCTTTACTTATATTATAAAGCTGAAGAGTTTGTTTTGCCGTTTGGGGTCGATGTGAAAAAAATCGCCGTGTTAGATACCGCAATTATCGATCCTCTTAGGTTTTTACTCGGGTACTTTCTTAAAACAAAATACATGTCTTTTAATAAGAAACCAACAAGTTATTCAGCAGGACATACGTGATCTCGACAAAGACCTGGTACTAAATAGCCGGGACCTATCTAATAATTACCGTTTAATAATTAATTAAATATTTTTTGTTTTACGTTTACGTTAATTTTGATCCATTGGCGTTCGGATTCTGCCTTGTACCACTCACCAATGTTACCCCTTCATTGGTTGGGGTCAATAGTCACGGTATTTCAGCTAAATGGTTTACACGGGGTCACGGCGCGTCTGTGCGTCAATTAATAACAATCCCGCTAATGTTTATCACATAAATCAACATTACATTACAGCTTTTTAAAGTTTTTCGTGATATATTGCTCTATATTTTTATTAAATTAAAGAACTACATCAAACCAGATTGCTGCTGATAAGCAAAACTTTTTACTTAAGTTAAGAGGTAAACTAGGATTAAGTCTTGCCCTTATTATTAAAGAACATCTCAGAAAAAGCTGTCCAAGAGTGTCAAATCTAAGTTTTGCAATTATGAAGTTGGGGAAATGCTGAAGTTCAGATTAATTCTTAACATGATATACCTAAATTAACGTGTCAAAAATCCTGTTGCTTATAAAACATGTATAACAAAGGCAGAAGTGACCAAGTTCCTTGCACACAACATCTTTTATGATCCAATGAATCTGTAGGACCTCGAGACGCGGGAATATTCCAGCCTGCACAAACGGGAAGTTTTACCAAAGTCCAGCATATACAATACACAACAAGTCAGTTGTGAGGCACAATGGCTTAATCGCCTTAATACAATTACTGCACAAAGCCGGTATTGTGTGCCGATGGCAGACTATTGTGGGATCCAATTGGACAGCAATGCGCCCGTATGGATGCTGAGATTTTGTTGACTATGTTTGTGTCTTGTTGTGGAGTAAGATGGTTGCGTGAATGTCAATGATGGATAGATTTGTGGGTAAGTTTTACGGAATTGTAGATAAGTAATTTCCATCGTATAGGAACGTATGGAAGTGACCGCCATCACCTACATTCAGACAGAGAGGAGTTCAAAAAGCTTACGGCAAACTTTCAGAATAAATAAACACCAACAGAACAAAAAGTTTCTAAAATTGTGCACCTACATTTAATTTAGTCTCCCTGATTCTGGATTTCATTAGCGCTTTTTTGCTTTTGCAAACAATGAATACGTTTGTTATAAGCTCAGTTAAGTAAATCCAAGATCTTAGTTTTGTGAACGAAACTACACTGAATAATTTCTGCCTCATTGAAGCACCTGTAAGTTGTATAAAATACAAAGAATAAATGTAGAATAATCTGAATGTTCCTAACTAGATGCGTGTATGTGGACAAGACAATTATTACGATCTTCTTCAACACCCCAAAATAATAACATAAATGTTCCAATATTGTATCTATTAGTATCTATTGGAGTGGACGTTGATTCACACAATAAAATAATTAGTATTTATGTCCCTCCGACCTCTGCCCTCCCGCATGCAGCACTTTACAAGAATGTGGAAGAACGGTTTATTGTCCTTCTCGATATTAAGGGCTGTACGTATACCATACTTAGTACCCAAGAATAATTTTCATCTGGTTCAACATTAATACATTTCCACGGCATGAAAATCAGTACTGATTTAAAGAAATGTTTCAGTGTCAGATAGCCCAGTGTCAGTCAGCTACTCTTTATCTGGGAGTGCGAAGTAGTCCCTCACGGGACGCGGGTAAAACCGCTGGGGAAAACGTAATAAATGTACCCAGATTTCGTTCATTTCTAATTACCAGATTATTTGAAAACTAGATACAAATCCGCGCACCAACCCTAAAATAAAATCAATTCACACTCTTCTATATTGAGTGAAATCGTCAGAATATCGAGATGGTGGCGACTGGATTCCCGATTCGGTAACATTTGTAAACAATTACCAGCGTGGGCCATTAGTCGTACCATGCGGGGTGTTTGTGTACAATTTACTTGATTTTCACTTATTTTGTAAAGCAGTTATGATTTTGTGATGTTGGTGTATTCATTGAAGTCGTCATTTCCCAGGGTCTGTGGTTATCTGTTGATGTGTCATATTTTATTGTTAGTTATGTATTTTTTGGGGGCTTGTGTGTAAAATGTGAGGTCCTAGGACTCTATGTCTCGTATTTAGCAAGAAAGTATGTAGACGTTAATGTAGTTAGAAATCTGCGATTGCTCCATTCGCATCATTGTTATTATTCTTTCCAATTATAGTAAACAAAATAATATTAAGTATGTAGCTACTGCATTTTAAAGATATAGCTACATCAAGCAAATAAAAGAAAAGGTGAAGGTTGTGACGTATAAGGAAGTTCAGGAGTTGGCGCTAGATAGGCGTAAATGGAAGGAGCTGCACCGACAAGAGCTGGGCTCTTAAATTAGTGATGATGTAGCTACTAAAAGATGGATGTACTGAGTTAAATGATTCGGCTGACTATTACGATAACAACAAAAGGTTACCAGAACTTCTATAAAACTACCTACAGTTAGATTAAACCCTACCTTTCCAAAATGGGCCACTAAGTCTTCCTCGCCCTAATCTCTCGAGCACAGTTTATAAACATTTCCTCTAAGACTTAACGAGGAAATTAGTATAATTGCACTAATTACGTCAAGTGGGTCGTTGGTAACAAGTAAGCCTACACCGGACCGCACGCGTTTGATTCCCGGGTAGGACATCGTTCATTATAAGGAATTGGGGTTTTTGAACTTTGTGGGTGGTTCAGTCATTGTTTCTATCCAGTAGACATAACGTTAAGGAGGCTAGAAATTAGTACCTAATTTACAATCGATCTTCATGGGAAAAGCTACGTTAGAATGAGAAAATAAATAGGTTCTTTCTTAGTATTTTCCACTAGAGACTTTTTCCGTCTAGTGTGGGATGATAATTAAACCTACAATGAGCAGGATACTTATATTTTTAACCACAACATTATTTTATCATAGTGGTGGTGTCTTAAAATCATCATTCCTTCCTTACTTTCTTAATTACAATTTTTATTTATTACTCACGCATCATTACCAACTATTTATCCACACCTACTATAATCGTGATATCTATGTCAAATAATAGTTTTCCAGGTCAATCCGAGTGTTTCTAGGTAATGCAGAGGAGACCACCGCACACACGTGTTTACTCCGAGAGCCTGCTACTCATCACCGTTTTGACACATCACACGGACCAACACCATACTCCAGATGACGCAAGTGATGACAATAAAGCAGAGGAAATTGAGTTTTAGGCTTTGATAGTGAAGGTTGATAATGAAATGGCAAGGAAGTGGAGGAAAGGCTGTTCTAGTGTTCTGTGTGATCTAAATTAGGTTATTCTAAAACGTATTAGGTTTTATGTAAATAGACTTGAAAATGAATCTTCTGTAGATATAGTTAAGGTTGATAGTAAAACGGTAGGAGAGGTAATCATTACGTTTGGTTGTTAGTAAAAATGTAAGTAATATAAGTAAAGGGCGCGTGATCTGTGAGATCAAAGCGGTTTTGATCAATCCGCCGATGTGCGCGGGAGTGCGCGTGGATGATCTTGATCGT
This sequence comes from Helicoverpa zea x Helicoverpa armigera, assembly GCA_033682625.1. Taxonomy (NCBI): domain Eukaryota; kingdom Metazoa; phylum Arthropoda; class Insecta; order Lepidoptera; family Noctuidae; genus Helicoverpa; species Helicoverpa zea x Helicoverpa armigera. The sequence goes on along the minus strand of JAWIIS010000038.1, from coordinate 416,642 downwards.
TTCGCTTTTGATCGAGACGATTACGTCATTACGTATTATAGTAATGATCCAACGGATGTTAAAGATGTCGTGTGGCTGATAAATGTTTTAAGAATTATGACAAATCATATGAATAACTAGCTGGTGCCCGCGACTTCGTCTGCGTAGGTTTAGTATTTCGAACAATATGTTTACAAATTGTAGCCTATGTGTTATTCTGATGTATAAGCTATATTATTGTAAAGTTTCATTAAAATCCATTCAGTAGTTTTTGCGTGAAAGAGTAACAAACATCCATACATCCATACATACAAACTTTCGCGTTTATAATATTAGTAGGATAACTAAATAGTTTTTTTTTTATAACCAGAAAATTATATTGATAAGAAATTTAAAATTGATGCAAATATAGAGCTGCTTGCTGCTAATATAATGAAAACTAAACACGATGAAAAATATGAACAACTATCGACTTCGTAAGTAGACATAGGGGAGATACAATGGGTACTCTCTGCTAATGAAGGTTTTCATCATGATTTATTAAAACTTTGTCAAACAAAAACACGAATCCCAGTAGCCAACAATACAATCAACATCCTACAAAAAACTACAACAGTAAAATCTACAACAGTTTTCAGGCTGAAACATGTGTAAAATGATCAAGTAGTTGCGCGCGCGCCTGCCCCCGATCGCTTTGATGTGGCCGATGTTTACGCGGCCGGCGGGCCTGTGTTTGCTATTAAACAAACCCACTCGTGTCGGCCAATCACCAATGTTGGCTGAAACGTTGGTTAAAACTCTCCTGGGGAGAAATTGGGAGGATGATCTTGAATTTTGAATGATGAGTCATTATTTGGAAGATCTAGGTTTTCAGATTAAAGGCAAGAATGCAAAGGGCTAGTGGGAATGAAGGCTGATGAGGATATTTAAGAAGTGCTATGTCTAACCATCAATTGGGTTTTAGGAAGCAAACAAAAAGTCATCAAATGCTCAAGAATTCATAGCATTAAGCATAAAGCTGATTCTGCTTATAATTTGCTCAAGCAAGCTTGATAAAAACATTCTCATTTCCGTATCGACTGGTAGTAGTAATTTGGTCAGCTCCATCCAAATGTTGGTGCCCAATGATTGTACGTTGGTGATGCGAGTTTGGTGTTTATTACAGCATTCGTTCGGTTTGGCCCAATGAGCGATATTGTGTGTAAACAACACCGTTCTGCTTCCATGTTTATGATGGTCCGAGTCTAAGGGGGTAGCGACAATCAGGACTTGATTAAGGAAAATCGGATGAATCTAGTTGGTCTCTTATGTGTTCTGACCCTTATTCAACTTGTGTACTATAAGTTGCTATTTGGCGAGCTGACTTTTGAGGACGATTTGACGAACACGGCAACAACAGCTGCCTCAGGCCTGGAAGGCCATTTCATACGTAAGGGGGCATTTGCAGTTGGCAGCTCGCTCCAACAGTAACTTTATGAAAGAGTCGTTTCCGTTTCCATAAACCATAAATATACCAATACTAAATATAGATAGTGCATGTACCTCTAGTATAGGATCTGCATGTACTTTATTTCCGCTATCGTCTCCAACTTGCAGATGGTCGGCACGGCGCACTTTACTTTGAAGTGCCCTCGCGTTATTTACGAACTGTTTGTATATTTTCATATTTGCGGGCAGCACATCAGCCGAGCCCATCGCTGCGATGAACTGTGAACTGTTGCCTCACATTCATCATTGCCTATCGACTGCACAATACTTTTTAGCTTTGATTTAAGACCTCGTTTGTTGCTGTTTGAGTTCTCAGAACTTTGTTGAGGTGTACAGCTGATTTTTGTGTTTTTGATCTGATTTTGTACGTGTGTTTTCTACTCTTTGAAACCTTGGATTGTTTCATGCTTTGCAATTTTTAGGAAGACTGTCTTATCATTCTAAGCTCAATTTCTAGCCAGTATTGAATCCTTGTACGATGGCTTACGAAAATCATGTTTTGCAAATAAAAAACTTATTTATGGCTAAATTGTAAAGAGCAAAGATGACGAAGCATTTATAACCGTAGATGAAATAGTTCCAAACAACATCTAGCAAGAACTAGACTCTGCCAACACCAGCTTGTTGCTCATCCAGGAAACAACCAGACAGGACGAACAAACAGACGACTGAATCCATACATTTGGCAATGACTCACGTGTGACCAGTTATTATAGCGCACGCACTAATCGTATTACACTTTGTAAGGTTTGATAGAATTAATTCAATATGAGCACGCAGCTTCGGTGGAGGAAACCTTGTAGGACTCATTATCATAAGCTTCGACGTTTGGATTCGTTGGTATTGCTGGTTCACAATGGTTAGTTGAAGGTTTCATATTTTCGCGCTAAGTCGGTCATTGATGAGGTAATTTTGAACAACTGCTACTTCTTCATTTATTGTGAAGAAGTTATTCTATTTGTGGCTTAGACTGTATAACCGCCTTAGAAAAATTGTTATCAGTATCATGTTTGTTCTGCTTTTAGAGCTAAAATATCTTACTCATAGAAGTATATTTAGTCAATAGTCTCAGCAAACGAGTACGAATCACCAATATTATATCATCACTAAATCCACTATTTACATGAAACACGTAGCAGAGACCACGTAGACCGATACCGAACCATCAAAGAGACTTTGATATCGCATCAATCATAAACAAAAATTGTTTATGGAAACCAAAAAAATCATAATAATGAATATTTTTTTAAATGCACACGCTTTTGCGTCGTAAATCTGTCAATACAGAGGTGGATTTCAGCGTGTAATGATGAATGTTTCCAGCGGTCAAAGGGACGTTGAGGCCGGATGCGCGGCCGCAGATATCCAATCAAATGATGCTCGAATGTAACAGACTTAGGTTATGTTAGGTGAAGGATAGACTCCACTTCGACGATTTTAAATTCTTTATGAATTTATGACAAAAGATCAGTGTAGTGTCTCCAAACGCCATTTTCTGAACTTTTTATTCAAATATTGAGTCTAAAAGGGACACAGTGAAGGTAATTAAGATTATCTTAACATTCTTGTGACGTCACTCCTTACCGTGACGTAACATAAAGCTGCTACATCCTCACCATATGATTTGCGGTCTGTGGTCTATGCGCAGAACATGACGCGATGACGCTACATCCTATTGGACGCCGTAAACTTCAAGCGGTTTTGTAATTAGACTGTATTTGAATTTGGAATATTTTTTATTTTTGTTTGTTTATTTGAAGGTGGTTTGTAGCAGTTGCATGAGAAAATGCTTGTAAAGCGTCAATCGCTACAGATATGATCATTTGGTCAAGCTAGACTATTGACTAGAAGGATTGAATGTTAAGTTACAGGAGTATGTTATACCAAGAGAACTGTACTATTGTGAAATATTTTTTTCGTGAACATTATTTTAAAAATAATTTCACATACTCTTATGCATTAATCTTGAAGTCATGACCTTTAAAGCTTCTGAAGGCAGCCCTATTTTCTTCACCGCTCGTTTCAAAAACATCGTTCAATCGTTCAAAAGCAACTCCTGTTTTCAAGTTTTGATATAAAAATCATAAAACTGTGTATTATCTGGGCGGAAACCGTTGTTTACGTTTAACAGGTGTAATTAAATCGTTGCAGGAAGTGGTCGGCGTATACCAGTGTTTACCAGTTTACACTATCCGCCCTTTGACGGCGCCTTTGATCGCGTATTACTTAAGAATTTAACTATAGTTTTATAGACTTGGAGGACTTAAAAATAGGGCTGTTTTGTACGAAGATGGAATGATCATTGGTGGTGATGTTTTCTCCTTTCTATTATTTTATCTGGAAGCTATTTTCTCTTAGTGACTGAAAAGTAAGAGCAACACGGCAAAATTATGTCAGTTTTACTGACAAGCAAATTTTTGTTTCATTTATTAGGGAAAATAAACAGTTAGGTACACATTAATGAATCCTTACAAACTAACACAACAGAATGAGTAATGTGCAACCAACCAATGTTTGCAAAAAAATAAATGTTATGATTTGAACGACAATTTTCTCTGAATATAAAGAAAACATACTAGCATAGGTACTACCTAATTCATACATAAGTTTTATGAGCCTCGCAAAAAATGCGAATATTCGCGTCCCTAACAAAAACAGGTAGGTATTTGAGTGTTGGTAGCATCCAACCAGCTATCTTCAATCAAAATAACTTCAAGAAAAAAATATTTACAAATAAGTAGATAGGCATTTACAAAAAAACCTGTCAAATCGTACCGTCAGTCCGTCAGATTTCCGCGCGGCTGCGTCTGCGCAGGTCGCGTGTGATGATATTAAAAACCTGACGAGGGTAAGCAGGACTGATCGATCTTATGATCTTAAACCATATGGGAAGCTTGATCTTCTAATTATGTTGCAACTGTTGTCATGTTGCTGATTTGTTGCCAATTTCTGGAATTTGATAGAAAAAAAATAGCATGAGGTACTTTTGTTCATTGATTTTTTATTGCAAAGTTTGGAAACTACCTCAAGCATCCGGAATCGGCTTTACTTTACCGATTTCTTTTGGATTGGGCTATTGAGACATGACTGGAAAAATGTGTCGGTATTTTATAGCTTTTCAAGGAAAATTATTGTAAAACATTTTTGACTTGCCGGCAGAAAACTGACACACTCGTCATACTACCAGCTGAACTTTTGCTAACTCTGTTGATTTAATTAAACTTATAATTTTGATGTTACCTACTTCAAAAAAGTTAAATAAGCATTTACACCTGGAAAAGTGGTTAAAGAAAATTCCCATACATACTTTTCAAGAGGTTACTAACTACCAATATTTTCCTTGCTTAATAACTTACCAAAGCATCAGGAGCCTGGTAACCTTATATTATACTAGGTAGAGGTTATTACTTCAAAATAAACTACCACTTACATCAATCTCTTACACATTTCTGAGTCCAGGAATTTGACCCAAATTCTTATTTTTTACAATAGCTCGCCATTAGCATAGTATTTAGTAGATGTGTCGTGATAAACGGACGGAAGCCGCGTCCGTTATTTCAGAATATAAATATTTTCGTGGCGGCTTGATGGATCGGTCGTCGATTCGCTTCCCGAGTCGGCCTAATCTTGCTGTTTATCAATATTATTGTTTTAATATATTTTTTTTACTATGTAGTATTTTGTGGTGTATGATGGCGTGTGGGATAAATGGATTTAGTTGTACATAGTGAAATATTTTTGTTATTTTTATTTGTACAATTAGGAAAACCCTCGCAAACTGTTTTCGAAAGAATACTTACTTCGTATATTGAATTTAACCATTAGCCTGGTTTGAGAGTAAAATTCCATCGTCCACAATATAAATAGAAAGAACTGAAAACACATACTATATTACGCACCGAAAATACAATTACCATTTTTTAAAGTCGGTTCTTATCACTCAAAAACACACACCTCATCTAGATACTAACAAAATTGTAACAAGAAAATTACATTTTCACTACCGTTTCACAGTACAAAACCACCCACAAAATTCTTCCAAAAAAATGCAAAAAGAGAATTTTCCGACCGTGACAGGACTCGAACCTGCAATCTTCGGATCCGAAGTCCGACGCCTTATCCATTAGGCCACACGGTCACGTGAGGGGAGGCTGTATATCGCGCTCCGTTTCAGGGGTGACCTACTTACTGAAACTGAAACGTTGCGGCCGCTCGGGGTTGGGGGCGCACTCTGAACGGGTACATTCTGGATGACTGGCTCTTTCTGTTTTCTTTATCTGAGATAATTTTGATTAATTAGTGAGTAATTAGCAAAAATTTGTGCTTTGTTCTTTGATGGTAATTTTTCCTATGACTATGACAGAAAATCCTGAAAAACTAGATAGGTACATGAGAGTTGGAGCTTCTATTTTTTATTATTATTTTAATGTATAGCTCTATCAAATTTAGATAGTGGGGTCCAAATTAATGTCAATAATTCATCATGGTTATAGAAAAAGTATATGGAATATTAAAAGTTTTCCTAATTTTTCACTTTAATATCGCTAATGGCTCACTGAATAATAAGTAAACAAAATAAACTGTATTTTACGAATTATTACAATAACATTCATTTCTTCAAATAGAAACCACTATACAAAATACTCCTCTCACTCCACACACTGCTCTATCCTAAAGCAATAAGGTCCAAATTCCTTCAACCAAAACGTACCCACCAGCAAACCATAACTTGGTTCCAAAAAACGGTTATTATATGATGAATCGATGGCTGATGGTTATCGGCATGACGGATAGATGTCGCTAGTGATGGACCATGGTTGCTACGGGTTGTCCATGGGTTGTGCATGGTTGTCGATGGGAGATATGCATGGTAGCTGCGCATATGACGGCTTGGGGCTGTTGTCTGTCATAAGGTTTTTGTCATGGTATTTTTTTACTTGGAGGAATATGGTTGGTTAGATTTTGGCTGTGTCCCGAGGGAACTACTATCTGAATAAAAAGTAGCCCTTATGTCATTCTGATGTATCACTGCCAAGTTTAATGAAAATCTCATCAGTAGCTTTAGCTTTTGCGTGAAAGAGGTACAGACAAGCACCAAACTCAAATATATCAAAACAAACAAGGAGATTAATGGACAACACTCAAATAGGAATCCAAAACGTGAATGTTCACAACATTAACATAAGATTATTTCAGGGCCAAGAGGTCTTGATAGCAAAAACATACAGGTCTATCTGTCTGTCAGTTTATCTCGTTCCGAGGATTCTAGGCTACGTTACCAACTTGTTGATGGTAGTAATTTTTAGTACATAAGATTAATATCCTTTTTTGTTACCTATTAGTTACCTAAGTGTTGTGTAGAAAACTGGACTGTGAGAAAATTTTCCGACAAATAGAACTGTATTTCAACGTTATGTGACAACTATTCAACTTCTACAAAGGGGTATATTGTGAAAAATTAAACAGTTTCTTTAAGTTGATGTATTTTGTCAAATATTTCATGTTATTTGTTGCTGTGGCTGCCATTGTTTTAGTACAATTACATGTTCGACCTATGTAGGTTGATTTCCACGCTAGTCTCGTTGTTCAAGAAGAATATATTGTCTCTGCTCTGTATTATGTCTTGATATTTATAAGGCAAGTGAAGATAACAAATTAAATTGTGTCTTTTTTCACGTTTATACGTATTAATGAATCGATAAGACTGTTATTGTTGTTTGCACTTGTACTACACGCCATTGTATCACCTGGTATGTAGTTTGTAATTTAATGATCTCATTAATATGTTACCTAAAGGGCACTGTGAACAACTTTCACAATGTAGGTCAAACTCCTCCGCATTACTTTATAAATACTGTGTTTTGTGTTAACTATGAGTTTTAAACTCTTTACTCATTAGGGACTTACTCATACGCATTATTTAAATATTGCATAATAACTAGCTCAACGCTACTAGTGCACGAACAAAACTTTCTCAAGAGAAAAAAAGAAAAACCAATTCCATATTCAAAGAGTCTCGAGTCGCGTCACTCATTGTCTCTGCCTAATAAATATGGCGGGTAATTTTGACAGATGGCGCGCGCTTCCACGGCGCCACTGTTGAGCACAGTTACTGTTGCTCCAACCCATATTGTTGGACTTTTGTCCCTAACACGTCAGGAATTCAAAATAAATGAGCTGAGCTACTGATTTGAATGTCAATACTAAGTTAATACGGTTAGGTGTTGTCTAAAACCAAATATGTGGTGGACTGGCTCGGGCCAGTTGGACGCACGTATTGTTCTTGACACAAACTTATTACGAAGTTACGTGATTCATTGCGATGTTACACTAAGTTTTTGTGTTTTTATGTCCTTTTTATTTGTATGTTATTTAAATTGTAACGTGGCTTAATTTATTTTGAATATTTGCATAAATTAGGTGTTTACTAGACTACATTTTAACTCCTTTCTAGCATAGTTGACCATAAAAATATATGAAATTTTCTACGCTCTCTATAAAATATGTATTTAGTTTTACATTCATAAACATACAGTAGCAACATTTTTACATATACCGCATAATTTTCCAATTAAACTCGATATTAATTGGAAACAAGGAAAATATACACATCACATGCATTTTAATAAAACATTCAACGTAATCAATTCACACCCAATAGAATATCTGGAGGCTATTACTCATTTGGGACCTTCACCACACCATTGCAAACCCACCCTTACTACTACCATGATAGGGTTTAATTTTGCTTGATGCTATGTGCTAACAGTAAAACGGAATAAAGGTAATTCCACACTCTCGGGATGTCGTGCCTGGCAGCAACAAATCGCGCGACAAAATAAGTTAGCGATCACACGCGGCGACGTTCATTACTCGGGAGATTTACGGGGAGGCCAGATTGCGAATATCTTGCCTCCTTGCTAATCGTGTAATGGAACCTGATGTTTTAGGTAGTGTGTTTATACCTTTTTTTGTTCAAAGACAAGGATAGAGTGGGTGTAATTATGAAGTTTGCGTTGGGTTGAGATCGGATTAATTTATGTGCAGTTTTAATTGTGTTTTATAATGTTTTAGGGATCTTTATTCGGTGTTATTGGATGAATAAATGAGGCGTTGTGTTTATTGGGCTATAAATTATGTTATTGTAAAAAATAATGTGTCTCGTCAAAATAATCTTGTTACTCATTTGCCAGATTTATATGAGCAACGGCCATTCCAGTACCCTTAGGACTTACGAGAAAAACCATCAATTTTGATTGTAAAAATTTTCAAAAGTTATTAGGATTCAAATAGGGTTTCAGCAGCAGGACCGCCCGGGTCCCATCTAGCACTACTGAAAGCCATCAATTCGCCATGGAGCATTTAAAGGAGCGACCGACGTCACTCGATGGCCGGCGCGAATCTCATTGATTTATTACTCAAGAGTTTTCTTGTCTAGAGACAAATTCTTTTGTAAAACTGGGTTTTTGTTTTTTAAACAAATGAAGCGTGCTAATTAAAATTAGAATTATTTATTGAAAGATTATGGGTACAGAGTTAGGTCGTGCAAAAGTTTTATTTGCGTGAATAATTTGGACTTAAGTGTTAAGTTTGTGCCGACTATGAAATCAGTGACAAGTGAGTTAAAAACCGATTATTCAGTCGGTAGATAGAAGTTTATAATTTGCTTGTTTCATCGACAGTTGATCATTTATTTTGCAAAAATAGTATACATAGGTTCCTACATTAGTAGCAGTATGATCTAAACTTGAGTAGCAGTGCGTGCCACACGTTTTTGCATCCACCTAGTTTAAGCTCCAAGTTGTTTATGCATATTAGCTTAATACGCTTCACACTGAGAACAAAAAAATGACACATCGCAACATTTTCTTTAAAGTTTTTACTACTTCACAAACCAAACACGATGCCCGTAAAGTTGACATAATTCATTGTAGAATCAGCAGCACATTCTCAATTAGTCATGCCACCGCTACTTGGGTGTCTTACTTCATTAATTTCATGCGACTAATCAGCATTTCAGTTTTTGTAGATTTTTGTCCAGAGCGCGCGCGTTCCGCCCCATTGTGCGACGTTTATGACTTCTCTTTGACACATTGAAGGCGTAATTGGCGTGGAGCACGTTAGTGCACTGTGTGCCATGATCAGTAGCTTTTGTCAACTGTATGGTAGCTGATGGAACCAGTGGGTGGGTATTGTAATAGGAGAAATCGGAGCTTTAAGACTCCTTTGTCTAACAAACTTTTTGTGAATTAAAAAAATCAAGCTCCTGTGTACAATAGTTCACGGTGCAACGAATTCGATTTAACGCATTTTCAACGTTTACTTGTATGTATTCAAAGTGCACAGTAAGTTATCAATTAGTAAGAAATCATAGGAATAATTTCTTCATTGTTACAAATAGTGAATAGCAAAAGTCAAGATGTCGTTTTGAAAGAAAAGTAATGACACTTACATTAATTCCCAAAATATAAATCACTTAATAGAATTGAAAGAAATAATAAAGAATACTTTAAATTAGAAAAACTATTTTACAAATTAGAAATCCTATTCCCTCATTACTAATTACCATTCGCATTCATCGCCACATACATCAAGCACGCCACGCAACTAGCTAGCCCAGCATAACTCATCGCGTTCCTAACCACGCCTGCAGCAACTACCTATTTATACACACATTATAATTTCCAATTTCAGTATGCAGATGCGAAAACAAAATCAGAAAAAGGCTGGAACGTGTCTAAATGTCGCTGTGATTTACGTCGCCCCCCGCTTGGAGTCGTAACGAGGCGAACTTAGCCAATTGTGCAAAAGTGCAGCTCCGGGTGCTCTGCTGTTTCCGGAGCCTTTGAAACGTTCGTGGAAGATGCTTTGTTTGTGACAGGCTTTGATAGCTGATTGATGGATGCAAGGTGCTGCTGAAGAGGTAACTGTTTGTCAATAGATGGTTACTGGTGCTGTGGAGTTAAATAGGTTTTGTATTGTGTTTATCTTTTGTTGTGACGATGCTAAAGTGATCAAAGAGCCTGGTGCACCTAGAATTGGTGCTTTTGCACTGGCAATGTTTTGGTTGAAGCTGCCTTAACTGTTTAGCTTCAAGTTATTTACAAGGTAAGCGTATGTTCGGTGCTGAAACCTAAGAGCAAGATCGAATGATGAGCTGCAGTAATTAAGATGTTCTCACTAACATAAATCTCATCTAAATGCTACCCTAAAAGCTTCTGTTGTTCTAGAAGCCTTATCTTAACGACTATTAATGCACATGGCGACTTTACACAAATGCATTGTCTACACATTCAAATGCCCCGTTTTATCATTGATTAATGGGAAACCCCATGAACGGAAGCCAAAATACTCCAAAAAGTCAACATTGCAACCATTATATAATTACTTGTGACTTTGTCGGCAGTTCTAGGAACTGCTCTCACATGCACCGGCCGCTGCGACGGTCATACATTAGGCATGCGCAAACGCCGCCTTTAAGAAAAAATCCGCCGATAGTTAGCCATGCACGCTGAACGGCATCACGAACAAAAATAATAAAAACATCACAGTCAAAATATATGTTGGCGTTATTGAAAAAAATTGTAAAAGAGATGTTGACTTTGTCTACTTTGTGACGCACCGCGGACCACTGTCCACTTTTGTTGTTAACTAATATAATATTTGTCGTAATGTATTAGGGTCTACTTTAGAGTGACAGATTTGAGGCGTCAAATATTTTTTTCCTGTTGGATTCGAGCAAGGGCGTGGCCCGTCCCGAATGGAAACATTTGCCAATATTATCGTGAAAGGTCTGAACAGATGAAATAATTTATTTCCCTATGTCGCTTTGTGTCCAAAACTTTGTGCCTTTGTGATATTTTTTGCGTCGGCCGCTTTGCTCAGTGTGGTACCGACATCTCATTTATCCCTTTAGGAAAAAGGAGGCCGACTTTTTAGAATTTTAAGATCCGAAATCGATCTTATTAGCGTTGGAGGAAGATTATTTTTGATTAGAAGTATTTGTTGGAGTTGTACCTTTTGGTGCTTGGACCTGTCGGGACCCAGTGGATGCGTGTTTATGACAAAGGCATTAAAGTGTCGGTAAGTGATCCGTCGGTTTTGTGCAAGCCGACAGTCTCCTGTTGACTCTAATGATTTAACTCAAATAAATCTGAACTTTCTATAGATTGTTATTGTTGCTAACATAATGTGAGTTTTGATGTCCGTTACGGTTCGTAAATACTAATTTCAGGATTAATAGAAAGAAGCTTAGATGAAGACATAATATCAGAACTGGTTGGGTTCTTATGATATTATCGTATATTGATATAACTTCAACAATGCATTATACCTTTTTGTATCTACTTTTGTCGGCGCATTTCAATTAGTTATACCTACCTATATTTTGGTTTAAAAATAAAACGGTTTTCTAGAAACTCATAGTGCTCAAATATTATTTTTAAAAATAACAAAACGCGGCGTTACTTTAGAACACAAATGTTACCTTTTATCAGCAAAAATGTTATTGCAAAAGAAACTTAGCACAGGAAAGATAAACCAGAAGTCATTTAATAAAATGCAAACTAATGAAGTAAACATTAGCTGTGATTCCTGAGGGATTACCACAAGATACAGCCTCCAGAGTATTCATCATTTGTCAACATCTTGTAACGAGTTGAAATTTTGCAAATCATTTTGTTTTAAAAGCGGTAGCGATGACAGTAAACAAAAAGGTTTTTTGTCCAAACTTTTTGCGATTTGTGCCACTGGGCGATATGTATGCGGGTTTGGAATAAAGTGTTTTGGAAATCAGCGAAAGAATTTACGTGGGTTTGAAACAAGGAGTAAATATCCTTTCATTTAGAGTACGTAGGTATAATTGAGATAACTTTACTCGTACATATCACTTCGCTGTAGTTAATGAACATAAGTTAGAGATTAACATTAGTATAGCCTTATATAATGTTCTACCAAGTACATAATTATGTAAATACAAAAAAATACATAAGTAGTTTGATATTTGATTGATAAAAGTCAACCACTTTTTGTGTTTAATCTTACTAAACAAAAAAGCTGTTCTTAAAGCATACATTTTACTTACTGATTAGTTACAGTGGCTTACCTACCCGTGATATATTGACCACAACTTCTTTCAAAACCCACAACATTATGGTAGTATTGTTTGGTGATAATGTGACATTAGTGGCCAAGATCTTTTGTCTATTACCGGGATAAAAAAATAAAACGCGATTACAGCCGCAAAGTTACGCCAATAATGAGCTTTTTCCAAATTTCTTTAGCCACTGATCACGCCACAAACGCCCCACTGTGCACCGCGGTGCACTCGGGGCACAACGGACGCCTTTCATTTGTTTCAATAGAAACTCTCATTACCACAGATGAGCATGCTCTCCTCTTCGTATCTAAACCAAAATTTCAATGACATTTAACTCACCATCATTGGTTTACAACCGCATCGTGGCACACTGTGACTAATGCTTCACATGGGGTCCCAACAAAACACCAAAACCACGAAACCTGTAAACAATCGACTTATTTATTGTTTTACAGCGGCCATATAACTTCGTCACCCAAGAATAAGAGGCCAATAAGTTGTGAAATGCACCCGCAATAAAACCATCATGGACAGTGGGACGGTCGAGTCGTTGGTGGACAAAAAAGCGCAATGTGCGGTTTGAATAGATTCGGCACGCTCGGAGCGAAGCGAACGATTCAATAGGCTTTACACGCGTGATGAATGTGCGGAAGTCACATTTAAATCCCTTACAAGTTAATAATAACGATAAACACCGGTCCCCTGTTTAAACGAATGTTTCGCAACATTAGCCGCCATTTCGCGAAAGCTGCGCATACGCAATTTGATTGTACAAACATTAGATTAAATTCGTTTGTCAAAGTTATTTGTTGACTTTGATAGATGACTGCATTGATTTTGTTCTGCTTTGTATTGAGACTTGTTGACTTACGGATTTTGGGATAGGAAATATCGATGAAGACATCTTTTTTATATAAAACGTTTAGCAGATTTGATCTGACTTCAAATGTACAGAAGATTTTACTACTACTTGCCTTTAGATTGATTTTATAAATGGTATAGTACGAGTATGTATTACAATGTTAACGTTATATTAAATCCAAATAAATGTAAACTGCGGTAGCCATCACGATGATTATAGCATTGCTGAATACAACATTAAATATGTTATGTCATGCCATGAGAGAAGTGCCATTGTCACACATCTATTGAATACTGCAGATTGAGATAGTGATTATTCAGTTCTTAGGTCGGAGGAAATATCATTTTCTTTCACGTGCAGTCTTGTGGGTAAAGTTCAAAGCGTAAGAACCACGTACTTTCTCATACAATTACATAAATTGGCGCAGTCGCACATGTCCCATTTTTTCTTCCGAAGATTTATGAACATGCAAACAATAACTGCTGCAGATGTCATCCGTTGATTATTAATAATGGTAACGCCAACGTTTACCGCAGTAACCGCTTTGCAATAATAAACACATCCATGTGATAAATGATAATATTTTATGGCTTTCGCCCTCGATACGCGACGGTTGTGTCTCTATTTTGAGCAAGGACAATCACACTCAATTTTAAACCCTAGAAGTTGACAAATAGAGTATGTTTTTCGGTGAGGAATCCTGAGTGCTCTGCATTGAACATGGGGTGTATAAATCGCATTGATGTTGTTCAATCGCACGTAGCAAATTGTCGATATTCGCTCGAGTCATTAGCGGCGGCGTTTTTGTCCCGGCGCGGCACCGCTTCGCACACTGTGCGGCCTGCGTACACGCACGTTTGAGGCTTTTCTCAAAATTCACTCAAGTGTGGATTTGGTTTATGTGAGTCGTAAAGAATAGATTAAAAGTTGTTGGTATTAAATATGGGAAGTATTGTATAGAAATATTGTTAAAAGATGCCATTTTTAGATAACCAGTAAAGAAGCCCGCATGTCTACCTGAGTGAATTTGTTATTATAAATGTAACTGTACAAAAAGCTTAAGGAAGAACCTCTTCGAAAAAGCTCAAGTTGCTCTGTTATATAATATCCTACTTAACATAAGTACGTATTGATATGTAATCCAGATAGTGAAGCATTTTATAAGGCTTCCGTTTTATTTTTTCACAATCAACAGTATTTTTATCAAGACCCGAATGTAGAACATATTTATAAAATCCAAACGTGAAATTGCCGATTGAACATCAACATAAATCTCGATTGAATTGTAAAACCTTGTTCCCACATGTCCTGTGAATTGTAAACACGATCACGCTGTTTTTAAACGTCACCACGTTAAGTACAAACTTCTCTTAAAACTATCATCTGCTTCTCGACCATATGTCTTTGAGTATAAAGTCTGAAATCGCATGGCAAACGGTAAGCGGTAAGTTGGTAGTTGAACCACACAGTGGGTTGAATAAAAGACCCTCATTGAACACAATCGTGCCTAATATTTGTAGATAATATTGTTACAACACTGGGGAGAGTTGTGCTCATTTTATATGGGGCGGTGTCAATAAACATCTGCACATATGGACCATGGGGTGCATGAATGTACTAACGCGATTATTGCATTTGTACCCACAAAACGATCGAGGCTTATTTCCTAAAAATCTTTGGGGAGAACAAATATGTGTGTCAAATTCTGTCTTTAATCGAAAGAACCGATCAAACACTGAAATTATTGCTAAAAGGTCGTGTTTCCTAGATGGATTGAACGTTTTTAATCACGCATAAAACTGCAAACGGGAATGCATTCAATTTGTTTCAAGTACCGCAACACATAGTGTAACTGTGTTATTTTACTAAATCGTCTACACTGAGGCCACCCCGAAGATTTCTCTCCTAATCTCGAGGTAAAACAGCAGATTTTGTTCAGCTCCAGTCAAGTGAAACACTTGGAGCTTTCAAAATATCGGCATCAGCAAAGGTACAGACGCCGACGCAGAAAAAACCGATTAGTTTTTATTTTGTTTATGAATTGAAGTACTTTAAACGTATCTTGTTTGCGCTAGCCGTGCAATGGACTGTGCTAACTTTTCCATTAGCATTGTTGAAGAAATGCTTTGTCAATTTTGTTATTAAGTTACATTGAGCTGGAAAAAAATCTTTGCAAGCCATAGAACGTAATTTAGTAATTATGTTTTTTTTTTCGTTTTGGAACAATGTGTTTATTTTAACGTAATTTTTAGCTATATCATATTACATAAGTATACTAATAAATAACCAAATAACCGTACCGCTAGCAAAAAATCTTGAGGTACCTTTTTCACTTCGGATGGACCCCTATCCTATACACTTGAGTCATTTTACCCTTGGCTACCATCTTACGCAAATCTTGCAGACCCTACAAAAAATAGGCTCATCAATTTGGGGTAAAAACACCAATTAACCGCCATCGATAAGGGATAAACACGGCCGATGATTGGCGCCATGTTTTAGTAAAACGTTCGATGGCTAAAAAATACAGCCGCCACCCACGCGAGCACCTATCGTTGAAAAAGTTGAAAATGACATATTTGGAAGGTTCCGTAGACAAAACTTTTATAGCAAAACAGTCGGCACTGATCTAACGATATTGTCACGAAGGAAGGAAACATTTTGTTCTTCATGGACAATCCTGTAAACTGTTTCCCGGTCTGTAAAATTTAGAGGTTAATTTATTTGAATCAGAATCGGAAGTATATATTTCTGAAACATAGGCATATAACATAAAGAATATGACTAAGAATGATACACTATCGAATATCTGCAGGCTGTCTTTAAAATAACGCAAAGGGCAATCATAAGAGCCGTTTGCTACACAGCAAAAGCCTAAAATTACCATTCCTTCACAAAGGTTCAACTTCCAACTACCTCTCTTATCTAATTAATGTTGAACCCATTTATAACAGTTATCATTCTATGAAGCGGATCCCTAAAGGTCAGCCGTTGCGTCTAACCCGGCACTTAGCAAAACGGCCGGTTATCAGCCGCCACTCGCGACCTGGGTGGTGTCTCGAGTGGTACCACACTAGTGTCTCGTAAATCATGAGATTGTTAGATAGTCCTGTAATTGGGGTGCGGTTAACTAGCTTCTATAGTTATTGGTGAATTTTCAAGAGTTTGCAATATTAATGAACTTGTGGGATACTTATTTGTTAAATTCTGTGAAAGTGGCTATTAGCCACATAAGGTACATACATACAGTGATAATATGCTAGGCACGTCTGGTTGGTTTGTAATTAATACTATATCGATAGTTTCATCCATATTTTACCCATCGAACACTTACTTAGTACAGGTACTTAGTTTCTTGCGTGCTGAAGCACTGGTAGATTGAAAGCCGACCCCAACATAGTTGGGAAAAAGGCTCGGAGGATGATGACCTACTTACTTATTTTCTTTTACCCTTACAAATAAAAACATTAAACTATTTGCTTATCTCCATATATCCTCACTACGCTTTATTCCTATTCCTAATTAAATTATCTCCATAAACACAAAAGTCACAAAACAAGACGAATCTAAAAATATCGAAACAATTACACCGGAACAAATGACAGTTCCTCTCTCCTCTCGGGAGCTTCAAACCTATACAACAAATGACACGTGTAATATTTTCATGTCATTTGTCAACGGCACTTTGAAGGTAGGACCTCCCGGAGGAAATATTTGACTTCATCAATCCTCCATCAGTTTGTGTTAATGAGGGAGCATCGTTTCGGGAAGTATATCATGTTAATTATTAGCTTGATGGTAGTTGAATTAGTGCTGGCTAATTTGTTGATGTTAAGTGGTTTTGAACTTTGATGTTATTTTAAGGGGTTATTGTCAAAGGTATGGACCAATGGGTATCGGGTTGCCCGGGTAACTGGGTTGAGGGGATTCAATAGGCATTCGCTCCTTCTAAATAAAACATTGGTACTCAGCTGCATCCAGTTAGACTAGAAGCAGTCCTCAACATAGTTGGGAAAAGGCTAGGCAGATGATGATTGTCAAAGGTAAAGTAAACGATTTTAAAGAGATTTCAGTACTCAAGTTAGTTTCGTCTGGGATGCTTTCTTAATTCTTCCAATTCTGCTTATTTATGGTTTCATGATATAAATCTTACTTAACAATTTTCACTACACCAACATGGTTTAACAATCTTCTTCCCTTCGGAAGTACAGTCATGGCGCGCGCACTAATTAGCCGCGAGGTGCGCAAACGCAGACAAACGCTCCCCACCCCAGCCGTGCGAAGTAAGGAATGTTGATTGTCTCTGTCTATGCCTAACTGATAATTGTTATATTTAACCTTATTCCATATCTAGATAATATGATAGGGATTATATTGTAATTATTATGATATGGTTCTGTGTGGTGGTATTTCCGGAGATAATGAGTCTGTGTGTATTTTTAGAAAAGTAATATTTTCCTGCTTAGATAAAGTGCTCTGTGATATAGTATTGACTGTCTGGGTTTCATCAGCTACAGATATGATAATTATGATTTATGTTAACATGGTAAATTGTTATGCTTGCGATTATGCCCATGCCTTTTTTATTATGAGGGTTCTTTCTTATTCCATATCACTTAAAACATAGCTATTTATATTAAACTTGAGAGATTTCATATGTGGCAAATATTGCCTTTCATACCAACACAGCTGCATTCGACCACCAAAAAGGCTGTTACCAAGTTAATGATTAACAGAAACTTCAGCCAGCCTTTTAACTAAAATAATATCAGTTTCAGGTGGTCCTCGAGTGTCGGAGTAACAAATTGGCGGCAATTCCCAGCAGTCGGCGAAGCGGGACCCGACTCATTAGTGTGGATAACTATGTGGTATGTGTGAAGAATTTGGGATTGACGCCCAGCGGTAGGCGGTAAGGAACTGCTTAATAGATAGTTGAGAATTTTGTTAATAGTGCTGTTAGTTTTTTTCCTGATCTAAGGTCGGTCTAACATTTGTAAGTTTTGCTCACAACTTGCGATATATGTATTTACAAATGTAAAATCACTTTGTAAGTCGCTTATAACAAAGTCTTAGAACATACGGAACTTACATAAAGTAGCGGTAATATAGTGTTAGGAAGTATTTATGAAGACGGAGTAGAAAGGAAGAATACATAGATACACATAGTCTTAGTCCAAAATAAATAAGAGCTTTGTCTTAATTGGCCAGTTAGGTAACAAAGAGAGTGTGGATTATATTACGTGATAAATAACATAGTCTTTTAAGTTGATTAAACTGAAACACCAGTTCATTGTAATAATGTTATGAAACAACAAAATGATCTGGCTGGAGCATGAAGAAGAGGTAGCATAAAAAATAGAAAACTTTTACAAGTAATAATACCTAACCAAGTTATGTAAGAAATCAGCATGAGACTTGGTAATGACTTTATGTCTGAAATTATTTTCATGTAATTGTATCAGCACCAAGTTCACAATAAGCAAAAAAGTATTTCTCTCTATTTCCGTATTCTAATTACTCCTAACATACCAACCCTGGGTGGGTTTGTCACATTCCTAGCAAGGCTGCGATTAATAAATATTAAAGATGAGAGGGACCGCCGAGAAGGAAGCATGTCACAGTTCACACCCGGAGCTGCCGGGTTTTGTTTAGCTCATTATGGTTACTAATTATGTTGGCTGGGTTACAGGAATGGTGAAAAGTTAAGCTATATGGTGCTATATAGAAGGTACAATTTGCTTGTGTTGGTGGCAATTTTTTTATGAAACTGAAGGTAATAAAAATAAAACACGTAATTAAACAATAATAAATGCGTTATTTAGTAAATGCTGTGATATATGTAGTCAAGTTTATTATAGTTTTTCTCAAAATTATCTGGACACAGGGCGACTTTACTGTTCCGACTTCTTTCTTTAATTAATAAAAAAAATATTAACACCTGACTAACCACACATATACTTAAGAAACAACTTCAAAATACCCTCTAACAGAGAAATATAACAAAAAAAATCATATCACTCATCTACAAACGAGATGAAATGAAAAGTGTCTCAAACCCGACAAAGACACAAGAGCGGCCACATTTGTACGTTTATCAGCAAATAGTTATAGTCCCGATGACAGTCGCAGGCGCACGCTGACGACGTAATTAAGTCTTCGTGGGTGGCGAGCTGGCCAATTAGGAGATGTCGTCGAGGGATGCCGGGGTGAAGCGGTGAGGGGTAGGGGAATATTTCAGAGATGTGTAAAGAGGTTTTGTGTGAGGAATAGTTGTGAATGATCTTTGCGATTTTTTTGTAAGTTGCTGAATTTAAGGTTTTGATTGATTTGTGCAAAATTCTAACTGTACCTACTTATTATCTCTGGATTGAACTTTAAATAAAAATATATTCGTAAGTTATTATTGAGTTAGTAAGGCCTATGATATATAAGATTTTATATAATTAGATCAGAAACATTGTTTTTACATTCCATGCATACATACAAGTTTGATAAAAATACCTACATGAAATCACCAACTCACATTCAAGACTCGTAAATAAACACAAATATATCTCCAAGTTTACCTACAATTACATTTCAAAGTGTCTAACTACAATATGACATTACCGCGGTAAGCTGTACTTAAGACGAGCCGACCGAGTGTCCAACTGACTCCTTTGAGCACCAGTGAGGGGTGAAAACGGTCACCATCCCTCTAAGGACATACAAAAGGTAACACTGTCCGCCACGGTACATTACACATTGTTTATTTTGCTATCTTTTTAAATCTTTAAGTTCTTTCTTTCTTTGAGAGAAATGTAATCGAGAAAGTTGTGTTTTGTTTACAAAGGTCTTTTGAAGGTGGATCTATTTGTTTGGTGAAAGTGGAAATAAATAAATGTGTCATTATTTGACATTTTGCATTTGCATTCGTATTTCTTAAGATTTTTACAGTAATAGAGGTATTAAGTAATATTTTTCCTACTAAATTAAATTGTAAAAACATAACCCTTCTTGGCAGTCGGGTATAAATAAAGAATGGTTTCCTTATCGCCTAGACTCAGTAATCGCAACTGTAATAAATTAGCTTTCAGACAGTTATATTTCCCAAGTTTCCATCGTTAGAATTTACTTATTTAAATATTATTAAAGCTTCAAGACATTCATTCAAGTTTCAAAGATCTACGTTATGAAATAAGCCCCCCGTAATCTAAGGGACCTCCTAATTGATACTCTTTAGCGCGCGGAGGGCGAGAGGGCTCAGCTGCTGACATTATGCCAATCTGAGCTTCTCTTCAATATTGTGCCAATTTTGCTCAACGATAGCTTTTCATAAGAGTTTATTTGTATTCTCTGAACGAGGAAATATGTCGTACTTAGGTATTTATTGGGTTTTTGGCACAGGTGTGCCTGTAAATGCGTTAATCACGCGTTATTTATGATATCATTTGTAATATGAACTCGGGAAAATCTAAACTCGATAATGCCGTGGTTTATTACAACAGGAACATTCAACAACGTTAACATTTTAATTGTCTTTGTTGTGCCAAATGTACAGTTGCGTAATTTGTAAAGGGTACTTTTCTCTTTGTCGTCAATTGAAACAAATCTGTTTTTAAAAGGAAAAGCGTCTTCATCAGTTAATAGTTTGAGGAATTTGAGTGTATAGGAACAATTAATTGAAGAATACACGTACATAAACATGTGTTAGTATGTTAATAATTTTTGTAAAAATTGCTATTATGTCTCAAAAACTGTTCTAAACTTTTTTTGCAGCTTTAACAAGATCACTTCGGCAATATTATTACGGTGACTTCGGCAAGCTTAAAAGTTAAAGCCATATTTATCAACAACATCATAATTACTAGAAAAACAGTTTAAGTTAACCATAAACCACCAAAAGGAAATCATCATAAAATAAAGCTATGTTCAAAAGGCATTTTAAGAGCGATTTCTTTCAATAGTTTCCCTTGGCCCGTTCCGCCGTGAGCGCCAAGTGTTGGCAGATGCGCTTGCGTCGGTCACAGTGCAGTGTGTCACGGATGTCGACACGTGGTAGGAATTAGTTGTGACATTTGTCATAGTTTGACACGTTCGAATACAAGTATTTGGATTGGTTGGATGTAGGAGGAGGAACTTGGTGTGTGTTCGCTCTGTTGATTAAAAACAGATACCTATGTTGCTAATTCGTTACATAGGCTTAAAGACTAAAATTGAAGACGGAAAATACAATTTACACTTGCTTAATGTTAAAGACAATAGGCATCGGAAAATGACACGACACCATGATTAATTTTATTATATTTAGAGGGTATAATCAAGAACGGAAATAAACTTAGTTAAGTTGCAATGATTAGGCCATAACCTTTCAATCATGTAACAATCAAAGCAAGCGATTAAATAACTCAATCATTCCTTTGCTTACAAAGTGGGATATTAATTAAAAGTGCAGATAACTTAATAAAGCCGGTTCGTAATGAAAACATCTCGGTCGGCATTCTGCACGGCTGTCGAGATAATCTGCTGGTGTGAACGCCTTCTTTAACGGGCACTCGATTGTCTTATTTCTTAGCTGTTTTATAATCATGAAATTTTGATGGGGTCGTGGTATTTGTATATGGATCTCTGAAATAGGCGAATACTGAAAAAAAAGCACTTTGCGCGAGTTAAACAATAAGTCGCGTTCGAAAATTCGGCAAGTTCGAGAGCTAAATTGAGACACTCTTTTTTTAAGTCGGTTCAAATGGAACATAAACAGTAAACTACGCGTCCATAGTTAGTCCGAATACCGCGAAACTCAGAAATGGTTAACAATGAAATAAGTCAAACTCGAATGACATATTTTATATTATGTTGCCTTGCAATAGTATCTGTCCTAATTTATAAAGATTTTTTCTATCACACCACAATTTTCCTTACTTTAACATCAAACAATTACGTTCTAGAATTCACCTCCACTAAAAACCACATACCCTACCTTTATAAACATTACTATTAACACAACAAAAGCCGTCAAACGCGCCGAAACTATACAACACCCGAAATTACAGTCTTCGAACAAAGCAGACATATTATAATATAATATTATTCTATTCCGCAGAGCCTCCGATACGGTTACCCACCATTATCTTGTCCACGGCCGTGTATTTGTTTAATTAATTCCAACAAAGAAACCGCTGTGTTTCCAAATTATTTACTCTGTTCTGTAGGGAAGTGTGAAGGTTTATGTAAGGAGATCTACATAGAATATGTATGTTGATAATATGCCGACTGTGTGTGTGTGTTAATTTTCACACAAAATCTTCTAAGCTGTCCCTAAGTGCCTTTTCAGAACTTTACTGTTGATAACTAAAGATGTTAATCTTTAGATAAGTAGGAATTACATGGCTTCAGGACAATAAACATGGCATAAACGAATGCTCAAGCAATAGAAATAAAAGTTATTTCTGCCATGTATACTTACAGATATTTTGAGACTCCTAATTCTGCTATTAAAGTGAAATTCAACCTACAAACCCTTCAAACTACCGAATTGTCGCCCTAATTGCCTATTTACGATCAGAAACTAATTTAATAACCCGCCAGTGTTAGCCACGTTACCCCCGCGAGCACAGGTGCGCGGGCGCAGAGAGCGCGAATAGTTGGGCGCGCAGCAATTATCTGCAGATTACACCTTCTACCGCTACCGGCTTATTAGTGCCGATGACGTGGTCAGAATACATAGAGTAGGTTACTTGTAGATGGGTCAATCTTTATAAAATTATAGATTATCGTCTTTTCTTTCCTCTATTTGGTAGATCTTCTGTTATCTTCCTCCTGCTTTATTTGCCTGCCTCTACCCTTTGCGACTCTAGTAGGTGTAACTTTTTAATCTAAGGTTTAATTAAATAGGTTTTCTTTATACTCTTCTGCTTTGGATCCTGCTCTGCCTTTATGAATGTATCTCAAGTTAAGACAAGCTTACTAGTTGACTGCAATGTATATTTTCTGTTGCATAAACCAAAGCACTAACAATATCATTGCACACACCGAGTGTATCTATCTGAGTAAAGAGTTTAGCTAATCACAAATTTACAAAGTTCACGCCCGTTCCTCTGAGGGTCCTCCCAACTTTAGGCACAATCTAACACCGCCCTCCCCACCGTCGGTCTTACACCCTGTCATTACGAACCGCGGCGTATAATACACATATCAACTTCACACGGGCCGCACAATGGCGAAACAATGGCGTTTTGTTAAGTAATAACGCGGTAGTCACTCTTAGTGACGTGGCGGTATGGTGGGGTAGCTAGACGTATGTTTAAGTTTGGTTAAGTTGGCTTCAAGCTATATTGCAATGAAAATAGGTACATTTTGTTGGTGTAAAACTCGTAGTGCTGTCTTTAGCTTCAGTATATTTTTGGTAATCCAGCTAAGAGTTTTCAAAGAATCGTATCTATTCACATCTATTCGTATCATTCTTTCGATGATAGGATCCAAACTTTATGTTTCATAGCTTATTATTACTCAGTAACCAACTATTTGTTCATACCATTCACCCGAGCTTATTAAGTTCTCCAACCCTTTGTGAAATCTCGGATCTTATTATGAGCAAACCAATACTTTTGCCTAATCCCGCCGCCTTGACTGTCATCACTTAGAACCTTTCCAAACATATCCATATCTGTTTACGTGTTAAAGGATTAAAGAAAGTGAAAACAGCGATGACAATGTGCACAATGGCTGGTTATTACTGACAATAATAGATAATAGAGTTGCGACGGACCACAGGCGCGGCCCACCCGCGCTGTTCGCTAACTCATCTGTCTGAAAGTGAACGTGCTGAAAAAACTCTTCAAGACATCAAAACTAATCGCCGACGGATTAGACGACACGGATTTTCGATTCGCGACACCCATACAAACAATTTCAAACCCTACGACAAGAAGAATGGAGTCAATAATCCAAGAACGATGGTCTAAGTCTAAGCAACACAATTTTGCGCTTCTTGAAAGTTGTAACCTTTCTATCCCAAAGCCTGAAGGTTGTGTTTCGCCTGGCTGACACAAAGGGCTGGTCCTCCAACTAATGCTTGTCAATATACGTCACATTGACAAAGCGACTGCTTATTTATTCATAGCAGATTATTGAGCGAGGATTATTTGGGCATGGAAAGGACAAAGTCGGCAAACACGGACTTTAAGACATTATTTGGGGTCCATTTTGTGTCCGGATGATCTCGTTTCGCTTAACTTGGATAATTGTTGTAATGTAAATTGTTCATGCTGATTGAGTTCCGAGCTGAATAGGTTTTGTCGTAAGCACTTGAGATTTGAGACCACCATGAAATGTGTTGTATGGTGAAGTTTCAGCTGTCAGGACAATCGTATGAATGTGTTAATGGGACACGCGGCTGTTTCTAATGGCTGTTTAGCGGGGATATCTTCTGCTTGGATGTGTTTCTATACGGCGGAAGATTATTGGTACCTATCTATTGATATATTTTACATTATTAAAGGCATTTTTAGATGCATAAGGCTTCACTTCTAGTCCCCATACATCGCGATCAAGTATTGTGTATAAAAAATGTGTAGAAGTTTAGTGTGGCCGCGAAAGTTTACCCCTTATCCGAAAATGCACTGGCATAATCATCATTAAGTTGACAATGAATTCTATATTATCTTACATCAACTTACATATATTTTAACAATCCACTTTCTTTATTCGAATCGGATAATTCTATTGCATCCCACTAATGACTGTCAGCACATAACTTAAGTTCATTTGCTATAAGAATGAAAAAGCAACGCGTTCGACTCAGGCACATTATTTATAAATAAGTTTTAACGTTCCACGGTATAATTGGAAGCGACACTGGGTATGCGTTTAAATTTTAATAATAAGCACAATAACATATTAATTTTTCTTGTCAAATGTAACGCGAGATGATAATCTTGGGCCGTGGGTGTGGTGGGGACTCCATGGTTTTGGGACTTTTAGGATAAAGGTGTGAACTTATCCAGCTTAGAACTGAATCATATTCTGTCTAATGTTACAAGAGACTTTAGGCATTTGTAAATCGAAGGAACTAATAGTATCTACTTATGAAACTAAATTATGAGATAAAATTTTGGAATGAGCTGTCACTATTTTTTTGCATTGTTTTTAAGAAAGAGAAATATCCTTTAAGTAAGTTGTTGTTTTAAGAGTTGTGGTTTTCAATGAAAGTAGACTTCCCATTTAACTAGATCCTACTTGTTAAATATATTAAAAGATTTAAATCGTCCTCAAGTGGATGCATTCCATTAGTAAGCTAGCTTTAGATTATGGTTGACGGATTAATAAAAAAGCTGTTTAGCGTAAAAAACCGACTCTTGAATGTCAAACAGATTATAAAGGATTAAGAGATAAATGTAATCAATAGTTGCAGTCGCTGGAATTGCTGAACTATCTCAGTTAAGCTGAGGACCGTTAGTTTGTTTAAATTCTTGAGGCTTTTTATTTATTTATTCGATTTTTCATATCTGTGGATTATCTGGAGAGTTTTTAGAATTCCTTGAAGAGTTTTTAGTAAATATTTAAATCCATGAACGCTAAAAGACATTAACATTAACAATCCTTTATTCTCTTCATAAGATGTGCTTGAAAGGTAAGTTAATAATTTCTGCATCTTAATAAGTTGAAGAAAGATATGAGAAATATTTTAATTAATTTTAACGGCCAAGGTTTTATTATTTCTTTTTAGTTTTATCAGTACAAGTTTTATTTTCTTCAGTACTTCTACTTATTAGTGCAATAATTCCAAGCGACAATACTAACTTTGTCCTGTACTGTTACATAGCATGGTCACCTGAGTCGGCACATCAAAGCCGCGCGGTCGCGGGCGACACAACATGATTACGATAATCGCGGCGCGCTGTCCTCGCCTCGCCTCGCTTTATATAAATTGTCTGCAAGCTGGATATTCATGGTCAGACTATTTTTATGATTTTCAAAAACTATGTTATTTACTGGTTAATCGGAAAATCTAGGCTTAATCAAAGAGTAGGTGTCTAATGCCGAATTCCCACCAGGAAAGATTACGGCGCAGTAATTTTACAAGTCTAAGTTATATTGATCTTTTCATTCTTGCTTTATTTAGGCCTGAAATAACAACTCATGTACCAGCCCTTCGTACTTTCAATAGTTTACTGTAATATAAGTCATTATAAGGCATAAGTCCTTTATGTAATACTAGCGACCTGCTCCGGCTTCGCACGGGGTAACAGTATTTCCCCACTATTTAATGTATGTTATTATACATATAAACCTTCCTCTTTAATCACTCTATCTATTGAAAAAACCGCATCAAAATCATAGGGACAGAAAAAGCGACTTTGTTTTATACTGTGTAGTGAAGTGAGCTAAATAAATTATTCTTATCCAAAAACTGAAGTTATAAAATCTTGAATTTCAGCCCACTGTAAGCAAATGCATGATTCACTCATCTAATCATATTTTATGAACTAAAGCGAAAATGATCTTTCCTGTCGCACCATGAACAGCGCGCCTTACCAATCCGTGACGCTTTTATAAAACTGTTCTTTATGCGTTTTATGGCGATTGAAATTAAGATGTTCTAATGTGAAGCTGGGTCATGGACCATCGGATTATATTCATTGCACACACCTACTTAAAATGTTACCAGCTTTTCAAATGTATAATTATTATACCGTGTGACCAGTATATTTTGACCTACAGTAGTAAGAAGCTTTAGTCAGTTTGACGTCTTATTGACGTTTGTCAATCTGACAGATGTCAATTAGCTATACTAACTTCTTTACTCCACTTTTAACTAATCGATCGTTTTCATAATATTATATTTTTATGTCTAATGTAGTAGTCGTTAAACGGAACTTATTATAAGTGTAGTAGAATTCTGGTTTTGGTAAGATAGTTTTAATAATGATTTTTGTAACGTGGGATAGTTGTGCCGTTACTTAACTTTTGCTGGGAACTCTGATGCGGATGGAATTTTGAATATTGAAACTACATATTTCATTGATGAAACCAATTCTATTGAATTTTAATTCACAACTCTGATATTCGTTGAAAAAGTTCTCAATATTGAATAGCACAACTGTAGCTTTTACCGTTTCCAGTGATCATCTTATTCAATTAGATACCTTTTGTGGGAAAATTGTGAAGTAGATCGTCAATAATTTTTCACTTCCCTTTCACTGATGATTTTAAAAACGAAAGTTGATAAAAAACATATCGCAAGAAATCTTTTTAATAACATTTTTCTACTTTTTTAAAGCAAGCTTATTGAAGCTTTATTAACTAATATTGTACGGTCGACCAGTTTCCCGGTCTCTCACACTTTTTACCAACAATGCGACACGACACAAAAATATTCGGACGCGCGCACAATGGCGACGTGACATGCGCAGTGACACCCCACTCACCCATCACGTGACACTCACACATCAATGACAACTAATTTCTTACGGTGCATCGCGTTCACTGAATACCACTACTTATTATAAAAATCTATATCAGCCTGTATAATGTCATGACTCGACCAAGCAAATTTGAACCGTATATCTTCAGAAATAAGGTGGAGTTTTGATTGATGTGAAAAATGTAGGGTGACAATAATTTTGACTTCCGCACGGACAGATTTACCCACACATTAGCGGTGTAGCGAATATTTTGAATGAGATTTAAGTACATTATGTTAGGAAGGAGTTATTGCTCGCTTGATAAGGGTCGATTGGATATAAATGGTAATTTTTGTTAAAATAAATTCTATGAAGTGGTTCATTTTGAAGTTACATTTTCCGGTTTTTGATGGTACGACTAGAAATATTTATGTTATTCGTTCTTATTCATTTGATTGTCAACGTCATACTATGCTGTTTTATTTTACGTGACACTGCATTTATTTTCTTAGGGAATTTAAATTATTTTTATTTATTTATCGACGTATTTACTTACTTATTTAAAGAATAATATTAATCAATAAATATAAATTATAATGTGACACCGTAATTTTGATGGATTATGTTTTGAATAAAAAAAGCTCTGTTGATTACTTAATAACAATTAGTGGTAATTTTATTGTAATATATTCATTAAATATTGGTTCAACATTATACTGTATTTCTTCTATAATCAGCGTTGCAATATAAATCGATAGTTCAAGGCAACAATGGCCGACAGCAAATGCATTCAATTATATCCGTAGAACTAGTTATTTTCATGTAGATTAGTTTCAAAGACAAATACGATCAAATTATACAGGCTAAGGTAAATATAGGTAATGGCATAGCTGTTTTTCTTTCTTGCTTATTTAAAAGTTCTCAACGTATCTTATTTAAGCATAAAACTTAGTGATCGTGGAATTCCGAAAGATTAGCTTTTTGTCTATCATTACAATTCAGTAAAAAAAATTATCATCAGTTAGGATAATTTGTTAGTTTTCAAAAGTATCTAATTTAGTGCAAATGGTATGATAAAGTATCGTAGTTTCTTAATCCACCATATTGCTGCTATTCCAGAGCAACAAACAAAAATTACATATATGTACATATCAAAAATTATTTCAAAACCATTTATTGCATTCAGATTCAAATCGCAAACAACTATTTCCATAATTTGAAACAATATAAAACCGAAACGTTTTTCAAAATGTCTTCCATAACATTAAATCTGTTTAAAGCTTACTTGTAAGCATGTGTGCAAACATAATTCGATCTACATTCGACTAGTGCCGCGGCCCGACGTCGCTCGACATAGGGAGAGTACAATAGGGCTAATTGTTGATGGATGTGGTACATGTTTAAGCAGAGGAGACAGCGGTTTCTTTTAATTTTATCAAAAAAATCTGAAAGAAATAAAAAGGGTTTTGCCAAATTCACACGCAGGTGCAAAAATTTTATCTTCCTTGAGGTTCCGTTTGTTTGAATGTTTCGATTTTCGAGATTTTCTTGGGAATCCTTTCTGGGTTATCTACTTTAAATTCTGTGGGCTATAATCTTCCGAGTTAGTTACTTCTAAAGAAGAGTTAGTTATTCAATAATGCACACTTGATAGTGCATCTCAGTAGGCATATGCCGGTTAATTTTCACAAAAATATAGGTACAGTCAAATATAAACATTTCCAGTACCCAAACGCCAATACTTTTACCTTGGACCCCATCAAAATTCGGCTACATGATCCCTCACGGCTCAAATAAAACATTTATAAATATTTGCTGCTTTATTATTGGCTGTGACGTCAGTCGTGTCAGTTGACGCGGGGTGCGTATGCGCAGCTCAAAGTACCAGGCCCCGCGCTAATGTTGTAATTTATGTCCGCTTTAGATTGATATAATTTTTACTATTATGTTTCTATTGTATTATTTGGAACGACTTTGTTATGTGGTGGATTAAAAAAACGGGTGTGTAAAAAATTGTGGACGGCTAGTTTGCTTGTTAAATATATATATTTTATGCATTATATCTTTATAGACAGAATGTATATTCAAGAACACGATGAGATGATACTGCCTCATTTGTGTACAAAACGTTTTCACAGCATTGCATTTTCAGTCTGTCATTTACAAAAGTTTTAACAAATTCTGTAAATAAATGACAAGTTAGTCATCCTCAAGGTTACAAAATATCCCACTCATTAAACCGAAGAATAAAAGATATAAACTTGTAATATAAATCTTTACCCACCCAAAACAAAAATGTGAAAGACTGCCAAGTTCGATAATATGGGAATGCTTCGCCTATAAAAGAAGTGAGATCTGAATAAGTACCAAGTTCCATACACATACCTCAGTTAAAAATAGTTACTTTTTAATGATGTTACTTGGCAAGTTTTCATACACCTTGTTATAAACCTACTAAACGCAATGAATCAAGTATTTAATTTTCTATTAAAACTTGCCAAGTAATCATCATTAAAAAGTAACTATTTTTAACTGAGGTATGTGTATGGAACTTGGTACTTATTCAGATCTCACTTCTTTTATAGGCGAAGCATTCCCATATTATCGAACTTGGCAGTCTTTCACATTTTTGTTTTGGGTGGGATTTCATTTATTTTTGTAAGGTTGTTTATTTTATTTTTTTCTTATGATGAAGTTAGTTAAAGAAATGTCTCATTAAACTATCTTTTAGATTTTTTAATATGCACTATGTTTCTTACAAAGAAATGAACTATATTAACTATGACTAGATTTACCAACTGACTGACATGACATGTTATCATATATTATGTTCGTGGATCAAAGTTACACATTCGTTATTTTCGAAAGTGATTCACACTTGGCCGTTTTCAGATTTTTACTTTACTTTGACTAAATTCAAACCTTTGTACCATTCGAAGCTATATTATATAAATATAGATAAATTTAGTTCGTTTTAGTTCCTTAGGGGTATAAATTTACACCGGGTATAAAACACCTTCATTATTTTGAAACCGACTCACACTTGGCCATTTTCAGATTTTTCCCTTTACCTTGACATAAAGACCTACCTCCATGCCAAATTTCAAGTCAATACGACCATTGGAAGTGGTCTAGGTTTTTGATGAGTGAGTCAGTGAATCAGTGAATCAGTGAATCAGTGAATAAGTGAATAAGTCAGTGAGTGTATAGTAAAAATAGCGATTTTCTGACGTCAATATCTCAAGACCTACAATAGGTATATTAATGAAATTTTGTATTTTAGATAAGTGAGGGGGTCTCAACAGATACTAGAAATTTGATATGCGTAAATAAAATAGATTTTGAGTTACAGGGGGGTCAAATTTGGCCCGAAATGGTTCGTGTAATATAACCCACGGCCGGTGTGTCGCCTTTTTTGCTCGAACTTGGCGGATACACTGCCGTGTGTCTAGATAATAACATCAACTTAGCCGTCAGGAGTAATTTCATCCCACACTACGAGTTACTAGAACGACTCAATCAAAACTGATTCGATAATATAATATAACTAATGAAAGGCAATTAACGAACAATTTATGGAATTACTCGATTTTAATGTTTTACCAATCGATTTTGACAGTTTTTATCGATTATTTTAATTGAATTAATTAAATTAACGAGTTGCGTTTATGGTTAGTTGATGAGATCGGCTTGAATGTTTATAGTTTGTAGTTAGCGAGTTTCGACTGTAAAACGATGCAACGGACATGTTTCACAATTTAGTTTTTTTGTGGTCACCCTATTTCCTATATATTTTTTTGTTTATTTGACTGACAGTAGTATATGAATTGTACCAGTCATATACTTCTGTTTGCATAAGTAAAATCACACACATTATTAATACCTACAGGCAAAACATGGAATAATTAAACATCCGTATCAAAACCTCTACCTAAAACTAGTTCCAACTAAATTCAGACATATTAAAACATGTCAAAACATATTTATAAAAAACGCCGTCGTTCCTACATTTATTCATTAGACACGCCATAGCTTTGCTTCTATAAAATTCAAAATAACCACCGTACACCATATTTTTAACGTTAGTTACGGTTATTGTTAAAAAAGAATAAAAAAACATTGTGTCAATGTGTGTGTGAGTCGATTGTGTAGAAAATTCTGCGCGCGCATGTGGGGACGCAAGATGGCGACCAAATCATATTTCAAAACGGGTGAAATCTTTTGTTATTAATGAAATAAAAATAATTCAAAAGTGTAACTATGTGGGGTTGCCGCCCTTTGGGCCGGGAGCCATGTTGACTAACATTGCCAGCGTGACTAACTTCGTGTTTGAAGGTAACGTAATTATTGTTGATTTGTAGGTCAATATTTAAGTATGAATTTCAAATATTAAGGTCGTTTTTTGCAAGAAAAGAAAGAGAAAAGATCGCAAATATTTAGGGTCAAATATTTTCCTCAATTAATACGTTTTATTTAGCCTGTACCTGAGCCCTTTGATTTCACTCGCTTTGATGCCTTACGGCCCTTTCACACGGCAGTCCAGTTTTTTGCAGGATACCGTTTTTTGCAGGATCCCGTTTGATCGCAAAATATATTATATGCTAGTGTTCACACAAGCAAACCGCATGCAGGATCCTGCAAAATGCTGTTTCCGTCGATTTGAAACTGGATCGTTCGTCCAGTAAAAAGCGGGAATCCTGCAAAAACGGACGCTGTGTTCACACGTAGTTCAGTTTTGCAGGATACAGTAAAATGCTGGTCCCGCAAAACTGGATTGCCGTGTGAAAGGGCTGTTAGATGTTGGCTCAAAGGATCAAACACCAAAATACGGAGATAATTTGACTCTACATCTATTTCATTTAAGATAGGACATAAAATAAGTATTTCTATAGTATTTGGAAAATATTTTGAAGCTCTCAATTCCGTAATCACCTCCGTATTTAGAATCTATTTTGTTTCCTTTTGAGACAAATCCTTGTCACGTTTCGTTTGTTGGTTTAGTCTATTTAAAACAAACTCGTGTGACCGAAGCTAGGAGATTAGATCTGGATTACTAAAGATTACTGTTGTTTAATGAGCTCAGATAGATTAGAAGAATTTCACAGATATAGGAGAGTTTTTAGTTAAAGGAAAGATCATAGGAGGAGTCTTAAGTTCAGCAATAGAAGGCATTAGGCCAATAAGAGGATGATGAGCGCTTTTAAGTAGAGTATATGTAATGTTGATTTTCTAAAAAACCTCTAAAATCTTAGATCAATGCCAAGAATCAGATTAGTACAATGTTCCCGAATATTTGTCAGTAGCAGTCGTTGAGATAATTCTAAGAGACCAACGGGTGGACTTGAGAAGTCTATCTCGGGTTTGTTAGGTGATTAAAAATTGCAACTCACTCGATAAGAAGAAAAATGCCAAGAAGACAAAAAATATCATGATTCTAGTAAATTGAGTCGTTAACAGTCCACACTGTGTGGTTTCGTCCCATGCCGCATAAAAGTAAAATTCCATCTTTCGCGACACAGCCGTGAAATCGAAACACCCTTCGTGCATCCCCAGTCAAAGGCGGCATTTTTGTAATCACCAAACAAATAAAACCTCTAATATACATTTTGATGTTTTTATAAACATAAAACATAATTTATTACGCGAACGCGACCAGGTATTGTCGGCAACCCTTAACGAAATGCGGCATGATTTACGATTTATGAAACAAGTTTAGTTTTTGCGGATCCTGCGAACTATCTTTGCCTTTGATAGTTTGATATAGGGTTGAATTTGGTTTATCAGGGTTGGATTTTTAAGTTTGTGTGCGGTATTTGACTTTATTTATCTATTATTATGGGCTTTGTCGTCGCTCCCACAGTTCGTCGGCAGATTTGAGCGCACCAGCGTGGCGAATGTGAGGTCTCAATTTGTAGTCATTGTCTGTGTACAATGACGTACGTATGTGTGTTATGTGCCGATTATTTCCTGTATATTCAGTTGTCTGGTAATGGCTTTATCTATGGCTTCACGGTTGTTTTCTTTAGGGGATGAAATTTGGTCGAATTTGCTAGGGTATCATTGGGAATTCGTTTTGGTGTGAAAATCTGAGAGTAAATAGCTAAACAGTCATTAAATCTTTTTTTGTTTTACACTTTGAACGGGAAAAAACCCCTAATTCAAAAAAATCACTCTGTCCATCTTCTTCAAATCAACATTTAGGTACCTCAAGAGCATCTCGCCAAAATCCAAAACTGCTTCAAAAATGTCCAATATTGATTTGCCACCAAGACAACTTTCAGAGACATCCACACCATCATTTGAACCACTTACAACCATGGGAACGGTCTCCAACAGCGCCGAACCATTCCCGCCCTCCATGATATCAATACGTAAGGAAGCTTCATCATCGAAGACCACAGTTTTATTGAAGTCGGAAGCTTGGTAATGGCTGCCAGTTCCCTCATGATGTTGTTAGTTTGTATTACAATAGATATAAATGAGTGACGATTTATTGGGTCGTGTGTTGTTCTACAAATATTATATGTTTGGGGTGATGTGTGATTTGTAGTTTCAAGTTTAGGTCGGTTTTTGGTATGGACTTAGGGCATTTGGTTTGCGAAGTTTCTTAACTGTTATTGGCGCTTTAGGAGATTTTTCAATTGGGTTCTTGTATTTTTCGCTACAAGACGGCCATTTACTTGAAGATTTTCTAAGAT
Organism: Helicoverpa zea x Helicoverpa armigera; assembly: GCA_033682625.1. Classification (NCBI taxonomy): domain Eukaryota; kingdom Metazoa; phylum Arthropoda; class Insecta; order Lepidoptera; family Noctuidae; genus Helicoverpa; species Helicoverpa zea x Helicoverpa armigera. The sequence goes on along the minus strand of JAWIIS010000038.1, from coordinate 382,133 downwards.
ATTTTTTCCAACATGGTACTTACAATTTTTTAAGTCTCATAAAATTCCGGGTTACATACTTATGTGTGGAATTCAAATTGCATAGTCAATCCATAGGTACCATACTGCTAAGTACTACCAAGAACAAAGTTGCCATTGTTTCCTTAACAAAACCGCTGTATCTCACGCTGTTTCCACAAAGATGTAACTGTTTATGTAGCTATGAAGTCATAGCTACATAAACAGTTATACCTGTCTTTAACTACTGGGTACACTTCTGTTTACCCCATAAGCGGGTCGGCCGAATTCCATTCTAATTCAATTTAAATGACGCCCGGCTGATGGCTGACGGCCGATGGCTGACTGAAGAGTATCTTAATTGTTGCGGCTATCGACGTAACGAGCTACTGCCACTCACTGCTTTGCTTTTGTGGCTGGTCTAAGTTTGGAGAGGAAGCGGGTCTCTCGGAGTTAAATAAATTCCCTCCTCTAAAGTAAGCCCTTTGATGCCTCGGCAATGTGCAGTGGTGTTTTGTTAGTAAAAGAATATTATCAACTCATAAGTAGCTTATTTTGAAGGGGCAAAATTATTTTATGAGATCAGCATATTATATTGTTTCAGTTTTAGTAAAGTATTCTAGATACTTAGTGTCCTAAGACCATCCAGCTATCTTCATAATATCACGTTTATTAAAAGTTGCTGTTAACTTTCATAATTTCGACACTTTATTAGTAGTTCTACCAGTAGTAACTACTTATACATTATCCTTTTGACAAGAATAATCTCTATTCTCTCGTCGCTTAAATGGTTTGAGTGTGACGTGTTCCCTTATCTAACAGTTTCTATTAGAAAACAAACGCGTATGATTTGCATGAAGCACGTATTAACAGTTCGTTAACAAACTGTATCGTAAATATTTTGCCGTTGGGCAACGCGCCTTATCTGTGTCGTTATGTCTTTCTCCATTTGGTCTTTTTGTGTTTTTGTTGTGAATGGTAGAAATTATTTCAAAAATATGAAGAAATTATAGAAATAGAATGAAACTTGGAAGGACCTTGAAAAAAGGCCAGTTTGTTTCAAAATAATTAATTAAACATTTCGTTTGCGACAGTTAAATGATATTATCCAAGAATGTGTTCGACTGACAAAATATTTTTTTTGAAACTGTTAAAATCAAAATTCGTTAAGTATACCAATGATATGAAAAGTATAGTAAAAGTATTGCTTTGCAAATGTGTCGAACTTTTGTGTCGAATTCGATCGACACCAATGGAACAAGTGGAAAACGCTTGTATTTAGAGTATCGTCTCAAACACATATTAATTTGAATATTAATTGGAGCGAAGTCGGGAGCACTATTAGCTGTCCACTGCTGGGGAACTGTGTCCATTATTCTTATAAAAACGTGGACCACTTGTTTCTGTTTTCTTCTTCTTGTGGATTTCAGATAGTCAATGAATAGGTAAGGTGCCTAATCATCACTGAAAACAATCTTCTTCTAATACAACAACTGTAAAATTACTTCTATATTATTATCACCTGCAGTATTAAGAAAAGTTACAGAAATAAATAAAAACAAAAGGAGCATTTCAATGATGACAAATATTTCGATCGTCATTTCTTTACGTTTAACAAATGACTCATTGTGTTTCTAAAATTTAGGTAGTCCAAAAGGTTATCGGAAAATTATGATTAACAACAATATTTTTGTTATAAATGTAATACAGAGATAAGTTTTACAGGTGTTTACGGAAAACATTATGAATCATCCTCCTTTACTCATAGTTCTCATAATTAACCTCGAACAACCAAAACTTTTTAAGTTGCTGTGAGATTTTGTTACGCCCCTTCTTCCCGACAAAATACATAAAATACAACGTTATCAATGGCCAAAGTAATTTTTGACGTCCAAAAAATATTTGAGTGTTACCATATATTACTTATTTCTTAAAAATTCTCGTACCGTACAACAATGTCAACTTATAATCGGAGCAATAACGTGCGATATACATTTGGTAGCTGACGGCTTCATCACGGCGTTATTGCCGCAGCGGTACGCAGCAGAGACGCAAGTATTTTTATTGCCGACCTCTCTCAGGTGTTGGATACAAATCGCCTGCTTGCTGCCGATAACTTTGTCGGTACGAAACTAAATGTTCCTAATGTGTACCACAAGATTGCTGTTCCATGTTGTATTTTGAAAGGGTTTTCTGACTTAATTTGACAGATTAGATAAAGTTTTTGAATTTTGTAAGTATCTATAAAGTTTTAAAGTGATTGTTGTATGTAAAGTTAATGAAATGTGTAGTAACAGTGGCGTGTAATTTAGAATCAGAACAAAATTTTTAAATAAATGATGAGCCTCCAAATTAAATCAGATAATTAAAGACAAATAAACCGACTCATCTCATTCAAGCAGGTGCTAAACTAACAACTAATGACAGTTTATTCAAGATATTATCTGTAGCAAAGAAACACAAAGCCGCTACCGCATTTTGAAGCGCCCGCGCCGACTACATTCCCACCCATCCTACCACGAGGCGTGAAAACTACCAACACTATAATAATAGACAGTATTATTTGTAGCCAAATAATTTCTAGTCCAAACTGCTAATTATAACAATTGGTAGGAACGGCGGTGTCATCGAAGATAACTGCGGCGGTGGCTGGATCGGTGCGCGGGCGCAAGTCACGCTCATTATGCCGTCATTACCACGCCTCCGCGCAGGTGCGTGACGTGTAGCCATGGGAAGTAAATAGGGTATGTTAGCTGAACGTGTAGAAGCTACTTGACTATAAGTACTGGATCTTGGAGCTCAAACAGTGGAAGACAATATTCTGTACTAGGTTTTAGAGACCCAACGGAAAAATCATAGTGTTTAATGAATGAAGATCTCTGCACGTGCGATTTTAGTAAATTCTAACTTATTGCGTTTAAATGACACCGAAGAATTACTATTGTATCGATTACCAAAAGACGATGTAAGTAAATACTGGAAGGCACAAAATATGATGACCCAACAATGTTGCTTAGTAATGAAATCACACGCCGTAGGTTTTACCGCAACACCCTAAATTACTTTACCTTACCTAAACAAATACCATCAAAATAATTGCAAGCGCTCACGCTACTTCTTTCACCCGGCTTTACTCGTCACAATACAATCGTATTTACATACATACAATAGTTAGATTCTAACAGTCATGCGGTTATTTACTTAATCACTGATGAAGGCCTTTGTGTTTGCCTTGTGCCTCGCTATCGAGGCATACTTGATTGTGTTGCAATTATAGTGTTGAGCTTTTGTTGCTTTAATTAGTGAAGTGGTTTTCAAAGGCTTTGGGACGTATAGGCTAGAGCATACCTATGTATACCTACTTTTAGTATTTTACAAAAAAGACTATGTTAAAAGATTAATAAGAAGATATTATGAAAATATGTATAAGTATTAGAGGTATTCTTTCGGGTTTGTCTTCACAGGGTTTTTACACAGTGCAAAATTAGTCAGACTTTTGGACTCTATACCACTGATAAAATAATTAGGTAGATGCTTACTCATACTTAAAACAACACCTGGTTTTATTGGACTATGTACCTACTTACACATAGGTAACAACAGTAGATAATAATGCAACAATCAATTATTAATATAATTATTATAACATAATAATGCACCACTCGGGGTCAACTATCGGTTATTGTACGAAATTAATTAATCTCTTGTATAAAAACACGCATTAATGGAATCCCGTGTTATCGGTGAAGGTCAGGAGACCAGCTGATTGCACGCGGGCCGTTATCTGATAACAGAACTTACAGTTCATGATAACTTATCGATCGCAGCACCGAATTGTTGATAAGCAATTTGTTTGTCATGTTACTCCTATATATTAGGAGACTACAACGCCTTTGTCTGGCAGTGTCCAACTGGCAATGGAAGTTAACACAGTTTAAATAAGTGTTCTAACTTTGTTTGACATAAAATGTTGGTTGTATTACCTTAATTAAGAAGTGGGATCTCGCTAAATACCCTCCTAATGTGTAATCAAGCCTTATTAAAGCCCACATTTATTCTCGCTCTCTTAAATATCCTCAAACGATGTGAAAAGAATTAATTTTAAATTTTAATAATACTAGCTAATATGTCCACTATACTGGGAATTATTAGCAGTCGATAACAAAACCAGATCCAACACAATAACAATAAAATTTGAATAAAATGACAGTTACATATCTTTGATCGAAAACAAACTGACGAAACTTAATATTGGGTATACGGAACCGACAATAGTTCTCTTATCTACAACATCTACTGTTTGGACCAACAAAGGGAGAAAAACTAGCAAATATAGTTATAATAAGCTGATCATATTTCGATGAATACAGATACACATCTATTTAGGGTGACCAAATAATTGATAATCCTATTCAGTGTTAGGGAAAACGACAATAGATTTTTTGGGAATATCTGTTTTGTCGTGTTGTCTTCCTAGTTTGCGGTTATGTCCGGTTTGAGGCGGATTGTACCAGAAATACGAGATTTTGGTTTCAATTATAAAGTATTACTACGCCAAAAATGTCTCGATTAGGACCACAGATGTTAGTGATAAAGAAATCTTTTTCAATCTTTCTCATCTTGTTATTCTAATATTGTTTGCTTTGGGTATAAAAAAACTATTGGTTGTGTCATGTTGAATAAGAAGTAACACCTAAATGAGATGTAAACATTAAGATTAGCGAATAAAGTAGCCGTTTTAAATATTTATATAATACCGCTACTATTTCTCTGAATGTCATATAAATATTCCGAAGTGTTTAATCAGGTTTTGTCTCCGTTCTGCAGGTATTATAATTAAAAAATAATAAAAGATAGGTACATCTTGACATAATTGGAGTTGTCTACACAAGGTTTATCAATCTAGCCATTTTATTTTCAAAAAGTATCAGAGCGGGTTTTATGCAGACTTTACTTATTTCTGTTCATATTTTTTCAACTTGTATTCTTAAATTTTATATTAAAGAGCTTTTAGAATTATTTTAGTTTTTAATATGTGTACGGGGCTATTCTCTAGGGTCAATATAACAAGTATAAAGCTAATTCCTATTATACGAAAGGACATTATAAAATAGTTGTCCTCCAACAAAAGGCCGCTATCTCACGCTAATATTGCACAAAAAGATACAATCTAAGTACAATACAAGCGGTGCTTAGTTTAGTGAAAAATAATATGTTTTTAGATGTTTATCTTTTGTCGCTACTGTACGGTGTCAGGTTTCCAACTTAATGGGCTGTTTTAAAAGATGTTAAGTTTGTATTATGTGTATTAAGTTGGTTGGAGCTGATTTTGTATAGAACGTAGATTGAATGCAGTAAATGGAGTAGATTCTAAATGTTATGTGGGTGAACAGAAATTGGAGAAATTGGTTGTCTGTAGAGTGCCTATAGAGATTAAGTTGGATATTTAATTACTTCCCTTACCCATGACTTTGATGTGTTAGACACCGAAAAATTTGAAGTGGTTAAAATATTTATTAATTGTTGTATCAAAAAACACTGAGGTTTTTTCTAAGTTGTAGATTATATTGTTCCACATCTATATTCATATCCCCATTTCTTGAAATAAACTGGCTACAGTTGATTGGACTGTAAAAAGAGTTACCGGGCACTATGGAAAATATGCAGAGCACCCTACCTTTTTATGAAAATCCCTACATATCTTAAATTAATTACAACTTGACTATTTTACATTTACATATTAAAGTATATACTGTTATCTATAGTTAATATTACATTATTACTGTTTGTTATTCACACCTGTGTGTCTCACAGTAAATTATTGCGTAAATAGTCAATATTGTTTTGTCTTTGTTATTGTTTAAAGTGAATGAAAACAATATTGTTATTGTTATAACGCGCGCTGCAAGCTATTGATTATAATAGTGTATTGTTAATACTGAATAAAATCGATAGTTTTATTTGAGATGCATGTTTTTGTTGTGTTATTTTATTTGTTTTTCTTGAAGGAGACCTTCTTTGTTTAAAGTTGGCAAACACGCGACGAATAAAGGTTCGTATGAATATGTTTTTCTCGCCAAAGACGAGGCTAGATATAACTAAGTATCTACATATTTCGATTCACACATTGGAATAAAATTAAGTATGGAGAATATTTTTAAGCACCAAAAAATGCTAAAAGTTCCTAATACTTACCTAAAGGGGATATTTTTGTTAATGATCAAATCTTAAAAATCAAAAAAAGTCGACTGTAAAAAGTAGCCGATCTAAATAAAAATATTTCTACATACCTATGTACCTACTTCTTATTTTTTCCAAAAACATTTCAGAGTAGCTATGACAAGGTGGTACGGCGGTTTAGACACAGATGCGCGCACGCCGATGTGCGAGATACCTCGACTTGTATTATGATGTCAGACAGCTTGACACTTGACCTAAGGTGACCATGCTTTATTGCCTTATGTGGACAGATAATAAAAATATATGTGGTAGTAAAATTATTGAAGATTGAATTGAAGGTGTTCGAAGTTGCAAAAATTATTTGATTCCAATCGTTACTGCTGGCAGTGCAGGCTATACAATGAAATATCGGTCTCCAGATAACTATTTATACTGTAATTAAATATAGATTTAAGATACAGTAAATTAAACAGTTTGTATAGGTAACTAGGTAAATTTCTGTATAAAAAGTTTAACTTTCAGAATTTAAAATATATGTTACTTTCTCAATATGGTTCCCCTACTGACCTGCCGCTTCGGCAATTCAAAGTGAACTTACGCTCGACTGCAAACAAACAAACACCTGGACCCACGCTCTTATGCCCTAGACAATAAGGTTGATAATCCCGTGACACTTGTAATATAGACCCGTCAAGTTTTCTAGATCATTTTGACAGTTCTCTCGCGCTACCGACGCGCTGCGCAAGCGGTGCCAATCATAGTTTCTGTAAGTAAGATACCACTTAATAAGTAAGATAGAAGGTCCTTTTCGTAGTGTTAGGGAACCTCTTTTCTTACTATTTCGGTAAAATAATGAGGCAGATTTCCTCTTATTTTATGAAATATCGAAAAAAACACGTTGTGATGATCTTAATTTAATTGGGACGAAGGCAGAAGAGGGATGATGATTATCATTTAATATGTACTGATTTATATTGGCTCTTCTGTGGATTTTGGCAAGATTTTTTCCTTAAAGAAATCTAATAAAAATCCTGTAATGCTCTGGATTGAAAAATGAACTGTAATTTTCATTTTTCATTGCTGCATAAGTTTTGATCGTACTAACATTTCTGCCTATCTATCTACCACTGGCAGGCTGCGCAGGAGCTGCCAATCACGGTGTCTGTCGGTGCGCGGCTGTTGTGTGAGGTATTCGGTTACCTGACACCTCCGTGACGCTGGAGATAGTAACACTTCGTACTCATATGTTTTGAGCTCATGGTGACTGTAGGCAGTAGACTGTAGACCGTAGTTTCATAGTCCACACTTTCAACTTTTTGTCGGCAGTTCGTTCGGGCTCAGATACCAGTATAGAAATGAATGGTAGTGAGAAACAATGATCAGCCTTGCTTGGCCAGTGTCAGATCGATTAAAAACTTGGATTGAATCCATGATTTTCTTAAAAAATGTTGAGCCAACTGCCGACTATTTAGTCTATAGTGTGCTTCTATAACTGGTTCATAAAAATCTAGTACTTAATGCGTGTGTTCGTTCGTCACGATTTGTGTACTGAACTGCTTTGCATGTATTACCTATGTATGGAGATATAATTGTGAATGTACATCGAGTGTGTTAAGGGTGCATATGAGGATGAGAATGGAATTTAAAAAATTACGATCAGTCTTGGCAAAGAGGATCTTCTTTCCTGGGTAGCTAGATTTATGGTGTCGAATAACCAGGATCCTTTGAAGCCACTATCATAGTAAGGAAAAGCAAATGATTTTCAACTAATTTTTGATGATTGAATGATTTGCTCATGACGTGGGTTAAACCAACGGAAATAGATATTATTGTTCTATCTGGTATTACTGATATATCATTTCATGCATCGGAATTTTGTTAGCACGTGTAGGTATGTAAATAGTATTACAAAATCTTAGGCAATACTAAAATACGTGGATTAGGTGGAAAAACCCTTATTTGTATCGGCACTATCTGATGTGGCATCTTCGTACACAACATTATCTTATTTATAACCGGTTTTAACAGCTTTCAGTTGTTTTTAGTTTATCTGAGTGATAATTGGAAACAGTTCTTCTTATCGAGTGAGCTTCTCGTAACAGCCCTAGTGTCAGAGTTTTTTCAAATGCGTGTGACGGCCTCTAACGTGAGATGTTCAAATTATAGATTACTCTGATACATAGCTATTCGGAAGCAGTACAAGCCTTTATAGTTTTTATATCAGTATCTCATTGAAGATATATATTTTTTTGTCCTTCACGTCAAAAGTTCGCAGCTATGGGCCACTACTACACTTTATTCGGATCCGCGAAAAAGTATTTTCAGGTAAAGATTTACTACAGTTAAAAAATTACGCAAGGAACCCTAATCATTATTGATTTGATGGATCAATAATCTTTTTTAAATCCAAGATTCCCGTTGATGTCTGTATTTAATCATAATCAATTTAGTTTCTTGTCACATGCATGGAACTGACAAATTAGGATGACTGGCCAAATGTATGTCCTTACCTACTTTATCAGATTATTTCTATCAATGGGCGAGCGCACTTTTCATTGTCATGTTTTGATATAAACTTAGCAAATATCATCACGCTCTTAAGATAACTAAATATTGCATATTATAACGTTTAGTTACGCAATATTAATGTGGCTCAATATTATTAATTTGTGGAGAAAATATGTGCACTAACAGTTACTTGCATATGATATGGAACTACAGCAGTACAACTCTAATTGAAATTACCATTTTAGCATTTTTCAAAATATGTATTTGTTGAAAACAAAAATACAGTGTTAAGTAATGGTTGTCAGTTCCAAATAATAAAATGTGCTTCATATAAATATTGCTTTAAAAAGTTTCTATTATGACGCGCTGTTTTCTTATCAGTATGAATGAAGAATACTGAAGAGTGTTTGTTTATTTGAACGCGCTAATCTCTGGGAATACCATCTGGAAAATTAGGTACTTCTTCCGTTTCATATCATAACTTTTGATTAAGATCGTTGGATTAACACACCCTATACCAAACTACTCAGGTATAGTCCATGGACACTGAAAAGTATTCGATATATTACCACCTATGTGCGATTAAATCCGTTTGGTAGCAAAACATATTTTTCTATAAACAAACGAAAAAAAAATAATCAATAATCCTCCTACAAGTTTTAGAAAGTCACATTTTTCGAAAGTCTGTTACTACTGAATGATGTTTTTTTCAGAGTCAAGGGCGAGAGAAGCAGCATAACACAGCTAGTTTAATTAACCAGCTGCACCTAACAAAGTTATTATCTTGTCGATAAGTCTTCCAGACTATACTCCGTATTGTTATTATAACGGAACTGAAGATATGTTAATCTAATCGCTCAGATCGTTGATACTACATAACTATTGCACTGCTATTGTATAATGTTGTGAAATATTTGTATGCCACTACAAATATTTGATCTAGACTCGAGTGGATCATCAAAATATTAGGTCAGAGATAAGATTTCAAATTCTCTCCCAAAAATCTTAAGGTGCTGGCCAAAATGTTGCTAGGTGCGTAAATCTTAGTAATAGGTACAGGAAATGAAAAGTGGGAAATATTAAATTTCCCAAATCGACGTTATCTTAATCTACGTTTAAGATAAATTAATTAAAATTATTTGTTTAAATGTTTTACTGGAAAAATGCTGATATAGTGTGAATGTAACTCGTGTAGATAAGGCTCTCTATGAAATATAGGTATAATTACAAGATAAACATGTTTAAATTAAACTAGCTGCTCGACCGGGCTTTGCTCAGGATTTCATTATTTTATATGTATTTCAATAATCTATGTATTAATCTTGGGATGTTTCTACTGAAGATATAATTTTCACATAAGCCCCATACGCATAAAGTCAAGAGAAATAAAATAAAGCCTTAGTTATTCGGGTAGTGTGTAGCTTTCCAACAGTGAAAGGATTTTTCAAATGGGTACAAACAAACAAAAACCCGCTTAAAAAAATGTTTCTTTTTTATTACATACATATATTAGTTTAAATGAAATGAGGCGTTACTTTCTTTGAGGAAATCTATGACATCATGACATTAAATGTTCATAAGATAGTTATTGTTAATTCCACGAGACATTCTATTTTTTATTCTTTCTGTCGCAAAATTAATACTAGATACATTCCCGGATATTTCTATTTGATAACTATGATAAAATAACTTTATATAGAAATCCAATTAGGTGACATCATTCAAAAGCATGACAGATGACAATCCATTTTTTGAAAATATCGTGACTATTGAAATATATTTTGAAAATATATGACGTATTTTTGATACAGATACCTAAATATATCTTATCTTTCAAAAATGTTTGCGTACCACATTCAATAGCAAATAGCAAAATAATGTTAAACTACAGCTTAGCGGCCTTTTTCAGGGTTGCAAATGTGAGGGCTACCCTACACTATCCTTAAATAAATTCTATCCACTATTCCATGAAAAACCTTATTTAAAATACATACGATAAAACATAAATAAATCGACATGAAACGTAACAAAATTCCTTGTAATTAAAGTTGGTATTACGCCACAAAACGTGAAATAGTCGGTTGGTACAAAATGTCGGAACATCCGTCATTACCGGCTGAATATTACATGAGCGTACCCTGAAACGCTTACATCCTCCATTACGTACTATATATCATAATATTGCCCTCCATTTTCTATTAAATATGATTTCAAACATGGCCGTGTACGTACTTGGGTTAAGGGGATGGTAGACCATTTTTTTAAGAAATGTGCATAAGTTTCAATTTAAATTATGACATGAATCGCTAAGAAAACAAATCAAGAACGAATCAAACGAGAATTATTTAGACAAACGTAAAATGATGATTTGAATGATCATAAACAAGGATCACTTATCAGTTCTTAAACTATCGTTTTAAAAATTGACGTTAAGGTTTATAAGATAGTGTGATCACAAAATATATTTTCAGGGCTAAATCCTAGACGTTGGCACGTCCAACTTTGTTGATTTTCAGTCTCAAAATAAGGATTTATTTCTATTAAGGGTATGTAAACCTAATTTTAATTGTACAGACTTCTAAACGTGGCAAGCTTGGGAAAGGTATTGGCAATTATTTCAATAGTAAGGTCCTACATATAAAACCCGCAAATGTTTGGATCCATTCTATTTTCACTTGCAAATCCTGATAACATACTTCTTCTTAGCCTAAACTGCAATCTTCACCTTAACCATCCATTCATATTTAACTCCAAAACACAGGGCGCAGTCCTTCACTGCCGCATCGCGCGTGCTGCCCTGCGCTTGCGTCGCCCGCACCTGTTTACATCCACGCTCTAATTGTACGCAAATTATATTCTATTGTTTTTTAGAAGTCTTTATTTGCAATTGTTTTTGTGTGTACGTGGGTCATTTAGGTATTTTGTAGAGGTAATTAGTTGAGGGTATTTTTTATAGCTGTAGTATAGGTACCTAGTTGGTGGTAAGCGGAAATAAATAGCACTTTTCTAGTTACTTATTAAAACAGTAACTTCAAGAGGTCTGAATGTTAGACAGTATAAAAGCTGTATAATTTTTTATCTGGCAGGTGTCTTTTGACCGTATATTGTTGGTAGACAATATAAGACTACTTAACTCCCACATATTTTAGTATCAATTAGTCTAGTCTAGACTAATAATAGAGTTGCAAAGTCCATACCAGCATACGAGATTTCGTCTACAAAGCTAGCCACGTGTCGACAAACGTAACTTTCATCCGAACTAATACAAAGAACAAATTAAAACAATACTTGAAGCTAAATACAGTGAACGACAAAAATGACCGTCACTTAAACTGTAATAACAGTTAATTGGTGGGCCACAAACGCACATAAGTAAGTAAGGTAATGTAGTAAACTATGATCGCGGCAAAACACCGCTTTTTTCCACCCGCCGCCGGACACCTGACGAGCTTCTCACGGGGACCTGCGACCTGGTGGAAGCGAGGGTAACAAGCTGGATACTGTACATTGACGATTGGTTGTGAAGTCAACAACGGTAGCCTTTACCATAGAACATGTTTTCAATAGCCTAGGTATGTGATTTTAAGAGTCAAAAGAAATATCTCTTCAGTTTGTGAAATCTTCTTAAGCATGTAGAGATCTTCACCTCCAGTAAAACGGCATGCTACTTAATAAAAAAGTTTGGCTCTGGCAATCACCACCGTGGAATCAATTAAACCATGAGAATGAATTTGAAAAAATAATTTCGATACTGTAAAGTAAAGCTTCCATTTTAGAAAAATTGTGAACGCTGTTTTGATTAAATCAGTAAATAGTCTTCAGATTATGAAATGAAGAGAGAAACAGAAAACAAGCAATGTACAGTAAATACCTGAAACCATCAGTTCGTCCCCCTCACAGCGGGCTTGTTTCCATAATAAAATGATCCGATACAATATGCAAGCGATTAAACGTCGTCTCGTTTACGTTCGGTAATTTTGTGGCTGACTGTACAAAACTATTATTTAGTCTTGTTGGGGACAGGACTCATTAATTATTAGCAATCCCTCTAATTTGTGGTTATGTTTTACGAAAATTGTTTCTCTTTTCGTCTTTTTTACTTATTCAACAGATTTTTTGACTGGAAATTTTTCTTTATCTTTTCGTCTTTTTTACTTATTCAACAGATTTTTTGACTGGAAATTTTTCTTTATCTGTAGTTAAGATTTTGTTGCTATCAGATAAAGTTTTGCACTCTGCAATTTCCTGGGTTTTCAGTAGATTAATCCAATGTATTTTCAAGTGCCATTTGTTTTGACTGGCGATAAAAATTCGTGAGAATATAGAATGAGGAATTTCCCAAAGTTGTCTAAAACTGCTACCGTGTTCACACATGACAAGATTTTTTGTTAGCAATCTTTTTAAGAAATCACCAATCACCTACTACTTAATTCAGTATACACTATCGGAATCCCCAGGCGCCACTTGCTAGTGTATCCAGGCATGTCGAGTGGTAATGGGAGATTTTCTCGCAAGTTCCCGAAGCGCCCCGCGATGCGTGGTCGCCCTATTGAGCGCTTAAGCAAGTGTAAGAGATTTTTATAAAGATGATTTATGGGAATTCAATTTATTTTATATTTCATTGTGTCAGTCACCTGTTTTATTTTACGCTCATATTCTCACGAATATGAGCGTAAAATAAAATATGTATTTTCCTCAGTAATTTGATTTTACAAACCTATTATATACTTCACTGAGAAATGTAAATACTACAGTAATGAAAAGTAGGTAAGTAGTATAGGTACATATGTGGCCTTAGACGTATTTGAAAAATACCCAACTTTTTGTCGATACAATGTACTTATACAGTAAATACAATATTTTTAGATCCATAAGTGCTTGCTAGACCGTCTTTAGACTTGCGGATTTTCCGAGCGATAATCCTTGAACATATCGCGCGTAGGAAAACCGAACGTAAGTAGGTACATATATTGAAAATCCGCGATTATATAAAATTCTACTTTAAGTTTTAACTTATAATAAACTAAAACAATAACCATATAACATGAGCAACCACCACAATCCTAACATCAAAATAATTCTAAACAGAGTCAAAGCGTGAGTTCCCCTCAAGCCTATTTATAAGTAATAGTAAGTGGTCACTTATTATCGAATGTTTAATGAACGGCGGGGGCTATGGAGGGCTACGGGGGGCTATGGGAAGACACACCTGGTGGCTACGGTGGTTAGTGTCTTGAGCTGGGCGGGGTGGCTGGAGGTGATCGCTTCGAGGGTTCGAATGGCGAAATTTTAAATTGAAAAATCTGAATTGGCCTTTGATTTAGATAGAAGGCTTAGTTGAAGAAAAAATGGACCCGTTAAGGTGCAAAACTTTTGTAACTTTTAGTATTGTTGTCTTCTTTTCGTATTTCTTTCGTTGATAATAATAATTTTTGGTGCTAAGGTTTGTGTACCTAACCAAAAACATTGAAGTACGTATAAGTAGGCTAAGATGGAAGGAGCTAAATCTTTCTTCCGGTGTTTAAAGCTTAGTACATACAGGCCATAGCAGTGAAAAGCGAAAAAGAACGTTATTTTTGGATCGTACAGAAAAGGAAATATCTTGCATTCCTACGGTATCAACCTATGAAATATTTAGTTAATAATAACGAATGTAAGTACATTGTACAGTTTATCGGCAAACATCAAAACTCTCCGTCACACAAACTTGAGATGCAGGACAAATGAAAGGACGTATCTTATTACAATATTTAATCTGAACTGACCATCACGTGACTTACGCGTCCATCTGTCCGTCTTGTGACGCCTATCTTCAAAACTAATTCACACAACCATAGAAAAACAACCGACAATCAGCATAACACCTTTATGTTTTATGCCATAAGGTTCATTCTTGCTTGGCAAGTTTAGAAGAAAGATTTTTGAGCTGTAATATTAAGAAAGAATGGTGATTCTAATTCTGATGTGTCAAACGATATACTTAGGTATGTTTTTTGTATATTTTCTAATAGTTTTACAATACATGGTAGATGTTAGATTAGAAGAAGTCGTGACTTTGAGATTAGACGATTGGACCACACATTGTGACATTGACCACATAAAATAATCTTACATAATATCTATATAAACATACATTCCTTACTTGAAGGTAACAAAATAGATAGTTCACATAATAAAACTAAATATTCATGCAAAACTTCGGAATCACAAGGAAATTGTAGATAATTCATGAATTTGGATATTAGCCAAGTAACCTTATTGTTTAACTGGGTACCAAAAACTTGAACAATTCAGCGTATCCTATTTATATCAACGGTAGTTTTCAGAAAATGTCTTATCTAATGAAAAACATCTCATATCAACATTTAAAGGAAAACAAGTTATTTCTTGTATTCACACTCGATGATATACAAGAATGTTAAAATGTTACCTATAACATTTTAACGTAACTTCAGCGGAACACATTTATTATTGTTTTTATATTTAATATTATTCATTAATGCCCACTGTGCGGCGCTCGCGATATCGAAACACATAACTTCATTCAAACACCTTTTCTACCAGAAAATGTAGCTTTAACCACAATCAAAAATATACTATAATTCCCATTAAATAAGGTTTATTTTACATTGAAGCCTTTTAAGTGATTCGATGCCTATAAACCTGTAAGTTCACGGATCGTAACGAGTCCTTTTGACAATTTTAATTTCTCCTCTCACTGTGTAAAAATTAAATGTCATCCGTTTGTAAAACATTAAGTTGCTTTAGAAGGCCCGCACACTACAAACTTTTAGTCGGCCGATTATTTTTGCTCCAATCAGTATGAAGATGAATGATAGACGTACATATTACTTAGCACATTACAAAGATCAGGTATTAAGCTGGTATCAGACCGACTGAAAACTTTGATTGGACTTGTGTTAAAAAAAATATTTTGTTCGTTACCGTTGCAAACTCCAAAACTAAGTGAATTGATATGTTGTGTTATGTTTCAGTGTAACTATTCTGCAGTCAGTGATGTAGTGTGTAACGGACCTACTTCAGAACTTCGCGCTTCATATTTGCCTTCACAATATGAACGTAATGTTTCTGTTCAAAACTTCACACCTCTTTATGATATCTTCTTGTACAAAGTTAATAAGAGAAGATATTGGACAAGGAATTTATAGAAGTCCCACAAACTGTCAGAAAAAGTTATTTGTGTCAAGATGATGCATCAAGAATTAATTGAGACTTCGTAGGTTCTATGTATAACCGTTTTTTCATAAAACAATTTCGGATTTTACTGTTTAAGCTTCTTCTACCAACCTATCAAGTCAAGTCATCATCAGCCTTTGTATCGTCCCACTGCCGGGCACAGGCCTCCTCTCACACGGAGTAGGATCTACCTGTAATGAAAATGTCTAGAACTATGATTTCTGTATAAAATAAGCCTTCTGAAATAAGACCTTCATCGTCCACAGGCTGTATATCGCTGTCGGCTGACAGGCCTGCGCGCGCGCCGCGACACCTCCATGCATAAAATTATTTTGGCCAGAAATCATTAGCACTGCGCACTGGCCGTTATTCATACATTAAAAATTACCTAGTTAGACATTTTTATCACTACACTACATTTATCAAAAAGGGACTTTTCTCCATAAAGAAATACAATTTTTTTCTTCTAAACTGTGAAAATTTCTACATACCTACGTGGCTTTTAATGTATAGAAGAAATGTCGCAACTTCAAACACAAGCATTAATGTATATCAAACACAATAAAAATGCTAGTTTATGGTTTAGATAAATGCGTCTAGACATTCCTAGTTCTATGATTTACAAACTTATTAATGCACCTAACATATACCATCGTCGCTTTTATTTGTAGTGGCATAAGGTTGATTATGTGTTTTACTTGGTGTATATTTAAGTTGGCCGTTAAGTATGAAATCCCGCAGAGAGCTCAGCTTGTTAGGCATACGATTATGAGCACGCAGGAACACGGCATCGGTAGCAATTAACATGTTATGTCTGTATGTTTATTGTAAATCCTGCGGTTTAGAATGAACTGAGAAATTGCGGGTCACGGGTTCAAATCACAGCCTGAATAACGACTGTTCAATTTGGCAAAGGTAAACATAAAACAATACTTAGTTTTCTAATTAGTAATCAGAAAATGTGCATGTATTAACAACCAGTTTCGCATCTCTAATTACAGTAAATACGTACCTGGGTATCCTTTAAACTCTGAATACTCTAGTTTTCTTAATTTTCTTTACAACTTATGAGCAACTCATCATTAAGTTAATATTTATCCGTATCTATCTAAAATAGCGTATTCACATGCTAGCTCACACCAGTAGCTGTTACAAACCTAGGCCTAAGGCGTTGCATATGCTATGAGTTCATGCTGAGCAGCTAAATAAATATTGTCACCGACAGGCGGATCCGGGAAGCAAGTGTTATGTCCAATTTGCACACTATCAACATATACATATAACGTGTAGAAAATTGTAGTTATATATGGCGTTATCTATAAACAACCCTTCAGAAAACGCACCACCTAAGTTTTGGGCTTGAACTTACAACGCAGTGAAGTGGTTCTAACATGAAAACTTAAAATTGGCAAATCTCAAAGCTTAATTAATTGGAAATTAAAAAAACATTTATTTTCACCAAATAGATCCAGACATTGATCACGAGGTAATAAACAAGTACGCGACTGAAACATATTTAATTATTTTCAGATCTTTTTAAAACTTTTGTAAACATAACTCTATTCTATCTTCCCAAAATTCTTATTTCAACTTTACGCACAAAATTAAGCATGTTATTTAAAAAAACATCAGAATTGAGAACCTCCTTATTTTTGAGAAGATGCTTAAAAATCTTCCACCAAACACAATGTGTCCTTAATCTTGTATTCATCCGAACACAAGTGTTGGTGAACAATTATGATCGGAATAAGGAAGTGGGCAATACGCGCGACTCCAGTTGATGTGTGATGCCATGATCTAATTAGTACGATGTGGATGTTACTACGGGCCTAGTCTCGAGAGGAAAGTCACTTGTGGCTTGTAGGAACTGAGAGTAGGTGCAGTCGATATTATATTTTATTTAATGAAAGGGTAAGTTCAGATTTAATTGTTCAATCAACGTTAAATTCGGATATAAAACACGTTTGCTGAAAAATTATGAATATTGTATTTTTATTAAAATGTGACAAATAAATGAGCAGAAAGATCCTACTAATATTATAAACGCGAAAGTTTGTATGTATGGATGTATGGATGTTTGTTACTCTTTCACGCAAAAACTACTGAATGGATTTTAATGAAACTTTACAATAATATAGCTTATACGTCAGAATAACACGTAGGCTACAATTTGTAAACATATTGTTCGAAATACTAAACCTGCGCAGACAAAGTCGCGGGCACCAGCTAGTTAGAAATAAATCGTGATTCGTGACATTTTATACGGAATTCGTGCGTCTTCCAATTTACTTACTATTATTACTGAAAAATGAATAGTATCTAAAGGTAATATAAAAATGGAAGATCTAAATGCCCGTGACTTAGGCACGAGATCTCGTAGTAGGAGGTCAGTCATCGTGATGAGGACAACAGCGCCCACGCGCGACCCCTCACATCTCGCACTAATTTCATTCCGACCGCATACATACGCATACTTCATAACTCTAGGGATGCCATAAACTGTATAAAACTGAAGAATTTTATATACGAAATTAAAAAAAAATCTGCTCTGTGAAAATTTGTAGCATGTTCTAGGAATAAAAAAAAGGAAAAGAGGTCTAACTTCTCAAGTATGAGTGTGGGTTCGATTCCAGATCAAGCATAGGTATACCAATTACCCATGCAACTTTTCATTTGACTATTAAGAATGAAAGTAACTGAAATCATTGGTGAAGACAAATTTAAAAACGGCAATATTATAAAGCCATGTAATATTACATCAACCACACAAAAACAAACGAAAAACGAGCCAAAAACCCAAAAAAAACTGCACATCAATTCTAAATTAAGTTGTCCCATTTTTTGTGGCTTTTAGTTTACTAAACCTGTGAAGCATCCCTATTGTCGTCCAGCAGTGTAGTGTCCGCATCAATTAGTTAACCTTACTTAAGGTGCGGGTCACAACAACGCTCTGTGGCAATTGGAGGTGCGTCTGCGCTGATGTCGTGATCTCAATGTGTGTGACTCATTTAGGAGAACATCTTGTAGATCTATATTATAATGTACCTACATTATTTTCCAAAAAACTAAATCTTATATTACATAGTTTTATCTTTAAGTGTCCTATTTTTAGATTTTAATTTTCTTTTGGGAAAATGACATAGTTGCAGTATTTTCCAATTTCCTGAAAGAAACTGTTACTTGGTAAAAATATAATTAGGAAAGGCTTATGTTTAACTGATCACCAGATATAGTAACAAACAGCATACAAAAATAGTAAATGATCACCTAAATGAAAGTCGCATTTTAATGTAAAACTATCACCAAAGTTTTAACACTTTGCTATCCCATTTAAGTGAAATTACTCCAAAATAAATCATGCGTAAGCCAAAAATAGTAAATGATCACCAAAATTAAACCACCATTTTAAAGTAAGATTATAACCAAAGTTTTTAAAATCATTGTTATCCCAAAAGTAGTAAATGATCACCAAAAGTAGTAAATGATCATCAAAAAAGTTTTTACATCTTGCTATCCTGTTTAAGTAAACTGACTCCAAAAAAATAAGTTCGGCCTGATAAAATAAATGTAATAACATTATGGGGACCCTTTTCCTGCACTAGCGTGGAAAATTCTCTATTGCATGCCTCTAAACAGTGCGATAAGAGTGTGTTTTCGAGGGAGTGTATTGAGAAACACATTCTTCTTCTTCTTTCTCCTGTCCTGTTCCCAATTTTACTTGGCGTCGGCGCAATATGTCATTTTCTTCCATTTTCCCCTGTCACTCGTCATACATGCATCACGCATGCATTGCAAGCCGGACACATAACTTAATATGGCATCATAATATTTTATTCGGTAATAAGCCTACATTTTATGGCAATCACAGTGACTTATTTAGGCAAAAATAATACATTAATTTGGTCGTCAAGAGTTGGTGATCATTTACTAAATTTGGTGGTCGAATACAATTTAAAGTGAAGTCGTGACTAAAACAGCTGGTACTATTACATTTTTAGACTTTATTTTTCTGGTGTTCAGTAGATATTTGTGGTTGCAAAACTTAGGGTATCAAAGCATTTTATGGTGGTCATTATATTTGTTCCCGGAAATGATGTTACACCTGCCTCAATAAATATTTGGTTAAGTATCTACGTAAGTAAAATGTGTTTTTATAATAATATCCCAGACACACGTTATTTGATATTTGTACAGCTTTTCCAAAATATCAACAATATTACTTTTATTCAATATTGATTCAATTGGGCAATGACTAAGTATAAAATACTGTAAGTAAACAAAAAAATATATATAATTCTTCCTGAAAAAAAAAAATTATAACTTTCAGAATATTTTTTGTTTATATAAAAGTTTTCAGTCTATCAAAGTTACGATAAAATAAATACCAATGTTAAAAGTTTTAATAAATACTTAAGCGCTTAATTTATATTAATTAGATTATTTATCATAAAAAGGGTTTTTAATTAAACCTTGAACTGAAATTGTCTCAAAATAAACAAACAAAAGGTAAAAACATCGGAATCTGCGGCGACGCGTCACTAATACAACTATTACACCCGGAGCCACTTCGTCTGCTGTTATCTCGAGATAGCCAGATACGAAACAACTAACAGACATAATTAGAAGGTTCACATATCAATAAATCAAAAAACCATAACTACCAGCTGTAATTTTTTACAGAATTAAAATGATCTAACACACACACATAGGTTACTTTTTTTGTAACTGATTGTGTCTACTATTATATATCCGAATATTATAATGTGTTGTTTATTTTATAATTTTGTAAATGAATACCTACATTGACATATATATTTCTTTTGGAAAGTCCGTATTTTAATTTTAAAATCAGTCCTTTAAACTCATTTTCTTCTTAACGACATAGGTACTTGCTCTATCAGAGTTCCAAAATCTTATTTCACATCATTAATACTCCGTAGTGGTCCTACTGCGCTATACCTGCGCGTGCGCCGGACCGTATGACGTCAAATGACATGTCGGAACATCGCGGTCCGTCTGATCTCCCGCTGATGCTGGGGACGATAAACGCCGGCTTTTGACTCCGGTCGGTACGTTCTGTGACTCTGTTCGTGTATCACTGGTCTATGGCTTTTTATTCAATGTAAGCTTTTTAAGAAACAAAAAATTACGAGGAAGGCTTGTTCTGCTATAAAGGTCGGGTTAGTAATCTGTGGTCGATCTATTATAGTGCTATTTTTTTAAGTTTACTTCAAGTTCAAATAAATAACTATTTGAAAATGTCATCGGAAAGTTTTTCCACTGTGATTAATTATATCTAATACTCAAATAATTCGATAATCGCAATAGATAACGGTTCGATATATTGTCAAAATTAATTACTTATTTATATCACAACAATGACTTTTAGTATATTTTATGACGTCAATTGTGATTGCTAATCACGAGGTACGTGTGAATACATGTACAAAACATATCGTGCTGAGATTAAATTAATTTAATTAATAGGTATTTTCCAGATGACACATAAAACTTTAAGAGTGCATACTGCAAACTTTTAGTCGGCCCACAGTTTGTTCAGGCTCGTAAATAGTATTTAATTGAATGGTAGCACACAACAACGGTCAGGTATTTGGCCGGTCTCGGAACGACTAATATCTGATTGAATTACGATTTAAAAAAATATTCCAACCCTTTAGACCTGATCATTTTATTCGCGTAGGTACCTGCAATCAGTCTACAATCATTTCCATAGTGATTCATTGACAAACTGTCGGCCCACTAAAAGTTTGTTGTTAGCAATACTCTAAATCTGATCAAGTTTATAAATACCAATAAGTAAATGACAATATAATCCTCGGACAATGTTAGCGATGACCGTGATCTGATCGAATCGATTAGTCGATCATTTGTTCGGACGATCAATCTATCAGTGATCACTCGATCAGTGATCACTCGATCAGCATACGTGGCTGATCGAGCGAGCAGTACCGACACAAATCCGACACTATTGTGTTAAAATTTACCGAATAGTATCGCGTGAAGGTGGTAAAGTTCGGATCTGGCAAGTTCCATCCTATGCTGAGCCTGAAGAGTATTTTCATCCTACTTCCCAAAATCGAGAAGGATGTCAAAACACTGAGAGGGATAAAATAAAGGCTCTAGAAGTCGGTGGCAAAATAAACACATTCAACAGACCTGCAGGGATCGACTTCTATAACAATATCAAAAGTTTCATTCTGTTCC
This sequence comes from Helicoverpa zea x Helicoverpa armigera, assembly GCA_033682625.1. Taxonomy (NCBI): domain Eukaryota; kingdom Metazoa; phylum Arthropoda; class Insecta; order Lepidoptera; family Noctuidae; genus Helicoverpa; species Helicoverpa zea x Helicoverpa armigera. The sequence goes on along the minus strand of JAWIIS010000038.1, from coordinate 360,026 downwards.
TTGTCCGTGTTTTGTGAAGTTGGTTTCTATTTTTTTTGTAAACTTTTGGTTTTGTTAATATAATATAGCTAGCTCTTCGCTAGCTTTTAATGCTATAGTGGCAGTTTTTTCTTTTTTTAAATCAAACGATCACAACATTACCACATCTACACAAGTCTTAGTTCGGCGGCACACGTCTGGCTATTGTCGCGATCGACACAGGTGTGCTCATTGTGTCTCTATGTCGATGTCGATATACTCACTCGATATACAGGCAACGTGTCGATCGATATTCGAATCTTGTCTATGCATTGTATGCTGTAGTTAGTACCTTCTTATTAAACGATTTAAAAAAAGGACGAGCTTCTCAATTCGGCGAAATATTTTGTTTTAATACTTGCTTTATGAAGTACCTGACTAAAGAGTTTAAAGTTATTGACATTACCTATTGATTTTTGAGTAAAGAGGTTTAACACGTGTTTTAAGCGTAAATACAGCGTGAAGGTGATTTGATTACCTATTTGTTAATAGGAATTTTAAAAAGCAGAAATCCTTAAATATTACAGCCTGTAATATTTACCTGTGATTTACAGGTAAGTAGGAACGTGCCATATTTCACAAGTTATGCAGTGGAAACTCAGTAAGTAATCTTCAAGATAAAGTTTTAATATTTTGTTTCATGTTTTGTCATGTTTATACCGCTGTATTTCAGGAAATAACATATTATTAAATACATAATCTTATCTAATCTAGGTGCTGAAAGCGAAAATAATATGCATAGGTACATTGCTAATATTCTACTAATATTTGTACTGTAGTTTGGAGGAAGAAATGAAGTTTAACTGTAAAAAAAAGTACTGAATGTATTTTGCTGAAGGTTGGCATCAAAAACGATCGAGGTAAAACCGCGTAAGCATTTAGTTTTCAAAAATGTAAAAAATTTAATCAATTTTGACCAAAGGCACAGTTAGGTAAATGTAGATACTCATTGTTAATGGAATTACAGGGGATTCACATTAATACTTGTCTAATTTATTTTTTATATGATAACGACTTAGGAAATAGTAGCTACACTATGATCCTTTTAATAAACGTGTAACGTACCGTCTTATTAGAAGTTTTAATACTTAAGTCTAATTGAAAAATTCCAATTGACTTAAGTATGTACCGAATACCACATTGTTTTTTTAAGGCCAGATGGAGTGTCAAACTCTTATCGTCTAAACCCCACCATGTTCCTTATGGAGCCCTTTGTATACCGGGGCCGCGCTAACTCGCTCAAACTATACCACAGAAAATGCCATATCTAGTAGGAACCTGACACCTGCCATTTCATATCCACTTTAAAGAAGATAATGTAACTTATAGGTTCACGTAGTTTAGATTAAGACTCTTTTTCTATGTTTTTGCTAGTCACTCAGATTATAAACATGACAATCATGCAACCAACATGTATTATCAAGTTCCTTTTCGCCTATTTGCAAAGATATGAAAACCACTCCTGAAATATAACAATTTACCGAGTCATCTAGAATTAACTAGGTATCTATCTATATGCACACATACATAGACGATAATCTCTATGTGATTACAAACATATGACTTTTGGCACCTATATTTTTGGTTCAGGACATCATTTACAAGATTTATAATCTTTGCCATTGCACTTAAAATCGTTGAATTAATACTTTCATTGTTATTATATGTGAATAATCCTTATAAAAATCCAATATTGACATACCTACGTGAATCAAGAAGGAAATGGTTTACATACAGTAAGTTATCTTGACTATATTTATAAATATTTTGATGATAAAATGTCACAGTGATTAGGCACTGCTGACGATAAGGACGAGGTAACTCGCTACAATTACTTGCAGTTTTTTTTTTGATAAACTGTTGCAAGTGTTTTTGTGATTGAGGATCGAAAGTTCTTAACTTATTTTCGAGGCCTAGGAAAAGCAATCCCTTTCATAAAAAATAAAAACTTTCAAAAAGTGGTTACATTAATTTTATGACATTTTATCGTTTATGTATTTCATACTAAGGCAGTTATTTGTTTTAGGTTCCTATCTCACTGTATTTTTAACAAAACATTTCTTCGACATTGCATATCGAGGCAATAGGTAGGTAGGTAGATTTAATTACTGTATGTATATAGTGTGCTTAACCTAGGAACCTATCGTCATGTATGTGTCCTCTGCTTACACCTATTTCGTGTAACAAACAAACAAACGGACATTGATCATCACGCCTACGTACATACAGACGGATTTTGGACTCAGATTAGATACAAATCGACCTAGAGCACTATCTTCTAACAGATACGAGTAAAACTTAGTCATTATTATTACACATTTTTGTTTACTATCTCTTAGATATTAAAGGTTATTATTACTATTAATAGAGGAATTAAGGTCCATATTTCTTTTTTTTATATCTTTACAAAAATGTTGGTCATTATAATTAAATAACCAAGTAACTACAAGAATATGACGAAAGTTTAAATACAGGCAGGTATCAATCTTAATTTTACCTCATAAATCCTTCTTAATCCTTAACTATTGAACTCGTTCCATTAAAAACGTATTTAACAATTAACATTAACAGGAATGCAGTACAAAACGAATTACAATTTAACTCCCGTTAGTAAGGCTAAGCTAAAACTAATTAACTTACATTTCGTAGCACTGAACAGTAAATCTTATTACAATTATAAAATAAACCCTGATAGTCTTTAACGTTTAATCCGATTAACTGCGGTCAATATTTAACTTAGGTTTATACTCCTCAAATTCTGTGAATGGTTAAATTCATATCCTGTAAAATTTTAGTCAGTTTATATTCCTACTGAATATAATATCAACGATACCAGCCTTTAACCTACTTTCTAGTAACAAAATAGATAAACTGATAAAAGCTAACAACTTGTTAGGCGCCTGAGGCACGTCTATTAGTAAATCAGGTAGGTACTTAGCTCATTACTAAATAACTATTAGTTATCGCTGGAAACTATGCAATTGTTATTGTTATAAACAAAGAATTGCAAATGTATTACAATTAGCAATGCTAATGATGAGAAAGTCAGTCAGGCAGACTTCAAACTGTTTTACATCATAGCTTGAGTACATCCCCGGGTAATCGAAGTAATAAACTACACCACTACACGTTAGTACGACGTCGCTGCGCGCGCGCAACTCAAACAAAACGACTACAAGGAGCTTGCGGAGAGGGGAGCTTACGGGATGCGGGGCGTGGCGCTATGTATCAAAAAGCTCGCCCGGCTATTGGCCGCGGCGCACTCACAAAGCTGTAGGGGCGGAGCCACGGACGCAGCGTATAAAAGCGCGCGCCGCCTCCGCGGCCGCTAGTTCACTCGCCGCTCGCAGTGTAAGCGCACGCATTACGTGTTCAACTAGTGTATCACAAGTGTTTCAAAATGGTGAAGTTCGAAGGAGATTTCAGTATTAATTCTATACTGATGAACAAACCGGCACCTCCGCCCTCCCCCACGGCTTCGTCGACGGGCGCTTCGCCCTCCGAAGCCGACCTCAGCGATTCTGAACTGGATGTGACGGGAACTGAGCCCGTTGATTGCACCAAACCTAAGGACGACGACAGCAAAGACAAGAAACATGAAAAGCCTGCATACAGCTACAACGCACTCATCATGATGGCCATCCGCAACAGCCCCGAGAAACGCCTCACATTAAACGGCATCTACGAGTACATCATGACCAACTTCCCGTACTACAGAGAGAACCGCCAGGGCTGGCAGAACTCCATCCGCCACAACCTTAGTTTAAACAAGTGCTTTGTGAAAGTGCCGCGCCACTACGACGACCCCGGCAAGGGTAACTACTGGATGTTGGACGCCTCGGCCGAGGATGTGTTCATCGGCGGCACCACCGGCAAGCTGCGCCGTCGCTCCGCGCTCAACGGCCGCTCGCGCCTCGCCTGCTTCAAGCGCCCGCTGTTCCCGGGCGCTGCGCTGCCGGCGGCGTACCCACCCGCCACGTACTCGCAACTCGTGGGCCTCTACTCACAGCTGTTGTACCAGAGGTACGCACCCATGCAGATGAAGAGCCATCCCGTGGCCCCTAGCGCGGTGCACCCTGCCTTCCGCGGCGATGCGATGCCCTACGGCAGCCTTCCTTACTCGCCCGCGCTCTATGACCGCCTACCGTCGGGCCCCTTCATGGCGCAGTCCCCGCTGATGCAGGGCTCGCAGCTGGGTCAGACGGCGCTGCTGGCGCAGACGTCACCACTCCTGCCACCATCGCCGCCGCTTCTGCCGTCGCCGACGCACTCGGGCGCGTCCAGCCCCGAGCTGCCGGCGGCGTCGCACCACCCGCTCTCGCCGCACATCTACAAGCCCGTGACGGTGCTCTCGCGCCAGTGATCGTCTGCAATCTCATAGAGGCTCTACCAAATAGACTGACTGATCGTCGGGAGACATTTTATTTATCTGTGATTTAGTTTTAGTGTAGCCAATGGACCAGTGGTGAGAGGTAATCTCTGTAGTCGCAATATTAGCTGGTGTCCTCTCGTAGCATTCCGCCGTGTATTGTCGTTATGTGTAAATATTTCCAAAGTTGTATATTTATTGACATAGATTATAAGGATTAAGATAAAGAGTTATAATGAATAAAACTAAAATATTGTTCACATTTAAAACTTTATTTTATTTACCCGACCTTGATACTGAGAATTGGGATTCAGATAATTGCGATTGGCAAACAAAAGTCAGATAAAAACAGATTGTAAAGAAATATTTCCGTTACATTTTAAATTGGGGATTATTATAATCGGGCTTAGTGGTCTCTTTGTTTTGAGGAGTTTGTGCTCGACTGTGGGCTAACAGCTATAATCCCGCATCAGATCAGTTTGTTTAGCAGCAAAAGATTAAACGCTAAGAATCCGTAGTGTTGAGATTAATTCGCCGTTGTCTGGCGTTGTGTAAACAATGACTGTTCAGTTAAACACACACTTGAGAGCATTTCTCGGAACATTCAGTCACCGTTGAGGCAGATTCTGGGTAATGAGGGATATTATTTTGGGATCGACAATTTATTGCTATAATAGATGAACTGAACTTCACATTTTACAATACGGTACTAAGAAACTTGGGATTTGTAAGTGCATCATCGAACAGAAATAGTTTATTACGTTCTGTTTTGATATAAATAAAAATTATAACTTAATTCAGACACCTACATTCAGTACGCCGTTACGTTTTTTGAAGTCAATAGATGTCTAAGTATTATTTATTTAGACTATATTAATTGTGGTCGATTGATCGAAAACCAAGTAACTTCGGAAGGTTCTAGAAGATACTTAAAGAGGTTAAATTAGACATTGACTCAAATTACTTCCCAAATTAGACAGTGACAAAGGAAAGGATCTAAACCTCGGACAATACGGAGATAATGATTTAGGACTAGTCTGACATGAAAAGGTAGCAACAAGACCAAGTTAAAAGTTTACACAGCTTCTAAACCATAAAACACTAAAAATATTACCTAAGACACGTCTCGTAACAACTACATAATAGATATAAGAAGAACTTTATGAAACTTCATATTAATTTTCCGTCGTTACTTGGTTTTCAATAGTATTTGAACTCTATTAATTTTCAATGATCATTGTAACTTTTGCTAAAGGCAACCTTAACTCTGTTTTTTAAGGCAAAGAAACTCAAAATATATCATAACCCTTTTGGCAGGCGGATAACGCGGTGTAAAAGCAGGTACCTACAACCTGCCCAATTTATGAGTAATATCTACGCTTAACCAACCTAAAATACCAAAACCTACTTTCTTCAAGACCTAAAGAAGTTGATTTTTTCACATCCAAACATCTTACAGTTCTGAATAAAATTGCCAACAATTAGGCCTAAACGTGTGGACTTGAAAATACGTCAGTAACGATATCTGTCCCACCCACTGTACAATAGTTGTCTTTTAAATAAGATAGTACTTAAGATATGATCAATTATATTATATCATCACTTCATGGAGATTATATCATATAAGAGACGCACGTGTATGTATTCGTTCTGGGTGTACTAACTTTGTACCGCACTGGAATTTTTAATTCGAATTTGTGAGACATCCGTCTATATGACAAATATTGCTATTGCGATAGTGAGGATTAGGGATTACAATTTATTGTTATCATTGACAAATTATCTGTTTTTGTTTATCTGGGAATCGTAATTACTTGAAAGTATCTTTATTGTAGGTAAATCCACTTTATGGTGTAATCTGCAATTTTTTACGTGAACATCATCTTCTTGGTAAACTATGAACAATCATATAAAAAATATTGATGACTTCAATGATAAATAAGGCAAGGCAGGTACCACATACCCACTTCACACACGTTGAAATCAGAGAGCTCCTCAATACGCCTTTCGTTTAGAGAATTTTGACAGTTACATTATTGCTTCTTTCCTAAAACTAACAAGCACGTTCATAAGCAAAACAGGTAAAAATAAACATTCGATTATAAAACCATTTATATGTTGAAGCAAACAAATTATATTACAAAGGAAACGGTCAAAACGGGGATGGACGTCAGAAGCAATCAACGGGGTTTTGTCGATGGATAGAGCCGTAACTAGCTGTCAAGTGTGTTAGACATCTTATTGTACAAATAATATATCTTTATGTTCTGCAAATTAAATAAAATGTTATCATAGACTACTGTATAGTGTCTGCACTAGCGAATGCGGAACTGTACATTTTTGTAAAGGGGACAACTTAAATGTGGTTACCTGGTTGTTGTTGTTAACAATAGGTGAATACTTGATGACGTTGACTCAATTTACGTTTTAAATTTTATAGTTTATTAGTTATTAGAAAACATTGGTATAAATAAATAGTTGGTCTGTATGACATGCCTTCTCTGGGTGATTGGATAAATGTGGATTTTAAAGGTGAACTTTTATGTAAGTACATAATATCTGTCTGTATCGGTTCTTTAGGAACGCACATAGATATTATTAGTGGCAGTGTAAAAACGTACTATTTCATCATAATTACAATTAATTGTAATTATAACCTATTCTTAAATAGATAACTGAAGATTAAATACATTTTTTATCTAGTAGATACCGAGCTGTCATGATTGCATCATTGGCAGTCATGCTCGATTTAATATTAATACTTTTTTTCCCTTAGGTGTTTTTTTACAGTTATTTCTTTTTTTATGTTATACCAATAGTTGAAAGTATCCCTTAGGTATATTATTTGTACAAAAGTTAGGTGATTTGTGTACAAAACAGAGGTATTATCTTATCATTGTGATCCGGAAACCGCAGTTGTCATCACAACATGATTATACTTAGATATGATATCATAAACATTGACGATTTATTAGCCTGACTAATATTTTCATAATAAGTAATAATGATGATTAACAATTATCTATTTTTATATGATTGCTATCTTTTTCAGGTATCTTGTTTTATCTTTTTTGTATTGTATATCGCGTAAAACATGAATTTAGGGTTGGAAAACCATTATAAAGTATTATTTAAGAGTAACGTTGCATTTTCATGAGACTACACCGAGGTAGATAAATAAAATTGGGAACACTCCACGGTGCCATCGATTTTGATGCCCCTATAGGTATTAAGTAATTGTTATAAATTAAAATACACAATAACTATAATAAAATTAAATGTACTCGTACATATTGTAACTATTTATTAAAATGTAAGTACATTGCGTGAAATTAATTTTCAATTATAAAATGTTTTATTTGGTCTTGAATAAATAGATCTTAGTGAATTTTGAAGATTTAAAACAAGCTTAGGATTTTAAACAAACTTAGCTATTGCGACATTTTTCGCTGAATTAAAATAAAATTAATACTAACTACGTATCACGATTAAGACAATAGATAACAATATTGTATCTACTTTATCGACAATACTTACGTCTTCAATTGTTATCAAACCCAGCTTATAAGCGGATAATAAACATAGAATTAACGGAATTATTATCATTATAAAAGATTATCTTTTCCATAGACAATGTATTTATTGGGAATTTTTCCTTGTGGAATTCTTATGAATGAGGAATCTGACCTTGGTATTTGGAAAAACCATCGAAAGAGCTCGTGGTTAAGTCGGTGCGACGGTAAAGCAGAATTGTGCGACCCGTTCGCGGATGGGTGACCATCTACGCCTTGAATTTATGACAGTTAATTTAGATAAAGGTATCTGTACTTTTAGTGAGGCTGTTAACTGATATCCTTTCAATAATCTTTCATTAAGGTTTTTTATCTAAATGTTTAAGGCCGATGGATCTTTTTTTTTATCTCAACTAACATATAAGTAGATAGGTAAGTGAGCATTGTTAGAAATAAATCATATTGATATAGTAAAGTCTCTAATTCCTTGGATAGGCCTCCATTACTTAGTTACCTTTACTAGGTAATGTGAAAAAGAGTAATAGTGGCGTTTGTAACACTCTGACAGCAAAACAACTTTAAAATATTCAGTCATTTGCGTACGCACTGAAATGTCCTAAAATTGCCGTATTTTATGTAAACTACTTATTTTACTTGAAAAAGTCTATTGGCAATGTCAATTTTTTTGAATGCTTCGCATAATATTTTAGTTAAACTACTCTTGAGGCAATAGAGTAGCAAAATATTGTGTTTTCTTAAATGTAGTCGTTAACATTAATTACTTACAGTGTTTTACTGAACATTGTTGATCAGGCAGGTTGAAAAGTAAGCAACAAGGAGTAGAAAAATAAGTGATAGGTATATTACGAATTATTTCAAAGTTTTTCAAATACATAAATTATTAGCTGGTTCTCGCGGTTTCACCCGTATTTCGGGTAAACTTACCCGTACCCGGACAAAAGATATATAGCGTAAATTATTCGGGAAATGTCTAGCTTTCTAACAAAGAACTTTTCAAAACTTTTCAGTGATCGGAGTCTTCAGAGAGTACAAACAAAAAAAATGTTTTCTCTTTATCTATGTATGTTTAATCTTAAAAATAGTGAACAAACATTACATTTTAAACAAATGGCTAATAAAAGGTTTAAAAAATATTTAGCAATAGAAACTAGACGTAAGCTTCTTAAATAAACACCTGTTTGTATTCTAAGATAAAAAAGATGATTAAAATCTATTACGGCATGTATCTAATTGTAGATAATTTAGGAGAGCCTCGTGTAAGATAACAATATCTATAAAGCATGTCTTTTACGTAAGTATGTAACTTTGAGAAAATCCTCCTATTTGCTTTGGCGCAATTTGATAAAAAGCAAAAGACATCCGTTTCAGTTCAACCGAAGGTATATTGTAGAGCAGTCTATTATATAAATTCACTAGTATAATTTCCTTTACTTTCACATTTTTGAATACAACAGATAAACATATAAGGCACGTAGACTGCAGCTTATCGGAAATGGACGTATGTATGTTTCGATTTTGCGATGAACCAATCACAATTCTGTCGTTGCACAACATGGTCGCGTCCCTATGGCTTTTGTAAGTACTTAATATTATTTAATTAAAAACTTATATTTTTTACGTTTTGCAGGACTTATGAACAGACTCCCAAAAACATAAAAAGCCGGAAAATTAATATTTTAGAACTCTCTAGAAGCCGGTGACAAACTAAACATAGCGATGAGACGAGACATCGGCTTATTAATTTTTCAATACAAATCAGGTAACTTTTTTTCGTTACTTGAACTCATTAATAGTCATTAGACAGTTAATCAATTATCTAAATTATGTACTTACTTATAATGTGGCGCTTACCTAAAGAACAGTAAGTAAGTACATTCATGAATTTATACAAAAAACACAAATGTCGTGCGATTTCTTAGAACCCCAGTGTAGTGATGGATGGTCAGCGCTGGCTTCCTGGTGACGACTGCTGCCGTGTCTGTCTGTTTGTCTGTCCGACTGTTTGTTTGTTTGATTGTATTCAAATAGATTCAGGTACGGAACTGTTAGTTGGGGTGTGGTGCAAGCGATGAGAGGTAGTGTGGTGGAATTATTGTTTAATTCGGTAGGTGCTTACAGTATTTATTTAGGTATGGAAAAATTGTTCATTATATCATATTTTTTTTGAGTACATCATGTTTCTTTATTGAAACCTTATAAAAAAACTATTTGGACTGTCGTGTCTATCATCAATATAAGTCATCATTGTGAATATTATCAATTATAAAGAAAATTATCTCTGTGTGACTCCAAATAAAATTGGGAGAAGACCGGAGGATAATGATAATAATATCATAATTTTTTAGTCCATTAAATATTGAGCTGAAAACTATAAATATGCTTACCCATGTCTTAGTCTCTTTGAGGAATCTTTAATATTAGCTACTAGGACTGTAACGAAAAAAACCTGTCCCTTATTGCTTTAACTTGTACCACAGCCTACCAAATGATGGATGTCCGGACAGCGTTAGCACATTGCAAATATCTATTGTAGTCGTAGTCTGTAAGTAGCGGTAGTCTGCGGACGAGAGCTGACACCTTTGTGTCGCGAGTGTCGCCGTACACTTGACACGACACAGGACATTGTTGCTGGGGCAAAAAGTGGAGCAAGACATTGTCGTTATAGAGTCCTAGTTTTGTAGTACTTTGGTTTATAATTGAAATTATACTGCTTTCTTATGCCAGATATTAGAGATAAGGGTAGAAATTGGCCTTTATATTAGTATTCATTATGCATGTTTTCAAAGTTTCTGAACCTAATTGAAAAGTGATATAATATTCAACTTAAGAGACTGCATTCGATTAGACTGGAAGCCGACCCCGCTATAGCTGGGAAAAGGCTTGGCAGATTTAATCAAATCTCAAGGCAACATAGAATCGGTATTTTACGGCTAAATTCGGTAGGTATGGTCTGGATAGTGGACAGATAATGGTTTACATTTGAGGACATTATTGGTACATATTGCACTCACGTATAGAAACATAGCGGTAGATAACTTATCGTTTTAAAGGTCGCAGTCGCTTTGTGCAATTACTAGAATTTTCACATATTGATAAATACCATTAGTGTGTCATTCAATCATTCTTTTAGATTTAATAAAGACCATGTAACTATCTACTTTTAAAAGCTTCTACATTTTAATGCGTCAAAACTGTACAATTAGTTGTGTATTAATTATTTTTGCAGGAAGAAAAAATACGAATATAGAAATGAATTTTATACTCGTGTGTATTTTTTTACACAATGTATGTCAAGAGTTTACTTAACAATTCACTATAGAATATTTAAAAAAACACAGAATGGTCAATCGACAGTTGTCCCTAGAGAGCGATCAGTCTCTACCTACGGGCTGGTGCCTCTCCGAGGTGGCTTCCTAGGCAGCCACACAATGCAAGTTAGCCACGGCTATCTTGAACGAGGAACATCGAGTGATTAATGTTACATTGATGGCTGATGGACGACAATCACGTATGGGTTTTTTTTCACCATTAATAAGATATATTCGATAATAATGTAATATTATCTACATATAGATAATCCTCACTTAATATTATAAATGTGACAGTAACTATCAGTATGTCTGTCGCGCTTTCATGCCAAAACAGAACCGAATTAAATGAAAGAAAGGTACATAGATATTCTAAAGCCAGAACTATCCAGAAAAATAGATTTTCGGGTACTGAAAGAAAAGACAGAGAAACCGTGCGTCTCAAATTATCAGCCCAGACGAACAATATAACAATAAGAAATACCGGAAAGTTATATTCCCCGTAATCAATTAGCACGTGTATTTCTTTGATAAAAATGAATTAATACAAATACAACACAAGTTTTATTAATACTAAGTCGTTTAAGTACCTAAAATAATTAACTAAAACTTTTTTTGACACTGAAGTATTAATTAATTGCCACGCTTGCTAAAGGCAGACAAGCCATTTAAGTTATGCTACGTGTGCCTAAGATTTTCATGTCACAGAATTTTGGTTTTGATCAATGTCTTTTTTGCGAGCGACACCATACCTGCGGGTCAATTTCATGTAAAACATCCCAAAAGTGTTATCAATAGAGCATTAATCATTTACTGTGGCTCATTCAAGACAGCCGTAACAAAACTGAATTGTGCCCACCATGAAGTTACGCCCGTAGGTAGAGACTGATCGCTCTCTTGGGAGTTACTCTGATTGCCCGCACTGCGCGTCCATGCATACTCTGTGGTGAATGGTGTGAAATTCATTTAGACATCAAAATAAAGTGTTTTATCTGTTTCAAAACTATTATGTGAAGTCAAGATTTAACAGAAAAACAGTGGACAAGAAATAATAAGAGATTTTCAGATAAAATCAGCTAAGTGCTGTATCAATTTTAGAATCCTTCGCTTGCTCGGTCATCAAAATTGAGCCCGCGGTTAAAAAGCAACTTTGCACTCTTGTATAACAAATAACTATTACACATAATTTTGAGAGCCAAAATTCTCTAAACTGAGCGAAAGTTTTACAAAATGACGAAGAGTAAGAGTTTCGCATGAGCTACGGAACCCTAAAGATTTCCCAAATGATGAAACGGACATAATCCACGTTATCGCGAAACACTTCAGAATATTTATAAGATTATTACTTAATATCTCATTTATCTGATTATCTTCGTTATTCAATACTTCAATTATCTTCCGGATAGTATCAGAAAGAAGATTATTAATTCCAACTTGTGGGTTTTCCCAAATAATTGTCTTGTCATGTGATTGGAAAAACCCATATTTATTGTCAATACTTACATATGTTATATGCGAATCATGTTTCTGTATTGACTTCACAGATTTCTATGTATTTGCCAACAATTTTTTTTATTGATTGAATTCATAAAGCGGACAACAGTAAATATTTAAACTTCAGTTTCAGATCAGTGTTTCAGCAAAAGGAAATCCAGGAACATTTCTGATACTACTTTAAGGAAATAAAGTGTAAATTGGAAAAAGGTGCTAAAGTGAACGTGGATATTGATGTAAAAGGTACCTATAATAAATTTCGCTGTCATAAAAAAAGTTTTTTGTGACAAATATTGTTGTTGTAGTTAATGTACTTAACAGTAACTTAACGTAATAATTTTAACGATGGGTCCCATGATTGCCAACCACTATATTTACCAACATTATCGCAAACGACGTTCATAATCACAATATCGACGCCATAACTAATTAGACTTTATTCGATTGTTGTACAATAATATAATTAGTGTTTGTGTACGTGACATCCATTAATGGGCTTCTTGCGGTCGCGGCTATTTTTGGAGACCTATATTTTTGTAATTTGGCGATACTGCGTCATTTTACCTACCTACACATTTTTTCTTGTTATGGGTAGTAGTGATAGGAAATAGGATAAGTTTGTTATGTTAATCATCCAGAAAAATCAATTTTAGTTATTTTAATAAGTAAGTATATACACTGTTTAATAAGCTAAGGCTAAGTTTATTGCTTTATCTCCAGTAGATATGACACAGAACGGTTTCCCGTCCATTTTCTTATTTCTTTCTGGTTCTATGAATTTTCCTCGAATATTTTTGGATCGTTATTTGTTCTGCTGTCATCAATTACCCACTTAGGCGTGATAATCAAAACAATCAATAATTGAGTGCTGTTTGGAATGGAGTTAGTTCGCGTCGCATTAATAGCAGTTTAATGTCAAATTAATGGCTATTTCTATGAAGAAAATCGTTTGTTTTGATCGTGCGGCCAGCCGATGTGTTCGCAGTCACGTACGCACGCCACACCTGGGGAAGAGCTGCTGCAGAAGTATCACAACTCCTCCTGAAACGTCGAAGAAATCTAATCACAAATCACACGGCTCTTGTCCGACCGTCCTCTGCAAGAGTCGAATAATCTTATTCGCAACAACAAGTCCATGAAGATTTTCCTATCAAACCAATTATCCTGAACTGGTATGTTCAGTTAGTTCATCCTACCTACCCAAACGATGTCAATCTCAATAGGATTGATAGAACACCCTCACTTCGATTGAACGGACTACTCAAACTATCAAATATAGCCTGTCAGAATAAATATGTCTTCTTTATGAAGAATATATGATTCCTTCAAAATCTTGATCATGACCTTGAAAGTGCAGCCAAAAAAAGTAAAAAGATACTTCGGTTTTAAAGCTGTATTGTGTCATTACTAGTAGCAGGTAGCTCTAATTGATAATTAACGATATTTTGATTGGCATCAGTGTTGACAACTTGGGGGAGGAAAATGCTTGATACCCACGCTGCCAATCTTATGGCAATTTCCAAAAAATAGCCAGGCTCAAGCCAAAACTTCGAACTTCCATTTACAAAAAAAAAGCGAGATAAGAGTAGGAGTAATGGAGAATAGAATGCATTTGGCTTTCAAACTTCAAGAGGCTATCAACATTTCCGCATTGGAAGGCAATACATAAGTTTTGACTAAAATAATAACCAACCTTTGGGTCACTGTGTTAAACTGAAAAATAACAAAAGTTACCTTGATGATCAAATACAAACCGGAATGTTCTGTAATAAAATATTTCAAGTACATATTTGTATTGGCGAATATATTCTGAGTATATTTGTTTAAAAACAGCTGCACTGAAACAAAAGATTAATATGTCTAAATATAAACCGGTGTACACGTGTTTATGATGGTACATTCATGGTGACTCAACAGGTAATTATCATTAATTTCTACTTCATCATGGTGATGACCAGAATTCATTACCAAGGGTTATTGCAGCATACCCTTGTGAGGCGTGATCGCTCAGCGGACACGTCGTGTCCTTAGAAGGTTTTTCGTTGATTAATACACACGCTGCTTTATATTTGTTTTATTTTTCCAAACCTCCTTTAAAATTATCATGTCAGTCATTCCCAAGCAGCATTCTAATCTATACAAATTGCATTGAAATCGGTTCAGCTGCTGCGGTTTGCAAGTGAATGGTACCTAGCCAGCAGAGCAGTGTAGGTACCAATATTTCAGAATTATACCTATATGTAGTAGATAGTCTGTTTCTTGGCCATACATTACATACAAATCTCTTATTGCTAGAATCATAATGTCCATCTATCGACTCAAGAATTTCAGGTTTACAATGGTCAAAAACAATAATTACGCTTAAAACTAATCAATAATTATCATCAACTAGACCTTCACCAATCTACCAATAAAGTATCAAATACAGAGAAGAAAATACAGAACTCTTTGAACCCTCCTAACAAAATACTCAACACTAAACAAAATGAGGGTCGCCTTCTTACCGTTCCTCACAGACTCATAACGAGCTGACACAAACAATAATATTGTGAAACATCTCGCGATGTGCCTCCAGTTCTCAGAGCCGTGATAAGGATGTGAGCACTTACACAACAATTGTTGCCTAGCACTCCTTGTAGGACATCCTTCTAGCTAGTTGAAGATGTGGTGCTCAAAGTTTAACAACTATTTTCTAATATAAGATTTCACGATTCATCTTCATCACCAGCCTTTTTTATTGTCTCACTGCTAGATTCAAGCTTCAAACAGAGAAGGCATGAGCGTTAATCGACATGCTTGCTCGATGTGGGACGATTTCAGACTTCGGGGTCCCAGTTCCTTCAAGACATTTTCCTTTACCTTTACACTGTCATTGGTGTCCGAGATAAACTTACTTAGAAAGTTATGATGTCGTGAGTAACCTGTTTCCAGAATGCTTTCTCAAGACTTTGTTACAATAAAAGATCAGAAAGAGAGATTGACTGCCTCGTTGGTCTAGCTATCGCAAGTGCGGCTGCTGAGCACGAGGTCTCGGGTTCGATTCCCGAGTCGGGCCGAAATCGCTTTGTGGGTTTTAGAAGACTTTCACAAAGCAGCCCGGAGCCTGGAAGCTGGTGATTGATACACCCGTGCATCGGAGAGCACGTAAATGTCGGTCCTGCGCCTGATCTCTTACCGGTCGTGTCGGATTGCCGTCCTATCGGGTTATGAGAGTGAAGGAATAGGGAGTGCACCTGTGTCTGCGCAAATGCTCGTGCACTATAATATGTCCTGCGTAGTTGGCTAATCTCCTTACATGAGAACAGCCGCCGTAGCCGATAATCGGCTAGGAGGACATCATCATCATCACAATAAAAGATAGAAATAATGGTAATCCAGCTTAAGGGTGTGACGATTTTTTGTTCCTATTTTTATCTAAGTTTCATTCACATGAAAATGTATTAATTGATGATGAAATATTTCCTTAAACATAGATAATAAACATAATTGTCTATTTTCCTCAATACCGTTTGACGGCACAGTTTGCTACCAAGAAACAGTAAATAATTAATAGATAAAACGTAATGAATTATGGAAATTATCGATTAATCGAAATGATAAAGTAAACACATGTGTTTCAGGTGGTCTTCAGGCGCTTGGTATCAACACAGAATATTTGCAAGGATTTGTTTGGACAAGGTCAAGATACATGATTTGGCATTGAATTTATAATAAAAACTATTTTATGTAAACAAAAGACGTTCGTGTGTGTGAAAAGACTAAGTAGTGCCCCAATGAGAAACCAGGAAAAAGTGCCTATAATTTAAACGTAGGTATCAGTCAGGAAACAATCAGTCCCTTTAAACATTTCTTACACAGAAGTAGTAAAACCGAGTACCAATGCAACTTTTCTAAGTTTGTATGTACTTTCTAAGTATATCTTAGACACTAATGACTGTGTTTCGGATGGCACGTTAAACTGTAGGTCCCGGCTGTCATTGAACATCCTTGGCAGTCGTTACGGGTAGTCAGAAGCCAGTAAGTCTGACACCAGTCTAACCAAGGGGTATCGGGTTGTCCGGGTAACTGGGTTGAGGAGGTCAGATAGGCAGTCGCTTCTTGTAAAGCACTGGTACTCAGCTGAATCCGGTTAGACTGGAAGCCGACCCCAACATAGTTTGGGAAAAGGCTCGGAGGATGGTAAGTAGTAAAACCGACTAATTAACCAATACTTAGTCAAACATATATTTTTTAACTTTTTTCCTACAAAATAGAACAAACAGAATAAACTTTGAGTGCCACTGTACAATAAATATGAAGGTATGTGACAACAATTTGTGTTCACGTCGATGTGCGCCCGCGCACCGGCCGGCTGATGTGTTAAGGGGCTACTCATATTCGGTACACATTTTGTGTCAAACATGCAGGATCAAAATTTTTCCAAACCAACCATAAAATAAAAGTGCGTTGTTTTTGAGCATATAGCTAACAGATAGAGGGACGCGGGGAGGACTTTGTTTTGTAACTGTAGGGGATTAACAATCCTAAGGTCTTCATCATCTTCTAGTTAGTAGTTCCTTTCCTTCATCGAACTCCGAAGGCCGTGATAAAGGATGTAGTTTTGAAAAACAAACCAGGTGTCCGAGAGCCTAGTCTTAGATAGAGCAAAGTGGTGAAGATTAATCAGGAAACCTGACCTAGTAGTATGATGCTTAGCAGGGAAGAGAGAGAGCAGGTAGTGGTTATTACTCCACGAAGTTTTCGTACGAAGTGTGGTCAACCTGTAAGTCTTACGTCAGAGTCTGTTGTGTATTGTGCTCGCTTGTGGAGCACAATTTACTAATACCCAGCAACTAGCTCAACGAGCCAGCGACAAATATTTAACCCGCTTATTTACAACACATGAGAGCAGACAGGTATACTCTTTAATATAAGCAAGAATATTCTGTAATCTACAAGGACTTGAGTTTTTATGCACTTTGACGTTAGATGGATAGGAAATATGTATTCTAATCTATTTCCGTTCGTAGGTTGTGACATGGTTCAAGACTGTTTAAACGCTCTCTCTTGCGTGAAACTGGTCGTCTGAATTGAACTGAATTTTATACATTATATCCGCGTCGGGTATAGCAATGTAATCTTATTCATTACATAGGTATAACAATAATACTGCAAGATATATCGAGTAAAAATATTAAAAGAACACAGGTCTTATATTTACATATTTTAGATAAAAGTAATATAACATTTGTAGTAATCAATCATGTAATTGATACGAACGCCTTCAAAATATACCGATAATAATGTTTGTTAAATATGTTTATAAATAACAACATGTAATCAATCATTGTTGTGACATTGTTACTATCGCTAATCAGTCAGGTAATTTGTGGCGCATTATTTTTTAATGATTTAATGCTATCACAGACCTCAACATTTTTATCCAGCCATGTTTTTTGGAAATTCCAAACTCTTGTTATGAACAGTGAAATAGCTAAATAACTACCTATAGACACTAAGGTCAGTTCAGTTATTCTTGAAACAGCTGTCTATGTCATGAATTTTGAAGTCCAAGTTTCAACGTAAACATTTCTTTTTAAAAAATCGGACGTTTGTATTGCCCGTGAAATTGGGCTTTAGTAAAATTGGACACTCATTGGTAACATGGTAAGTACAATGTTGATTAGAAAAATGTGTTGTAATGATGATTTTTCCTACAAACAAAATTATTTTACAATGAATACGCAATAAAAATCACAATCATTTTATTCAATACCATCAAATTATTTTTTGATGAAAGCTGCTGTTTAAATAAGTGTATGTATTTATGTTAACGGTACATGTGCATACAATGTAACTAACTGGCTGCAGCAGCAGAATCAAACTTAACGAAACAATTACTGCTCATAATGCAGCGAGAAGTCGCCGGTTACTGATTAACTCGAGAATACTACTATGAGGGAAAATACAGTAGTTTCAGTCCAGACAAAATATTGTTGTGCGATTTCCTACAACGATCAGAAATCTGACTGATATCAGACCGATTCTTTTAAAATACATTGTCTTAAAAACGGGCCCAACGGCCCCTTATTAAAACTATCTTGTAGGTCATCATCCTCCGAGCCTTTTCCCAATCATGTTGGGGTCGGCTTCCAGTCTAACCGGATTCAGCTGAGTACCAGTGCTTTACAAGAAGCGACTGCCCTGCCTGACCTCCTCAACCCACTTACCCGGGCAACCCGATACCCCTTGGTTAGACTGGTGTCAGACTTACTGGCTTCTGACTACCCGTAACGACTGCCAAGGATGTTCAATGACAGCCGGGACCTACAGTTTAACGTGCCATCCGAAACACAGTCATTGGTGTCTAAGATATACTTAGAAAGTACATACAAACTTAGAAAAGTTGCATTGGTACTTGCCTGACCTGGGATCGAACCCGCGCCCTCATACTCGAGAGGTTGGTCCTTTACCCACTAGGCCACCACGACATTTCAAGGAAGTCAAATTTTCTACTTCAGTGGTGTTGAGGTGCGTCCCTCGATTTGACTCAGTGAAGAGATTGCTTGTTTGCTTTGCTTGATTGGTACTGAACACGAGTGGCGGACTTTGCTGCGCCTTGGTTCGTGGCAGTCCACTTGAATGACAGGCATATGAACGATGCACTGCTTTGAATAGCGTCATGTCGACGTGATACACAAACCCCCAGCTAGGCTGTGTCGAATGTGAGTGGATTTAGAGCAGATCCACCCCGAGTACTACCTTACTGCGTAGAAACGGACTCCCAACTACCATCCAACTATCATATGAAAACTATCTTGTAGGTATTACAATAATATTTCTGGAAGGTGTAAAGACATGTGGTTACAGAACATCGTAGAGTGGACGAGTAATGCTAGCCTTTATGACCTATTCTTTTGGCAGAAGACAGAAATTAAAACTCTGAGCTGCCATCCTAACCTTCAGTAGTGGACAGCTTCCACAAGAATAAAAACATTTTTTGAATAAGAATGAACCTTCTGTGCCTCTATACCTTTCGCCGTGGCAGCAGTTACGGGTCGCGACCGACGCACGCGCCGCCCAATCTAATTAACGCTGCTATGCGCGCGCGCACTTGATTAACGCGGGTTAACGTAAGGACGTACTACAGTCGATAGGTTTGCCAAATATGTCGACGTTATAGTAATTTGAAGTATTTGACAAACTTGAAAATCTTCTGCGAAAGTGTTAAATGTAAGTAATGAAGAAAAATAATTACCTACAATCTGTTAAAAAGACTAAAAACACTAAAAGTGTAATAAAGTAGCGGTTTCCTATGTTAAGGCTCCATTCTTCTATATTTTCTTACAGGTTCATTTTAATCACCTCTTTTCTTCTCTGCTTTGCCTTTCATTACCATAACTTTTAGTTCATTTTTTTTAACCTAAGACCTCTAATTCGTTTACTTAAGAAAACAAAAAATCTTATCGACATTCCGCACGCATATCACTGCTTTCTGAGTAAGCTTCACAAAACACAAAAATTGTTTGCAACATGTTTTGTTTTTCCCTGTGTTGTTTTTATTTGTTCACAGATTATCGTATAGCATGTAGTGTTTACCGATTAATATTGTACATCTAGTCGTAATTTTGTGCACTGTACTTAACAATGTATTGATGTAACAATTGTAGGTGAACCATTAAATAAATAAATAAATAAATAAATAAAAAACCTTGCTTGGTTTAACAAAGCGAATAATTTTCTCTCGTTACTCTCGCTGCTATTATCTATACATACCTTACATATTATACACATACATGTATATACATGCATTATACATTTATCATACACAGATTACACGGCAATCAACGACTCGCTAACTATTTGAGTAATTACATTTTCATTGTAATGTATGTAGAATACGTGCGCAGACGCAGCCAAACAGTTATTCGCCTTTATTGTAATTTGTTTAATTGTACCTGTGAGAAGTTTTGAAGTAAAAAACATATTAAAACAACAAAAGATTGTCGGAAGCCATGTTATTCATCCGTTTTCAAATAAATACAGAGACAAAATAACACCAAAATATGCTACGTTGCAGACAAATTAGATTCAACATAAAATATACAACTGTACTCAAAATTGTTAAGTCTATCGGTTTATCGACGCGTGATTTGACAGTGTCATCCCTTAAGTCGTTTCAAATTAGGATGTCGAACTGTCATTTGATAAGACAAAAAAACAGTAACATCATCAAATTAAGAGATGAACAGAGCGAAGCAGAAAGCAGACCCAGTCACGACAAACACTAAAAAGAACATCATGAAATTAAAATCCATCCAACTTAACTATTTCAAGCTAAAAACCACCCTTAAATATTTACCTACCTACGTAAATACGGAAGTAGGTACAGTCATCATAATAACACACTTGGCCCAGTCGTGGGATATTGTCCAGCCGTTGCCCAGGCTGCACAAAGTTTGCTAACAAGCGATGCCCCTGGCTTTAATTATATATCTCTATTGATCACTGCGCTAAACATGGACGTAATTGTAGTTTTATGGGGTTCAAAACAGTACCTTTAGGTAGGGTTCCTAGAAAAAGGATTATTTTTAAGGTAAACATAAAGTAGTTTCATACTAAACCCATGTCTTGTTAACTATAGCCTAAGGGCCTATGATATACAGATGACCATTAGCTGGCAAATTTAATTTTTGCCTATCATCTCCCTGTTGCCTGAAATCCTCATTTCATAATGTACACCCTATTTTTAGCTTGTTTAATCAATAGAACCGTCTACCCAGACTCTACAACTATCTTTATTGACCCACAAACGAACTAAATATGACGGCTACCACTCACACTTCTCCTATCCGGTTAGCTGACTCTCTCCAACATTATACTGCAATAAATAGGTAATTTACCTTTTACTACATATCCAAACTAAAAAGGGTTTATCTCAAAGCCATCCAGATGTCAGATAAACAAGTTTTTTATTCATACGACAATCGCGTCGCATCTCTCTGAAGAAAAAAATTTAAAAGGTACACAGTATCACATAATGCACTCTTTTACGTCACCACATTAGCACTCCGAGATCCGATATCAACATTAATATAACAATGGACTAAAAAACCATCAAAAGATGTCCTCTACATCACGCAACTGACAAATTTCAGACAACAATGAATGATATAAGGGTTAAATGGATAAAGACTTGCTATCTTAACTTTGCCTTTCAAAAATCTAACATATTATTTTACACGAACAAAACTCAACCTTACTCCATTGCCTTAAGGGTTAAGTTCAAGGTGTGACGTGTGTAGTGAGGTGAGAACGCCAGTTGTCGATATGTAAAGGGCTATAGAAAGGCGGTCCGTTTGATGGCGTGTCGGATGTCTCAATCGAAGGCTTTGCTGCGCCCGCGCCGCCGCGCCGCACTCCCACGTACGGGGGTATTCTGTTTGTGAGCTTTTGTTCGTGTTATGATGTCTCACTGGTGGAATTTCTAAGGTTATATTTAATGAAAATAAAGCACGTTTTGAAAGTATTGATTTCATGATGGCATGAATGAAAATAATTATCAATTAATAAAAAATGCCTTCCTGATCAAAATGATTGGCGATGCCGATGTAGGTACTTTTTAATAAATTATTCTTTTGACCTGTTTTACTAAGAAGCTTGGTACCTATCTATCTTAATTGGTTCAAATTAATAGGTTTAAAAATACAAATCATCTTCTTAAAGCAGTCATTAAATAACTTTTAACTGGAAAATCAAAGAAAAATTATCAAATCTATAGAAAACGTCATAAAATCCAGAATAACCCGTCACCAGCTAAACCATGTTTGTATAACAACATAACACATGTTAGAGTTCTCTTTCAAATACCCTCCGAGAATAATTACTTACAATAAATCAGGGATGAGCGTTGACAGGGTTAATATGGTGACGACAATTATCCCCTTTACCCTACACACCGACACAACCAAATTTACACCTTATCTACTAGACTTTAAGATTCATTTTTGATTGACATTAAAGCTTGTATATAAGATGTTATGATTCTAAAAGTGAGATTAAAAGTATTGTTCCTAATATACGGGAAGTTTTTATATGTCCTAATATGTCGGTCTTTTGTGTGTGATGAAATTATATGACTTATACCCAAAATAATGTCCTTAGAGCGTTCTGTTGATCTGTCGATGTCACCGATGTAGAATGGAGATTTAACTGATTGACGTTTTAGGAATAAGGAATTCGAAGATTTTTCACAATAGAAAACTCAATTTGAGGATGGACCCAAGTGTGATAAAATATTACCATATACTGTAAAGCACACTCTGGTACCATGCCTCATCTAAAAATCTCTTTCTTTTGATATTGTATGTCCGACTTGGATAGACTGTTGAACTAAACAACTGTATTTTAACACCTAAATTGGTTTAAGACACTTGTAAAACTCAAGCCAGTGATAGAATCATCCACTTTCAATCCCAATTACTAACACATCAAACTTACACTACGACCATCAGACACCACAACCACTTAACGGTTAAGGTCCAAGAGACCGCAACACTTAACCCTCTCACTACCCGAGCTCAACATTTAACCCTTCCACCGCTCATAATCCCTCTCGACGCGACCATTAAACCGGAAAACGCAAATTATACAACAAAGACGTTACACATCTGCGCTTGCGCATCCAATGCCGATCCTTTAAGAAATTGTACATTAGCCACGCGATATTGAACCTTAAGTCAAAGGGTTAAGGAGGATGGTGTTAAGTGGATTTATTATTGATATAAGATATGTTTAATAAGTGCAAGGATGCAACGGTGCGGACAAATCCCGGTTCGGTTTCGTAGTGGAGCCACGCGTTGTGCTGAAATTTTGCGGGATTTTTCTTCGCTGAAAATGAATCACTAATTCCCTTGGTCGATGTGACGATAGAGGTATGTACCAATATTTTGCCAGTCGGATGTAAAAAGTCAATAAAATAAAGAGTTAAAAAACGAAATTCAAAGATACCACCCGAACAAACACACGTATACTTAAGTTAAAATAAATGGGAGCTTATACATAAAAAAGTAAAAGGTAAAGTGATACCAAGATCCTGAAGGTTATTATTTTATGAACATGTGGTAGTTGGAACACAAAACCTGTAGGCACTCCAAACCTAATAAACAATTTCATAAAAAGCCAGACACGATAACTCACAATATCACCATATCTTGTTTATAGGCAACAGAACCAGACACAACAAAGCTATATCAAATATTTATAAGTATTTCCAGATAAAAATTCCCAACAGGAAAAAGCAATTAGGTACCTATTTGCTAAAATTTTTTAACATTTTTAAACCATTTAAAACGTACCTCTCTTACAATAAAGTTTGCTTTAAGAAAATCCAATTCTAGGGTAAGCTCGCCCTTTTACATTATATTTTCCCAAAGTGTGTATGTAATTATTTATAAATATTTTATTTTTGTATACAGTATTTTGATTTTATTAGTATAAGTAGTTCAAGCTTGTACATATAGTGTGTACATATTTACTTGTAAATAAAATGTATTTATTAATATTGTTTGCAATAAAAGATAATGTCCTGTTAATTTGTCGTCACCCTACAATTATTGCAATAAGCGATTGTCTAACTTAACTGACTCGCGTGTATAAGACAGGCTCAGATGAAAAACATACGCCTCTCATCTCGCTCTATTAAATATATCCCCTTTTGAGCAAGAACATATTAAAACACTCTTTTATAAAACCAGAAAAAACTGCTTCAACCGAACTATGAATATTAGGATTAAATACGCTATTGTTACAACAAAATATAATATCTTACAATTTTTCAAAAGTTTTTTTCTATCGTATTTTTCGCTACATTACCTTTGTAGGGTTAAAATAAATGTTTTGGGTAATCGGATTTTTTAAAGTGGTACTTTCAGGGTTAAAAAAGTTCGGTTTAGCGGTATCCGGACGTAATCTGTCCTTTTTTTAGATAAAATAGTTTTTTAAAGGATTAAAAGCCTTTGCTGGGGTTTTGTTTAACTGTCGCTTAAAAAAGCAAATACTGTTGGTACAAAGTAATTCTCATTTTTGTGGGATTTGATTATTGAAATTCCTGAAATCTGTACAATGAAGTGATCATGCGTGAAAGTCTTCGTCTTCAAAGTACCTATAAGACAGATTTTCTTTACCGCCGCATAAGTTCTTACAAAATAATATTAATATCGTACCCATAGAAAAAAGAAAGTTCTCCTCATTGTAAACGACAACAATAAAACTTATAAAGTGTTATTAGTACTTAAAGCATCGTATCGGAACACAAAAAGCGATCTATCTAAAATATTATATCGGAATGATGACGGGCCCATGTTTGTATATCGATTAATTAATAAATCGAATACCGATTCGAGAGATGCATCGATACATGCCGCCTCTAATTGAGTCAGCCGGCAACAGATAATAAAATACACGTCAAATTGTTTTACCATCGCTGAACATTCTGCCAAGGGAATATGAACCTTGTAACTTAAGACATAAGACTCGTTAATTGTTTAAAGATAGCAACAAAAAGAGATGAGAGACATAAAGAAAAAGCACTCACTAAATGCCGAGCATTTACCTGTCATATTATTAAAAAAGTTCTCGATAGTGTATGGGAATCGATACGGTTTTGATTAATGGACGTTAAACTAGATTATGTTGTTAAAAACCTTCTCTGTTGATGGATCGACGGGTTTTTGCGATGCATTAAATAGTTTGTAAAAAAATAAGGAAATGTAGTGGTATTATTACTGTCGGCGGATAATTACTTCAATTACGAATTGTTTATTACTTTATCAATGTCTAGTTATTGGAGTTTGATTGTTTGAGGATGCTACTTAGTATTGATAGTTATCTCTGCCGTTATTTTACTTGGAATTTCCACTTTATCGGCAAACATTCGCGAACGAAGTCCAAGAAAAACCTCAAGGAAGTCACCTTTAGACTGATAATTAATAAACAAACAAATTATAAGTATAAGTACGTTCACGTAATACTTCAGGTAATTGCATCATACAAAAAACCTAAAGATATCTAAAAAGCCCGCATCGTCTATAGATAACCGCACTCCGATACCTTTACAATTCTTTACAAAAATATCAAGATTCTGTTACAAAGATCGCCGTGCAAAAACTATCAGAAACTATTAGCTTCAACATTTACAAATGGCTAATAAAGTAACCCTACACTGCGCGCGGGGTCACAAAGACCCGCACAATGTAATATTAGCGAGTTATTTTCACCCGTTCCCACCTGTTCCTGTTCTCACAGGAACGCCTACACTTTCGGTACTTCAGAAACAAGATACGTATCAGCACAATGCAGTCAATCCGCAAAGCTTTTATGTTGCAGAATAAGATCAACGCTTGTGCGCGAAATAATACGTTTTGTTACTACCTTATTTCGCGAATGGAGTATTTTGTTTCACTTTTCTTCGCTGGCCTGGGAAATATTTGAGTTTCAGCTGCTTTTGATATGTTGAAAGGGTAATATGTATTGCCAAAATTGCAAAGTAACAAGCATCCTTGCGCAGCGTCACTGATAAGTACGCAACTTAGTATAAAGGATTAAATATGATAGGCAACTCATTGGCAGATGGAATGGTAGAACAAAACATACAAACTGCATTTGAATCCGCACTGTGTGAAAGTGTAATCAACCTCTTCATTAGCAGAAAAGGCCCAACGCGCATACCAAAGGGGTAGCGCGTCACTTGTTTCACACAAACTACCTGCAATCACAAAACGCGCAACGCATAATTCCGTTTTATTATTCCACAATTGAACACTAAAAGGCGAGAGAGGAGCCGAAAGCTAATACACTCGCTCTTTATGGGCTGAGCTGATTTAAAGGAGGCTTTGTACTGCGCAGGCGTCGGGTTACGCCCGTCTTTAGTTTCGCGATACAACGCTTGGATTAAATATTGCAGCGGAGGTGTTAACTGGGGTAACTCTAGACGGGGTTATTTGCGCACGGCCAGCGGCGGAGGGTCAAGTACGGGCTAATGTTTGGGCCGTTTTGTCATTACGGGAGAAGGAAGTGAGGGTTAATACTATAAGTCGCCATGGCCACATGGCCTATCGCAGTAAGCTGCGAAAGGTAGTAAACCGTCTTCGGTACGATATATAACACATACAGCAGATACATACGGTTCTGAATATTTTTTTGTCTTACCAGTTTCGATTGAAACATTCGTGCAAGCAACAGGAAATATGCATGAGCAACAACATGTTCAATTTTAAGGATTTAAAACTTCAAGTGTACCGACTTAGTGAGTCACGTTCAGATTAGAATTAAGACGGTCGAGAGGGTCAATTTAATCGAATTTTGATGTGGACCCAGTGAAGTGTGGTGGAGATTAGCTGGGCCCCTGTCGGGCCCCTGTGACCACTAATACAGTTTCCATGTCACACTCCCGCGCATGCTTCGGTGCTATGATTTATCTTTAAACGATCCTGGTGAACTGACGTTGACACTCCTGTTTTCAATTTTCTTTTGTTGATGAAAAGGTCTATGAGTATGATGGCAAATATATCTGCTATTGATAGGATTTTGAGCTGATGATGGAGATGATAGTAGTGGTACTACTAATCCATGGCTAGGGCAAGGGTTACAAAAATAAACCTCTAAAGAACTGCATACACGTTCGGCTAATCTGGCAAAAAGATAAACTGCATCATCCTCGTTGCATCCCGCCACACCCACGCTCGTCTATTTTTATCTGCGGTCACTTTCAGAACAAACAACAAAAAAACTAGCCAAACATTACTTTTTACTCTATGGCGCTGTCACATGATTGGTTTTACTCGTGCTGGACGACAGATGCCGCTCCTTTGAACTTACCGCCTCCTCACAACAGTCACAAGGCAATATCGACTTTAAAGTTGTGGCAAAAGGGGTGGATTTACCTTGATGATTAAATAAAGAAGGCATTTAATATCTTTATTAATGTGGTCGAGCTCAGATGATCAATGATAACTAATTATTAGAAACATTTCGTGGACCGTGCGACGTGTTTGCTGAATTTTCGCCTCGAGAATCAACCCTATTTTTAAGGACATAAAGTTGAGATTGCTGAGAAGATGATTAGCGAAAGATAATCGTCAGATATTGTATTTAGTTATCGATGAAATGCTTACCTGTGTAGAGTTAAGAAGGGATTAGAATGTCTCTGCTAAAAAGTGTCGAAATTATTTTTGTCGTTAATCTGTTTTCCTTGAAAACAAATGGATTAAAAAATGACAGTTTGTATTTACGGTACATAATACTTATGTTATCTTTTGTGCAGTACTGTCTGTATGTAGAGATACAACTATAGAGATAGTTGAAGTAAGAAGCAATCAGCTTAGCTGTGTCGCCAGAGACGCCACTAAGTATTTATTTCTTATTTATGTTAATTCTGAAATAAGGTACTGAGAGTTGATATACTACAGATTCTCTAATCTGATTTGCTACAGATTAGAACTGAGAAAGAAGGACATTTTACTGGATTATTTTCAAATTTTAGAGTGCGCTATAAGTATTTTGCCTCAGAATCAAAATAGAAGCTGGCCCACTTTTATCGTCATCCCATCCCATGACTTTTGAACCTAATTGTAGTCTATGATTTTCCTTTTTCAATCGAAAGGAATGCCTTGAAGGAGAATGAAAGGAAAATCTACAATCAGGATCATGTTGCAATTTGCTCACTACGCACCTAAAACAAAATATTCAATTGTATCGTTTGTTTACTTAATAGAAACAATGGTCACTTCATGTTGGTTCTATTATTTATTTACATCAAATAAGGTCTCAATTATTATGCGTTATTCATATTTCTGTTTATGTAACATACTAAAAAAGAGGTTATTGTGCAGTGGTGTAGGTTTGTTTAACAACATACCTAAACGTTAAATTACAGGAGTACATAAACCCTTTGAATTAGAATTAGTAAGACCAAGGAATGGGAAAGGAGTAGGTAACCATAAATTTTCATTGGTTTAGACCTGGATTAACTTTTCTGCGTATTCCTTAATAAGGAGATTATTTTAATTACCAAGGTTTTACTGGTTTCATTGTATTTGTTTACAGGTGACATGGTTCCTGTCTACACCACTCCTAACTCTGTGGTCGCAGATAGCATCGTGTTTGTGTAAGTACAGCTAATAGCGAGATGATCGGCTAGCGGCTAATGGAATTAGCTTTGTTAGTTCTGTGTTCAGATCTCGCGATACTCTGTCATTGTGTTGGTTTGTCACTTTCTTGTCTAGCTGTGTTGCTGCGCCTGATAATGATGATATGGTACCATGTTGGTTAGGACTAATGTAAGAGGGAAGTTGAATATGGCTATGACTGGTATACCTACCCCTGTGAGCGTAGTCAAACTCTAAGCACAAATGTCTTATCTATAGGTACATTATGAAATTGGATAAACGGAGACAACCACGAATTTTCTTCATTCGTTATCCTTTTGTTAAAACACACAGGTAATCTGAAGTTTTCTCTCAATTTAACGTTTCTCTTCCTCTATAAATGCTTGCTAACCTTTTGCTAAGCATATCGATAATTCTGGATTGAAAGTCCTTAGGAAACGCTTTCCTTAGACTTTTTTGTCCTATACCAGTGGATTGCACAAGTGAAATAAATATAGGTACCAATCAAGCTTTAACATTAACGTAACAGTAAGCCCACTGTTGATCACAAACAAATCATAAGCATTCACCCACACAATAAAGTAATCACGCGCATAAAAGGTAACTCAATAGACTACCAGCAATATAGTGCAACAAACAATGCAGCTCATTACTAATTAACACACATTTGAATATCTTAATTATAATCTGTCAGCATCAGATCGGTTGCCAAACATGTCTCAATGTGGTGAAACTTATTGTAAGGTAAGTAGTCAATCACGACTGGTGTCTTGCAGAAATCGAGCAGTTTGGAAGTGGTTATTCAAATATAAATTTTAACATGATTAACTCATGGAATCTTCTTCATCTTATCGAGTGAGCTAAAGTTAGAATTTGAATTGTCTCAAATCTGGCTGACGTGAACAAAAGACTGCTTTTGGGTGAGATTGGGATTTAAAGCTCGCATTTAAAAGAGTGCTCGAGTAGGCACAACCAAAACTTAACATTCTAGGCCCTGAAAAAAGGTAGGTACTTTGAATAACCGGCAAAAATATTCATCAACTCTCTGTCTTACCAATATAGACTTCTTACCACAAAATTTTATCCAGCCAATAATACCTGTACCAACCTATCATGTCAACAACAAAATCACCCACTGCAGCTGCATCGCACACATTGCAACCAAACATTAGCAAAACAAATACAGCTACAAATCATTAATTGCAAACAAGCGTATTTTTTGCTCCCATTACCGACTAACAGGCGCACTTTTTGCTCCAATTGAGTCGGATGGCAATCCGTCTGGCTCGGCTCAGTGTTTATTTATCGAAGGCACGTTATTAGCTGGGTATCGGAGCCAGTTCTTGCTAACGACGCTGGGAAGCCGATGACGTGTCTGATTGATTGGAGGCTTTCGATGGGGTTACGCACCCTTGGTACGTGGCGAACTTTCACTTCAATTCAATAATTAACTGGCGGGTATGGCAAAATTGGTAGAGAAAGACTGTGCCTGAGTCTGATTAAAAAGTTATAGCTTTTGATAAACCACGTATAGTAAAATCATGTGATTATAAATGCCTCCGAATTCAGGAAACTTATCAATTACCACTCATTATTTTTGTTCTTCTTGAGATGAGAATACTACAAAACAAGTTAAATATTTAAAAGCAGTTGACATTTACGTCTGAAACCTTACTTTTTGTGTAAGTTCACTATGTGTCTAGTTACCTACAAAAACCTACCCACATCACAAACCGCACCGTAAAGATATGAACGTAATTAACGTGTCATATCGTTAATAAAGTTTATTTTTATGTAAATGTTGCGCGCCCCTGCCGCGGTGACTTCAAACGCGCCCCGATCCGTCAGCATTTTGACATCTTTTGATATGTACCGACAAATAATAACAAAATTATTATACACTAGTTGTTTGACTCCACTTCGCTCGTTAGTCTCGTGTAGTGGCATGTTGTTTGATTAAAATTCAATTCAATCTCGTACCTGTATCAAGCCCATAGCTAAAAAAATATCCAGAAGATCTGGAAAACAGTATAAGTATAATATACTTCTGGATTAGGTTAAAAAATTACCAAACCAATATCAGAATCATAACATCTAAAACTCATCGAAGATATTGGGAACTAGCTTAAGATTAGACATTTTTGGAAAAGTTGTCCAAATTCAATCTTTACAAACACTCAGATAAGAAAATCCCCTACTAAACTCATAAAAACAATAATTAATATCAATAAAAACTATAATAGGGTCACAAAATAACAACAGCGGCTAACGGACCCACATTCGAGTCCCGTGTCGTGCACATCTTACAATATAAACGTCTATCTGATGTCCCTCTACATTTCACATGTAAGGTATTCGCTGGGTCATCGTTATTGGCTTGTCTCGTTCAAACCATCTCCGAAACTACTGGGTCATTTGTGGTATTTCATGTTCGATAGGTTGGTATGTCTCCGGTGTCAGGACAGTTTGACCTGGTCTATTTAATTAGTATTATTTAAGACAATATGATAGACTTATTTCGATCGTGTTCTAAGATTAGATCGAGTTAGATATTTGAGTCTAGATAAAGATTAGAGATTGGTAATATATTATTTATCCCGGGGGCAGACATGATTAGAAATGGAAACATGATTTACACATATTTACATACCTAGAACATAGTCTATTTTCATTTTGTGAAAGTTACACGTGAAAGCTGATAAGGTATGAATGTTATTAAGTATGTATGTTTAGGCTACTTTTTATCTATGTACGGGAAGTCGTCTCCTCAAGAAGCGGGTATAAATGGCTAGAGGAAGCTAGTTGTGAATGTTCACCATCAACATATACGAAATCTTAATAAATGTTTTCTGTGTAAGTATATGAGTCTAATTTGAATATAATGATGACACCTTTCTTTGACTCATTTGCCTATCAACAATATGAATATTATAGAGTTATTTCTGAAACTTACATAATCACGCCAAAAAAAATATTCAGTTATCACCTACTCAGGCAATACTTCGTGACCAAATTAATAAAACTAACTATTTAAAGCGTGTGGCTTTATTTATGAAAATAAGTAATTATTCAAATGATCAGCGGTCAGTCGAGGGCGTGTCCTAACGCAATTACAGTTATAATTATTTAACTGCGGCCCGCAGCGTGCCGACCGCCAAGTGTGTACACTGCCTAATTTATATGTAGAATAACGAAAGTTTTTCATTATTTTATTTAAAGAATAAATATTTTGCATCCCAAGACATTGCATGACATGTGACGGATTGAAACAATGTTGAATATCTACTATCGTTGTATAAAGGACCTTCAATATACCTGCTCTGTTTTTCAAAATGACAAGTTCCAAGGATTGAAATATTGCCTGGACTTTTACTGTGTGGAGTTATCTTAGCAAAGCTGTAGATTTTTATGGGTATCGAAGATTCCGTGCGGTGAAAATCTCCATCTGTGTGTTATAATCACAACTACATAGAAAAAGTAGACTGAAAACAATGAATAAATGTATCTTTTTATATTACCATTTGCACGAAATAAATGCAATAAGCTTTTCTCTTCAGCATAATTATCCACTTTTATTTCTGAGTAAAAATATAAAATTGTCTTTCTCGTATCCGTACTTAATTCCATATCTCCCAAAACTTATTAAATGATTCGATTACTAGAGTCCCGCATTCCTGTCCCCTCAGCACAGCGGAGTCAAAGCTCATCAGATAAGAACGTTCACGCCCGTGCGCAGGCGCATCGAGCAATTGTCACTGCGCTGTTATTATAATTTGTATAATTGTGTTAGAACATTAATGATGCTCGTTAAGTTCTGTTGAACTTGATTGACGTTTAGTCATTAGGGTTGTGTTGACGTCATTTTAAGGGAAAGCAGATATTTGTTATTAGGGCTCGAAGCAGAAAGCTATGTTTAAGGTTACGGCTGTCATCTGAATATCAGCAGTTATTACGAGAAGTTAGAAGCCAGAAATCTGACCGACTCAGTGTCAGTCTTACCAAGGAGTATTTGGTTGCTCGGATAACGGGGTTGAGGAGGTCAAGTAGGCAGTCGCTTCTTGAAACACTGATACTCCGCTGCATCCGGTTAGACTAGAAGCCGACCCCAACATAGTTGGGAAAAGGCTTGGCAGATGATGAAGCTATGAATGAAAAGTTAAATAAAGTCCATGCATCAACCTGATAGCAAGGGTAGTTTTTTTACATCCACGTAATTTTTATGACTGCTCCACAAAAACTGAATAAAATTCCGTTGAATAGTTTATGGCCCTTTAAAATAGTCGAAACAAAACCTCAAGCTCGTAAAATACACATTCGTGTGATCAAAATGCGTTTTATATTGATTACAAGAGAATGTAGAAAGAAAGTAGTCAGGAAGTTTTAAATAAAAAAATAATATTTAGTTACAACACCTACTTATAACTCAAGAATATATAGCTAAACTGGTTAAGCTGAAAATTAGAGGGGAAGTAGCTTAGGCCCGGGAGAAGGACATAGGATAGTTTTTGAAACTAGTTTCATACAAATAGATCTTTGAAGCTTCTTGTTAAGTCACCAGGAGTTGCAAGGCACAGATGATACAAGATCACTAAGCTAGCTAATAATATTTTTTGGATTTTTCCATACCGGAGAATGGAATCATACTTCAGGTTAATATTGTAAAAGCGAAGGTTTGTGAGTGTGTAAATTCTTCACAATCGGAATGTGAAATAACTTGGCAGTAATGATGCTAATACATCAGGGCAACATATAGAATACGCAGTTGGAACAGCCAGTGGAATACCAGAAAAATATACTTCGAAATAGACACTGAAAAGTATAGCAACAAACAACATAACTCGTGTATCTCAACTACAAAATAAGTGAGCTAAATAAAAAGTAATGAGCTCGGGCGTCGGCGCGCGGGACTCGTCCAAACAAACCAAGTATATGGCTGCTGCAGATTGCGCTGCGCAGGCGACGCGTGCCGACCCCAATGCGCAGGAGTCTAGAACTGTGGGCTTATGTAGCTACAATTCTAGACCATAATATATACTGCAGCATCTAGAATACAAAGAGTAGAATCCCTTGGTAAACATATTAAGAGGTGAAAATCAGGGTAGGTGTTCAGCTTTTTCTTGGTTTAGGAAATCAGGTATGCGCTCCAACAAACTAAAAGAAAGTGAACTTGAATACAGATTACCTACCTTTTGCTACCGCGTGTGTATCAGTTTTAGTAGCAAAAATAAACTCAACTTTTTTGACAAATTAATATGTACTTACACCTGATGTCTAACTTTTATTGAAATGGCCTTTGCATTATAAAAATGTTGTTGGCCTCTGAGTGGCATGAGCGTCCGCGCAGCAATTGTAGCAGATTATTGAATCAAGTGCTTTCTCAGCTGCTGACCCCTGCCCGGCTTAACTACTCAACAGATGCACAGTATGCATGGCAGCCGCCGTAATCCAGCCTGCAATACTGTTTGTTAAACTGAACGTTGTATTAACCCGACTTTACAGCCACAAACCCAACACTTGGATCCACATATTTATCTAATACTCTGTTGTGAAGGTCACATTTTTCCAATAAACTAAGCTCTGAGTTGAAACAAAATAAAATAAATGCAATTTAAGTTTGTATTTGCCTGATAGATGCACTATGATTTACGATTCGAATAACTTGGAAAATGATAAAGACAAGATCTACCATCTTATTTAATTTTATTTCCTTCGACAAGGCATTTTATTGCGCGAGCGCTTATTTGTGCAAGCATCTACGACTTTCTCTGACTGCAGCACTTTCTTGGGTAGCTTGATATTGCGCATCTGCTTGCAGCGCCGGCAGGGCTTGCTCATCGTGCTCGACTTCGGGATCATGAAGAGGCGCGCGGGCGCCTCCGTGGCCTCGTCCATGTAGTAGTCTCGCGAGGGAGACGTCGTGCAGTGTCTGTGGTACCGCGAGTCGCTCCGGGGCGCGTACTGGTCGTAGCCGTCCACGTCCGAGTCGCTCGACATCGACGACCGGCTGAACACTGGGCGCGACGTCACCTTCTCCATGGACAGAGGCATCTTAATAGCAACCACGTCGCTTATACCTTCATTGTATATATTTTTCCTTGGATGAAACTCATCGTCGTAATCAGTGCCAACATCTTCTTTTCTGACCAAAGACTTGACTCGTAATACTGGTAACGGTTCAATATCGCGCACGATTTCATCGTCTAAGTCAGTAACTGACTTCTTTGGCTTCAGTTTTGTGCTGCCATACTCGTGGTAGCAGGAACCTTTCTTCAGTATAGGAACTGGAAAATAGGCCGGGCTGCACATCTGGTGCACCATGACCTTGCTCGCCGCGTCCCTGATCGCCACCATGGAGGACACGCCCGGCAGTATGGCGTCCACGACCGCGGGAGCTGGTGGCATGAGCGCGCTGCCACAGCCTGCATCGAGCACTTTGCGAGTCATCGTGTATTGATCATTAAACGTCATAATGTTGTCCTTGAACTTGTTACGTCTGTACGTTTTGTTGTAGTTGCTGCCGGGACAGCCCCGACTCGTACAGTGTTCACACCTGCATGTATACTTGTGGTCCATGTTAAGATCTGAATCAGAGTTCTGTGCCGATGTAGACTTGCTGTACGGGTACCACCGAGGAGCTGAGATGAGGGAGGGGTAGGCGGGGATCACTTTTTGCACAGTGGGTGTAAATACTCCGTTAGTGTGGGATGTGATCGAGTACGGAGGCTCGAGGTACCTCGTGGTGCCTCGGTAGTACGAAGCGAACTCTCGCGAAGAATGGTCGACGGATTTGCTGACGAGGTGGTTAATTAATCTCGCTCTTGAGCTCTCCACTGCCATTCTTTCGACATCGTCGCTACTCAGCAGCACTGCGCGCCGGAAAGAGCTCCCCCCCTCGTAATCTTCCTCCACTGGTTTCACTTTCCGAGGTCTCTTGTCTTTACCGAATTTGACTTGCTTATGGGTCATAACGGTTGAAATGTTTTGACTTTTAGAATTTTAAGTGTCCATTTTTGCGATGTCAGTCGATGACAGATTTCATGAAGAGGTTCGAACAAAAAGTTTGCTCACTTCAAGTAGGTGTCCAAACAGAATGTTGTCTTAAAACACTTTACGAACAGCTGAGGCGGAAACACCTAGTTGATCGCGAACCACTTCAATTCATATCCTTGTGACAATAAAGGATTGAGTAACATATTTCCTTACAAACTGTTTGCCGTCGGGTCGCTCGACTTGCGACTCTATTGCTTGTTTTGCGGAGCGACATGGGGTGATGTCACCCGCACACGTATGTTGGTCGAGTCTGACGAATCCAGGCCAAGATAAATTGGTCTTCCCCCCTCGCGGTGGTCTGCGCGCGCTGCCGGCCGAGGGGAGATATCGGTCCAATTTAAAGATCTTATATCATAGAGAGAGCGAAGGCAGATGCGTGCAATTGTCCGAGTCAAAGATCAGAGGAAGTGGCTGCGCACGCGCCCGCCAGCTGCCGAGCTCGCGTGATCTTTCTTCGGATTGCTTAATTATTTGGTATTTGTCACGTTCAGCAGATGAGATCATTATTATTAAACAAGACTAATAATCAATTCAGACAAATTGATTGCTGAGAGAAAAGAAAGAAGTTCTTGGTGGTACCAATCGCCAGCTTTCCAGTCAGAGCAGCTGGTTAGTAAATATTTACTAAACCCTTGGTTTGTCCTTTGTAAATAACAATTCATTTTATTTCTCTTGTAGTTACCACCTTTACTGAAGCATTTAACTAAAAAAAATATTCCTCCCCTAATGAGCGTTATCGGTTCCTCTTAGTAATGAGCTAAGAACACGATGAGCCCAATAAAACACAGATCCCGTGACAAAAACTGGAGAAAGTCATAAAACACGTATAAAACACACGGTGGGCCGCAATTAAAATTACTCCACGATAAACATATAGGCCGTATAATGTTTTTATAGGCAATAAAATAATGTTATGTGTCCATTCTAGATAGTTGGATGGCTTCTAAAACAATTAGGCGTTATGTTATTAGTGTATTATGAAATTCGGTTTTGAACACCCTTTAGTCGGCAATAAACAGTAAGCTTCGTTTTTCGTTTTTGACTCTAATAGTTCTGCTAGCATTGGCGCCTTTTGGGTTTAATGTGAAACTGTCACCAACGAGAGAAGCCCAACCCGTTCCTTACAACAAATTAAGAAGTAACACAGTTATCGTACACTGCACCAATCTTGTTATTTGCCCTACGGAAGCCCACGTAGTGCCAACGACATCCATAAAACCTTCCTCGGTCATCCAAAGCCGTATAAAATAATTAACTAATGCACTTTTGATTTACGACAGAAACACTTAGAAAACATCCACCTGTATCTAATGAAATAAACTTAAAATTGCAACGTAATTTATAACGCGATAGTCACCTCCGATAAACGGCACTAAAATCTTTTATTACTTTTGAAAATACAATAAAAAATATTGACCAAACAAAGCTTTCTAGTGTAAATAAAGTTTTTGAAAACAGTGGGAACTGAACGCCTTCAAACTCGTGCTTTGCCATTAAAAATGTTATGGTGGCCATCAATTTAACACTGTCGCCTGGTTTAGTACGGGGGTTTTAATTTTTGACATTTATTACGAACTTGGTACTATGATAGCTAACTACGTAGATGGGAGAGCTAAGAGGCGTTTACCTTCACGATTTCGGTGAAGACTGATTCATTCAATCAAAGAAAAGGATATAGGATGACGATCTCCTCTTCGTGGTATTTGCAATTGTATTCTACGAATTGTGTGTGCTACGAAAGTAGTCAATGTTGCAGAATACATTTTAATAAACGACCAAGTTACACAAGCCTTACCTCAAAGTTCATTAGGAGTATATCATAAGTTTAACTAAGAAATGTAAAACCTGCTGCCTTACTCTGGTCTAGAGGTCGCATTTAACTAGCTTTTATCTTGAAGTCTAAAATAATTTTGTAACCTTGAAACTACTACAGTTGTTTCCACAAGAAAAAATTAAGATATCACAAAATTTTCTTCAACACACTCAACAGAAATAGCAACCCCCTCACGGCTGTACAAAAGTGACCCCGATACCATCTGAGCACTAACAAACGCGTTACAATTGTTAACGAATGTATATTTTCGTAATAAAGACTTCATACAAATTACACACATAAACCTTACACTTCACGTCCCCCTTATTTCTAAAGACATAAGGTTCAAAATGGTGTTGGTTAAGTGTAAAAGTTGTCTGGATTGGTAACAGGCTCCCCGTGGCGCGGCCCGCGAGTCTTTTGTGGCGGTAATTTCAGCGCGACCCCTCCCGTACAATGGTATTGTAAGTCATTAGACATTGTAGTCGTTAGTTCAGATGACGATAATTGGTCGATTTTTTTGTTGTTTGTTGCTTATGTATGTTGTTTGGTAGTTGGTGTGTACCTGATGCCATCAGTGTGCTTTGAGATCTACAGATGCATATTGGTTTTATAGAGTACTAGCTTTTGCCCGCAACTTCGTTCGCGTGGAATAGTGACTACCAGCAGATTTTTGATTCGACCAATAGATGGCGCTATATGTCCGGAATAATTTTATTTTTATTTTTTTTTGTAATAAAAACTATCCTATGTCCTTTCTCAAGTTTCAAACTATGTCTGTACCAAATTTCACACAAATCGGTTCAGTAGTTTATTCGTGAAGAAAAGACAGACAGACAGACAGAAAGACAGACAGACAGACAGACAGAGTTACTTTCGCATTTATAATATTAGTTTGGAAGTACCGATCATCATGGTAAGTTGAGATAACTCTAAACTAAAACTTGGATCCTTCTGGATATTCCGTAACTTTAGGTGGATATATCGACCTAGATATGACACAAGCATGCTATTATGATTTCTTATCTAGAATTGACAAGAAAATACCCTTCGAACACATGTCTTGGCGTAGATGCAAGGGCCCAATAATAAAAAGCAGCTGACTCACTATTTCCAAAAACCAGCGTGACGTCACTATTTAACCCGCAGCCGCAGCTAGCCGGTCTATGCGACCATTAATTTATTTATTTCCATAAAATATTGGCAAAATGGGTTGATGAAGTAATAATCGTAAAGTATGGGTAATATTCTGCTACCCGCGGCTATGGCCACTTGTTTACACTCATAACAATAAAACTTGGGGCCATGGATGTCATAATTCCACCATCAACCGACGTCTGTAGTTAACAGATCGTTATACGAATTACAATTTAGTTTTATTTTTTACGAGTTTTGGTATTGACTTCAATAATAAATGTTTCAAATGAAAATACTTCATTTATTGCGTAATTTTATTCAGTAGTGATTTCCGATGCTATCTATATGCTGCTTACTGCTATACTACTTATTGCTTATGCTGCTTGTTGCTACTTATTGCTTATGCTGGTAGTGATATCTAGGTATTCAAAATTTCAGTTCATGAAACATGAATGATAAATATTGTGGGCAGCAAGAAAAACTATTTTCATTGAATATAGTTTATTTGTACATCTTCTTAAAAAGTATTTGTATTTCTTTGGAAAGATTTTAACTGTAATCAATTGGTTCCGCCTCACTCATATTTTCTGTAGGTCATAATAACTTCTATGCATATCTTTTATTACAATAAAATAAATAAAACCCACTCATAGTAATATTAATAACGTTAATAAAGTAATATGCTAATGTTAATTAAGGGCGATAAGGACACGACCACAACATAGACATCCATCGTCCTTTTATAATTATAAATGTTTTTTTGTTTATAAGGCAGGTGTGCATTGTATTAGAATGTTATAATATTAATGTTTTATTTTGGCAAGCGAAGAAGCGCCCCGCGGTATGTGAGAATAGCCGCTTGGTCCAAGTTATAAGATATGTCCGGAACTTTTTAAGTGATATATATTTTTTTCATATCTATATAGAAACTGCATATTATGTAGTAGGATGAAACAATGAAAAGTAGAACATGATATCGTTAATACTGAAATACCTTGGCAAAAATTCACACCACCTCGGCAAACAAGACACCGGCCTGAAGTTATCTTGTATATACAGCCTTTTCACACCAGAGGATTTTCCTACTAGGAATCAATCGCGAGAACTCATAATGACTACTTGGTTTTACTAAAAGCGATAAAAACCTGCTAACGTGAAAGCGCTTTTGAAAATCCAAATAGGCTAGTAAATGCCCTAAAATCCTGTGTACTTTCATATGAAACCAACCAAAAAAAACTTCCTATCTTAACCCCGCTTTTCTTTCGTCTCTTACACCACATTAAAAACATGACCCTCCCGAGCCAGCGGGGGTCCATCAGACCCATGCTCATCAATTATCGCGAGAAGCCCTCACGGTGCCGTAGGATACGTCAACAGGTGCCACAAAGACATAGGTAACTTAATTTAGGAAAATATTCACGGTAGCCATACCCCGGGCTATGTGCATTGCACGGTTCAAAATATTAATATGAATGGCATTATGGCAGAACGGCAGGCAACTTTATAACTTTGACGTGTTTTTCTGACAGTTCGAATGTTTTTGATAAATAAATTCATTTTGCTGTTGACATTTTAATTGTACTGAGTATTAAAGCATTCCTTAAGGGAACTTTTTAAAGAAATAGGTATCCTTACTGTGGCATCGCAATTCATCCTTGCTAACATATTATACATTAGGCAGAATATTCATCACTACACCAAGAAAAGTGATGTCCACAGTATCAACACTAGGAACAAGCATAAACTGTGCGTACCCATTCACAGGCTTCACAAGGTACATGGAACATTTATGGGGCTTGGTATTCGATTTTATAATAAACTTCCTCAGTCGTTTTTAGAATTGCCTTTTGATAAATTTAAAGTGCAGGTCAAATCTATTCTGTCGAAGAAAGCTTATTATACAGTTAATGACTACATAAACGATAAAAATAGTTGGTCCTCATGTTAAACACTGGACAGCTTCAAAAGTTATCATTATGAGTTGATGTGATTTATATTATTTTATACGTGACATTTTTTATTTTTATGTATACTGACTAATTACCATCATCTTTCTGTTTTTACGATGAGTTGTTCCTTAATTTTGTAAATGGTCTACTAGCGACTGCGAATCTATTAGTATTAACTGTTTTCTTGTTATGTGGTTGCAAGTCGTCATGCTCCCTTTGACGGTATTGCTTGCGGTAGCGTCGGTGGTCGGGTTGCCTCCCTCCCTCAAAAATGTGCGAGGGGGGCGATGGCTGATCCTCTCGTTATGCTCGTGAACGGGTGCTGCTTGTGGTACCAGGTCGTCTTGCTGACTACATATTTGTACACCCGTAATATACCTAATGTATGTATATGATTTTGGTTTGAACGGTAGTCCTAGTTCACCATTTTCATTGTTTAAGTTGTTATTTTGTTATTTTATTTTTTCATAAAAACTGTTTGACATGTCGGTGGGTGCACCCTAAACTATATCTATCTTCACTGAATGGAGGCATTATATTTTTTATATTTTGTCACTCTTTTTTTAATAGATTTCTTTTGTAACTGCTTGAGTAGGTAATAGGTATGGGTAAGGTGTGTACTAGCCAACATGATTAACTATTTGAATTGATTTTATATACAAATTTATGTACACAATGTTGTATAGTGATATTTAAATATTTGTATACGGTTCTTCAAACCATACAGACAGAATTGTGTTGCTGGGGAGTTTGTTCCACCACTTCTTCCCAGCAAAAAAACATAGGAAGTGGTGAAGGGCGGGCGTTTTGGGGACTGTCTTTTGTATTGACGTTCGAAAAGTGCTGATTTTCAGCCTACTTTGAATAAATGACTTTTGATTTTGATTTTTGATTTTAACGATTAAGCTATCGGTGGATTTTCCTGTACAAACAACAGACCAAAAATGTGTGTTATTTTTTTAAAAATGTACAAAATGTTTACCTTCTTCCACCATCATTAGCAAGAAAATCTCCAAACTAAAACACAAGCAATTATCAAAAAATAATACTATAAACATGACAGGGAAAATAAATGATAATTGTGTCCCTAATTCTATCTGTACTCATAAATATTGTGTTACCATTTTTTTATTTAAGCCGATCATTACATTCGCGTAGGTGATTTATGTTACCGAAGCCACACGAAAAGTTCCGATCCGTCTCGGCAATAGATCGTGATTAGGCGCGCGCGCAGCATGATCGCATACTTATACTAGGGTTATCATGGAAAAGAAAGGTGATATTAACTTTAATAAAGATTATATTATAATTAGTGTGCTAGCAGTGCAAAAAAAATGTTTTTCGATGATTTTGATGTTGGAGATGACAAGCGTGAAATAATAACTTAAAATTAATTCCAAATTAATACAAAATTAATGAAGTTTGTATAATTCATAGCTGTCTTTTAAGTCAGCGTTGATGATTTTATTAACATTTTGAATTACTCAAGAATAACAAATTCTTAAATCATAAACCGTAATAGAAATGACACCTAGGTATATCTACGTAATAATTAAGGAAACTATTAAGTATACCTTCAAACTTGTCATCATCAGCCTTTTTAGAAGTATATTTAAATAATTGTGCCTATATTATAGCCAAATAAATAACACAATCTTATTTTGGGTAATTCAGCAATCTTTGGCACCAGCGTTCCCTTAGAACCCCTTCGCGCTTCTTTGATAATTGGCCTACTTATAATTGGGCTATCTATCTAATCCTGAAATAATTTTTCATACCACTCATACCAGACAATCTCTTCAAGATCAAATAAACAAACACTCCAGCTTTATAAATTTGTATGAGATTAAGATTATACTTGTGTCAACCCTACTGCACAAATTGAGACGTCGGTAATTATTTACCCGGACATCATTAGGCGGTTAACGGATATAACTCTTCGATCGGTTATTGATTTATAAGCATCGTCTCTTAAGTGTACCGCGAGTGTAACAACCTTATTTATGTTCTAATACCATACTGCTCTAGTACATAAACAATATTATGTTAGTTTGTACCTACTTTCAAAATTATTTTTTGTTAATCGTAATTACATAATTACCTCATAGGTATAAGGTTATAAGAAATTATATTTTTAGGGTTTTGTAGAGGAAGAGTTTATGT
This sequence comes from Helicoverpa zea x Helicoverpa armigera, assembly GCA_033682625.1. Taxonomy (NCBI): domain Eukaryota; kingdom Metazoa; phylum Arthropoda; class Insecta; order Lepidoptera; family Noctuidae; genus Helicoverpa; species Helicoverpa zea x Helicoverpa armigera. The sequence goes on along the minus strand of JAWIIS010000038.1, from coordinate 317,047 downwards.
ATCCCCTAATAAAATAATAAAATAAGTCCAACCTGATTTTATGTATGTGTGTACGTATTCCTAAGCAAGTACATTCGTCCGCGGTTTCACCCTCGTCCTGGGGAAATGATTTCCAACACTCGGATAAAAGTTTACTATGTTCGTCTTCAGGCTCTACCAATCTACGAGCTTTTCGTAAATCGTTAGCCTGAGTGCGTATCCAATTACCGTCGCGAAACGCACTGACTTTTGAATTTACTACTATAATGTTACATCAGTGAGAACTGTTGACAAAATCGTCATTCAAAACAAAATCGAAATAGGAAGATTATTTACTCACGTCTCTTCAACCTTCCAGCAACGGTTCTGAAATAAAGTTTGTATAATTTCAAAATATTTACAAACATTGAGAAGTCATTCAACTCTTTAAAATATTTAGTGTCTCATAAATATCTCGTGACGAACACAAAATAAATAATATTTTACAATTGTTTACATTGCTATTTGTGACAAACATTGACGCCATTGTTTCGACCAGGATTCTTACAAAGAAGGTTTATATAACTTTACTGCAGTCTCTGGCCCAAACTAGACCACTCAGTGCCACTTTTTGGTCGAAAAAATTGTTGAAACTCATAAACTTCTTTCATTTTATTATGTGAGGTTGTCATTGTTTCAAAACTATTGTTTTTCTTTGAGATTTACGATCGGAATTAATTTTGTTTTTATGATAGTTTTTATTTATCGTTCAAGTTAAAGAAATGTTGTCATTAACTTTCACATTGAATAGAATTTTTAATCTGGTAATCGAGTGAGATTTTCACGCATCGTTATTATGCTTACTTATCAGTATGCTCATAAGTGCATTTATATAACTAATAGGTATATACTTGTGGTTGTAGGTACTTTGTCTGTTGTATCACCTATATTGTTCGTATTTTGTACTATATTGGATTTTCCAAGAATGTACGAGTGCAAACTCTAGTTCCTGTTCGGTGTCATAACACCGCACCAATAGTGACCGTTCGTAAGTAATTCAGAATAGGATCCAGCAAACTAGAGCACTCACCTTCACCAGCAGCAGCTTCCAAGACTTCTCTCCCTAAAAGCCAAATGTTTCCTTACATCCCGTCGCGTACTCCGAACACCCGATTTGGTCTTCAACTAGAAAAATAAGTAAGAACAAAAAGTGCAACATTTGTGTACATTTACGACTGCCGTATATCAGAGCTGCCCCCCACGGGTTTAGAGCCCCTGAATGGTCACAATCGCACAATACTTACTCGACACAATGTCTTCCTAATTTGTTTTGGTTGTGAAGTAAATCCTTATTGTTTCATTGATTTGTTGCTTTGATTTGTATTTTTTGTAAACAATGTACAAAATCTACGGGAGATTTGTTGGTGAAATTGTTTGTAATGTTTGTTTTGTGACGCTCTGGAAATGTTTAAAATGTTTTTAAGAATATGTTAAGTAGAAACGTTTGAATTTGATTGAATATCTTTAATAGATTCCAATTTAATAGTTAGCATTGGTGGTACTGAGGTATGTATGTAGCTGATGGATAGAACTGAATCTTAGACTTCATTAAAAACTATAAATAATTTAGAGACCCATTTATATACCTACTTACCTTATAACAACTAGAACATGTTGAGCCTGAGAATGTCTTCCTGGCAGTATGGTTTGTTTGAGCGCAACTGAAACACATGTAATGAAAGTAAGTACATAAATAGGGACATAAGCACCAAAACTTTTGATAACGTAAAAATCTATATTTTCGATAATCTTCTCACGTCGACACCATTCGAGTTTACGCTTACAAAACCGTAAAATTCTGAATAAAATCATAAAAGTGAACCGTTAAACCGGACATTTACAGCCGGTGTAAATCAGGGAGGGGACAAAACATTGTTTTTCGTGTCAATAAAGTTTTTTACTTTAGGATTTTTAATGATTGGCCATTCGTTTTTAAGTCGTCAGTATATTAAGCAGTACCTATTTTTATCAGAATCGCTATCTGTTACAAAATCATAAATCGAGAAACTGATTGTGAATTAAAAAGAATTACTACTTACCTTATATGTATTTCAAAGTTTACAAAAATATTATTGAAATGTTCACGAAATGAAAAAACGAATTAATTTCATCATTCAACCTGTTCACTTTTTTTTTCATTTCAGCAAAAACGCGCGAACCTTCCAAAGTCAATCTGTCAAACTTTCATTCGTGGAACGTGCAACGGCAACACCATTCAGCCTGTCCGTACAGTGCGCCCATTGTTCTAGCGTCAAACAATGTTAAACAAGCATTAGGACGCATTGAGAGCCACTGTGCGGACAATGCAACCACCTAGCACTATAGGAAGGATATAATGACGAGAGCTGTATACAGGGTGTGTGCTTGCAAATTTTATATTGGATGGATGGATTTCATAATAATATGATGAAAAAATTCATATGATGGAAAATTAGTGCTGCTAAAATAAGAAAAGTACAGTAGTTCTGGAAATGAAGGACTATGGCTTGTGGAAAATTATTAAGATGTATGTCTTAAGATCAATTCATGTACTGTTGAAAAAAATATAGGATTACAAAAATAACAGACATGAAATATCCAACATCAGTTATGAAACAGACACTAGACAATGAAAAATCTTAGGAAACTCTGCTATACCGTTTGTACTTAACCAGCATTCTTCAATAGAAAACAGCCCCTATACAAAGCAAGGAATAACGGAACAGCCGAAGGCTGAACTGTAACCGCGCAGTAGCACCCACGACGAGTGATGGATGACTACACAACACTACTTAAACAAACGTCCAGCCACAATAGATGCACCAGCGGGCGACTAAAGACAATACAAGACGCGACAATTGTCGATAAATTCAAGGAACAGCACTGCACATAATGCTGGCCGTAATTTATGTCACTGCGCAACAACCGTTGTTGTTTAAAAATGGAATATCATTAGGATGTTGACGTGGATCTTATTTTTGTTTATGGCTCATCAAATGTTTGTTTAGTCTATAGTTATTTAAATATTAATATTAAAAATCAAGTCATTAAAAATCGGAATAAATGAGCTTTTAATATTTATGATTATGTATGATATTGGTTAATCAAAATTATTGTTTTTAGATGAACCGGAACTAAACGGATAGAAAACACTGCAACTTTAACAATTAAACCATTTCTTAGGATCTCACTCACTTTTACAAAATCTGTGTTATTCACCTTTCTAGAGCTTTTCTCTTGCTGTTTCGTAGCATTTTCCGTCATTTTTGACTAAGTATGTAGTTACCCAAGCAAACGATTGATATTGAAACCAATTAGGTTGTCAGTTCAAAGCTTAAGGCAGTGATAAACATTGCACAAGCCATTGATATGTATTGAAACAATATTACGAATTACGAGACCAAACGCTCCGGCAATTTGTCACTCCCACGCGCACAAAAACTTGTTAATATTTTGAAAACGGATACCCATTTCATTAATTATATTTAGGCCGTATGTCATTTGTAACGTCTCAATCAGCCACAAAAAACTGTTGATTATCTATTAATGATATTTAATAGCCAAAACTTGAATTAAAACCCCGTGATTTATGACGCACCATCTATTTTGAGAGAATACATCTACATAATCCGTTCATTATTAGAAAATTATATTTTTTTAATTTGCAACATTTCATAATTATGCTGGCAACTACGAAAATATTTGATGAATGATACGGATATAGTTAATCTTTACGATGGCCCAGTCGATGAGAATTAACTTAAGTTATTAATTTAAAATGGTGTTATGTATTGTTATGTGAAAATCGAATATTTTATCTTCTAGGACTTGATTCTTTTTTATCTAAAAATGAGGCTATACAGTCATTAAAGATAAATGTTATGTACCTATTTTGAATTGGTATTCTCAATCGAATCCAACATGCCCTTTTCTTTAACATGTAAACGAAGACAATGGTTTATTAAAGCAATCACGTGTGCAACAAACAGACAGAAATATGTGACAGGAAGAAAGATTACGGCACTCTATCAAGCGATCTGACAACAGAGTTGAATTCCTACGATTTGTCCCGTCATTGTCCCTCGTAAAAGTCGGGACAAAGCGGGAAGAGGCGTGTAATGCTGGTTGTAAAACAATAAACCACCCAGCGCAGGCAGCGCGCAGCAACAGAGCTCGCAGCGTGAACCGAACGCGCCATTGTCCGCGCTCACTAAACGCATCCCAATATGGCGCGCGATCAACAAAAGTGCGCCAATTCTGACGTTTCAACGTAATCACTGAATTTTTTGAAAGTCAAATAATGATTAATTTACTAGGTATTTATTTGCAAATTGATTAAATTATTATTATCCCAAATAGTAGTAATGCCCCTTAATTTTTCAGCGGGTTTTCCCAAACGTTACTGGTTTGTTATCAGTCATCAATAAGATTAATTGAGCTTTACCTACGCATTAGGTAAGGTTTCAGATTAATATGTCAGATAACAAAAATGTCGACATAATAACAAATATTTACGTAATATCAGTATCATGCACTACGCTCGTCAGATCATCTAAATATATAGATATCTAATAAATAAGTGAATCCCCAAATTACTGTTTATTTGCGTACGTTTTTAATTTTTCAAATATTTATCTTTTGCGGTGATAAATGTTTAACAACTTACAAAATATCAAACCTTGGTCGTATATCAAACACTAGCCGTTTTCCCGCGGTTTCACCGGCGTCCCGTGGGAGCTACTGCCCGCACCGGGATAAAATATAGCCTATGTTACTCGCAGATAATATAGCTTTCTAATGGTGAAAGAATATTTAAAATCAGTCCAGTAGTTTTTGAGTTTATCCATTACAACCAAACAAACAAACAAACAAAGTTTTCCTCTTTATAATATTAGTATAGATAGAGATAGTCTGAAACACGGGTAGTATCTAAATCGGGTGAGTGGTTTTACCACAAAACCTTAACAAACAAAAACAATATATTTTACGTACTTATGATTTTGAAAAGATTAATTGCATTCTAGATAATTCATATTAAGACTGGAAAAAACCGGTTCACTTTCAATAAACGCCTGAACAATTGCTAGATAACGTTCCATTATTGTCAGACAATATCTAAACTGCTGATAATATCTGAACTACATTTCATAATAAATTGAAAGTCGATACAGAATGCAATATGGAGTAAGGTAAGGTTGCATAGGTACTTATATGAAATAACAAACAATCGAAGGATCGTTATACAAGCATTATCAGTGCTAAACTTTCATGAGTTATTTAACTAGATCCAACTTATTATTTCATATTCATATTCATATTTATTTGCATACCATAAAGTTAAAAAGATGTTACAAGGGGCTTAAAGCTAGGTACATATTATGGACCCTGTTAGGGCACAGCAAAAGAAGGCTAGAAAGTTTGATTACAGTAGTATATACAATAATAATAGATGCAATAGTAGATTAGGAAAACACAAGTTATTCATTCGACTATTTCAATAGCTAAACTTAGGATGTTAAACCTCCTGCCGGAGCTACTATTACCTATATTGTTCGAAAAAGTTGCCGCGGCCTTGGTACCTATATAAAAGGCTTAAGAAGGACAATGATGGGTTTCAGTTTGTAAGAGTCTGACACTCCCTCACGCTGCACCCACAGGGGAGAGGTCATTTGATGATTTCTTTAAAAAAAGGAGATGTTACACCTACCGTTTTCTATTCAAGCACTGCGCCGGGACAGTATCCGTTGTTTAGCATCACCTGAAAGTTATTCCTACCCTTACCGTTTAGGATTACCAGTATTTAAAAAGTCTTTACAATTACAAAGCAATATCAAAGTTCGTCATCATCTCCCAAGCCTTTTCCCAACCATGTTGGGGTCGGCTTCCTGTCTAGGCAAATGCAGCTGAGTTCCAGTGCAAGGTTTTACAAGGAGCGACTGCCTATCTGAACTCCTCAACCCAGTTACCCAAGTCTTTACAATTACAAAGCAATATTAAGATTCGTAATTGACGATAATATCACAGTTGAAGGTCATTAGAGCCCACGCGACAATGATGTCATCTCATCCCGTCATCACAATATATCGATGCACGAGCTTGAGATAAATCTATTAGGAGCCGACGGCCGTCGATATTATTTTAATGTTATAATACAAATTATAATAATCTTGGACGCCATATTTATAGGCCCGGTAATCTCTTTTGATTCGCCGCTTATGAGCTAAGGCTAAACGTATATGACGACGGTTTTTTAAGATCAAAAAGGAGGAAAATATTGTATGTATAGTGTAAGTAGTTTTAGCCTGTGTTATGTTTGCGTGTTTATAATTTATGAGTATGGTATCATAGTTGGGCTTTTCACATTGACAAGAAGACGATCCAAGCAAGCGAAATTGCCTTGTCAGTCAAATTCAAGTCACTCTTCTAAAGTTCTCTGTTAAAAGCCCGCAAATTATCCTGTACCTAACTCACCCCCTTTTAATATCCGAATCAAATATCCGCTTGTAAAGTCCCTTGTGAAGTGTGCGCTCCCCCTTACGAGGTGTAAATGCGGCGTGATATACGCGCCGGGATATATCGGGGACAATTTATTTGGAGCCCAACAGCCTCGCACCCTTTGCTTCCTCACTAAAACCCATGCAAGGCAAAACCAACCCTGTACGCATAGCAATAGAACTCCAAATACAATAACAATAGGGCATAAGATCGCATTAAGTTATCTAAAAGGGAATTTTAAAGCGTATGTTAAGAGGGATAAGGTAGGTTTTAGAATAAAGGGGTGTAAGAAGGCTTTGCGCTCCTCGCAGGCACCGTGCTGAGCCGAGATGATTGCAAAACGAATAAATAATGCACACATGAACTGCGCGCGCGCATATTACATGTCACACGTATAAATGTGTTTATTTTTAAACAGGTAACGACTTTTTAAGTTATTAAAATTGTTGTGTTGTTGCGAAAAAAATATTAAAATTACTTTTCGTTATTAGTTTTGTTGTTATTCATTTTAACTCGGCGTTCAGATGATTTTAATGAAAGGATATTACTTAGAAATATCAAAGTTACGACGTTTCACTAATGGGCTTTATAGAGTGTTAGCAAACCTATTCGGATAAGTGCTATCTCTAGCTACTTATGCCTAGTCTAGATTTCAAAAAATCAAACACCTTTTTGAAATGAAAAATGTTGTCAGTTGTTATGAGTTTAACTACCAAACGAAAACGAGCTTTCAATAACTAAGGTAAACTATAGATATTGTACAAACAAATGCAGGTTAATTAATATCAGAAGAACACAATACAAACATCTTAATGATGATAACACGATAGCGGTACTTACTCTAGAGTTAGTTAGAGATCAGTTCCTACTACGCTCAAATGTCATAAACAAGAAGGTTTTTTAATGACTAGATCTTCAAACCCATTGAAGTAAGGCACAAACCCTTTTCCAACTTCCATAGACTCAGCAGATAGCAACGAGAACAAAGCACATTAAATTTCAATAAAATATTTATTCGAACAGCAAAACAGACGCCATTTGATTCACCTTTTATTTACACAATAATAGCATTGCTTATATAATTAAGGCTGACATTACCAAGCCGTGTTCACAAACCTAAAGGCTTAAACATGTGAGGAAGTGGAAACCCGATGCATTTCCGATGCTCGTTCGTAGGCGGGGGTTAGCGATCAAACGTGCCGCCGGCTGGCCACGCCCACCCCGCCTTGTGCGCGCACCGACAACCCTTTCACCGGTTGTTCGTTAACTAATAGTTATGTTGCTTTTGTTTACTTTGAGTCAGGTTGCGTACGTGTTGGGAAACTACAGGAAATTGCTCCTGCTTTGTGTGGCGAGTTAAAAATGTATGATTGATAGGGTCTTTGCTGATGAAAACTTGATGCAAAGGAAAAAGTAGACACTATAAGAACCTGAATTATAAGAAAAAGGTTGACTTTATATCCACCTCTTTCGAGAAATTATAACAGGCCTATCAAATGGATTCCTAATTGTGAATGCTTACATTCAAACTAGGTAATTACCTACCTAGGTTCTATCTACGAGTTAAAGGAGGTCCGACCGTAATGTGCTGATATGTTCTAATGTTTTTCTTGATATGGAAAAGTTAATGTTAAAACCTCAGTAGAAGTTTTGATACAGTAACAAGCAATAGTACCAAACATCTAAACTCGATGTATAAATCTTTATATTACCTAAGCATCGTAGGTGCACCTGCATAGGTTGGTGCATACACCATCCTATCGTTGTTGTTCTTATCTATTACAGCCATATGACCTTTTGAGAGGTTCAAATGTAAGAATAAAATGGTAAGTATTTCTTACATCACTTAAGTTTAAACTTAACATTCGGTAATTTTATCAAAGGTGTAGCCTTAACCTCTTATCTACGACATCATCTTCATACATGGGATTCTACGGAACATTACCAAAGGCCGCGATATTCTATCATAACAAATAATCACCATGGCAACCGTGAATAGGTTACAAACAATAGCCTTATTCATCAAGTAGGTAACTCAATACCGCGGCTGCTCTTCTCAAACACTTGATGCCTACCTATTTCATGTTTTTACCAAGTTTTTTGTAAAAGTAAACACCGAAGTTTAATGATGGTTCAATTATTTAGTTATCATTGTGCTTTGTGTGGTTTGCCGACCCCGAAATCCCTGGTTAGGAAAAGGCTATGAGATTACTTAATTCTTTGTCTATAGTCACAAGTGTTGTGTGTATTTTGCGATAGGTGTTTGATTATTTTTTACATACCTAATTAAAGAATAGAAAAGCGGAAAACATACAAGATTCCATTACCTGTTACACTTTTTCTACAAGTTTTTATATTATGGTCTTGGTGTGTTATTTATTTACTTTGGTCTTTAAAGCATTTCGAAAAAGTTAAATAGCTTATAATTTTTCCTACATACCTAAGTAATTTTTAAATCATTGAAAGGGTGCTCAATACATTTTCTGTTTTCAATCACTTTTTCTGTACAGTGTCTATCTAAAAATACCTAAGAATGTAACAAGGGGTGAGTTAGCATGAAAAACAAAGCGCAAAACATGTTACAGCTACTTAAAACATCAACAGTAACGGATACATCAGTGAAGTGAACATGTTTGTTCAGTAACACGAGACCTTACACTAACAACTGTAACGAGCCAAAACACTGCATTGAAAACAGCAGCCCAATCTGTAGCAATATTGAGTTACACGCACTGACGGCTTGACGGGACACACGCTACCACCATGTTGACTTGAAACTTCTTTAGACTAATAATAAAAACAACAGAAAACTTCCCTAGTTATAAATATAATATTTATTTGGTAAAATGTGAAACCAAAACTTTGATTTGATTTCTAGCGTAGGCTTACTAGCGCCATCTAGTAGCGAGTAGCAAAACTAGTTTTTAAAAAATTTATGTTTTCTCATTACAGTTTTTAACTAATAATATTAAATTAAACACAATCAGTAAATTATTTCATTGTTTTGTTGTAGTTATTTTTATAGGTTAATGGAATAAAAACGAATACAAAAAAAAATAAAACTTTTGAGCCTCGAGTTTCTCATTCATCCATTCAAAACGCTTTCGTAAGTAACACATTATTACACACTTATTAAAATTGTTGGACCGAACATTTAGACACCTTTCGGCATCAAGGAAGAACACTTGACATTTCCATTATAAGTTTACACTACAATACTATTCCCACGACTGGAAAGCGCATTTTTATTTACAAGTTCACTGATGTGGAATAATCCGAGTGACTTGTTGACATTCCGCTTTGTGCTCTTTGTTAGAATTAAACTTTGTTCACGTATTCTTTGAAATACTTAATAAGTATTCTCAATGGCAATGGTGCAAGGTGTTTCTTATGGTATTTACAATACATTTTATACAAATAGTAAGCTAGATAAAGCAATAGGAAAGTGGATGAGAAAATATCAATGTTGTAGACTTACTTCACGCATATCTTAACACCAATAAATCAAAATCATGAAAAATAAAACATGCTTATGATAAAGTTCAGGAAAAAGCAAGAAAAAAATAATTTATACCAAAATCCGAATAAGCGACCAGGTTAAACATGTACAGCGACATCTGTCGTTGAGTAGCATATTTAAAGCAACTCATCAAGTTAAATGAACATATATAGTATTCAATGCATAAAATAGATGGCGTTGTAAAAAGTTCCTTAAACTAGATTTTAAATTACTAGAAAAATCTTTTTCTTTTTGGTTTTGAATTCGCTGGGTTATAGGTTTTACATAAAAAAATCATGAAAAGAAACATGGATAGACACAAAAATGTCTTTCAGCTTTTTTTGGGCCATTGCTCTTATATTACTTTAATTTTTTTATTTAAATAAAAATAAAAGATCAGAGTCGGAAAAGGCAAGATAAGCATATCTAAAAAAACCTAGTTCAAGTCAGTTAAACTAAGGATAGACTTAACTCTAGCCATACTTCTGCACCTAATTCTATAGTGCAACCATAATAAGAGGCCTTGTATGAAGGTAGGTACTCTGATTAAATTACCCACTATAAGTATTCTTTTTATTTTATTAAATTAAAATTAATATTCCACTGTCTTGAAATGGTAACCATTTCAGTAGGTACCTATCTATTTGATTTGGACCCAAAGTCACAGTCTTTTTGCATGAAAGCAAATGCAATATACCTACCACGTGAGCCACCACCAAACTGGTCTTCAAAGTATATTGAGTTCACAAAACAAATTAATGTAAATTATATTTATCATCTCCTCATACATATGCATTGTTTTAGAAGATATTTTATTAGTCGTTCCAAAAACGATCTCAGTCAGTTGTTTCCACGAGACTGATCCAGCATGGACTTCACTGACAAAGTGGTGCTGGTGACGGGCGCGAGCGCCGGCATCGGCGAGTCGACGGCGCTGCTGTTCGCCGCGCTGGGCGCGAAGCTGTCGCTCGTGGGCAGGAATGAAGGCAAGCTGCGCGCCGTGGCGGCCGCGTGCCACAAGCTGCGGGGGCTGCAGCCGCTGCCCATCGTCGCAGACCTCGGCACCGACGAGGGCGTCGAAAAGACGGCCAAAGAAACACTCGACCATTTCGGGAGGTAGGTAAAAAATTAGAGATGCCTAGCTAGACGGTATGCTATATGGTAGGTAGCTAATATGTATGGAATGGCCATCTAACCAGCTGGTTATTCGGCTATTTGGCTACTGGATTCAAAAAGGAACTGAACAACAAGAGGCAGCCTGATTTACAAGGTAACCAGGTCCCTGCGCATCCGAAAGTTTGGGATCCTAATCCAAAGGCGTTTGCAATTATGGCAATGAACGTGCCTCTACATTTATGCTACCCTCATGCCCTCATCAGAGTTGTACTTGGAGGAGATAGTGTAATAATCCATATTCGTTCAGTAACATGGTGTACTCCGATTTTTATTAAAAACGTACCGAATTCCTATCGTGTGACCGGTTTCTTATCTTATAATAGTTCAGTTTAGACAACAGATTTAATTTAATAATAAGGAAAATATTTGGATGTTCAAAACATGGTTTCGTTGCATAATAATAAGACTCGTTTTCAACCTTGAATAAATTCGAATTGACCTGGTATAATCAGATTTTTACTCAAATAACCAGACCTAGTTGGTTTGTCTGACATTTAGCAATGCAGTGGTTTTTTCTCAGACAGCCCTTCAATATATCCACAAGGCTCAATACCAATTTGCATGACAGGCTAGACGTCCTGGTGAACAATGCGGCCGTGGGCGCAAGGACCAACATCCAGCTGGCCACCATGGAAGACTTCGACCGCGTGTTCAACGTGAACATCCGAGGAGTGTACAACCTGACGCGGCTACTCGTGCCCGCGCTCATCCAGTCCAAGGGGAACATCGTCAACGTGTCCAGCATCATGGCGACCATGGTCACGACGGGGAATCTGCCCTACAGTCTCTCCAAGGTACACAAGTCAAAAAAATATTCTTTATGGATGCAATGCCAAGTTTTTTTTTGCTTTAATACTTTGTGGTTTGTTGACAGGCTGCTCTGGACCACTTCAGCCGTTTAATTGCTTACGAGTTGGCGCCGAAAGGAGTTCGTGTTAACGTTGTCAGTCCTGGCATAACAGTGAGTAGTGGTCCTAATTTACCTTTGCAATCATACCTACTTATTTTACGTGTTCTAAGGCCGATCTTTGAAAATTCAACCCAAGGAATTACTGCACTAATGACAAAACCCTTTCAGGTAAGCACTTTCGTCCAACGTTTAACCGGCTACTCGGATGAAGAGTACCGAGCATGGCTGAAAACTGCTGAAGGCACGATTCCTATGGGAACAGCCACGACTGGGGACGACTGTGCCCAGATGATAGTGCAGCTGGCCAGCAATGAAGCCAGTAGAGTGGTCACCGGCGCCGTGGTGCCCGTCGACGGCGCTCTGCAGTTCGCTGGCTCCGGAAACAGTGAGATTTTGAAGGATCAGGTTAAATGAAGTGTGTTTTGTTTGTTTTTTATTAATTAGTATTTCCTGCCCGTTGTAAGTTAAAAAAATGTTTTCGGTCTTTTTTTAACTTATTAGCATTACACTTCTTAACGCAACTTTTACCTATGGTTGTATACCTAATATTAGCAGTTAAGTGAATTGTTTATAGTAAATACACACATATTTAGTGTCTCAGTTGCACGCAGATAAAAATACGACACATATGGAGATCTTATAATAAAACAAGTTTGATACCCGCACAGACGAACTTGTTGTTGTATTGTTTTAGTTCAACACGTGTCGCCCAGACAGGACATCTGAGGATATTTTATATTATAATTTTATAGCTTTTATACATTTGGAGTGTCTAGCGATATTTTAAATTTTGCGTTGTTTTGACGATATTTTAATCAACCTGTTTCGGTACGAATATTATTAAAGCTTTATTAAAGATTTAATACTCTGATTTAAATTAAATTACAATCTAGCATCAATTCCTGCACAGCAATCTTACGTCACAACACACCCACAGTTCAAGTGAATTCACATTCCTGAATATTTTGTTGAAACTTCTCATCAGCCCGACTCCCTAAGTGATCAAGACTTCATCTGCTGTGACAATAAGTTCGCTGGGGGAGCGAATCTCAGCCCGCCATCGACTTCCACTATAGTCCCCGTGACCAGACGACTGTGGTCGCTGGCCAGGTGGACGATCATGCGAGCAATGTCCTCCCCCTCACAGACCTTGCCCATGGGGGTAGCGGAGGCGGCAAATGTTAGCCATTCTTGGTACTGCTCCTCAGTATAGCCTGTCATACGCTTCACTATGTTTGATACCTGAAAAGTTTAACATAAGGTTTTACTTACAGGCAAAGTATCTAGTTAGAGATTGATATCTGAGGATAGGTAGACAGGTCATGGGGTTCATTTTGATATAAAGAGGGTCAGTAAGTATTCTTGATTAGACTTACCGTAACTCCAGGGCTGACGGCGTTAACCCTGACGCCCTTAGGAGCCAGCTCAAGTGCGACCAGTCGCGTGAAGTGGTCTAATGCAGCCTGTGTACAATACAAACAAGATAGGTACCTATATGTTACATGCAGTGCAGGTTACGTATTGTCTGAGTAAGTTTTTACGCTTTTGCATAATAACAACTCCACAAATGGCTAAAATTGCAATTCTTGTTTAATATTGCGGAAGGCGAAACAAACCGAGACGAAGTATACCTAGCCGTTAATTTTAATGATCAAATATTAAAAACGTATTTGTTTAAAAGAGTCCATTTATCTGACGACTTAAACGAACTCCTAAAACGAACTCCGTAAAGTACCTACTCACTCACGTTTCCAGTAGCTAGAGTATTGGGCCATGAGAATCATGAATCAATCATTCAGCCAGGTGTTTTGATGACGTGAAACAATTTTGTGGGATTGACTTGTGAACAATGGACACTGATATACGCTGATTTAGTTGCTAACCTTAGCCATGCCATAGGGCAAGCTGCCCACAGCGACAACTGTAGCTGCTATACTGGACACGTTGACGACATTCCCCTTGGACTCAATGAGCGCGGGCACGAGCAGCCGCGTCAGGTTGTACACTCCTCGCACGTCGATGCGGAACACCTCGTCGAAGGTGTCCATCTCAGCCAGCTGCAGGCACGTGCGAGCGCTGATGCCGGCGTTGTTCACCAGCACATCCAGCCTGGAAACACGTTAACTTGCTTGGTTAAATGGTGCTCAAGTTATAGCATTCATTTCGCCATAAATACAAGTTATTTGAACCATGGAAAAGGATATAGGATTCTTTGATAGTATATTTGAAATAGTGTGTTGAGTTCTGAGTTACCGAAATTGAATTTACTTCGTTCTTAAGTTTGACTAATGCAAATACTTCGACATTTTGAACCAAGAGTTTCCGTAGTACAAGTACAGTCGAGCAAATGATAAGAAAAAAATATATTGTGTAGGTCAACAACATTATCTGTCTTTGTTTATGACTGATAAACTGAACAAAATGTTTGTACCTACATATGTTGTCACGTAGATATCTGTTGATATGTATTATCTGTAAACGTCTTCCAAATCTTATTCACGCTGATTTGCTCAATCAAAGGAAAAACACTCACTTTCCAAAATGGTCGAGTGTTTCCTTGGCGGTCTTGTGGACGCCCTCGTCGGTGCCGAGGTCTGCGACGATGGGCAGCGGCTGCAGCCCCCGCAGCTTGTGGCACGCGGCCGCCACGGCGCGCAGCTTGCCTTCATTCCTGCCCACGAGCGACAGCTTCGCGCCCAGCGCGGCGAACAGCAGCGCCGTCGACTCGCCGATGCCGGCGCTCGCGCCCGTCACCAGCACCACTTTGTCAGTGAAGTCGATGTTCATCTTGCGTGCGGCTCAACTGAACGCCTGATAAGTACTGAAGTACTCGCGTACACAAGCGATCGCATCCCGCTAGTAACTGTACTTAATACCTACATAAATAAAGTCCACATCAAGTTCGTTGACTGGATAATCGTAGGACGCAAGGTCCAAGGCCCTATCGATAAATGGGATGAAAAAGCAAATTTAGTGTAGGTAAACTGTAAATAAACAATGACTGTCTGGTAATCGCTAAAGAAGATACAATATTATAATATCTTATCGCTGCTGATTGCACGCAGATTATACGGTTGTTGATAAATCATAATAACAAGAACAACGGTACAGATAAATGGTTGCGATTACAAGCTTGACTATCTTTTAAGATATTTTTATATAAACGTCGCATGAATCTTACTAAGAAGAATGAGAAATATTCATAGATAACGATTTTATGAAAATACAGTTTCGCAATTTTCAAAATTCAATTTATTGCCTTTTGTTTTAATCTATGAACTCGTAAACTATTTGGAAACGAGGGCTTAATAAGGGCTTTTAAAGACTTTTTTATTCAATTGAAAATCATGAAACGATTTCATCAGGCTAGTAGGCAGGCGTGGCCCAATGAACTTACTTAATTATATGTAAGGGGCAAAGCAAAGCATAATAAATTACTTAACCTAGTTGGAAACAGGTCCCTCTGATTATGCCGATGTCTTATTGAGGTGACGAAAAACCTCAACTTTTTACTCGATCCACAGTAACCGCCAAGCAAATAGAGAAGACTCCTCTATGGTCGTTCCTTTCAGATATCTCATAATATCTCTCTAAACAATGAATGTGTCCAATGAAGGTCTGTATGGTATGAACCAGTAGGCGAGCGAAACTTGGGAAACCCTTGATCGCATCGCTTTTGATAAGTAGGTTCCTCCAATTATAATAATCAATGACTTGTAATTTCTTAATGTTGCACATCTTTACGTAATATTATGAAATAGCTAGGTATCTTAATATTCATTTCACGAAGATATGCGTGGGTCCGTACTGGGGTACATACGTACTTAATTGTTCAAGTATACAACTGTCAAAGAGCAAGTAATGACAAACGCAGAAATCAAAAAGTAAATTCACATTCCTGAATATTAGTACTTTCGAGTACCATTCTACAAATAAATCGATTTTGATATCGTGTCTTCATCACGAAGAAGTTGTCTCGATAATCCTGAATGTATTTTGTTACATTTGTGGGTACTACATAATAAAAAAGTTCAGGAAACGTTTGCAAAATGTGCTCTGATCACTTGAGACAGAGGGTCAGTGGTAGAGGAAATCGTATGGGGTACGGGGTGCCTATGAAGAAAAAAATAATACCACAAGTAGCACCCTTACACGAGGATAACGCGAGGATCAGCCATCACTCTTGAATCACCCACCCGCATTGAGGAAGCGTGGAGATAACGATCAATCCTTCTCAGTGTGAGAGGAGACCTGTGCCCAGCATTAGAACAATAAAAAGGCTGATAATAAGAACTGTACCGATAACAAATTATCAAATGACTGCAAGATTCCACTGGACCTCTTTTGAATCATCTGGCAGCCTGGGCAAACTCGGGTCGCTAGGAGTTCCAACGTTCATCTCCAAGAAGCTACGTCTGGATTTGGCAACTAATATCACGTTTTGACTTTTTCTACTTGTCATTGCGCATATCAAGTTGAAGTTTAGATAACATGTTCTGAAAACCGACAAATACCGGTAGGTACTGCAATACCTTAAGGTAAGCACTGTAGATAACGCTAAGACAAAAACATAAATATCAATCTTCCGTATTTGTTAATGTTACGCAAGAACATCTTTTGCGTAATATTATGAAATTCCTGCCTCTTAATTTCAGAACCGCAAGGCGGTGCACGGTAGGTACCCATTACCCGTACTTATACAATGGGATACCGTGCATACAAACTGCTTCTGTTAAGTAAATCAATGTGAGATTAATTTTTCCTGGCAGTTCTTGCCACACTGCTCTTAACATATCTATGGAAAAAATAGGTCCGAGGACGCTCGGTTTTCCAAATATTAACGAAAAATGATCTTCTTCTTCCTTTTCTGTTCCCAATTTAATTTGGGGTCGGCGCAATATGTCTTCCGCTTCCATTCTTCCCTTTCACTCGTCAAACTGACACTCACTCCCTTCTTATTCAGAAAAATGGTATTGGAATATTTACCAGTATCTACAATTAGAATATCTAAACTTGTAATCAGTTTTCACACCTTTTAAAATCAATGTAAAAATATTGTCTCCCAATGGTTTCAAATAAATTATTAAGTACTCCTCCAGTGCCTCGATGTGAATTACTTTTACAGGAATGTTCACGGGCATTTTGAAAAATTATGACGACATCGACAGTCCTAACCATTTCTTCTTGATACTGACCTATTTGATAAAGTAGATATGGCTGACAATCGCAAAGATAGTAACCACTTATATATAGTGAGGTAGAAGGGCCTTAAGAGTCAGTAGTTCTCTAGCGATTAATTTCGTACCACGGTAACATTGCACATTTGAGGCTTTAGTACTACAAAAAAAACTTAACATGAATTTCGACTTCACCGGCAAAGTGGTGCTAGTAACGGGCGCGAGCGCCGGCATCGGCGAGTCGACGGCGCTGCTGTTCGCCGCGCTGGGCGCGAAGCTGTCGCTCGTGGGCAGGAATGAAGGCAAGCTGCGCGCCGTGGCGGCCGCGTGCCACAAGCTGCGGGGGCTGCAGCCGCTGCCCATCGTCGCAGACCTCGGCACCGACGAGGGAGTCGAAAAGACGGCCAAGGAAACACTCGACCATTTTGGAAGGTGACTTTTTTTCCTTTGATTGAGCAAATCACAGTGAATAAGATTTGGTATTTATAAGTAACAAGTGCCAACTAATAACAGATAGTTTATCAGATGCAAAAAGTGACAGATAATGCTGTTAAAGAGGAGTTACGACCCCTGTGACCCTCCTTTTATAACGTAACGTAACCAAGCACCTAGGTGCCGAACGCTATCACTCATGACTGAAATCGTTGGGACGCCAAAACATTTGAGGTCCTCTTCTCGCCACTAGGCGTCCCGACGTTTGGCAACCTGACGCAAGAAGTCCCGACACACCCATTAAATCACTCACTTATTCTTTATAGACTGGATGTTCTTGTGAACAACGCAGCTGTAGGCTGCAGGACTACAATCCAACAACTGGACATGAAGGCCTTCGACGAGGTGTTCAGGATTGACGTGCGCGGCGTGTACCATCTCACCGGTCTGCTGGTGCCCGCACTCATAGAGTCTAAGGGCAACATCGTCAACATCTCCAGCGTAGCCGCGACGATGGTCTCTGTTGGCAGCTTGCCTTACCCCATGGCAAAGGTGAGAGGAACCTCTAACCTAGATTTGATATTTGGGTTGAAAGTTCGTTTCCCATCTTTGAGGCTGACGGATCAATTTATTTCTGTTTCAGGCTGCACTTGACCACTTCACACGTAACGTGGCGTTAGAGCTCGCTCCCAAAGGTGTCAGAGTAAATTCCGTTAGTCCAGGAGTTACTGTGAGTATCATCTATGTTACGTCAACATAACAGTACATATTGTAACAATATTAATAGTTTGTATTTCTTACCATGAAAACGCACGTCATTTCGTTATCTCGTATAACATTTGCTCCTTCTTAGGTATCGGAATTCGTGACACGAGTGACGAATCAATCGGAGGAGCAGTACCGCGAGTGGCTGGCGCAGATGAGCAAGAACGTGCCCATGGGCGAGCCGTGCCTGGGAGACGACATCGCTAAGATGGTGGTGCACATCGCCAGCGAGCACAGCCGCCTCGTCACCGGCGCCATTATCGAGGTGGATGGCGGACTCCGGTTCCGCGGCATCGGCAATGCCCTCACAGACCAATAACTCAATAATTTTTGTCTGATGATTCGGCGAAGTATCTATATTATTTTGTAAATATTCGTGATATTATAGTAAAGATTTTTTGTAATACATTGTTACGATTTATTTCTTTCTTCTTAAAAGAGTTTTAGCCATGTTTTACACGGGGTAGCTATTTTACATATTATTAAAAGGCAACAAAAGGGCTCGTGGCTAATTTAAAGTCGCGCAGATTCGATCAATCATAAAGTTAAGCAACGCTTGGCGCGGTCGGTCCGTGGTGACTGACTATCTTGTCATTACGAGTTCTTCTATGTGTTGGACGGTACGATAAACTGGTGGGTCCCGGCTGTGATTTGAATATTTTTGGCGGCCTTTACGGGTAGTCAGAAGCCAGAAAGTCTGATAAACTGTTTTACATACCTAGTGGTATAGGGTTGCCCATATAACCGTTTTATAGTCAGACTAGCCATTTTCCCGCGGTTTCACCCGCGTCCCGTGGTAACTACTGCCCGTACCGGGATAAAATATAGCCTATGTTACTCGTGGATAATGTAGCTTTCGAATGGTGAAAGAATTTTTTAAAACTGTCCAGTAGTTTATGAGCCTATTCATTACAACCAAACAAACAAACAAAGGTTTCCTCTTTATAATAATAGTATATATTGGCAGTCATTCCATGCAAAACACTGGTACATACTTAGCTAGCTGCAGCAGGTTAGACTGGAAGCCCACCCTAACAAAGGTTGTTGGGAAAAAGCCAGGCAGATGATAAAAAGGGCAAAGCGATAGCTTTTGACAAAGTAGTTGTCAGCTTTTCTATATAGGTAAGCTTGAAGTTTGGAGTCGAAGATTATATCGCTGTAACCGTCTACTGCAACATAAGTAAAACGATATTTCTGAGGCATCAGAAATACTAGGTATGACTTTTCTTCTTTCGTGTCGATGATCGATGATTCGTTCATGTCTTCACAGGAAGGGTTCGTCACAGGAAGAGCACGGCCGAATAACTGATTTCTGTTTAAAAAAAACGTGCACTGAGCCCTTTCAGCCGAGACCCAAGAGGTTCAGATGTCTAGACAAATTCTTTTTAAACCCTCACGGGGCAGTCGGATAATAAATCTGACTTAATTCTTTTCTCCTTTTATTCCCTATTTTCTGTTTTTTTTTTATTGTTGATACAAAACTTTTTGTTACACGACCCGAAAATTACATGACGTTGATAAGATATGACGTACCGTTCCTTGCATTCACGTACCTAGATCAGCGCTATCTAGTCATCAGCTAGGAATAGAGGAAAAAGATAATCCCTCATTGATCTTTAGGATTTGGTAGTTTTTAAATTAGGATTGTTTTCTCTTCTCGGGCCTTCGGCCTTCTTCTTTCTACAAGCCTTACCAAAGCATTTGATTGTATTGAGCATATTACCTACTGTCTCTTGCGCATTATACGCTAAGCTCCTACGGAATTCTTGCTAAACTACCTCGTTTGCCCTCTCCTATGTTACAAATAAACAACAAAAAGTGCTTATAATCTAGACGAACTCGTCTGGCAAAATATTCAAACAGGGTGTACCACAGGGTTCAATACTTGGTACCATTTTGTTTATCAAAATGAACCATACTGAAATATGTAAATTGGATTTTATATGATTTCCTGAAATTCGCACTTGGATTAAAAAAAAATACTAATTTTGGAAGCAGTCTTTAATACAAGCATATAACATCAATCAATAACATTAATTAATATTTACAAATTAATCTCATTTAGAGTGTTCCTCACGTGGAGTCCTGCAGCATTACCTACTACCGGCTATGGGAGTAAACCGGAGTCCGCCGTCCACCTCGACGATGGTGCCGGTGACGAGGCGGCTGTGCTCGCTGGCGATGTGCACCACCATCTTAGCGATGTCGTCTCCCAGGCACGGCTCACCCATGGGTATGTTCTTGCTGTACTGTCCCAGCCACTCGCGGTACTGCTCCTCCGTTTGATCTGTTATGCGTTTTATGAAGTCTGAAACCTGGAAAAGAAGAAAATTCAACATTTAACATTTCGGATAATCAGCAAATTGATGAAATGGCCAGACACAGAATAATCTGACAAAGCCAAAACAGCCACATAATAATCCGTCTTCTTAACTGAGAAGGTAATAGGCAAGCAATTAAATCAACCAATTAAAGTTAAGCTAGTTTCTGCTAAAATATCTCAAAATTAAAAACTGAATCTCTTACCGTGATTCCCGGGCTGACTGCGTTTACTCTAACGCCTTTCGGAGCGAGCTCGAGCGCCACAATGCGAGTGAAGTGATCCAACGCCGCCTGGAAACGATAATGTATGTGTAAGTTCTGGTATTAGGTGAAAAAGGTTCTCTTACTACCAGTTGGGAGAAAAAAAAGCGTGAAGCGATTATGTAATCTTTACTCTTTTTGGTCAAAATGCTAAACGCTTTCATTCATCAAACTAAATGTCCGAATTGTTTTGTAATTTTTAAAAGCGCATTAATCATGGGACTGCAATTCAAATAGCCAATCCACCACCTCGGGACGGCCGCCACGTGGCGGTGTATTTCAAATAGCCAATCCGCCATATTGGGTTTATGTCAAGTGACTATATTTTTTGAATTCCTGACAGCAAACCCTTTCATGTATTTGATATCCATATCATGGGGTTTAGTGGCATTTCAAAATAGAAAGTCCGCCATCTTGGGGAGGCCGCCATATTGGATTTGTAATGACGTTTCTTAGCTAGTCATGTTATGTCATCAGAACTCAGGGCGTGATAATCAATAGCAAAGTTAAACGGATGTTTAAAAAATGGTGAAAATCGTGCTCAAAGATTCCGTTACATAACTACATACATACAGCCCAAGCTTATAAAAAGCGTGTTAAAAATCTACACGCTACAGCATTGTACTCAAGTCATTCTCACCTTCGCCATGGAGTAAGGCAAGCTGCCAACATTGACCATGGTAGCAACTATACTGGAGATATTGACGATGTTGCCCTTGGACTCTATGAGTGCGGGCACCAGCAGACCGGTGAGCTGGTACACGCCGCGCACGTCTATCCTGAACACCTCGTCGAACGTCTTCATGTCCAGCGGCTGCAGAGAGGTCAAGGCGCCAATGGCTGCGTTATTCACGAGGACATCCAGTCTGTAAGAATAATTGGATTAGTGAATTCAAGATGATAAGTACACATTCTGTCAAGTGGATACGTACTTTACGTGTAAGTAGGTACTTAGTTTGTAGCATGCTGATAAACAGGGTTTTACGATGGCTGTCATGGTCAAGACAATGTAGGGAAGAGCCTCACACACAGTAGAGCAATGATCTCAAGACAAAGATCACAGTGTCGAGAAAATACGAAAAGCCTATTTTGAGCAGCTAAAAATGGCGTACTCTCGTCTGAGAAGACTATGACTATACTGTAGTAGAGGTAGGAATGGTTATAAGAAGATTTTAAATAGAAGCACTCTCAAGCTTAAATAATTCGCCAGATAGCTACATATACCCACTATTTGATCTGCGAATTTTCTTCCGAGAAGGACCACTTCTTAATCCCAGTATAGATTTCGCTATTTTCGTACTGTTGATTGCCTAAATTGTGACCTTCAGCGGCGATTGGGGGCCATGTGCCGCATTCAATTTGAACAGCATATACACAATATACCTACTCTTATAACGAATGTACAGACTTAGGTACACCACTGAGTCAGAACATACGAAAAACATGTATGTGATAGGTTTTAGTAGGTACGGTAGACTGCACATCAGTGGTAACTGTCATACACCTTAACTTAATAGTAATAAGAACGATTTTCCTATAAAACTGTTACCACTGACCTGAAGTTGACTGTACATAGTGTACCTCTTTAATATAGCCAAGATTCATTCTATCGCATAAAAGCTATTAAAATCGATTAAACAACTAGATCCCTAATAGTGAGCATTTAATAGGCAATCCTGCATTTGAAGGAAACGGTTGCTCATGCTAATCTCCAAGACTAACAATGTAATTACCTACCCATTAATCTGTAAATTATATTTAGGTATTTGCGATATCCAGGAGCTAAATGCCGTCGCAATTACAAACTGAAGTATCCATTAAAATTATGAAAGTGGTACCTTCCAAAATGGTCGAGTGTTTCCTTGGCGGTCTTGTGGACGCCCTCGTCGGTGCCGAGGTCTGCGACGATGGGCAGCGGCTGCAGCCCCCGCAGCTTGTGGCACGCGGCCGCCACGGCGCGCAGCTTGCCTTCATTCCTGCCCACGAGCGACAGCTTCGCGCCCAGCGCGGCGAACAGCAGCGCCGTCGACTCGCCGATGCCGGCGCTCGCGCCCGTCACCAGCACCACTTTGTCAGTGAAGTCGATGTTCATGGCTGCTTATTTTTTGAATTAGTAATATTCTAGGAACAGAATGTAGCCACGCGTTACAGAGTTACCGTGGTGTTACTGAATCCTAACAGAGTTTAGCCTCGGTATATATAGGCTCTGCCGTTAATCAAACATTGCAAGTCATGCCCGGTATCATAAATGGTTTGTATGGCTGTTGGATAACATCCTAAAATTAGATTCTTCGTACAATAAATTAATTAGTAGGCAGGACATGCTCCCTATTCGGGAAAACAAATAATAAGTAAACGTAGAGGGGATTGACAAGTCTATTAACATAGAAAGCCTATCTACATGGCTGTTTTGTGGATATTCTACCGCGCTATACTGTGAATGGAGTCTGGATTGATGATTTCATTCATATTATTGGCGCAAATATTAGGCAGTTTATTAGAAATACTTTTTCAAGAGTACCTAAGTAGGTAATTATTATATTTACAAGGACCTGATAACATCAGCTGTAACTAGGTAACCTACCGAATACACAGTTAATATTAATTTCGCACATCATCGTGACTATTCATTTTATTTAACCTATTTCATAATATTACGCAATGATTAAGGAACTTGCAAAATTGCACAACAGTATCAAAAAATAACGTATCTTAGTACCTACCTACTGAAAAATATTTTGGGTCGATAGGTAGTCCAGGATACAAACGTACCTAGCTATTTTAAGAATTTATTTCAAATAATTATAATTTTATTTTACATGCTATTCAGGCCTTTGAAATACGTTAAGTTACCGTGTAATTGTGTGCCGCCAGATCTTATATTGACCGATTCATTTGTAAATTTTTTTTACTAAGGTAAAATATATTATTTCTTGTAGAATATTTGATAGGTACCTAATTGAAGTCCAGAACATAAAGTTGCACTAGCACGTCGGGATTTAAAATTTTAGGTAACCCTCTTAACTTACTGGTAATTTCTAACTAAAGCTTTATATAGTAGGTATAGGTACTACTTTCCCCGGCGCAACAGCACCGTGGACCGTCCGGCGCGGGCGTGCCGTTCATGTGTCAGCGATTACTTGTTATTTGAATTTGACCCTTAATTCTTACCTCATAAAAAACATTTTATAACGTCAACATGAAAAGCTAACGGCGCGGTGATAGCGAGCTTTCAGCTACCTTGCAAAAGTTGCACCGTGCCGTGCCATTCATGTATGCCATTACCTGAAGTCTAATCTAATTCGCTAATTTGAAGCGCTCTATTTGAAAAAATAACTCACTGCTAGATGAGGAATATTGATCTCATTTCCATTATGTTACGTGTATACTGGGCATTAAAACAATAACATTTTACAGTTAAGATTAACTTTACTATGCAATTTTAAATACATAAAAGCTACAAAATATAATACACAAAAATTTAATAAAAACTAAATAAAAAGTTCAGTATTACCCTACATTAAAAAATTCGATAGATATAATAATTATTATTATGCCATAGAAAGATAGTTCAGTCGTTCAATGTGAATGGAAAAATACATACCTACTTGTAGTTTTAATTTCAAATTACTATCAGTCTTTATACATATAGGTATGTCGCTCTCCGATCGTATAATTGGCTTGATCACATACAACCTCCCCATTTTTTGGAAAGTATCCAGCGATATGCCAAACATTATACATACACTATGAATGGATTCCTCTTGCCGACTTTACCTTTAAAAAGGTACATACTAGGCATGTGGCTAGACGACCTGGCAGTAACAAGGGGCTCGTATGAATGGAGCCCTGGGCACGCGGCTGTAGTATCCAGTGGACAAGGTCATGATAATACACTGAGGAATATCATTATTTGACCAATTATACAAAAAGCTGAAGATATTATGTGATATAAACCAACTGCATGTATCTATTTCAAAATAAGCATCAAAGTTGGAAAGTCTAAAACCATAATATAACATATTTAATCTTGTATAAAATTTTTACAATCAATAAAATCAATCAATTGATACCAAATATACTGATGTAATCAATGTTCAGTATACTTCATTTTATTACATTTGACATCTAATATGCATGTACATACTTAAAATATATTTCATAATAGGTGTGTCAATTTTCCCATTAATTGATCGAGAATGAACTACCTCTACAATGTGCCACAGTCATGGATAAACTTAGATATATCAGTGTATAATACATTACAATATACAATGGCACTGTATAAAACAAAGATTTCACACACAAATCTTATTTGTGTTCCAATATTGTGTTTATGTTGTCAGTTAGCCAATCCAACGCGTGTCTTCTTGCCGCGCGTCGACGTCACGCGGAGCGGCGACGCCACGCGGAGCGGCGACCGCACTGCTGCGCGACTGGCGAAGTAACAATCTTAAATAACACTACAGTCTAAACACATTCATCAATCACAAATATTCTGACGGCCCTGCTTCGTCAACGCCTGCCTCAGTTACATTTATATAACGAGTATGCAATACACAAGTATCATAAGTTAAATACAATTATCTAGATGCTAACATGGACATACATGTCGATAATATACAGAGTGCAATAACATTACAGGCACTGAGCAAATTTATACAATTCTAGTCTTGTCAAGCAATGGAAGTCCAACAAGGGCAGAGGAAAAGTAATGCCTTATCTTAGTGATTAAATTAGAACAGCAATGTTAGCTAAACCTGATCAAAACCTGCTACAAAATTATCCAATTTGGGGCAACCATGAGCCAATAGTTAAAGAATATGAAACATTTATCATATTTGTGTTATTACAAATGGAATGTGTACAATTTTTATACCTAATGTAAATATAAATTCATTATTTTATCTAGTATACAATACTAATGATGTATAGTTGAGAGGTCCCTAATCCAATTTAATCAGTAAGTGAATAAAATGCTCCATGTCTACAAGTTTCCTTTACATAAGTTTATTGACTCTACCCCTGTACATCAAGTATGTCTACATCCATAAATGTCAATCTGCAAGAAAGCCTGTGACAAGTCCATTGTCTTATGCACAGAAGAATTTCCTTTGCTTGAGAGGTTCACTATCATCACTGTCAGAGAAGCAAGCAGCAAACCCACTCTTGTCTCGTAGAGAGTCCCGTAGTGGACTTTCCTGCTTTTCAAGTGCTTTCTTTGAACGTGAATGTCTTGTGATCCTTTTCTTCTTCTTGAGTGTATCCCTCTGAGGTGTGGGGCCGGCCACATTCATTGTCACCATGGAGCTCACCTGCTCTGTAGAATTGCTCAGAACCAGAACAGAGTTCTCAGGCTGCCTTAGTGTTAGGCCAATGTTCCTGCCACTTCTAGTCCTAGAAACCACTGCAGCTTCTGGATTCTCTTTTCTATCAGAATTGTTAAAGTCACTTGAATTTTTACTAATCTTTCGTTTTTTGTCTGCTTGGTTCGAATCACCAGTATCCTCTACCACGTCTGATGTGGTTTGATTGCGGTACCGTTTCGGATACCGTGATGTGGTGCTCTGTGACTGGAATGATACATTCAGGTTGGCCTTGGCTCGAGTTCGGCTGCCATCCACTTTATTGTTGGACTCCTTTACACTTTTGCTATTTTTTACATCCATGAACTTGAGTAAAGATGTACTTTTGCTAACCTTGACAGACTTATCAACACCCTTGGTTATTAAGTTTAGCACATTTTCTGACTCTGTACTGCAGTTCAATGCTGCTGATTTAGGTATTCCGGTGTTCATAGACTTGTTCACACACACTACCATAGTGTTGTCCTTCTGTAAACATTGCCGCGATTCTTTCACCAAGTTCCTACTATTTTTACATCTTAACTTTCTAGGTGTTTTAGTAGACTGTATTTTTGTGGACCTTATGTAATTAGCAGTAAAGCCAGACACATCACTGAGATCTTCAAACTGTCCATTGTGCAGCTCATTTTTAGACCTGTTCACCTTGCTGGCTGGAGTGTTTCTTTTATTATCCACAGTCTGGTCTCCTCCTGCTAGTAACTCTGGAGACTTCTTCAGCTTCTCGGGTGACTTGTGTTCAATTTGAGCATGTTTATTGCCATTGATTAGACTATTATTGAATATCTCAAAGGAACTATTAAGCTGAGTGTTGTTGTTGAGGGTCTGTTGTGCCTGGCGCACACTCCTTCGTAGGTTCATCACCTTGGGAGTGGATGTGATCACTTTATTCTTCTTGTGCAATGTAGTCCTACTATTCTTCTGTTGTCTTGATCTCTTGGACTTGCCTTGCACTGAAGTGTTCTTGATATTGAAGTCCAGGTCTGAACCTAATGTGTCAGACTTACAACTACTCATCACAGTGGGCTTCTGCTGTTGAGAAGAATCAAAGTAAACATTTTGCTGCTTCTCCGCAGACCCAGAGTCGTCTTCTAACAGAGACAGCTTTCTCTTCTTTTTCTTTTTAGGCGAAGGCACCTCGGCAGCACTGGGAACACTTTTTGGTTTACTTTTGGAACACTGTGCTTGCTCAGTTTGATTTTTAACATTGTCATAGTTCATCAGGCAAGGTGCCCGCTTGGTGCAAATCCAATAAGATATTTCATCCATGTTGCTCATAAAGGGAGCGAGTGGTGCGAGAGCGTTGGCGGCGACGAGACCCGCGTGAGCTGGCACCATAGCGCCGCCACCTGCGCCGACAGCACGCGAGCCAGCTGCCGCAGCGGCGCCGGCCACACGCACGCGCCCGCCGCCGCGTCCGACGCCGCCGACTGCCCGAACTGCCCGCGGTGCCGCAGACACCCGATCTCTTCCATTTTCCTCGTGAGACTCACATTCCATACACCTGAAATGTCAACATTTTCCTCATCACATAGTGTCCACGTAACAGTGACACTGCTCACACAACGGACATGTATACTTACTGTTCAAGCTCTCGGGGTTAAAAGCAGAACACTACGAATAATCTGTTACATAGGAACTTACACTTCTTTAATATCGAGATGAAAACCAAGCGGTGCCTAGATGAAGTGCACACAAGTTGTAACGGACATTTGTAGCGATAGTTCCAATAAAATAAAAAGTCAAATGTAACAATACTATATTGGTAACCGTTCAGTATATTCTCTGCCCGTTTTAACGATATTGTTACACAGAAACTTGAAATTATAAGTATTTCTTTTCACATCATCACAACAAAATAGTAAGGCAAAAGCAAAGCAAACGCGCTTGGAAATTTACCAAAGACATCTTGCAAAAATGTATTTCCACCAATCAAAATACTTTGATCGAGACTTTATCATCTGTCAGACTTTCTCATTGGCCATTAGAAAATAATAAAAAATAGTCAAAGCGAACAAGCTTCTCTATGTCTATGGATAGAGTAATGACAATAGTCAATCAAACCTTAAAATAGAGGTCTCAAGTCTCAATAAAAAGTATCTTGAATCCGTATTGCATATAAGGAAAACCACAATCATGTATCTTGATAATTTTAGCTTAAATTTTTAGTAACACCAAAGTTCAGTTTATCTTCCAATATAACTAAATTTTTTTATAATTTTTATTTGTAAGGCTGGCCCCAGACCTACTATCACCTTTCTTTTCCATCTCGCCATTGCGGCACACAATGACGGTCAAGCGGGTCACACCTCTTTCGAACGGGTGAGAAACAACGTTCACATAGTACTTTGTAATATGCGCATATTGATACTTGCAATTTCCGATTACGATTCCTCAAAAAATATCATCTATAATGTTAAGGTCGATCCTTGTATTTCTTATTATATTTTTCTATTTGCATGCCCTGTGTGGCGGATCACGGCATGAACATATTTTTTATTTAAGACCTATTTTAATACCTGTCTATCACTAATAAATGACTTGATTTGATATAATAGAGTGTAAGGGTCTATTTTAATATATAGATAATTCTTCAATAATGCAATAAAAAGAAACTAACAAATATAAAATTGAATTCGTTTTATTATTTTTGATATGCAACTTTAGCAAACATTGCCCCATTCATTCGCCATGTCTATTTTGTGATTTTGACTTTGACGTTTCGTTGCGCTTTTTCGCGCCATATCGTATCGTATCTTGTCGTGCTACTGGATGTCTGTTGCTGTCATTGTTTTTTGTCGAAACTAGTAGAATACTCTAGCCATAACAGATTACAGAACAAAATGTTTGAAAATTAGGCTGATATAACTGAGAAGTGATTGATAATGCGTGAAAATGAATGATATTCAGTGTTTGATTGATCGTCAGCTTGGCATTTGTAAGAGCTAAACAATATTTTGTTTGATACAACGAGGAAAGCAGGTAATAGTAATGAAATGAATGGGTTTTTACTTTTTTGCAGACTGTCGGCTGAACTACGACAATATTTTAAAGCGGCTGGTGGTGGATAGTGAAGAATCCTTCTATGGGCTGCAGAATGCAAACATCGCGGCTAACTTCGACCAGGATCCTCCGATATTCGCGTGCCGATTCTCGGAGGCTCCCGGTTACGAGCACATCCTCGCTCTCGCCAACGAGGATGGCAGAGTTGCCATTCAGGTACTATCATTAACATATTTAATGTTCTAAATCAATGCAGCAGTATGACAGTATCTCTCACGTTTACTTGCGATTGCAGGATACAACAAATGTAAAGACTGCTAGCACATTGGAAGGATTCCAGTGTCATAACAATGCTGTTTTCGATTTGGCGTGGATGCCACAGCATATGAACTTTGTTACTGTCTCAGGTAAGAACAAAATCTTCTAATATATTCTAACCAAATACCACAAAGGTCATAATCTAATTAAGATATTATGTGATTGTGAGTTCATGTGTATAAGTGCTATCTTGCTCAGTACCAGTGAAGGTTAAAACCTGGTAATGCAATTAACTCAAGTATTTATTCTATTTGCACTGTTACTATTTCTATAGTAGTAAAATAACATTGCACAAATTCACTTTTCCCTCACAACCCAATAGAGCTATGAATAGCATCTCTGTTTCCAGGGTATCTATAATATATTTACTATTTTCTCCATAATTATTAAAAAGTTTATTTGAACTTGAAAGCATAACCAAAAAAGCATCTCACATTTGTAACAATTATCTGATAAGTACTTATAAACACACAAAATAGTAATAAATGAGTATGATAATATGTAGTAATAGTAGCAAAATTCTGACTTTTACCAATATTCTGAGGATTTTTCTTCGGAAGTAGTAGAAACAACCTAACGTTTGTCAGTTTCAAATTACTATCCAACCGATTATCCAGAATGGTCGATGATTTTCATAGCTGATGTTTAAATTTATGGAATAAGAAATACCTACAAACTTTTATAAAAGTACTAATGTCGGCCGAGTTTAGCTCAAGTAGGAAATAACCTTTTTTTAAACTATTAAACAATGCTTTTAGAGGATTCAGTGTAAGCTTTAAAAGCCCCTCGATAGATTGTACTCAGGTACCCATTTTGTTGTACATATGTATTAATATAATGAAATGCATGAGGACATAGTATTCATGCAAGTAAAAAATATTTCAGGTGATCATACAGCTTGTCTGTGGGATGTAGCAGAAGGGGCTCCTAGAAGGGTTCTCGTATTTTCAAGTCACACACGATCTGTAAAAACTGCAGTATTCAGGCCTACCGAACCTTCAGTGTTTGCCACGGGTGCGCGGGACGGACACATTCTGGTGTGGGACATTAGAGCCAACAACCAACCTTCAGTTGTTCTCAAACCAGACAACTGCCTCATGAACTGCCACTCCAGCTTTAACCCCAAGACGCCGGGCTCGCACGGCAAGCGGCCACGCATCGACACCCCCCGCGCCATCAGCATCACTGGCCTTGTCTTCCAGGATGACATGACCCTCATCTCCTGTGGAGAGTGCGACGGCAACATCAAGGTGTGGGATCTCCGCAAGAACTACAACATATACAAGAGAGAGCCACTCCCCAAACATTCCATACCATACTGTGGCAGTTCCACCAAGAATGGATACACCAACCTGATAGTAGACGATACCAGAATGAGACTGTATGCCAGCTGTATGGACAATGTCATCTACTGCTTCAATATATCAACATATAACGCTATGCCAGAGCAGAGGTACATCGGCCACCAGAACAGCACGTTTTACATCAAGACTTGCCTCAGTCCCGACTGCATGTACCTAGTGAGCGGCAGCAGCGATAAGAACGCGTACGTGTGGAACGTGAAGTACTCGGAGCCGGTGGTGCGGCTGGCGGGGCACTGGGCCGAGGTGACCTGCGCCGCCTGGTGCCAGCTCGGCGACACCAAGCTCGTCACGTGCAGCGACGACGCGCGGCACAAGCTGTGGCGCATCGGCCGCGACGTGGCGGACCTGCCCGCGTCCGCCGCCGCCGAGCTGCGCGGACGCGCGGAGCTGGTGCCGCGGACGGACATCGCGTCGCTGCCGCAGTGGGGCGCGTTGGAAAAAACTCCTAACTCGCTCAAAAGGAAACTGGTCACGACGCCCGGCTCCTACAGTGCCAAACGAATGCGTTTACAAGGCAGCGCTTCTATCAGAAAAACAAAACGTTGCCTCACAGACCTCATGAACGCTTCTAGAGATACAGAGGAAGCTGAAATTTCAATCAAAAGGCTGAAATTGGAACCTCTCCCTGAAGAAAATGAACCGAAGTTACTCCCGGCAGGAATCAAACGTCACGGAGATTGTTTAGAACAAAGTCCTCCAAGAAACATTCAAATCGACTCACCCGACGATTGGTGTTATATACCTAAAGCGGGCTCTTCATTCATGACGCCCACTAAAAATTATGAAAGTAGAAACTGCAAGTTATTATCACCGAAAGGTATGAAGCCGTTATCTCCTACTAGTTCACATAATAGATCTCCGGAGACACCAAACAAAGTTAGAATCATATCATTCGGCACTCCTACCAAGAACCTTCCGAACTTCGTGTTGGACGGCGAGGCGCCGCACCTGCGGCTCATGTCGCCCGTCAAGAAGAAGGACGCCACCACGGACTGGCTCACGCGCATCGCCCGCGAGAAGCGCAAGTGTGGCGACGCCGACAGGACCACGCCCGCGCCGCTCAGCCCCAAGGAGAACGTCCCCGCCAGGAGAATTTCCGTGTCCGAGAGAACTCCTAAAAGTAATAAGAAAAGTAGAACGCTATTCAAATATTTTAATGTAACAGTCAAAGAAAAATAGTTAAGTAGATTTATGTTATGGACTGATTTAACGTATGTTTCTTTTTAGTATAAGTGAAGGTACAATTGATATTTCAAGTATGATTGTGATGTTTTTTTAAAATAATCCAAACTAATATTATAAATGCAAAAGTAACTCTGTCTGTCTGTCTGTCTGTCTGTCTGTCTGTCTGTCTGTCTTTTCTTCACGCCTAAACTACTGAACCGATTTGTGTGAAATTTGGTACAGACATAGTTTGAAACTTGAGAAAGGACATAGGATAGTTTTTATTACAAAAAAAAAAATATTATTTTTATAATTAAAATTATTCCGGACATATAGCGCCATCTATTGGTCAAATCAAAAATCTGCTGGTAGTCACTATTCCACGCGAACGAAGTTGCGGGCAAAAGCTAGTTAATTTATAATTTGATGTGATTCGATGTGTAGGAAGAAAGAAGCTCATGTTGCCAGACAGAACAGGTAATAAAATCAAGTTCCTAAAATGAAATTTTGACATAGGTAAATCTCAAAATTTACATGTTTATTTGTAGATGTGTAAGCTTGGAAAATAACATTACAAATCAGTTTTATTAATCTTGACGTCATAGAAAACGTGTCCGAGTGCATGTTGATTTTATACTTCGATTATGTATTTTGCTATTCGTGCATTGCTATTATGATATGTGGTCAATTTACAGTGATGCCGGCTAGAAACATACGTAATAAATTGCATTAACAATAATACTGTCGTTATATGTATTTCCGTAAATAAATGTCAACTAAAATAAATCTAATTTTAATTCCCCTGGAAAAAACGTTGTTTAGGCTCAAGTTCGCCGACAAAAAGATACAACACTATTATTTAAACGTTCAACCATGAAGTGTCTTCTCGTTCACCATCTTATAGATATCTCTGTTCAGAGGGCAGACTGCTTCATGAATCAAAGGACGTGATATAAACATAATTTGTGAGATTAACTCGATACAAACGAAGTGCTAAGCGATTTTAAGTTTTCCTGTAGGTAGGTATTCTTTTGTTATACCTTTATGTTATAGGGCGTATACGTGGTGCTGCTATTAGTGTGCGTTCGCGCAGCGGAATGTTGTTGAATTTAAAGATTTTAATTATGCAGATAATTAGTGTAAGACGTCCTATAATTGTGTATGGTAAATAAAAATTTGTGTATGCAGCCATTGTGGAGAAATTCACCAAAAACAGATTCCGCTGGGCGAACGTTGCCGAACGTTGTCCTGGCGGAACTTTTTTTAATCCATAGACTTTAGAAGAAAAGAAATGTGTCCGAAAATTAGTGTGTATTTGTGTATAATTAATTATGTATGAATGAAATTAGTGCATGCATAAACTTCGGAGAAATTCAAGTTTCCGCTACGCGAACGTTTGGCCATTAGCTAGTTTTCATATAAAGCGCTTACATAGAGAGCTGTAGATTTTTACATACGTTGTTTTTAATTTGTTTATATTTGTTTAAAAAACAGATTCAGAAAAAGTCGTAGGGTTTAAAAGATAAAAATATAAACGTAAAATACACTTATTAGGTCTTAGTTCTTAAAGTATGCAGTTTGGGGTCTAGATTTTCACGTTTACACAAACCTTGTAAGTGTCTCCAACATGTTGCCAAGTATCAATGATGTTCCGTTAGTAATTAAAAAGTTATAGGATATTTTACCATGAACAGATCACTGTTTACAAAGCAGTCGAATATCACGACGTTCTAAAGGAATTGCATGGTAAAATGTATGCCAATAATTAGTTTAATCGTTCAACTATTCACTTGCAAAATTTCATGTCATTAAATTCAGTAATTAAAGAAAGACAATTACAATACTGACGGAGCATCTAAACCCTAGATAATCCGACCAAGTTCGGATAGCTACAAAAAAGCGGCCGTGCCATATGTCTAAGCAACGTTCTTAACTTGGAAGGTTAGTATATTTATTAAAATGGTACAGTTGCGTAAACAAGCGTTAGGAAAAAATAAAACAATTGCATTTCTTGAATGAAAAATATTTTTTTAATAATAATGCCACTATCTACGACATTCTAGTTAAAATACTTAACGTTTATTAACGTTATTTTTAATCACGTAGTCAAGTAATTTATGTAAGTAATAATAATAAAATTATTTTTGTACACGGATATTTAAATAGAAAAGTACTTGTTAATTGAAGATTTATTTTTATCGTAGATAGTGGCATTATTATTAAAAAATATTTTTCAATCACGAAATACAATTGTTTTATTTTTTTCTAACGCTTGTGTACGCAACTGTACCATATTAATAAATACTAACCTACCAAGTTAAGAACGTTGCTTAGACATATGGCACGGCCGCTTTTTTGTAGCAATCCGAACTTGGTCGGATTATGTAGGGTTTCGATATTTTAATTGTCTTTCTTTAATTACTGAATTTAATGACATGAAATTTTGCAAGTGAATAGTTG
Source organism: Helicoverpa zea x Helicoverpa armigera (assembly GCA_033682625.1). Taxonomy (NCBI): domain Eukaryota; kingdom Metazoa; phylum Arthropoda; class Insecta; order Lepidoptera; family Noctuidae; genus Helicoverpa; species Helicoverpa zea x Helicoverpa armigera. The sequence continues at coordinate 282,341 of JAWIIS010000038.1, read as the reverse complement.
AACGATTAAACTAATTATTGGCATACATTTTACCATGCAATTCCTTTAGAACGTCGTGATATTCGACTGCTTTGTAAACAGTGATCTGTTCATGGTAAAATATCCTATAACTTTTTAATTACTAACGGAACATCATTGATACTTGGCAACATGTTGGAGACACTTACAAGGTTTGTGTAAACGTGAAAATCTAGACCCCAAACTGCATACTTTAAGAACTAAGACCTAATAAGTGTATTTTACGTTTATATTTTTATCTTTTAAACCCTACGACTTTTTCTAAATCTGTTTTTTAAACAAATATAAACAAATTCAAAACAACGTATGTAAAAATCTACAGCTCTCTATGTAAGCGCTTTATATGAAAACTAGCTAATGGCCAAACGTTCGCGTAGCGGAAACTTGAATTTCTCCGAAGTTTATGCATGCACTAATTTCATTCATACATAATTAATTATACACAAATACACACTAATTTTCGGACACATTTCTTTTCTTCTAAAGTCTATGGATTAAAAAAAGTTCCGCCAGGACAACGTTCGCCAACGTTCGCCCAGCGGAATCTGTTTTTGGTGAATTTCTCCACAATGGCTGCATACACAAATTTTTATTTACCATACACAATTATAGGACGTCTTACACTAATTATCTGCATAATTAAAATCTTTAAATTCAACAACATTCCGCTGCGCGAACGCACACCTGCTATTAAATGAACTGAGTACTGTTTACCCCAAAAATGTTACCTTTAATTCATCATGGATTTTCAGAAAGAAAAGCGAGAACTTAAAAGATGTGTGTGATACTGGTAATACACTGTACATACCTTAGAATACTATGTGTACTTGAGGTAGGTAAACCGTTGTCTTGGGGGTTGTAGCAGTTTATTAATGTTCTGATTTTCAGTGTCACTTGCATAATAGAAACGCATGTAAGTTTAGACTCTTAAACCATCTTTATTTCTAGGTAAGTATTTATTATAACTTATGTAATAATTTGAATATTCACAATATGTACTTTGTATGCTTATTGGATTCGTAGGGTTAGCGTTACTAAGAATATTCAGAAGGTAGGAAGCTAGAGGCGTAGTCTAGCTCCAGCATGAGGTCGGCGCGGGCGCGGCGCGGCGCGCGGGTGGTGAGCGACGCGTCCGACAGCGCGGCCGCGAGTGCAGCCCCACCCGCCCGCACCCCCGCCGGCGTGTTGTGCCTCCGCGCGCGCCGCCTGCCCGCGCGGCGGCGGCACAGCTCGGCGTAGAGCTGCACGAAGCACACGGCGGGCGCGTCGGGCGGCGGCGCGGGCGGGGCCGGCTCCTGCGGCTGGCTCTCCACAGGAACGGGCTCTACCTTTGGTGCTACTTTCTTTGATTTCTTCGGGATAGTAAATTTTGGACCCACATGCGGTCTTCTCAAAGGTTTCCGCAAAACTATGAGAGAATCCATTCTATTGGGTTATTAGAATTGTTCAATCCATATGGGTTATATAATTTGACAGAAAATTTGTTTATATTCACTAAATAAGTTGTCAATGTCAGATATCATACTTAAAGGGTTCTTTCATGGTTCTTTCGATTTAAACGTTTGTTGTAGAATCTAGAACATCCTTACTAATATTCTAAATGCAAAAATAACTGTGTCTCTTACTAAACCACTGAACTGATTTTAATAAAATTTAGTACAGAGAGTTGATCTTGAGAAAGAACATACATAGGTAGGATAATTTTTATCCCGGAATTTTGAAGAGTACCTACTCTTAGAAACATGATATAACCAAACTCGGCGGAAACTAATAAAATAATGGCGTCCACGGACGATTTCGGCCACGGCGGCTATTCTCATTTAAGGAGATCAGCTAGCTGCGCAAGACATTATAGTGCACTCCCTATTCCTTCAGAGGCCATGAGAGGCCCGATGGGACAACAATCCGACACGAGCGGAAAGAGATCAAGCGCAACTCTATAGGTACAGCAGACCACAAGAGCTCATGTCAACATGTTCGCCAAAATTGACTCTTGTGCAGCAGTTTTGGAACTTTGGATTTGTATAGCAACTTTTGGAATTGGCTGTACTTCTAACTTCTAAAAGTAGGTATAGTAAGTTCAACTCAGTCGTGCGCGCGGCCTTATGTGTGGGTAACCCTTGTACATATTCAGTGACTTTGTGTGCGTGACAAGAGGTACAGTCGGGTACAATACAGTTATTTAGGGGTTATATACGGGAGTTTAAAAAAAACAGTTATTAAGTAATTTTATGTTTATTTATTTATAATGATTATGAATCGCTACTTGAAAAATCAAATGATGAATTTTCGGATTCGCTACTCTCCAAGGTGAAATTATAAATTCTGACTCCATGTCAATTATTCTTCTTTTTTCTTTTGTACATGTTGACAAGTAGGTATTATCCCACATCCCTTCATCAATTTGACTTAAACGTTCATTTATGAGTGTCATTACTTCCGTCTTATTTTGGTCGACATTGTGCGAAGCAATAATTTTTTTTAAAATTCCCCACACATTTTGTTTACATTATTATACTAGATTATACCTCTTTTTACATTCTTAGTCCCCACTTTTATTTATTGTCCGCGTACCCCGAGCTAGAAAATATGCAAGGAGTATTCAATTCTTAGATACTGTAAATGTCAATTTGAAAAGACGTATGAGAAAATAATGAAAAACTATATTTAATAATAAAAAGCTTTGAATGTTGTTTCATTTTTTTTTACCTGACTCCTTAATAATTTCTCCGTGAATACCTAACTAGTATTTTCGTAAACGACTGTACCCATGACAAAAAGCGATAAGAACACGTCATGCTCGGACGACGTCACTGTCACACAAATGAAAGTTGTATATTTACAAGCCGACGCACACATAGGGCCGCGCGCAAATCCGAGTTGAACTATCTTATAAGTAGGTATACTTCTCTAGGAAACCACTCAAACTTTCTTGTCTTGAAAACGACGTATATTATTTAAATAAGAATTATTAAAATCAGTTCACGTACACAATCCGTCTAGTATGTAGAAATTATAATGTATTTTTTTCAAATTATGCAAATTACCGAGAGATGTCGCTGTGCGCTACTTCGCGGTCGTTGTTAATTTTTTTCGTGAGTTATTATTGGATTCCTACACTGACCGTGGCCCAACATGCTTTTAGCCGGTAGTTTGCTGATACATAGCACAGTTATAGCATAACCAGCTTCTTGGGCAGCTGGCCGTCACGCTGGCTGTCACCTGCATCCCGATGCAGACCACTTACCGCCCAAAACATAGTCGAAACTGATATAAAATTTTCTTTTCTCTAGCTAGATACTGACATTGTGTGGCGGCATTGTCAGTGCATCGTGTGCACAACTTGATATCGTGGTAGTCAACTGAGCTCTTGTACTACGGTGGTTAGTATGTACCAGGGACAGGGAATAATGAAACATTGATGTAAGATGTGCTTTTGCTCACTCTTTATTACGCTTGTTAATATATAAAAACATAATATAAATTATTTTGTAAAATATCACCACTGATTGATGCAAACAACTTGACCGCAAGCTCGGCTCGAGTGCCGCACGATATAGTCTACGTACTGCCTCGGTTACTGATGCTATTACACACATTTATATAAATAGTTCAATACATTTTATAGTACACATGTTTAACATGTTTCACAAGAAAATGTATATGAAATCACGAAATTGCAATATTTTCTTAATTTTTTGCATTTTTCAATTGAATGTGTATAGAGCACATAACAATCTGCAAATTCGTGCATCAATTTCATTCACGTGTAGTCGGGAGCTGTTTTCTCCTCTATCTGACTACTCATAAGCTATATATCCCCTAGAAAACCCATACAAAAATGTCCATTATTCACATATTACTGCTATTCTCGTAGTCGGCTAGAGGCGACACAGCTCAGCATCCGATACCGAGTGTCGGCAGTCAGGCTGTTCCCGCGTAAACTATACCAGCAGTGCGACACATCGTTGAAATGAATTTAAAATTATTCATTTCTACAAATTAATGTTGACAATAATCATGTAAAAATATGTAATTTGTATGTCGAGTGGCGTTGTCGAATGTATTAGTATAATTGATATCTAGTGATAGATTCGCAAACATGGAGATCGACATTGGACGCGGCCGGCTCGCAGTCGGCTGGGCTCGATAACAAGGAAACGTCAGTAACGAAACTAGCAGAAATAAAAAATAACACAATTAAAGAAAGTCGTTAACAATAGATCGGGCGAGGCCGGCAGGCGACGCTCGCATACAATTTGTTATACCTACTACATCTAAGTCTGCACTTATACTACGTCTCTTAACGCTATGTACATACAATATCTTTATCCAAGCGATTTAAAAAAAAGTCTTAGTACTTTTTATCATATTAATTTGAAAATTTGTTAAATGTCTTTATCGTTAAATTCACTGACTCCACTCGCACCACGTTAACTTTATTATGTTTCATTTTATTTCGTTTTCGTTTTATAACACAATACAAGTAACAGAATATTTTAGCCCCGCTAAAAAACTACTAACATAAGTATACAACTAGAGTACAACCGATACAACTCGTACGAAGCGCTCGTGCGGTCACTGGCCGCAGGAGCCTTCATAGCAATTGACATTTAACTGGTAAAATATAAACGTTAATCTACGAAGGAATCACGTTTTGTGTGGTGAGCGCGGGTCAGCCCGCAGCTCGCATGCGGGGCGACGACGCAGCCCGCATGCGGGGTGTGGGGACACGTGGCTGCGGGCTGGCCCGCGCTCAGCGTGTCAGTCGCAATTCGAGATCAAAAACTCGAGGCGATTAAATAATGTCACACCTCCAGTGACGAGCGTCGCGTCGGACTCCGACACAGTACAGTGCAGTACGGTACAGTGCAGTACAGTACAGTACAGTGCTGCCCGGCGGACACGACGCGACGATCGATATCAGTCCATTGAAATATCATTACAATACCATTTTATCACAATAGACAAATTAAAGTAATTTCGGGCACGGACCCGAGCGATGGCCTCGTATAAACTTGTAGTTTCGTTGACATCATTAACTAAATATTTATTAAAAATCCCGCGTTCTGACAATCTAGTCGAGTATCAAACTGATGGATAAAAACACAGTATTCAAAACGAGTAAATTCTTCGAAAAACAGTGTCGGCTTGCATCACCGGCCCGAGTGGCGACTGGCGACACCCCTTAGTATTGTAAGTTTGTACTTTGATCATTATTAGAGTGCAATTTACAGAGGAACTGGATGTCGGCCGCCGCCCGGCCGCGGCCTGCCGGCGGCACACTGCGGTCTGCCGGCGGTACGCAGCGGTCTGCCGGCGGCACGCTGCGGTCCGCCGGCGGCACGCAGCAGTCTGCCGGCGGCTCGCTGCGGCCGGCAGCGGGTGGCGGTGCGAGGGCGGCGGGGGCGGCTCAGTGCCGACGCTCTGGAAAACACAAAGATTATTTCTGTAAGTCCTTTGGCCTATTTCCTCTCATTTTTTTCCTGTAAATTATGTGGTTAAGTAACAAGAGCACTTATGGAAGGTTTGTTTAGAATTAAAAGGTTTAGAGTTTTAGTTTGCTGACCAATCAATTTCATAGGACTCTTGAGCTGTATGAAGCTTGTCAGCATTAGACCTCTCAATCAATGGGATCCATTTTCCCAGGACCATCACACTCGTGTGTCCCAATAGGTCCTAATTTTTTGAAGCACCTGTAGTAAGAGTTTAAAAACTGTTGGTATCTATTTATTTTTTTCTAGATTTTCAACATTCTTTAGTAAAAAGCCATTCACAGTATATCAGGATATCCTGGTAACTCCGAGGAGGTCAGATAGGCAGTCCCTCCATGTAAAATATGTGGTTCTTAGCTGTATCCGTAGACTGGAAGCTGACTCGGAGATAGTTGTGAAAAGGTTGGACAAACGATGATATAAGATGAATGTAGCTTGCATACTTTTAGATTAGTGTGAGTGTGCGGGCTACGTGTGTCGGTGTACCTGTGTCGGCGCATCACCAGCAGAAGACGGAGAGCTCGCCGCCGTGCGCGCCGCCCACCGCGCGCCACGACCGCACGCCGCCGCCCACCTTCAGCTAATGGGGGACAGGCATTACACTCCATACACAATTACACTTCAAACAACATTTTTATTGTGCCTCACGCCTGTACTCGCTTTGGTTATACATCTGAGGCGGGATAAGTAAGCATGAAAAACATCTGAAACCTATATAATTATCACCTATGCTACCTACATTTCTAACGTATGGAGGAGCGGTAGAACTACTTAAGAACCTTCTCAATATACAACATCTTTGAAATTAAATAAGACTTGGAACTAAAATGACATTTATTTGCAAACCAATTAAATACAATGCTGTTAAACATCAAATTTTCTTTAAAAGCGAAATGAAGTCTGTATTTCCTATCTAACTTGAGAAGAAATACACACAGAAATAAACTCAAACGTCTCTTTTAAAGTCCAAATATCATGACTGCATCATGGATAAGCAAAAAATAATGGTTCTACTACTGATCGCTACCGAAGTATATGCATAAGTTTTTAAGTAAATATCGCCATTCGTAGAACACAATCTTAGAAACTACTCTATCATCAGTATAAATCTCGTAGAATCCAGTAAAATTGAAAAATATTCCGTAACAAGGCAACTTCCTGTACGCAGAAGTATGCGATTCACAAATGTTGTGTGCCGTATAGGGCGCGCTGAGTCGATCTCTCCGAACAAGAAGCACGTTTGAATCGCAACACTTCTTATTACTTGGTACGCTGCCCGATAAAAAGTGTAATGCGTCGAGTTTTCATTCCACGTCTCGCCATATAGGGGGCGGCCGTGTTTAGCCGGTCTGCGCGCGCAAGGAATGCCGTTCATTGATGCGACGTCGCGGACACTCAATGAGCCCGCCGCGGCCCCATTGAGTGTCCGCACCACGTACCACCGCACCCTCATCATATATTTAATCAAAATCCTTTTCAATTATAGAGGGTTGTTGGGTAAAACAGTGACACAGCTATTTTCAAGGTTGGTCCTTCCGTAGGACTTTTCACTCCTTTGCATCGGCCTCAGCCTCAAAGGACCAATTATCTTTTTCCCAATCATAAGAAATATGTATCAGCTTAGAGGGTAATTAGCAGCTCCAGGTATTTTTCTCGTCTAGTTTACTAATGATTAACACATAGAGTGTAGTGTAATTGGATCAATGTTCAATTACAATTTGGCACGCCTTGAATCAATATGTAATTATATCCCGGATGTGGTTTGACGCGGAACACTTGACGGTCAAGAGCTATCGAATTCGCTGCTATAATAAATAATGCTATTTGTTGTGTGTTACATGACATAATGTTCCAACAATTGCATGTGAAGGACATCGACATAAATACTCCATCTATGCGTAAATCTCTCTTCATCTTACAACTCAATGAAAGAAGATGAAGTAAGAAAGTACTTGTTTATCCAAAACTATAAGTAACAGAAATACAAACATGTACGAGTTATCTACCCATGATATATTCAGATATTATATCTTGTTTGATAAACGATCTGATAGGTGGTAAGGATTTATATTTATCATTTTGTTTACAAGTGTTAGTTAACGTATGAGTTATGCTGTTGTTATTGTCTATTGTGAGAATATCGGCCACCGATACAACAACATCTGGCGGGTGTCTGTGTGTGCCACAGACGCGAGCGCCCGCATGCCCGGGGTCAACGACCCGCTGCCCGATAAGGGCGTGATAACGTATCACCAAAGGTGCAACCATGAGCCTAGCTGCATATAGCGGCTTATGTAAGCACATGGCCTGATAGCGACACTATACCTACATTGGTGTAGGTATAGGAAACGTTTGTTCATGATATCGGATGGGGTCAGGAGGTAAAAACCGTCAAAATTACGAACAAGATGGTTGTCAGGACTGATGAAGAAAAAAACCATGGCCTGGTTAGTTTTAAATAGAACACATTTAGAACAAGAAGGTAAGTATAGCATAAGACCGTGGCTATCGATTTTCCTCGACGCTGAGTTGTATCGATATGATTTCCGGCGTCAAACATTTGAGTAAGATTTGGCACAAAACGTGACGCTCAGAGCTGAGGATACACCATAATATTGATCAACTGATGAGTAGTAAATACTATGCCGTTATGCTAGAGGTTATGAATGGTATTCAGATCATCTTCAGTTTACTCGTATACTCCATTGCTCCAACCACCCAATTGTTGGTCCTATCTCAACCGCATTACACTTCAGGAGTCACAGACTAGCAAACATCGACAAAAGAAGAGGATATAGCTGTAGAGAAGAAAATATATAAGAAAGCCTCTGTAAACTGACTGTGTGTTAAACTGATTGAAGATTAGTGACATATTTTAAAATATCCTAATTGGATTTGCCAAAGTGGACTTAAACTGAACTCCCGTCCAGGATAAAAGGGTATGTAGTATTTCTAGCAAATACAGAGAGTGAGGCTTTTTCGCCAGGTCGGTTAGCCCGTGTGGTGCTCGAGCCGCGAGCGTGGGAACGCGGCGCACATGTGCGTTCATTATGCGCCGCTATGTGCGCCGGCGCAGATCACGCCATCACACACTATTCACCACAGAATATACTGACAAAGATGGAGGTGCAGCTCGAGCAGAGGTTATTATATCTGCTATTTTATGACCGTTTCTGTACAGACTTAATAGTTCTAAACTTAGGTTATATGCGCTGCAGTATCTTATCAACACTGTGGATCGCGCTACGGGGGGCGAGAAAAAATAAAACAATATGGTTTAAGTCATCATCACAACATGTGTGGAATTATGGAAATCTGGATAATATCGCGAAAGCACACGTAGGTTATTGTGTATTTAGGATCTAAAAGATTTCAATGTCAAAAGAAAAAAAGGTATAAAAACCTTGCATATCGTATCATTTATGAGCAATTAGTATGCATTTTACAACTCATTACTCATTACCTACGGGTATTGGGTGACCCGTGTGAACTACTGAGCGCACCAGTATAAGTGAGCAGGTATACTTTAATTACTGCAGAATTGCTCTTACTTAGGTGCCCAGGCATTTGTTGCAACGCTTAGAAAGTATGAGCTGCAAGTTTATATCAGCAGAAACAACCGTAAGGTGAATTTTAGATATTCTGTTTATGGCCATCAACATTTAGTTATTATTAAAAGTCAGTGGAAGTGAACTAGCGCGAGATTGTAAGCAGCCAGTACACAGAAGGTTTTAATTACATTTCTAGTTATCCGTGTGAGCAGTATTATGTTGTGCAGCCACTAATTACCGCTATAATTGATATCGCACAACTATGTAACATCGAGTGCATAAATAACGTACGTGTGTAGGTAGCTCCGGCGTTTCATATTAATATACAGCTCACAATTATGAGCCACGGTCCTCCGCTATTAATAAAACTTGCTGGTTTTTAGATAAACTATTATTTTTACGTAATTCAGAAGGTGTTTTGCTTCTATCAACCCCTCAATTCATCAAGCATGGATCAAATCGACGAATTTCGTAACAGCTCTAAGTTGTCATTCGTGAATTTTCCGAGCAGTTAATTTTACTATGCAACTAACACAATTAACTGTAATCAAGCTACGAGTTGATAAGACTTGAAGTTAGCTCATTACTCTCACATAGCTAGCGACGTTATTTTATTTCCTCTTTAAGCCGCTCTCAGGCTTACTAAATAACTAGAAAAATGCTGAGGAAATTCTCTTGCATGTAGTCGTTTATTTTATGCTATAAAACCCTGCCTTATAATTCCTTTGAAGGTCGCTTTGTGAAGATAATGTTTAACTTATGTTCGTGAAGATGTTATTTCGCAATACGATTACGTTCTCGATATACCTTCTAAGTAAACCAAGGCTAAAAAGAAAAGTGTTTTACACAGGAAGTACCTACTTAATACCGTGCCAAATACGGAAACCTTAACATAAATTACTGAGCAGAACCTGTGGGCAACAGGCTAATGGACGAAGCAGTTTTTGGGAGTACCTATGTGGTTGCCTCTTAGTACTCCTGAACTTCACCTATCTACCTCCGTCAAAGAACCCTGATAATCGAAATCGTAAAGGTAGATAAAGAAAGAAGTAAATAAAAACTAAACCGCAATCCAGTAATAGTTTTAAAATGATTCATAGGTTTTATTGAAAAGGCTGGCCACCCATCGGTGCTGGTCGCGAGGTAACGCCGGCACCGTGACCAAGCGATCTGGCAGCACTGCTAACTTTTCCCGAGCTGTGACTAAACGATAACTATCTGCCATTGGCTGCCTATCTCACATTTGCGTTCGGAATTAGTCGCGGTTACGTTTTGGCACATTTGGGAAGATCACTCGCTAAGACTTGATATTGTGATTAGTAACAGTTAAATGCCTTTAACACATTTCGAAGGCGCTTATACGACCATTGTTTGGAAGAATTCATCATTGGATAAACGATGGCAGTGTACAAATCACAAATTCTGCAATTAAGTCCCTGGATATGGAATTCCTCGGATTGTGAGTGCTCTTGAACAGGGTACACATGGATATTAGTGTTTCTGTAAATAGCATCCACGAGTGGCGATATGTACTTATACGCGTGACTTCCGTTGGCTGACGAATTTTTGAAAGTGACCGTCCAGAGCGTTACAGAAATATGTCAGGCGGCAGTACCTGTTGCATCTTGTCGAAGTCGAGCGCGGGCCGGTGTCGGCGAGGGGGCGGCAGCGGCAAGCGCCGGCGCCGCGGCGACAGCGGGGCCCTGCCGCGCGCCGCCGGCCCCACCGGGCCCCCCGCGGGCCCCGCAGCACCCGCGAGGGTCCCCGCGCCCGTCACCCCGCACGAGCACACTCCGCGTCGTGGCTTTAGAGCCTCCAGCGGCGGCGACGTGCGGAAACGCACCGGTGTCTCCACCTGAAAATGCCCAGATATCTTCTTTATATACAAAAGCTTCAAACCCTGGTGATACAGGCTCCACTCGGACAAGCGGTTCAAGGAACTTGCCAAATATACTCCATCTTATGGCCACATTAGTAATCCAGGTACCTAGGTCCTTTAGTTGCAAAAACTAGAAAAATATTTTAGGAAGCACACCAATCGGTGGATTTCGTTCTAGATTTGGAACTGAACATCAGGTCGAGCAAACAAGAAGTGTAGGTAGTGATTAGAGCACACATGAGGTCGGATGCGACTAGTGGGATGTGGTGTTAGCATGGCGTACCTTGGTGTCGTCGTCGTCGGAGGAGGCGGGGCGCGGCGCCAGGTCCCGCAGGTCGCGGTAGGGCTGCGCGGGCCACTTGCGCTTCTCGGGCGCGGCGGGCGGCGGCGACGACGCCCCGCGCCGCCGCGACTCCGCCGCGCCCGCGCCGCCCGCGCCCGCGCCGCCCGCCGCGCTCGCGCCCTCCGCCCCGCGCGGCAACCCGTTGATCACCTGCACGCCGCACTCTCACATCACTATGCTTCACTCATTCGCATGGGGACTCCATGTCGGCCGAGCTCATATGTTTACGCTTCCATCTAACGTGTTCATGTACCAGGTGAAACGTTCGTCCCACGCAACACACACCGAAGGACCCTGATATTGGTCCAAACTGTCCAAGATATGTCCGATATATCTCCATTCATCCGGGACTTATAACATAGCAACTTAAAATTCTAGACCGAAAAGAAGTGCTCCCACAGCTTTTTTGAAATATGTCAGTTTATTATAGGACATGGGGCAATTTTGATCCATCTTCTTTGTTTATGAAGATTGATGAAATAATTTAGTGTCTTCTAGTCACTAAAGGATCTAAACCAAAAATATTGACGATGGCGTCGTCTCTGCGCCGGTGCACTCAGCACGTGTATTATAGCGAGAGACATTCGCGTCTGGCGATAACACTTCCAAAAGGACCAAGAATGGAAAGAAAGGGCATACGAGGTAAACTCTCATCTGAGAAGTAGGTAGCGACGGCGTTGAATATTTCAGCGTGTAATTAGAAACGCGTTGAGAAGTCGCGCCGAGTACTGTTAGGTGCGGCGGAAAAGTTCTGCGGAGCGCCGGCCGCTCGTTTATTATGGATGGGCCGCGGCCCGCGCCGACGAGCCTTTGTGAGGCGAGCGCTGCTGCCGCCTGCTGCCTCCGCACGACCACTGCCCCACACGGTCGACACCTTCAACTCAACTTGAATAGCTGCAGTAGGATTTTAATATTTTTATATGGTGGTTTAGTTTATGTACTTTAAGGACTAGTTCTTAATACATTTTAGGTATGTTAGGGTGCCAGAGAATCACTATTCGCCTAGTGGAGTGGGTAACCACTCCAGATATAGAGTCTCCTACGCCTCGTTTGTACTGGTTATGGCTACCGTGCCATCCGAGGATGACGTTACCGAGCTACTTAAACGATTTATTGTTTTTTGCTGAACCTGAACAGTTCTTCTAGAGCATTGACTGTATAGAGTAAAAATAAATGCAAAAATAAATCACAATTTTAGCAGAAAGAAATATCAACATTACTTAACTATAACAATATTGTGACAGTTTAAGAAAATGTAATATAACTCGAGCTCCAATCCGCCAATTCCAGAATTAAAACAAGATGTACTGCTGCGAAATAGTCCAGAAAGCGCCTTGAGCCTGTGCATATTGGAATTAGTTTGCGAGGCAGGCAGGGTGCTCGAGTCATTAAAGTGTTCGACGGGCAATAACATCACGTTGCACAATAAGCCGCGTCCCGGCGCGTCGCCTAGCTGTCACACACTAATAAGCCCTCCTTAGCGGGCCATGCTGAATACTTCGCCAGACCAAACAATGCAGGAATGGCTTTACGCATTTAATATTATCACACGACGTTTTTCTTTCTTTAGAAAGCCATTTCCGTTTCCTTTTTGCAATTAAAAAAGTGCGGAGACAAAAGAATTTCGAATTTCAAGCCAAGCGCAAGATAAACAAATGTTATGCAGGCGGCAGACGGGAAACAATGAATAAAAACTCACGGATTGTTTTGTCTTGTTACTGAAAAAAAACAAGCAAGCGTCAACTGAAGACAGGGAGCGTGTGCAGCTCGGCAGCTCTCCACGAAAAAAATGGCAGCCGCCACTCGTATCGATCCACAATTTCGCGCGCTCCACATACGCGTTGTAATTGAAAATAATTGTAGTGACTTGATAACCTAATTTGTTTACGAACCACCGGAGCGGTAAATCTGGTTCGCGATCTAATTAGAGGCTGGTCGCATCACCGCTGTTAATTGTCCACGCACTCTGAATACACTTGCAGATTTATTTTTGATCCTCAAAACCCAAGCAGTCTGAAGAATAGTGACTAGGCCAGGTAATGGGCGACGTCGGTCGAGGTGTAGGTACGCCTTAACGCATCTTATAAAGGAGTGCGGTACACAACTCAGTGGGAGACGAGTTGATGGTTCCATTATTCCGCAGAGCAGATAATCGGCCACAGTATAGCTATAGAGAGAGACCCTTCAGCAACAATGGAAGTCGACAGCCGGCCTGCACACCGCACACCGCATGCTGCCGACTGCCATAATAGCAGTCGAGGTGCCGTCACACCCCATCGCTACTGTTTACTATATCATTAGATTGGACGCTAGGCAAAAACTATTCTGCCCGGCTTACACGTGTAATATGATGTCAGTCTTTGAACATACAAAAACAGCTTAATTAACTGCCAAAAAAACTAAATGCAGATCTCACAATGCACGAGTGAGATGGTAGCAAATAACATAATTTTGTACGTATAGAAAAAGTGCATTAAAAACCTTCAAATTAGTAGAACGTATGACGCTAGGTAGATGAGGTCGGCAGTTTTTTTGCTCGCGTCATTTTCGCTCGCTCGCCTCGCCGGAGGGCGTTCACCTGCTCTCCTAACTTTTTAATCTCTTCACGTCATATAACTGCATCGCTCCTATGTATCTGTCGCGGAATTATTAACTAAGATGTTCAGCTCGCGGTGCTGCAACACCGCTCAAATTGAACCGACTGCATCTGACACTACGCGCATCATCATGCACTTACATGTAGGTTTGTGTATCCTAATAGCAAAGTTATTTGACACGCTTAGTAGGGACGATCGAGTGGTAATTATACACAACTTTTTATTGCTAGGATGGGTTACGTAATTTAAAAAGAAATAAATGTACTTTTTAATCGAATATTATGATTTGCATTCAGTTTGTTTAAATTGTAGATTATAATGAATTAAGTTAGACGTATTATTTATTATTGAATTAAGAGGGTTTGGAAAATGCCTTTTATTTTGAGGACTGGTTGTTGTTGTACGTTGTACATTGTCATCGTGTATGTTCTACAAATTCTCAAGGGGTGGCAATTTTGTCGAGTTCAATTCTGACTGATTTAAATCCACCCATGCGGCGACCTTCAGAACTTGGGCTTAGCGAGTTCTCGTTCATTCAAAGAAGAGCTCCTGTCCTCATACGATGAGGGAGGCGCCATTATTTACACCAATACCGGCGACCTGCCTAATTGAACCATACCTGCCGTCTCCATGGTCGAAAATATTGAGGTGTACGTCAAGTGTCTACCTAATAGGCCCCCTGACGACCACTACGGGGTGCGGATGGGATGCAGGGGGGTGCGGGAGGCTGTGCGGGCGGGGGAGAGGTTGTCTACGGCTGTAATTTAGTTGCGGCGTGTCGTTGCGAATTAATGCGGCATGCGAAGTGCCGGACATCGCCGCTGTGAGATACGGCCCAGTCTCCCGCCTCCGTTGCGCAACCGACCACTTTTTATTGACGGCCAATTGCCAACATAAAAGTAATCAATTAAACTCCCAAACTTAAATTGGCGCGCAATTATCAGACCGGTATTTTAAATGGATAAAACATTTTCACGTCACATTTTATTTCGAGCTGAAGGAGAGGAAAGGGATCCATACTTGCAGTCAGGCAAGTGCCCCCTGAGAACAATGCCGACGTCTCCGCGAGTATTAAGTGGCTAGATCCAGTGGAACCCACTGCCGCAGACAAAATGGTCGCGCTCAAGAGAAGAGTCGGAGAGCATCAACAATAGCGGGGATGCGAGCTATCAGCAAAAAGTCCAGCGTTTAACTCCCGACACCAATTACGTCATCAACTACTCTCGATAGCGAATTATCTTTGTCTTGCCACCCCTGGCAGACTAGCCGGAGTTTTTCTGTTCATATATAAGTTCCATTACATTTGCCAGAGCACAGTCTACTAGTACTAAATGAGCTTTGCAGTTAATTCGCTCATACGGCGGACTGCTCAATGCAATTAAGGGCTCGAAGATCATTTAGGCACTGTGAATATATATTTTGAATTTGCGAATAGTTACAGCATTTTAAGTACGCAAGTGTTGCATTTTCATATAAAATAAATTGTAATAATATTATTGTGTCATAATAAAACTGCTAACCCCGTAACCATAAAATAAATTCTGCAATATCCCGTTTTCCCGTTGGTTGTAAACTTGTAGCTAGATAATTTAAATAAGTAATCTCTAGTTACCGGTATTTTAGTTTACAACCAAAGTTGTATTTTAATTTCATCAGATTATAGGATTGAAGCGTTTCAAAAGTTTTAACATGAAACACTGAGCGCTGACGTGGAGTCTACATCTAGCGCTTTGTGACTCGCAATTGCTTTGATCTCACGCTTTGAAAGATCTCAGATATGTAGTTTTATTTAGATTTTAATAACTCTACTACAAATCTGCTGCATAGTCTACTGCATTCTCCCGATTTCTTGTAGTTTTATCTAGAGCTTTACCTACTTGTTACATTTTGCTGTTTGTGGCTAAATTATTACTTACAAGTTTCCACAAGTTATAATCTCCTCAATCGTGCACTTTTGTTTTAAAATACATAATACGCTAATAAAATAACAAAAGAGAAATTGCCGGTTTTATCAGTGGGAGCTATAGTTATTACAGAGGACTTGTCTTAAATAGACGCTGTAGTTAAAGCTGTAAAAGTTACTACAATCTTCTTGAAATACGTAAGCCTTGCTCTTTACAATATCTACTTTTTTCCTAGTAGTAAGTAGCCTAAGCTACGGATTCATGTTATATCTGAAGCATCATCCTGACAGCTGTGGTATTTAACCAACGGGTCCCAACAGTCATCTTTGCACAAAAAATCCTAATTAATTGTATCATGAATCCTAATTGCTGTTAAGTGTAACAACAAAGCATTGAGGGCGGTGTGAACTCGCAAGGTTCTCGTACATCTCGTCTGGTGGGAGTAGAAGGTCGAAATTGAGATTAATTCTGAGCTAGATTACATTTATAGGCTGTGCGTGAGACCTAGATCTGGGGGACAGTTATTAAATCGTTCAGAACAAATTAAAATGTATTGAGTGTAGCTGGCTATGCTACTCTGTAGTACTAAGCAACTTGTTTGCTTAGGTTTGATAATATTTATTTTAGTCCAGTTAATTCGACTAATTACATGTACTTATCAGTTCTGCAACAACAGCATGATATGAGTGCAAAATTTAAACTATTTTGCCCTCAGTCTTATCGTATTGGTTTCGGCGTGCCTTATTTTGCATATTCTACTACTATATCCAGAGATATCTATGCTTATATCTCGATATCTATGGTAGTGTGTTGGTGGGACTTATAAACTATAACAAAAGTTACAAAATAGTTCATATCAATTGATATTTCGCTCGGCCGACATCTCTGCGTATGACATAATTTACAAGATTGAGCATCGGGGATTTTTCTGGGACATCCATATGCAAAACGTCATAGAGATAAATGATTATAGTATGCAATAGTACTAGTGAATGTTGATGTGCATGCAGTGTAACGATGAAGGTGGTTACCTCTAGTTCCTCCTCGGAGGAGTGGTGGTCGTACAGGTGGTCGGGCTCCGGGTCCGGCAGCAGGCGCGGCGGCGCGGGGGCGCACGCGCACGCCTCGCCGCCCATGCCTGCGGGACACAACACCGCTCAGTTATCATCAGCAAGGGATCGCTTACATCTCGCAGACGAATGGCCTTCACTTCTCGTGTGAAAGTAATCAAAAGTTGATATATCACACACATTGAAGGAATTTAGAATGTATTATTGTAGTAAGTATTCAGAAAAGATGCTATGGCTGTCCGGCAAGTGCCAAACAAAAATCATGGAACTCCTAGTATCATTCAAAGATCGATGACTTTTCATATGTTTTCGCTTGTTTGATTTTCATATACATGCATAATGAAACATAGGATATAATGGACGTTTATGGTGTAATTCCGCTGAAATCTGCTGGCAGGCGAATACCTGTATAAGTGTATACTCTTTGTAACTGTAACAAATGTAACAAAGATATATATTAACTATTTTAATAAAACGTATGTTGAATGCAGCGCCGTAACTCCTCGTGTGTGAGGAGTTCAGAGGTAGTGCCTTCCTTATAAGTATGATTATCGTCGATCACATCCATAAAATTAAACAGTAGGTACCGTTCTCATTTAATACCTAATGTATAAGATATGCACCGACTGTGCACAGTTCTATACAGATTATTTAATAGTTACATGGAGTTGACCTATGTAAAATATAAGGGTGTGTCTTCCTGGCTTGTGGAAAGGCAGGTTACCTTTTCTCTCTTCGGTAAGTTATGATTCACAGGAAGTTTAATATTCGTTAATCTAGTGTATCGACTGTCTGTACAAGTTGTGACAAGAAGCGGCTAGTCTAGTCCAGGGTTCCGCCTACCACGTAAGTAAGCATCTAGCTGCTATGACTCATGGCGCGTATAACATTACGTTGACCTAACTACAACTGAAGCTAAACGAGCTTAACTTGTACAAGGATTGTCTTTTGTTCGTTCAACTCTATCGACCACTGAAAATCTAAATTTAAAAGATATTAAAACACATTTTACCAGTATGGTTATAACAAAGATAGAATTTATTAAGAGGTCGTCATCGTCGATAGCTCGATTGATTACGTTTAAGTTAACGAGGGTAGAGCGGAAGCTGCTGGATGCACGAGACACAGGAAGGAGGCGGTAGGACCGCGAGAGGGGCCGGAGACGAGGGGAGAGGGCACAAAGGGAGGGAAGGGAGAGGGGGGATGTTCTTGAACTTGCGGCGAGAAGGCTGCGCGGCGTCTGTGCCACTTGCACAGCATGGATGTTACCTGGAGACCGGCGGGGTAAACACTTCACTACCTTTAATGCACGATACCATGAACTGTGCACATGTATATCTACCTGTACACTTTTTATATCCATGTGTTTACACAACTTGTTCGCAACTGATGTCAGGAGGCGTACATATTATCTTGATGTCATGTTTACTAATTACTCTAAAACAGAGGGCACACGTAAGGTATACAAGGATGAGTGTTGTTTACTCAATCGTGTAGCGATAAAGTAGCGACATCCCGCATCTGACGATCGCAGATACAGCGAGTACCCTCTTATGTTGAAATATTGAACTGCCTAGATATGCAGATAGCAGACAATCCACGCTGCCGGTGAATGTATCTCAGCAATTGTAAATATTTGTATACGTTACAGGCATTAATGACCATCGTGATTCCTGGCACTTTCAGTTGTGTATTACGTTAACAGTATACTTGGCATATCTCTATGTTTTCATTTGGGTAAGAGCCGATACTAATGCCAACAAAAATGTAAATGTGTGTACTTGAGTTCTCTTCGTACGTCCCTGAGTTTTGTTACAGGAATTAGTGATATTATTTCAACTAGAATCAAAATATTTCGTTGATAGAGCACACCCTACCGTTAGTGTATTGTGGGTGCTGGCTTTAGTTTTTGCTTGTATTGTGAAGACGCGACCCTCCAGAGCAAGTCGCGCTGCATTGTCTTGACGGAGGAGTCTCGGCGAAGTTCGCCAAGCCGGAAGAAACAAGGGAAGCGGATGACGATCCCGATAACGATGGGTGTTTGATCCTCTCAGTTAACCCCCAACTAAGATAAATGTGTTTGTTAAGGCCACATTCATCACTATACTTGATTAGGGTTCGAAGGAGGCTTGACCCGCCGAGTCTCGATAAAGGGCTCGCGTCTTAACCTTACGGTATTATAGTTGCACGAACTAATGAATGAGGAAACTTATTTGATCATGTAACAGACCGGACCTTCTACAATATTGATTAGTAGCTATAACCATCATATGTAATAGTCTAAATAACTTTGTATTATTAACAAAGCTAAATGTATAAAACCAGAGGATCAAAGACGAGAAAGAAGTCTATCCTATCTTTTTCTATACACATATAAAGTGTACACAATGTTTAGATAAAGCATGAACAAAACAATAAACCATAATACTATGCCGATTTTTTGTTGATGCCGTTCCAACAAAGAGTAAGAGGCAACAATAGTAACGTAGGCAGTTAGCCTTATTAACAACAGGTTTGACTTGTTAAAAAACATGTCGGTTTGGATCAAGCGGTGTGTGCCGCGGCGTTCATGTAGCTCGCTTGTTCACCTTCAATGAACAGCTTACTGTCTTTCTATTCAATAATCTAAGCCCTAATTACAAATCTTTATAAAACTACCCATCTTAAGTCGACCAACGCTGAAGCGATGAGTAATGATTATGAAGGCTGCTGCTGCTGTACGTAATGCGGTAGCTTAAACTTAACAGTAACAAAAGAATTTTAAAAATTCAACAGTGACTCAGACTGTTTATCAATTCAACTCAAAACTTGATTTCTGACTCGATACACGTCCACGTACAAGATTATATATCCCAATTGAAACGCCGAATCGAATAGGAACCGGTTGTACGACTATCTAAAAGTCGGTAAACAAACACACCTAGAATCGGCGACAGTAATTGAGACATTCGAATAACAGAGTGTTTAATATCCAATTAGTTTCCGTAGTGTTCTGGGAATTATTGCAAAAACCTCCATGTTTCATCTGCATCAAAATTCGTTTCGCACCAACATCGACAGTTCATCAGGGCTAAACACTTTTTATATTATATCCACTGAACTTTTTATATTCTATCAGAATCAGCATAGGCAAGCCTTGCAAGAGCAGTAATGTCTAAGTGGGGAGAAAAGTTGAGAATGTTGCCGAGTTACCCCTTATGGAACAACGAGCACAAAGATACGGATCATTAAAACACAGAAAGTGGCGAATGGGAACAGGCAGCCACCGACCAAGTTTTAAAATAGCGATAAAAATCGTTACAAAGGGATTATTTTCATCGTGGGGTAGAACAAATTAAAATAGACAGCGGAATAAGTTTCTAATTTTGCTCCACCAGGGGTATAGACATGTTCAGAGTTATTTTGCATCTCTGTTAGTTAACTTTTTACACGCTTTTTATTAGCTTCACCTGTATGTTTGTATGTTTGTAGGTTTGTATGTTTGTATGTTTGTTTGTAACCGACTTCTTTGGGCGCGATTTTGACCCACTTTGAACGGCCAGATTTCGTTCAAACTTTGTAGATTTATTGAGGACCGATGACAATACACTAATTTGATAAAATTATTCCATTTTAACCGACTTCCCAAAAAGGAGGAGGTTACACATACACATCGATTACTCCGAGGTTTATAGACCGATTTACGTGATTCTTTTTTTGTTCGACTCGGAATAGCTGCCAGTTGGTCCCATATTCATCAGGTCAGGATCTGATGATGGAAACCCTGAGAAATCAAGGGCAACCTTCAAAACTTGTAGGCATACATAGGGTGAAAACTTGACACTTAGGTGTACGCCTAAAAGCACTATTCAACTGTGAAGATTTGGAGCTGACCTGATGATGGAGACCAGAGAGGGTCGAGGGAACTCGACAACTGAATATGTAAACTACCTCGTGTTTGGGCTTAAATTATTTGTATTGACAAGACCTTTGCAACAGTGAAGGTTTGGAGCTGACCTGATGATGGAGACCAGAGAAAATGGAGGGAACTCGACAACTGAATATGTAAACTACCTCGTGTTTGGGCTTAAATTATTCGTATTGACAAGACCTATGCAACAGTGAAGGTTTGGAGCTGACCTGATGATGGAGACCAGAGAAAGTCAAGGGAACTCGACAACTGAATATGTAAAATACCTCGTTTGGACTTATATTCTTTGTATTGATGAGAACTTCCCACTTGTATGGATAGTGACAACTATTCGTATCACTGAAAAGCTTTAAATAAATAACCTTTTTACAAAAAAATTAAACCGAGTTCCCAAAACAATAAAAAGCAAAAAAAAACTAATTTTAGGTGCATCGGCCTAGAAGTCGGTGGCAAAATTAACTTAGTAACATCCATTAGACACCGACTTCTAGGCTTTTCAATTTGCAAAATATGATCTTTGTTAATTTATATAATTTTCATCTATAGTCGATAAGGTAAGAAAATTAATTAAAATTTTCTAGAATTTTTCTCTACAGTCGATAAGGCAGGACTCGATGTTAATTTTTATTTCCAATAATTATCTTTAGCCGTTTTCTCTAATATTGACAAATTTTTGTATACTAAAGAGAATTTTAATTCTACAAAACAAACAATAGTTTGAAAACAAACTAAAAAGTAAAAAATAAATAATAGTTTAAAAAAACTAAAAAACACGCTTTTTATAGAAAAACGAACTAAAAAATAGGAAATAAATTTTAATGAATTTAAATTAAGAAAACAGTGTTAAAAATTTCAATGAATATAAATTAATAATAGTGTGAATACAAAAAAAAAAAAAAATTAAAAAAAAGCGTGGGGTGCTTTTTAAGATATTATCGAAATGAAAATCACTGTACTCATATCTGTCAATAAAATATTTATAACTATTGACACCATGTACCCCACGCTTTTTTTTAAATATTTTTTTTTTTTTTTGTATTCACACTATTATTAATTTATATTCATTGAAATTTTTAACACTGTTTTCTTAATTTAAATTCATTAAAATTTATTTCCTATTTTTTAGTTCGTTTTTCTATAAAAAGCGTGTTTTTTAGTTTTTTTAAACTATTATTTATTTTTTACTACAAAGACAAGTCTAGTCTAGTCCTTTGTTTACTTTGCATTAAAAAAAACTGTTGACTTGCAAGTAAGGAAGCAGAAGCGTAATGCAAACTAATAGGTAAAGAAATAGTGAATAACAAATAGCGAGTGGAGCCAACGCGAAGCTAACTGAAAGCCTCGCAGCGATGTCAATGTCCCGCTCGGAGGAGCATACAAAGTGGAGATAAGGTCCGCTTCGGCAAAGGGCAACTACTTACGTGTGCCACAATACTGTTCCGCCTGTGAATAATTGAAAGGGCTCAGGCCTGCCCGACGCACAGATCTCGCTCTCCACTTATCTTACAACTCCAAATGTCGATTCTATCCGGCGAGTAAGAATGGAGCCGAAAGCGGACGTCGTACGGTTCAAAGTTGGAAGTGAAGCAAAGAGAGCCAGGCAAGTTATCGCCGTCGGTCAAATCAAGATTGAATGCGCCGTTGACGCGGGCGAGTCACGACACGTCAAACTGTTGCTGTGAGTCTATACATCCGCGTGGCACTTTGTGGAGCCCTGCGCGGCCTGTTTGCACGCAAATCTGGCATTCTGCTCACACGCATCCACCAGTATCTTATTAGACGCGCTCCTCAAACTGATTAGTTTATAACCATGCCTTTGAATAAATTTTCTCCTTTTTGAATGCTTATACCTATACTAGGTATAGAAGAGAAACTTTATTTGATAACTCGAAATAGTATTGGCATTGAGGTTATATCAGATCTTGCGAAATCATATATCAAATGTCCAGGGAGGTAACTACACAGTATTGATTTTCCTGTAACAATAAAAAATGGAATTTGGGGAACTTCTATTAATCAAAGGAATGATTTCGATGAGAAGATATTTCACGCGGATGCCTTTAAAGATCATTCACTGGAATGCCCGAGAGAATAAATACCTTTATAAATGAATTTATAAAATGAGAAGCTGATAGGAAACGAGCCTATAAAATACTAAAGATGATAAAAATAAAGCTTGAACCGAGCTGAATAATGGTCAATGTCAAAGTTAAACAGTTATTTCGGCCTTGTTAGCGGTCACGTGCCAGTAGCTTGTATTTTTGTTAAATGTTTTTTAGCCTTCAACTCTGCACATGAAAGCAGTATTTAAAAAGCACCTACAACTTATAAATAGCTATATGTGTGGGTCTCGTTAGGACCGAGAATCTCAACTATGACCACAGCAAATTGGCCTTGGACATTTGTTGCTGAAAGAATATTAAAAAGCATCCACATCTAAAATGCAATCGAACACATAAGCGAGTTCAATGGAAAATTTTATCGAAAAAGAATTTCATGCTAAATAGCACCGCAACATAGCAGCAGTTCGTGATCTCAGAAACTGAAAACTGACAGCAAAAACATCTTTCATCTGAAATAGCTATTATGATCTCTGCAGCCGATAAAAACACAGTTGAAAAACTATATCTTCAGAATGTTCTCCATTTGGAATGCAAATGCGCGTCGATCCGCGTGTCAGCGTGACACGGCGGCGTGCGCGTGGGCAGCCCTGCACGTAATGGCTCCACCATGGCACCGCGACCGACGCTAATAAACATCGCTTCGTATTATTTAGCCGCAACCTTCCCGACTAAGCGATGTGCCTTCACTTTAGCCAGCAAGCATTGTTTGTTACTTGCACACTGTTTATGTACAAAATATACATTCAGGCCGTATGTGTCATTATGCCGGTCATCACTTTGCTAGACAGATTGGCGCTCGATGATACCTACATAAATTGTAATGGGTAACTGGAAAGGTCTTACGGAATACGTATACGTGTATGCGTCCCACGAAACGCGAGAGTTGGCCTATTCTGAGGCGAGGAGATCTCATGCCAAGTGTGTGTGTCGTAAACGACATTATAGTAACGTAACTCTGCGTAAGAAGAAAGGAGACAGCGTATCTCCAACACTACACAAATTGAATCCCTGTTTCCGCGACGCAAGTTTGAATAACTATCCGAATATGCTAAGATAATCACAACTATTTATTTATAATGATCAGTATAGAAAGAGCGCGACTGTTCGCTTCGAGCCGGTCAAGTTCAAGGTGCACAGCTATAAAAACAATATACGTCCGGCGGCCATTAGCAAACAAAATGGCGACGATTAATCATCAAAGATTACTGATGTATTAGAAATGTAAATTTTAAGGTCAGAGAGATTAAATATGTGGTTATATAAATGTTTATAATAGGAATTTGAATATGACCTGTGTTTGTAAATACAGGTGGGAATGTGACAGCACGCTACGGAAAACTTCGATCGATCGATGGATCGAGAATCGCTGCCGAGCGACCTTGACGAAAATATTGATATAATGGCACAGATTATGTGACATTTACCAGGCCGAAACTTATATCATCTGATAATTCATAAACAATTTGTTTTTGCTCGTCGTTTTGTAATTCCCAAAGTTATATTACAAACTACTAGTAATGGTAAAAAAATCAGATAGAGTTAGCTAGCTTCACATATTGTAAATTCCCTGTAGCTGTGTTAGCTATGCATAGACAATGGCATGATCTATGATCTATTTGAAGACAGCGACCACACGGAGATTGCTATTCTAGTATTCCAGAGTATCCAATGCATTTCAAATAGCGCCGTTTCAATATCAGAAGTGCTCACGCTAACCCTTCAGTTTTGTGTTCCATGTATCAATGTTACACTCCCTCTAGTTATATCATCATGAGTTATTTAGTATCACTATGGTTTAAAAATTGTTCATCAAACGATAAGTATTCCTTAAAACCATGTTTAGCAACAAAACGGAATCGTCCAGTCCTTGTCGACGACATGCAAACATTGCACGATTTGCATAAATATCTCAAGTGATTCGCGTTTGCAATACTGATTTGGGCATCGGGAATGCAAATTCTGTCGTAATCATTAGTTTCGATTTTTTACAAGAGATTATTGGAATCGGTGTTCGGATTTCAAATTCAAATAATGTCTTCAATTTTGAGACCGAGTTTCGAGAGCAAACGGAGATTTAGAAGCTTCGTAAGAACTGTGTTGTACTCCTTTGTGGTTGTTCTTCTGGCAGTGTTTTGTCATCAATGAGGGCCACCTTATTTGGTTTTGAGTGATTACCATGAGGTCTGGTGAGCGTTGAACCAGCGCCAATATGAGCCATTAGCAGTGGTGATAATGAGCGACGTGGCGTTATTGTGCCGCAACGTCTAGCGTATGGTAATGCGGCGGACAGTCGTACGTGCGCCGCATACGATGCCGGCCACGTCGCACCGCTCCGAGCTGTTTAGCTCCACACCACTATGTAATCTGTACAATAATGCTATACCGAATATTTCGTGTATGACAGCAAACAATAAGCTACTAAGACACGTTCGCAGAATCACTTATTATTGTCCATTGAAAGTTTACAGTCTCAAGGATCCAAGCAAGTCATGATTTGCTTTGCTGGTAAAATGTTGAAATCGAGCAAAATATTTTAAGTTCAAATTAAGGACCTACATTTTAAGTAAAGGTTATTGTTGTTCTACCAAATAGTATGGCATTAGCGTGGGGCTAGGCTCTACAACATTATCCACGCCACGTATTGCGCTCGACACCTTTAGTTCAAAGGTCTCTGTGAATACTCGTCAAACCTTATTAGTTGCTAGAAGCTAGCTACCTGCAACCTGCAATCACGATTTAGAGCATAAACATGAATCGAAAGGAAATATTAACAGAGTCAAAAGCATGTAGTGTAACTGCGTCCTGATGGCTCACCAGGACTCTTCTGCACTTCTTCGTAAGAAATGTTTCTGATAAAGTACACGACTTCCCTTTCGTTCCTTGCCAGCAGTTAGTGTTGTGTACTGCAAATGCACTTTCTGGCATTTCTTCTGTAGCGATGTCGATGACGCGCTCAGTGCCCAGCTCTGGACATCCGCCAACGACAACACCAGCCGCGATAACATCTCATTTGTCCTCTTTATTACACAATATGATTGATTCTCTAAGGCCAAACCTTTTCGGTTACCCCTTAGTGTAACGTGTTTGTAATCTACGTACGTGGTATATTTGCGTTTCAGATACTGACAGTGTAGTTCGTGTCAGCTGATTCCAATTGTCGCCGTCATTTTAAGCTGATCCATATCTGATTGATAGATTCGGTTCATAAATTGCAATATTTCATGCTTAACAAATAATCCGAAACGCATTTAGATGATTTGTTTTTATTTTTATCATCCTTGTTTGTGCTCTTCAGACAGAGAAGAACAGATTAGATATGTACTTCAACGGCACTTGTTTAGATAGTGAACCCTCCTCTCATGAGTAAAACATTTAGTAGTTATTTGGTCAAAACTAATGAGCGAGTAAGAGTTCAAACAAGTAAGTTCTGTAAAAGGCAACCTGTCCAAGTTTTGGCGGGTACAAGTTCATTATAAACCTGTTGTGTGTGGCCGCGTAATGTCCGCTCGCTGGCTGTGTGCTGCGGCAGTGCGCGTGAGAGCGTGAGCGCTCGCTGGGCTAGCTCGCAACCAAACGAGTTCCAAGTTTAGCCATACACCGAGGTTCCCGCTAGCCGTTTCGATAACATCCGCCGATTATTTGAGAGAAACCGAGTAATGGACTGTGCGTTTCAGCTTTCGTTTGCACGCAAAGGGTTTGTTTAGGAGCAAGTAGGCAGGCTGTTTCAACAATTTACTATGGCGAACAATATGGACATCTTCGCGGTTATGCCACGATCGGCTTTGTGGCAATATAATAAACTGTGTGCGTCGGTAGACTGGTGGGCGCATGTATAATTACGGTATAAAGTTGAACGCTCACCTTGGCCGCGGCCCGAGCAAGGCCAAGGTCGTTAAAGCGTGCCGCTCCCCCCCCATGCCCCCTCGTGCCCCCCGCACCACACTCCTCTCGTCCGGCGGTTGCACGCGCACGCGATTTTTTTTGCACAGTGATGTAATCTGCAATTCGGCGCGAGCGCAACATGGCCGACCGTCACGCTCAGATAAACATTTCTTACAGCGAACTTTTTAAACACCCAATTCTGTTATTAATATTATGAAAACCATATTTTAGATCGTGTGATATGTTCTGTTGGGGAATGTTAAACTTAGCCCGTTTGTGCCAAAGCCACAAAACTGAAAGAATGGTGGCACGTCTCGGGGCCGTAAGAAAGTTGTACCTGAATCAGTGGCGAGCGGATACCTAACGTGTATCTGCTTAATGAAACACATGACGTGCGAACTAGCTCTACAAACAACTTCAATACACAGACACCCGCTTACGTACAGATCGCTGCTGGCCGACATTCATGTTTGTTTTTAAATCTTTTGTTATTCAAATAATCTCCTACTCCAACTGATCAGCACATAGTAGTGGGGTATGTGGAATTAGGAAAATACATTACGAAACTCATTGATTACTCTACTGGGAAAAACCTGAATGGTATATCCTTTTAATATTACATTCAGAAGAATTATACCAAAGAATGTTCAAGATATTGCAATCGTAAGAACTTAACTGAAACTGAATTCCAATTTCCATTAGGAACGAAAATGTTTCTGTATAAAGATTTAGTAAGTCAATATATTGGTGAGCGGAGTACACCGCAGGAATATTGCAATGGTGTTTGTCGCCGTATTGGAAGCATTAGCGAGGCGATGGTGTGCACCGGAGCCGACGCGGATCGCGCGTAGCAAGACCGCAAGACGCGTCGCCACCGCAAGCCACTGAGCGTGCGTTACACACGCGATTAGACCCACGCCTTGCACTGCCTGCCGCATGTTCTACAAGCCCAAACCAGGCTTTGCTTGCACTATAATCATGCACAACTCAAGTTTAACAATGACTTCTTGTCGTCAACATGATGAACCAAGGCTTAAATCCAAAGTACATGCATATATCACTTTCGTAAGATCCTAAGATGTTTAATAAAAATATGTCAATCCTTTGGTTCATGTACCGAAACTGATTACTGAAGACATTTTAATGTAATTATGTAATTTGGAGGAACGTTGAATACATTCAAAATACTATTCTAGCCAATCGTGAGATTTCAGCTAAAACTTCATCATTTAAGTTACTCGAGTCACACTTGATGAGTGATGGATGTCTCTGTTTTCTAAAGTTCAATGCCTTGGATCTTTCTACTTAACAGTAAATGGCTGTTGATAATAAAGAAACATGAAATCGAGTGACACTTTCATGTTTTTGGTATCTGGCAGCGTTGGCAAATGGCAGCCCTAGTTATTTCCGTATGAATGGCGCGCACCGCTCCGCTCTTCCTGCGCGCCTTGCCAAACTACAGGAGCGACACAACACAGCTGAACACTCGCTACTATATTCAGACGCGCTTACTATCAACAACCTCACAAACTGCAGCCACTGATCGCATTTACAAGATGTGTTTTCCTTGTACCCGTCCTCCCATGAAACAACGGGATGCGACAAAATTCTGAAAGACATTGTGACAAATCGGAATGGGATATATTTTGCTACAATATAAATATGTGAAGAAATAGTACACCCAACACATGTGAGATATATGGAAGCATGGCACAATACATATAGCCTAATCGCATTGGTTGTTCAGCAAGGACGATGAGTTTAGGAGGGATGGTCGCTCGCTAAGCCGGCCTGAGCACGTCTGAAATATTGAATGTGACAACAGGTAGCCCCTCCTGTTAAGGCATTATGTTGGCGTGCACTCCGCTCGATTGAAATCAGATTACTGGTGTCCCGGGGGAGATGTTACCGAATGTACTCGACTACCCTCTTCACGTTACGTTCCCAATCAGACATTAGTAATGCAAACGGTCAGCACACGTTGGCATTTAATCTCACTCTCAAAGTAGGCACACAGTGGTGTTGCATCATTATATTATTAACGTTCTCTTAAGTTATTTAATTGGATGTGAGTTTATGTGTCACTAAATGCTTCTCTGTCATTAGAATGGCTTTGATACTCCGTACAGAAAATAGCAGCAATCTTCCGTAATAGTCGGCCGACGGCCGTTCGGGTTGAGTCATTAGTTTGATTGCTATGGTATGGCAAGGTGCACCCAAACCATCGGCCAAATTATACTGACGTTTGGAAGTGATTGTAAATAAGTAGGTGACGATGTCATTTAAAAATAAAATAAGATTGTTGTTAGAAGTGCGGCGGTGCAGGTCCGCGCTCTGTAAGTACGCTGTAGTACGCGCGCGCGTGCGTGGGCGCACAATTACGCTTTCAATTGGTTTGCTCGCCGCATTGTAACAGGAAAGGAAATTTTCCAACAAAATACCTATTGTTTAATTAAACTGCTCGTTTGTTTTTATATGAATATTATTTAAATTATCGTTAACCTTATTCTAATTAATGTGAAAATACTTCCTGCCTACCTGTTTTGATAAATAAACATGATTGTAACATGGCTGAGTAAACAGCAGCTACGCTAATAACAGTACTCGCGTCATTAGCAAATAATTAGTAAAAATATTGACGAGTGTGCTGGGTGTGTTAAGTGTGGCAGAGATTTGTCAAACTGTCAACTATGACGTGGCATGACAAATGTTTCTCTATGAGATTTGTATATTAACAATAGCATTGCTGATTTAGGTACCGGTCACAAGTATTCATAAAACTTTGGATCCATATCAAAATTAGGTATACATTATTTATTGCTTAAAGCACCAGTTGTTGTTTTAGGTGTAGTATGATTAATAAATAAGTCGGGACATATTTGCAATGTACAGACAGGTCGTATAAACTAAGGAAGAATTAGATTTGATATTTTAGGATCCGTAACCTTTCAGGCTAGTTGTATTTGGCTAATATCAAAATTGTATCTTTAAGAAGTAAGCAAATCAACATTTAGATAGAATATTGGGAAAGGTTGTAAGTAAAGATAAGTCAACTCACTGATATCCGTGACGTCGTTCCACTTCATGATGACGTCAGTGCAGAAGTCACCTGCAACAACAATATATTATAGCATATTATAGTGTGCGCATGAGCATAACTCGGTGTTTGTAGAGTATTGTAGAGTATTTCGTGGAGGTTGGCGGGAAATCTTTCAATATGATGAGCAATACGGTCGATATTCATCAGCTAACAGAATGTCCCGCGACTTGGCACAGATTCTTTTTTCATATTGGTATTCCGTGAATAGATTGAACATAGAATACATCAGTCCTGCCAAGCCCTTGTCACAGTCGATCAAGCAAGTCCCATTCAGCCAAATCATTTTCAAGTTAATTAATTAAACTTCTATTTATAACTAAACTACGTAACGGTATTTCATACTGCAATTGAATGTAGAATAAATGAAATTTACATTATAATGTTATTATTTCATCTGTGAGAGTGGGAAGTTTCACAATGATTGCTCCTTTAATTATAAAGAAACATAATGCTAAAGAATTGGCAGTGAAAAAATGTGTTATATTGCATACAATGAGTGTTGGTCTGCGTCTAGCTAAGTGTCGGCGCACACGCGAGCCGCTGATTGTTCTCGCAGCTCGTGCTGCGCCCGCGCACACATTTCCTCTACATGGTACATTAGTACCGCGAGACCTGATGCCAGCCAGCGTGTTTGCCGTCAAACAACAATGACAGACTCCTCGGCATATAGTTAACAATTTGTCTTCATAAGCCATCTTCGTCAACGTGTATTGATATGCAAATGCATATTTTCTATTCAGCACGAGTCGTCTGTAAAAGCCCTACGGGAAAATTCCACCGCGCTAGTCGCTTGAAACTAATCTGACATTATCTGATTTTCTTTCAGATTTGTGTTTTGTGTGGCTGATAAATACTTATCTTGTAGGCAAAGATAATGACAAAAACAATAAGCGTGTTCTAATTTTATACCAAAGACATGCACTTTGTCGATAAGATTAGGTTATCGGTAGTAAATAAAATATATAAGAGATTGGCAATAGGTAGCGTGTGAGCGCGGCCATCGCTCGTCGTGTTTCCACACTCGAGTATCTGTTGCAACACGCAATAATAATGATGGGATCGATTAACGTTAAAGCGCGCCGTACAATGTGACAGAGCGATGCGATGTCGCGTCACATCGCACAAGTGTTCTCAGCTTACCGGCGTTTTCATTGTGTGCCTGGTACTTTACACCTAATGGCGGCGTGTAGTCGACGCACGTAAACGTTCACACTACAAATATTTCATAGGATCGCCTGAGCGCACAATTAGTGCGGTGTAGCGCTGCACCGGCACCGCGCGACCTCCGCCCATTCTATTTCAACTGAGTGTTTGCAATCCGCACCATTCATTAACGTTCACGATCCAAAATGTAAAACAGTGCGAAAGGTTTTTATTTTACGAAATCCTAAAGTAGCCGGGAAAATTCAAGATATCTATTTTCTGCGAAATCGTTAGCGCAGCAATACATCGTTCAGCAGCGTGGTCTTGTCTTACATTTTGCTGTGGTTTGTTTGTTCATTTTAAATTATTTTGGGTGACTGATTTATTGGAATAACTTCTAGTTATTTAGTAGAAGGTAGTAGTAGGTCGACGTCGTACTAGACAGCTCTCTAAACGTGTTTCAGCGTTGAACTGAGATCCTTATCCAGAAACTTTTTGAAGTCGGTTAATAAAAGATAACACAAAGCACTAATGACAAGCCTTTCAAAGGTTTTACAAGTAATCTAATCTTTTTGTTATGTTCTATCAATATATGACAACTTATCTGTTGAGGAAACATTTAAGTTTCGCGATATATTTGCAGTCATCAATGGCTTTTGTGTTTTGATGTTTTAGATTACAATATAGTCCCATGAAATGTCTTTTTCAAACATTTTTACATTGTCATGTTACATTTTTACATTGTCCGTGAGTGGAAATCAATTGTTGAAGGAAATTCTGGAATGCAAAGAAAACAAATATTGATAGTCAGATAATTGCAAGCAACTGGCTCATATCATAAGTGCGTTTGATGTGACAAAATAATGAAATCTTACCTACATAGGTATTTACAGTTGGGGATTTGTTGGGCGAAAATTCAGTGAAAATCTGTATTGATACTGTAGCACAGAACTATACCATTTTCATTAAAACTAAAGCATCAATAGATCCAGCGCATCTGGCAGCTGTATCGGCCAGCAGGCTAGCAGGCAAGGTAGGCAACCGCCACAGAATTAATAAATAAACGTATCACCGTCTTGCCCTGCACTGGGTCAATAAAGGCAC
Source organism: Helicoverpa zea x Helicoverpa armigera (assembly GCA_033682625.1). Classification (NCBI taxonomy): domain Eukaryota; kingdom Metazoa; phylum Arthropoda; class Insecta; order Lepidoptera; family Noctuidae; genus Helicoverpa; species Helicoverpa zea x Helicoverpa armigera. The sequence continues at coordinate 250,222 of JAWIIS010000038.1, read as the reverse complement.
AAAACAATAAATATCCGCGACGAGCATGTGTCGTCCCGTGGCCGGCCGCGGTCCGACCCACTTCAGGCGACCGGCGACCGGCGACCGGCCGGCGACCTCGCGATTTCCTACTCCTTTCGCTAATTCATTACGGATTAATGAGCTTTAGATGCAGCGCGGTGTTGCACGCTAATAGCCCGTCATGATGCGCCGCCAATGCATCGCTCTCGCTTACAGACGATGATGATGTACATGTAGCTACTAGGTACATTATTTCGTACATCAAAACTACCAGATTAGACAACGTCAAAGATACGACTTAATTATACTGAATATTGACCATATGAAAAGTTCGTTTCATGAGGCGAGTCAACGCGGTATTTCTATTTCTGAACCCACATCTTAATTTGAATAAATTACTTTTTATTGAGAATGTTCTGTAGCAACAAACATTCTCGAGTAATGATTACGTAATTGCACTTAACCCTAATTATATTCTAGGTACACTGTCTAGATGCTACCTAAATGGAGACGAATGGCAATTTCCTATAATTACAATCTTAGAAGAATAAGACAATAAAGCATTAAAACAATAAAATGATTGTCGATGGTCCTGCATCTGCATAATGGTGTTGATGTTTGTAAGAGTTGCTTTATATTCATCCACGTCAGTCAAACGAGTGGGCCATTTTAAATGGACGTTCACCTTTGGCTCGGGAACGTCTAGCTGAGCTACAAACGTGTTTTCCTAATCACGAACACCCCGGAGCGCGAGCATTCGCTTCACAATGAGCTAATGCGGCTCGGGTTCATACAACCTCTGTACAATCACTATGTATATCGCTCCTCATGACTTTACACATTTATTTTGCTGGCTCGAAACACTTATTACAATTCAGATCATGTTTGCTGTATTAGCAATCGTTACGAATATTATTTTCCGATTTTCCTAAAAAAGAGGTCAAGTTACAAGGCTGACACGACAACAAGTCTGATGTAGTCGATAACTGTTGTCGAAAAGTCGCCTTTTAACGAGGATTTGAGGCTATTATTTTTATTGACAGTTAAATAATTAAAATGGTATTCATAAAATTTTCCATTAATGATTAGACATCTCGAGCTCCGGCAGTGTTGCTATTCTGCTAGATAGGAAAACGTATAAAATAGTGTAAAGTTACATACACTATATATGAGCATTTTTTCTTATCCGATAATTAGTGCGACATGGTGCAACGTATCGGAGTAGTCGGGGCGGAGCGCCACTGGCAAGATACGCACAGTAAGTCATATTGTAAATTCTATACAATAAGTGATTAAAACTTTAGCAAAAAGTACTCCAGTCAGGGTTCAGAAATAAGCAAAACTGAGATCTCCAGATTCAGCTTAATAAGAAAATTGAAAGATTATTTCATTGGCAATACAGACCCGTTGTGTCATCTACGTATAGACAAGTGGAGATCTTTATGGGTCAATGCAAGGGAAGCCGGAAATGTTCTCCTCATTAGAGGCTGGGATCAGTAGTGGTGGTGCAGACTGCGAGCTGGTGAGGATTTCGCAGTTGCGTTTCTGTGCAGGTCTGCAGCGCGGGCAGCGTGCGTCGCGGTAACCTCCTCGACCCCGTTTCGGTTCAGAGTTGAACGGCCGCGCGTACCTACTGCTTGCGCCCGCCGCCCGTACCGCCGGTGCACCCAGATACCTCCCACCACACACCAGCTCACTACTCACTATGCGCCATAAACACACGCTTTATGCCAAACCGACAAATTATATGCCTCTAGGGAAACTTTACAGCTTGACAGCCCAACCAAACTAGAATCATTGTGGAAACGTTGCATTCATGACCCAATCAACTATCGATAAAATGGGGGCGACAATGTCAAGACAATTTATCTCAATTGTACGAAAAAGAAAAATTGTAACGAGATTTGGCATGCGTACAAAAATGTTCTACATTTGAATAAGAATCCGTGTTCAGAGTTGTTTCATTACGCTGAAACAGATAGCTGTTCATAACACTTACTGATTCTGACGTTTCAGGTACGTACCTATCGTTCCAATGTTTCATGTCATATGGAAATATACCTTGACGTAGCATACAAGCTGACACATTTTATATTATTACTAGATACATAGATTCTTTATTAGGTCCACTAATTTTTAGACGTTTGGTTTAAGAACTAATTAAAGTAGGTGACATAATGGGCGGCCATATCTTTCAGACAACCTTTGGGTGGATTGAGACGAGAAGGAATATTACAGAATTGGAGTATATTTACAACATGAAATGAAAAATTAAAACAATAATTTTGCGATTATAAGTAGTCCGTTGGTGAATTTGAAAAACAATGAATGTGGATGGATGGAGAGATAGAAGTAGATCAAGGAAAACGTGGATTGTTTACCTGAAAAATTACATAAATAAGAAAGTGGATTTTAGTATTAAGACTGACAGAGAGGAATGGAAACGAAAAACATTGCGCCGATCCAGATGACTTGGGAACAGGACAGGAAGAATATATGGTGTTGACAGGATAACAGTGAATGACAAATAAGTCCACCATAGCTGATATAGGAATGGTATCAGAAGCAGCTGTACGAATATGTGCTTGATGGATAAGCATAACAATAACAATGCAAGACCCTATTCACTTATTGCTCATGGCTATTCGGTCTAATTCACTTTTCGTATCTTAAATAACCGCCATAAGCCTACCAGGAAAAAGGTCATAGCTGGGCATCGCCACGAGTGTTGCCAAATGAACTATGCATAAGAACTACGGCTATTTAAGGACATTGGCTCACGAATCAATTGCAGTCGATCGATGACTCATAACAAGCTGGCTTCGTTGCTCGGTAGCGTCGAGCCTACAGCTACTGGTATTGACGCTAAGATGCCAGCGAACATTGTTGTACCGGGCAGAGGTCATCAGACTGACTGCACTGATGCTATATCTAACTGATTATCATTTACCTGACATTAGACTGATTGTCAGGTGCCGCCAGAATAGCGGCCGGACATAGGGCGGCGTGTCACATTGCTCGTGTAATGACAGAGGCACGGCTACTCGCACCTGTACCTACAACTTCATTTTACAGATAATATCCTGCGCCGCGACCTACCACAACTAGGTATAATCACACGTTATGTAACGCAGGTGACGTGGCCAGCACACTGCGCTAACCAGGTCTTCTTCTGTTTGTGACTCAATCATCTCTCAATGGAATTGTAATTAAACAGTGAATTTGTTACATCTTCATCAACCGCTACTAGAACAAGTTTCTTATCATTTTGCGTGGAAGTAAATACTGCAGGTATATTATACGCAGCTTCGAGTGAGCACGGATAAAGTTGAACGATTAAAATTGCACACGTTACTCGTATTGTCGTCCTTAGTGACCAGTGAACGGACCAAACAACATTCGCACTGATAAATTTAAACAGGTTTCAAATTTTATGGTTTAGCCACTTAAAAAATAACATTTAAAACCCCATCGAGCCGGCGGGCGTAGGGTTGCTCATTACTAGGAGCGGTGCTCCGAGCGCTCGCCGCCGCCAACGTCTCGTAAAAACGATATTCGAGTAAAAACAGTCCCGAGAGACCGGGCCGACCGGTGCCGTGACATAACTTATACTAATAACAACCTCGCTAACATATGTTGACGGAAATCACGTATTACAGCCATGGTGAGTGCATGGTGTTTTTTACTGACGCAAATCACATTGGCACAAGGAAATTGAAGTAACAAACTACACTCATTACTGACTTCCCTTCTCCGCGCAACGAAAATATCAAAGATGTTATCTTGTGTTAGCCACCGGGGCCCGTAATGTTGGAAGTCGCTGCTGCCTCCAATCACGGCAACATATCTGTCGAGCTCATCAACTAGGACTTGCGTAATATAACACACTATCTAAGTTGGCTCTCTTCACTTCATAACATCAGTAATCAGGGAAAGGGCTCACAGATAACTTTATAAATACTTCCGCAATACACTATTACATAAGTGGTCTCTTAAAATTGATTGATTGTTCTGGCGTTTCCGAGGAACACTTGCTTGAAACTTCAGATGAATTACAAGGACCCATATTTTGGGAGATAGGCGGACTCAAGTTGCAGAGCAAAGCGTCAGTAATTTTCAGCGCTTAAATTCACGTTATTCTCACAAACACCAATAAACGTTTGAACTAGGGATTCAAAGTTGACCCCCAAGCTAGAGTAATACGTTTTGTGAACTCTGAAAGGGTCGTGCCAAAAATTATGTTGCAGCTGTACTTCAAATCTAAGAAAAACTGGGTACGAAAAGAGAGAATGTTACTTCTGTAAGCAGTCCTCATGGAGTAACAAATTTTATCATAGGCCATAATTTTATCATTGATTCTTGCACGATTAAATGCTATTTTTTTGCCTACGTACGAACGAGATTTAATGGTTATACCTCGACAAAAAAATCTGACATATAGCTGACTTACAAAACAACCTGATTTATGTATCTATCTCTTGTAAGTACCTAAAAGAAACCTGTTACTGGTACGTACCTATCACCAACAAAAAAACAGATACTATAAGTAACCTTCACCAGCAGTCACCGAGAGCACATCTGTAAAAAGCCGCCAACAATAGAACAGTTTTATAATGATATAACGAACCACAAAAACCGAGTTACGTAAACCTCTCATCATCGTAACAAAATAGGAAGTTAACTAACTGTAAAAACTGCCGTGGAGCATGTTCGAGTAGGCGAGCCTGTGTGGTGAACTGATCGCTCTCCGGCGCGGATGACCTACAAGTGCAACGTGGACACGCGACTGCCCAGCGTTCGCTAATGTGAACAGCTGATTAGCTTCACGACGCTTACCACTAAATGGTGTATTGTTCCGCGACCACTTCAGATAAGCTGAGTGCACCCAGCGCCGCGGCCGCCAACTGCGTCGCTGCCAGCCTCACGGATAACCAATGCAATGCAATATTCAATTCTCACAGCCTCAACGCAAGAGTATCTTAGAGCTCCCGCAAAAAAGGAGGTTCAATCACAATAGCAACAAAATTCGTTTGACGTGTCACCGCCATGCCACGCGCGACCAGCTTCTCTAGACGAATATCGCCGTCTTGACATATGAAATAACAAGTATATATTTTGGAGTCCTTCGATGATGACGTATGTATCGACAGAAGGCAAATATTACAGAAGAAATTTTTCTCACCGTATCGTGCGGTCGGTCACCACGCAATATGGTTATCACTCGTATAAGTTTTGATTATGCGTCGATTACGGGCCAGCTGACCGGCGAGAGGCGCGGGGCGCGGGGGCGACGCGCGCCGATTGGCCGTCAGCCTCATAATCTTGCGCGAATGGGCTGCCCACTGCGCACGCGACTCTTATTATTCCTCGTATTTGCTTCTTGAGACTTGAAATGTCCATGCTATATGTCGGCAAGTGCCGGCGACACGTAATGTGCCTAGCTGCCAGCTTAATGTGACCAGATACTTGCAGGTTTCCATCTGGGTGCAGCTTTGCTAAAGATATTTCAAATCTGGTAGCAATTTCATATAAATTGAACTGATATAACTTATCGTCTGATATAAGTGGTGCACATTTACTTAAGTCGTTTCTATTAAGATTGCGGATCATGACATGTTTATTGGCGAATGTTTGTCATATAAATGAAGCAAGGAATCCTACTTGTAGCTGAATATATACATTCTGCTTACACTATTTCTTGCCCTCAAGGAAGCAATGAAAAATGGTCTTTATAGGAACGGAAAACAAAAACGCAATGTGGACCACTTTAGGAGTATCATAAGGAAGCGTGAAATTACTAGGTTAAGCCCGAGTTACAGACAGATAAAACCTAACAGTGTTGTAAATAGCAACAAAATATAAGTGTGGTGTGGTCCGCGCACCACGCTACACACACTAAGCACTGCGCGGCTGATGCCTGCCTCAATGCCGATCAGTTAGCCATGTAGGGACACACGCCGCCCATCATAATGACAGTCACAGCCGCGCCACTTTCTTGTATTCTAAACACAACTCAACCCTGAATTTTGGCATTGCGACATTCGAAGTTAGAATGTTGCAAAACTACTAACATGAAACGCGAATTTATGAAGATTCGATGAAACTAGTTTCTAGCGAGAGCCACTTTACAACATTTATGGCAAACATTTTACTTTAAAATATACCAAGGATAGCAGAGATTACGACCAAGAATCAGACCATCGGGGCGAAGACCTCTTAATAGCGTTCACGTGACCAAATCGTCCAACAAATTCCTGTGTTTTTAATAATATCGAGGAGGACAGAGTGCGCTCGTTCATCCGGTCAGTGTGCTCCGCACGATTTCCTAAACAACTAAACAAGACAGTGTAAATATTTTGTAATACATTTACGAGTTACAATGGAGCAAAACATCAGCTCGCCGGTTCGGTCAGCGCATTGTTTATTAGAATTAGTTATCGCGCTATTGTCACGACCTCGAACCCAGGAATCATCGGCACGCCAACGAACCAGCCGCCGCGATTACCCATGCAAGTAATCTCCCAGTACCTACCTGCGGCCAGCGAGCGGCGGCGAGCGACCCAGCAAGGAATGCGCTCAATTATAAACTAAACATTAAGCTCTGTATCTAATGCCGGAGCAATGCAATCCATGAGCGGACATTCGGCAAATTACCAGCGCTAATAGCGCGTTTGATGAATTTACCAAGCAATTTGGCTAATCATATATCTGAGAGTAATTTACATAAATGGATTACGATAAAAAAAAGGCTGTAACAATAACAACAACAACAACAATAGCATTGGTTTGATGAAGACAGGCAAGTATGAACATGTACCACGAAATTACTCTAATTTAGGCGCAATGGAAGTTTTCGCCAAAATGTGAGGAGAAAAGATATCATCTTGTTAGATCCCAGTAAGTGACGGCTCCAGTCAGTTGTCAGGTCGGAGCGGGTACAGTTAGGTGCGCATGCGACGCCGACGGGTACGACGGCGCGTGGTTTTTGCCCTGCTGCAGTACACGCACTATGTACAGCACAAGCGACGCGCGCCTTGTTGGGCATGCGCGAGCGCAGGGGGCCCATTCACTGCGCAATTGTCAATTGATGGGGAGAAACACGATTCACCAGTAACAGGGCTACCATCGAAGTGATTTCATTATAACAGAAAAGCTCCTTTATTGTATAGCAGCTGAAACAGTCCATGAGCAGAAGTAATAGGAGAAACAGGAGCTAAGGCTTACTCGACTGACACATGGCGCTGCTTCGAAGAACAGCAATGAGACTCATAAAAAGAATTTACGGGTATGTAATGGCTATTGAGGTCTACATAAATATCGATTGATGGAGGTTATAGGCATGTAGGTACTGAGAAATGAGCAAACAAAATATTGTCCAGGAATATGGTCGCACGAAGGTAAAGGTGGACAGCACTGGATCCTTTACAAAAGATTATTTACCTCGTGCTGCGTCAGTGTCAACCCTGTTGGTTTCGCATCCGGTAGCCATCTCCTCGTGAGGCAGAGCTTCGGAGAAATAGCTACCAATTAATTTATCCACTTTTGGAGATATGTTTTATTCATAATATTAACGACGCACGGCGCACACACCGCGCACCGCGACTCATTGCAATAAGGTTTCGGATTCAACGAATCTGGCATTCAAATGATATTACGTACTTATTTAGATAAGACTTTACCATTACAAATACAATACTAGTATAAGTTTTGCTTCGTTGAAATCAAATGTTAGACAAACGAATGTTTGCATCAGCTTCTGAGACAAAATTAAGAGTCTCTAATTTAGACACTTTTGTGGCGCAAGAATTTACAAAAGTTGTGATCAGAACAAAAGCGGGGCAAGCGAAGCTCGATACCTAGTAGTTACTATTGTAATATACGACCAGCCAAATAACCTAGAGGTACCCCGCCACAATATACGCTGCCATGCACGTCTAATAATGAGGCTATTTACAAGCATGATGTCACATACTTTAAGACAACATAGAGGCTAGCCAAGCGCGGCGTACGCGGCTGCGCGCGCGCATTCACCTGAACAAACACGACACAACACACCCTGATAACTGTCAAGGACATGTTTCAATATTATTACCGACACTCACTACTCGTGCTTTTTGCACTCTGCGGACGTATCTACTCGTATGCTGATCAAATCTACGGAACTTCTTATCGTGGACATACTTACTTATACTTAAAACTAGAATTTCGTGAAAACATCTCTAGGTATTTTTTTTTCTGAATGCGAGGTGTTCCTCCAGAACTCGAGTCAGAAAGTATAAAGAACCAATGAATAATTCAGTCTAAGACATTTCTGCTAAACACCTCTATAAATTACAATTTCTAGAGGCTAAGTAGTAGATATAGATTTGAATGAGCTGATTAGAATGAAAGAGCTGTATTTACTTCCAACAGATCTAAATACGTATTTCGTTGATCATCAAATGCTGCTAATATAAATAAAGACCATCATTTTTATGTAAGAGGTTTAGTACAGTAGAACAGTCGCACTATACTTGCAAAAGTAGTGTGAACCCTTAGTAAGGGTAACATCTGCTGCAGACGGCAGAGGTTGTGAGAGAGCTGAATACTGCGCTGTCGGCGCATATCCTGCAGGTTACCGGCAGAGGCTAGCCATTGAATATCCATCCCTAATAGCACGGACAAATCAAAGCGACACTGCGTGGGCTGACAGTCATTCTTTCCGGCATTACGATAAGTATCATATGCCTAAACAATTACATAAAAATAAACATGACTATATTTTAGTAACAACAACATAACAATAGATATCGTGTATTTAATTCGCTAATCGCATGCTTGACGTAGACGTAGTATTTATTTACTGTCATACCGTGACGTGTAGTGCGGGCGGCGCGGGGTGCGGGCGCGGCTGCGGCGGGCAGGGAGGGGGGGGAGGGGCTCACTCGCCGGGTATGATCCCACGATTGTTCCTCGCTAGCTTCGGCCCACGACTCCGCTTTTTGTCCCGACATGATCGACGAGCATTTCGCCGAATGTGATTTGTAGATGGTAGTAAATCTTGTGTTTTTGTGGGACTGTTTTTACTTTGTTTCGCGGGATATCGGAGTGTGCACGAGGGATTATCTACAAGGTTACACCGAGTTTATATTGTTTTGATACACAAAGAGACACATCGGCTAGGGATATGAAGTGTTTGCTGTGAACTTTGATTGTCATCTGACCCCGAAGTGATTATAGTCAAACCTGAACTGGAAACTACTCCTCAAAATATATCCACAACTGGCCACACCACAAGTGGGAACAAAGCTACTGTATCTCTTACTTACATTTCCCTAATCATCTAAAAAGTGAATGAAACGATTCCGTAGGGAACAGAAGAGAGCGCATCTCACCCATATCCAGCGTGAGGTATCTGCGGCAGCACCGGGACACTGCACAGCTGCAGAGCATAGCACAGAGCGCGGAGCAGCGCGCGCGACACGCCGGCTACTGAATGTTCTAGCGCAGGCCGCGCTCCGCACACACCCGATGTGCAGGGTTATCGCCGCCCGATAGCGAATTAATATCAAAACATAACACACTCACTCGATAACACTTGTTAGCCATGCACAACGTTTTGCTTTTAACTACCTGGACTTAACATCACACATACTTCCCTAAATATTCTGCAGTTTCTTGGCAACCGAGGCAGTCAATAGACTACCAGACGAGATGTCAGCGTTAATAAGGTTAACAAAATAAATGAATGTGACACTCATAATTACAAAAAGTGTTTATCACCTATCACAGGTTAGACTGATTAACATAACAGCGTATTGAAGTGCACAACAACTCCAAAACAAGATACTGACAATAGTTACAAGTACATTGACTTGATAACCCCGAATAAGGGCTAAAGCTGGCAGCATAGCAACATGATAGATATGTTATCTTTGTAACTGGATCACTGTTCGGTTTCGACACACTGCCCTCACCGAAAGCCACCTCCGACGAAAATTTAGCTTTTAAAGATGCTCTGTGATCACCGGTTACAAAGCCTTCAATGGAGAACGATTCAAAATCTAGTGTAGGAATCATTCGCCATGTTCCCAGACTCCAACATGTACTAGATTTAGGTGCAAAACAGTACAACCAACTGGTTTTTAAGTGCCGTAACTGGCTTTACCTAGACTAAACCGGTTAGAAAAAGTAAGACCTTGATCTAATCGTCTGAGACCTGTAATACCTGGGTGTAGTACTAACTTTTACGATACATGTAGTTTTTTAGATACTTGAAGAGTTTACCAAGGTGAATACTGAGTAAAACGCATAGTAAAAAATGAAGCGTGTATTAATGGGAGACGTGACACTGGACCGACTAGATGTGCACATCGATTGATCAAAAATCCATTAACACCTACTGGACAGAGATTCAAAATCCAATAGAGATTAATAGAATAGAAGAACAAGTCCGTATTCAATATACTTGGAAGACAAGCAATTCGGTTAAACAAGCGTCAGCGGTGTCATAAACCGCGCCTGAAACATTTGACCTTACATCGTTCAAGATCAAGTGTCGATAAGGCTCTGGCAAGGCGTGTTGTGTTATCACTATCACAGTGCTGATGTGCACTGATACACTATCGCAATCAATCAGCTCGCGAACACCACCTAAGGGTTTAAGGTCAACTATACTTATGAATGAGAAAGTTTTTAAGTTACACGCGAGAGGCTGGTGGTGATAATACCATACATTGTATCAGTTATATTTTGATTTCTGATACCTGGTAGACGGTAGCTACATGCACTTCACTATCGTATACTATAAGTACATACTATGGCAATACAAGGAGTCATGGTATTTATAAAGGAGTACCTACGACTAATTCTGTAGCTGGGCGCTAATCCTGAGAGCTAACACCTTTATCTGTTGACCGCTGTGCACACAGCCAGCAGTGTGAGCTGGTGATACACGTGACGGAGCGATGCGTTACTAGACTACCTACTAGGAAAGTAATCATGTTCTTGCCACAACTACACAGTCTGATGACTAACGAAGATTCACGATCCTAATTAAACATACTGGTTTGAACAAATTAGAGAAACCTGGCTTCAGGAAAATTCCAGGGAATTTGTTAATGAGGTGAAGGTCTTATGTCGAAAACAATTCCAACATGAAAATCGTGAAATGCGTTTTTGGTACCTAAAGATTAGGTCAGGATCATTCTGGTAACAATGTTCTATTAAAAGCTATCTGGATCTTCCCAATATTTACTGATAAACCAGTTAAACAAGTGGACATAATTAAATTAGTAACCTATTATCAGAGTAACGGTCCTCACCTATTGAAAGTACATATTAGGGCACTTGACCAGCCCAAAGTAGTGCGTTATCACGCGAACACTATTGACACAGCACTTGGAGCCCTCGGCTTATCGGCGGCGTGGAAAAATTTCATAACCCTTGTAGATAGCAGCACATTCGCACGTGTGCAGCGTGCTCAAATCTAATTATGTTATTAGTTGTGTTGCGTGCCTCCTGCAACTGTGCCGGTGCACACAACCACCAGAATGTCTACTTCGCACAATGTAGCTAAAACATAGCATAGCCAATGACACCTAGATTATAGTGCTATGTTATAGCAATATCCTGGTGTTTAAGAGTGGCCTAATATAAGTAGTCAATAACTTGTCTTCATCTAATTACAAATCTCAGCAGGAAACAAGAGTGTCCCCGGTCAACGGGGTGGGCAAGGACCCACGAATAATTATACATTCATATCATGACAGTGGCCCAAAAATTGGTCACACATGTTCCCAATGTGAGGATGCACGCAGGCTTATAGAAGACTGGGTATTCGACACATAGCTAGTGAGTGACGGTGAGGAGTCGCAGACTGCGTGCCGGCCTCGCGGTAAATACATATCGCCTTCACTGCTGACGAGATAATTGGGGACACGCGGCTACTGCTGATGTTACTGCTCGGAACCCTACAGTACGAACTACGGAGCACGAACTACACAGTTGAACTTAATAAAATGATATTCAACAATTAGAATAACAAAGTATATTATGAGTGGTCGCGGTGTGCGCACATGACAGACGAGCCGAGCAGTAAGCATCGTCGCTAACGTAACAAGATCCTGAATGAAGCCTAGGCGAGAGTTGATAAGGTAATGAATGTAAATAATACTATAACACGGCTAAGATATCGTAGATGTAATGAAATGTAATCATTGTCAGCCCGCATGTTTACATTTAATGTGGAAACGGATGTAGGCATCCAGATAGCTTGTACAATAAAACTGGCTGAACATAATACATAATAATAAAAAGAGCGTCAGCTAGTGACAGGAATTAATTTTATTTCAAACATTCGTATAATTACCGCATTGCATGACCATTGCAACCATTAAGAAATTGCATAAAAACGAGTTCCAGCGAGCTATCAGGACAGGCTACATTTTTTATTTTCCATTGTCCGTGTAAATACAAATTACCTATACAATTTTAGACAAGGACTATCAATAAATCCTACAATGTCAATCTCAGTAATAGCGAGGAGATAGTTTGTTGTTAAACTAGAGGCCGATTTTTTTGATAATTATAATGATTGCGTTCAGAGGAAGGACGAAATAGACGGTGGGCGAAGCTATGAAACACAAACATTACATAATACTACGTGTGACTCTAGAAATATAATGTGTATTGACAAAACCATTTATTGAACACACCCTAAACCAGCAGGTGTTGTTTGTATTGGAGACAAAACGTCACAGAGCACACGTTATCTTCGAATCCGCGGTCAGCTCGCTAACCGGCGATAATCACCAATGTATTTAATAACTTCAGACTTTGGCTCGCCGCGTTTAATTATGACGAGCTCCGTAACATCTGCGAGCAGACGAGCACGACACGTGATCCTACCCGTACGTACAATAATACCAGCATCAATCACTGCGTGTCAAGTTATCACAATTTTGACAAGCACCCATATAGGAATGTCGACCGCCTACTGCCAGCGTAACGTGCCCAAACGTAACGTAGATATAACATTATTATTTCGATTTAGAATCCTAAAGAGTTTCCGTCTGCAATTTTATCGATATATTCGAAACATAAAAATTTAGGACTGAGGAACGAATAAGCTTAAGTTTATTTAAGAGATTGGGATACCTTTCTATTGCTTTAGGAACCACTGAATAAACCAGACAGACAATCATCAACAACAGAGAGAAGACCCCAATACAATGAGGACAGAGCACAAAAAAGCGTTGCAAGGCCTGGTGACCAGACCGATATTGTAACTGTCAAACTACAAATGATATGAACAATATCGTCGTGTGGTTTGTAAACACAATATCTGTGCAACCCCACAAAAATATTATGCTTTACACTCCGGACACAAATAATTATCATGCTACCAATCCATATTTCCTTGTTTGAATTGCTTTATTTATTTACAATTCATAATCACTAGCGATCACTCAGTTATAAACGAAGCATTCATAAGAATATGTTATTAGATAAAGTAAAGTAGATTATAAAACTGCTCATTTGGACAGTTTTACGGAATAGTCAAACTGGAGCTGAGGACAGGTCATCCAAGTAGAAGCGAGCATAGAAAGAGGCAAATACTTCCCTGCGATAGGCCTAAACTCAACTCAACGTAGCGGCCTTTGGACAGGAATAGGCCTAAAGACAATGGGGAAATACGAAGTGAAACAATCAACATGTCATCAACGTAAAATTTTATAAGTCAATCATGAGTTTGTTTTTAAAATCAGATATTAATTAGTTAAAATTATATCAGGACATTTTTCCCAGGTATGCTTTCCAGAAGAGGAAGGAATAGAATGAGGAGAATCTACTATATCAAATTCAAATAGAAATAAGAAGTCATTACTTTTATAATTTGGAAGTTCGAGAATTGTGGAAGAGGCCATTGTACTTTCAAACATTAGGTCAGTAGCTTAGTGCTGAACCTAAATTCAGTCTGATCCAATGCCGGTATATCTCGTTCCGGAATGAAGCACACATGTAGTAAAAGCTCAATCGTCCTTTGCAGAGCCTCCACTTCCACAAACAGCTCTCAGAAGCTTCCCTATTGTTTGAGATTTTGAGGACAACCACACCTATTAATCGTTCAAATATGCTCAGAACCAAACCACATGAAAGCGTTAAATTTTCAATCTAACAAATCAAAATATAAAGGTTCTAGTTCATACGGAAGAGGAAACTACCCAGGGCAGGGTACATTTGCAGATAGTTTAGGAGCTTCCAGTCATTCTGCTTTGTGCTGCTATAGGCCTATCGCAATGTGATCTCAAACGAAAACACCTCATTTAAACGTTCATGAAAATTAGACATTACTTATAAGCGATTGTTAACATTCAGCACCCGTCACCTATAGTATTGAATAGACAATATTGCTACGTGAGATGAAAACTCAATCATAAAAGGAAGATTGTAATGGCTTCAATATTAGCGAACTACCTCTTAATAGATAGCTTCGGTAATATTTCAATTTACGTCGGATAACGTCGATAAAAGTTCAAGGTCGCCTGTCAAGGTCATATCAGACATTAACAAAGAAATGGGCCTTTATCACACGGAACAGCCGGGCGCGGAATGAATACTGTTCGCTCGGTGCGGTGACAAAGCAAAAGGGTGGACTGATAACTGGTTGTTAATCATCCGCGATTCCGGCGTTTCAGGTAAACTCAAAAGAAAATAAACAGTACGTACCGCACCTGGGTGGGTCAGTATGCTAATAAGATTCTAATAATACTAGCGATTAACATACACACAAGGTAACACCTACATCGTATGTTGTTTTTATTCCATGACATTATCACCTGAACGTTATCAAATTCAGATTGGTCGTCGTGTGACGGATTGCAAAATCGATTTTCAATTATCGTGGAGTGTAGTGTATGGTCGTGCCGACTGCTGTACTCACCGGGCGGGGCGGCGTCGTCGTCCGACTCGGTGCCGGAGTCGCGCTCCTCCACCTGCAACAGAGAGGCGCTCAGTGTGGAGCCGGAGGAGCGGTTCCGCTCCTTTGTTCGCCGGCGGCCATTTTCTGGTGGCGGAGTGACCTTCGCAGCGGCCGGGGCCGGCGCCGACACCCACCTTCTCGGAAACGCTCTCCTCATTCAACGAATGCGTTCGCAGCTTGTGAGTCAGGAATTTGAGCATTATTGAGCGTCGTGGGGCCGCCGTCCGCACTCAGTCCGCGCGGTCGGGCCGCACTATACGCGATCGCGACCGGTACGTCCGAGCGCCTATGGGAAACGTTCCAAAAACATTTTAAACCTCAATAACATATCCGCATATCACTCGCACGCGTCCGCACCCGACCGTCTCCTTCGAACGCCGGACTACTACTAGTTTAGTTAGAGTAGCCTTGCGTACGACGCAGTCAGCTGAAGTGGGCACGACTCATTAATACCGAAAGGGCCTAAGAGCGATTGCGCTAAATACTGCGCCCCGGAACGAAATTCACGATCGAAACGATAGATACAACCATCGCACGGATAACTAATCGTTTCATAGCTCAAAATCTCTGTTAAATATAGCGTAAAACATTTTCGAGTGGCACTACAAATGGACTCGCCCGGCAACCCATTGATGACAAAGAACCGGAACACGCAGAGATCGGACGCGATTGGACAAAACATTACAGAATAGGATCGAAATTTAATGCAACATGTTGCGTCTCGCTCGCACACTCGTCGCTTAGCGCTCGCCGCCTGCGTGCGAGCGGGACGCAGCACATACACACTGACAGTTATATAATACTGCTCTGATAATAAATCGCTGATAAAAAAGTTGCGCATGTTAGCACACTGTGGACATTCCATCACATACTGGCACCGGCAAAATATTGACTCTACTAATATTTATAATTCAACAAGCTTGTTTTTAAGACATAGTTTGGCATCTTAATTTCCATGGCTATTTGTAGTTCGACCCGTACGGTCAATACGATACCATATTATGGTAGAATACTGAGTTTTGGAACGAAGCTTTGTCTTCGTAGTCGGGTCCATTCTATCCTAACTGTGCTATGATACCGACAGAGCTACATACCTACAATAAAGTCAATTGACTATGTGCTTTGCGTTTTATTGTTTTAGTGGTTTCCATAAGTGTTAGCATGTTTAGTTAGTGAGGCTAGAGGAGCAGCTGTGGTATAGGTGTCGGTGTCGGGGTATCCTTATCGAGCCGGCGGCGATACTTACAGCGGGCAGCGCGGCGCGCGACGCCATGTCTGTGCGCCACTCGGGCAAGCTCGGCGTCACTCGGCAACACTCGGCGACGCTCGTCACTAGCGCCGTCTCGCTCGCACGCCGGCGCGGCTGTTCGAATGCAACCTTTGCTTTACTTACCCACTGAGGATATCCTAAGCTTTCTTTATCAAGGGAAGGATCATGTCAAACAGCAAGCCAAATCTAAGATTTTCCTAGAATATAATTTAAGTACTAAGTAGATTTTAGATCAAGGTTTATTTCATATCATTATATCCAAGGTGCACTTTTAGGAAGTATACTAAGACATAATAGTTAAATTATGTATATTTATAGCAATGGTACTAATAATCATTTGTGATTCATTACCAAAAGTACAATTAGTATATTGGCATGATTTCTATTGGTACTCAATAAATTAATTAGGTATCCGCTGACCTTCTGGATTCAAATAAACTTTGTCATCATTATTTTGATCGCGAGTGTTAATTCTGTTTCACAACCCGTTTTGGTTTTATTTAAAAGATATTATTTTATTCAAAGGTTACTTACGAATCCAAATACTCTGGAATAAAAAAATAAACGACTGAGAAACGTTAAATTAAAAATAAATAAGAAAATTACGTAAAAGAAAACATTTTATTATATATTTAATTGTCAATATCAATGGTACGTTCGCTCATACCACAAGACCTAGTTCGTAGACTTCTAAAACAAGTTGTTTTTTATTCAGTGACCCGTTGTCACGATAACTCAAATTATGTATATTGGGTTCATATGAAAAATGTAAAAAGTGTGTGTTTGTATGTCTGAAGGATGTAGGAACTAGATCATAATGGCGAAGTGTGACCTGACGACGAGTCGTGGTACGAACGTTTGCGTTGTACGCGAACAACAACTAGCAACATCACATATATACATAAGGCACTAAATAAACAATTCCTTATTTATATTACTAGGTATATTACATAAACTTACAAAGTAATCAATGCGACAACTGTATGCGTTAATCTGTTTGCTAGAGGATCGACTATTGTACAAATAAATGGACAGTTGAGTGTCCTGTAAAATTTCATATTTTAGATATGCTAAATTATTCAAATGTTATATCGGAACATATAAAAAAAAAAAACTACATTTTAAGGATATAATAAGAGATATTGAACACAGAACTCGGAAGTAATTTCTAGCACTAGAAGAGGTACGAAGGAGTATAACAATATAACGACACAGACAACAACAAATCAACAACCTGTAGTAGGTACTACACAATATATATATAACTACACACTACGCTACATACACAACTATTTACAAATTAAGCAGATAACTGTCATACTAGTGTTACAATAACGTTGCTATTTCGTTGATCATTGGGTTGCGTTAGCGGCAAGACGCTTATTATTATAGAATAAACATAATCTACCACTAATTATAACTCAGATACAAAATGTTATCAATGCAGTCAAATGCTGGTATAGGGACACTTATTGCTCACGATGTGATAAATCAAGTATTTTGGTAGACTCCCCAGTACGACAAATAAGTTGTAAGTAATTTTTGTGTGAACTCTTACCATACAGTCTAACAGACAGTCTTTATATAGACAAGTGACTAGTTAAGTTCCACCATGATGGGTTTTAAGTAATTGATTGTATAACACTGTGTAAGCATCCCTGGCAGCAGTTTACTTTAAACTATTTATATTTAATATTATATTTAGTGTACTTACTTAGTAGCCGCCATGTTTATGTAGGTACCGAGTACATTACAAGTAGCTCCGACTGTATTTACATACAACTACGTATCACATACATGTATATTATGCTCTCTACTTCAACTTGTAGAATATAATATTTAGCATACACATATTACTTAAAATATAATGCTATTCTATTTTGTATGTCATGCTAACACGAGGTTGACAAGGTTTTCTACCAGCACACTTTAGAAATACATATTATGCAGAACAGACCTTATAATATGACATAGTCTCATTTAAATTTATGTTAACTGTAAAATTAAGATATAAATGCTTGTATAAATTTATCACGACTGCTAATCAAAATACACTACACAATTTATTCAATACATAATGAATACATACATAATAATATGAACATTGTAGAGGTGTAACAAGTTTTATATTATCTACAATAATCTACATGTTTGCATAGAGAACCGGATGGGTGAGATTTGAGCTCACGACCGACACAAGTCATTAGTCATATCAACAGGATCCTTGTATCAATGTTATTTTGGTCATCATATGGTGTTTGTTGACAATACACAAGGTATTAGCGAGGCTGAGCCAGAACTCGGGTGAATAGTCGAACTACAGGGATGTAATAGTATGTGCTACTGACACTACTCCCCGGGGCCCGATTCACATAATTTTATTTAAGCGACATACAATTCACATCTAAATGAGATCCAATCTCGACTCAAATACGATTGAAGCGTATGTGGCATTCCGCTATTTTTTCTTTCAAATAAACGTTCTTATCCGTTTCTGTGATTCAATAATGAATCATATTGTCTGCAAATGATTTACGATTGCAACATGATTGTAGAGCAGACTACCCTATAATAGACCAAATGGCAGACCAATTGCAAACCAATCGATTGGTCTTATATTAGTAGCAGAATGCACGCTACGGATAAATCTGCTATTGCGATTCAATTGTTATTCAATTTTGTCATTATTAACTAAGCAGAATCGGGCCCTGAGATACTGATCACGTTTGGATGATCATGATTCAACGTACGGCTATAACCAGCACTAGATTGCCTGCAACCATTGTGTAAGCCATACTAATGGCTGATTTTATGCCTGTGTAGAGATACAAATTTGACATTACTTGTCATGGGACCAATGTCAAAATTCTGTCTCTAGTTAGAAAATCACAGGATAGATATTGGGAATAGACGTAAGATTGTAAATATCGTGAGCCGAGGAACAAGTGAAGTGCTTCGAGCACACTCGCGCCTTATTTGTACTACGTCATATTTATTACTGGTTTATGAACACTTTAGATAACATATTTACAAAATTTTCCGGCATTGTCGAGTAATTTCTTAAGTGTTTGAGACTTGTTTATGTTTTATATTTACGATATAATAACTTATATATAAAGAGATTCGACGCACAGCGTCTAATTTTGGATTTCACGCACTGTCACAGTTTAGTGCTGAATAAGAAAATTTACACAATTAAATACCTTTCTTTGGTATATTTATGTTAAGTTAAAGAAATTTTACACTTATTTTTTGTGTATAAATCACGTTTATGCTTTAGTTAGTGGTGACAGTAGCGTGAACATTTTTAAAATTCTTATTAACGAAATTTTAAGTCTGATGAAAAGTTCTAACATTCATCAGTGAAACAACTAGAACCTTAATGTTCCGCGATCGCAACAATCGACTGATTATTGCTTAATATACATATACGTTAGTCAGTTGTATTGGTAGGATAGTTGTTTGCAGATGTAAAAAACTCACGTCAAATTACCTTTCAGAAGTCCTATTGTTGGATAGGGGTTTTTGTGCATTATGACTGCTGTCACTATCAGGCAACCTGGCGTTCCACGTGAGTAGTGCATCGGCTGCGAATCTGGAGCGGTTCATATGACGAGCAGTTCGTCCATGAGGTACTCAGAGTTGTTCCGTATGAGGTCCTGCAGCTGTGCCGCCGCGTTGTTGAGTGCTTCTAGTTCCGGCGCCAGGCGCGTGCAGATGTCCTGCGGCGGTGCCCCCGCGAGGCTGGCGGCCAGCGTGGCGCCCATCTCCGGCAGGCGGTAGCGCGTGAACGGCACCACTGTCGGCAATACCTCCGTCTCCTGCCCCAGCCCCGACACACTGCAGGACCAGGCGGCATATTATTACTTATATAGATATATCATTCAAAACATTTATATAAATAGTCGAAGACAACTTTTTCATCCAAAACATTTTACCCTATATTATAGATAGAAGATACTAAAAAACATAACTAGTTCCTACAAAAAAGATTTCACTGTAAGAAGCTACACTATCTACACTAAACATGAGCCATATTTTATCAGAGTACGGAGTTTCCCAGAGACAAAAAAATGTATAAATCGTGGTATAGTTACGTGGCGATGAAGAGCTTGTGGTAGTCGTTGTGCATCCTGGGGTTCTCGGCGATGATGCTGAGCAGGCTCGCCACCAGCGCGTCGCCGAACTGCGGCTCGCGGTACACCGCCACGCGGCCCAGCAGCGGCGCCGCCACTGTGCACACACAACACATATTATTAGTATGCTACTGGTCTCTTTAACTTTACTCATTCAATATAAAAACGCGTGAGTTTCTGAAAGGAATCAGAATTGAAGTTGCAAAATGATCAGTTACAAGTGAACTAACGTGACGTTTGGAATCTTTGAGAATCTGATAACAATTTTTGGTATAAAAAAGAAATTTCGGGTCCAAAGAAGGCGTGTAGAAACGCAGACAGTAACGTTATACGAACCCATATCGCGATGGAAGTCGCGCGGAATTTGCTCCATATTCAGACAGTCTGGTGTCAACAGTCGTTGAATTTATTACATATGAAGATATTTACAATTAGTAACTGGTGTCCCATTCGGTGTTAAATAATTTCACCGAACTGGGTCCTAGGCTGGCACTGGGTACTCACGCTTGGGTCCGACGTCGTGGTCCTGCAGCGGCTTGCGCATGAGGTCTATGGCGGGCGTCTGCAGCAGCAGCAGGCGCAGGCCCGGCCGCGACAGCGTCGCACGCGCCCACGTGCTCGGCGCCGGCGCAGACAGCGCCACCACCTCCGCCGAGTACATGTCGAACACCTGCCGACACAGGACACGTCACACCCGCTCATGCTGGAGCCGAACAAACTGACACCACACATTGCCGTGGCAATTAAATCAGCTGCGACGAGGCAGTTAGGCAAGTAACAGGTAGGTAGGTAGGTACGCGCAGGACTACGTCATCTAACAACACAATCTGAGCGCACCGACAATAACATCCCCTACAGTAGACCATGGAAATATCATATCATACGAATAAATAAACCAATGCGGAAACCAAACAAATATCACTGTCCTCTTTGAACACTCAAAACTTAAGGAAAGACAAAACGTATTTGGGGAATTTCATGGAAACTATAATATGCACCTAATTATAATAACAGGATACCTACAAAGATTTTTATCTACATCAAAATTTTGCAATCAGCTGTGTCAGAATGATCAAGTCGTACCTAATTCCTTTTTTAGTATATTGGTGCACAGACCTAAAACAGTCCGATCTAAAATACTCATGACCTCTACAAGGTTCAAGGCCTACCAACCGGTGCAGTTTACAAATCAAAAGTTGGTCCATGTCGGTCATCCTGCATTTGTATTGTAAAGATTGCGCTGCGGGATACGGTCAAAACAAAAACATAATAAACTGTTAAAGACCGAAATAATTAAATACAATTTCTCCTGTTGATATACAATGGAAATTACCTAACAGGTTATTTTTTGTTTTATTTGATTGCATTATTTTTATCGTTCAGAAAAACCCGATACCTAATAATCTGAAGATCGCTGAGGATTTAAAGAATCTTCATTTAGAGTATTTTCCTTCCTCTCGTTTTTTCGCTCGAATAGCGAACGCAAAAAAACTATGAGTGCTCATACTAAATCGACATCCATACTTATAAATTTGATCTCATATCCGACGACAGGCAGTCTCATTGTAGATTTGGTAAATGTGCTAGCTTTGAGCTATAACATTTATTTGAATTTTTGTCACTACGGATGTGGCCACCTACACAAACTCTAAACTCTTATCGTCGGAATATGCCCAATTATATTACAGAATAGCATTTGCGTTGTTTTCCAACACTATCAAGATAATATTATTAATACCGTCATCACACATGGAACATTCCTAATCTGTAGATATTATGGTCAATTATTTAGGACTCCTTGTAGCAAAGTAATCAACGGTCGGTTATCGGCATAGCGTAGGAGTAATCAATCTTATTTTAGATAAACATAATTGATATTTTTATTACATATGAATGACATTACACATGTGGATCGCGCGTGCATAATATTGCAATGCTATACATACAGGTTGTTCATTTTTGTATGGATGACAATTCAGAGCAAAAACAACCTTTTAGGGATTTTTAATAACATTTGTTCCTTATTCGGTATTTTAGTTGAGTAATAAACAAAACAAACTTTATTTTCTACGAAAACCATATTATTCAAACGAAATTGTATAAAATATGTTCTGTTATCCATAATATCCATTGGGCTGTTTTGTAGTAAAAGATCCGAAGGAGTGGACTTATCGAGAGTGGACTTAAATAAAAGGAAAAGACGTACATACACCTCGAGAGACTTTGATTTAATTTCGTAGTTAAATAATAAGAAGCTTTAAAATATTACTGTGAAAGATTCGAATGTCCGTAATGTTACAATCGTTGCAGTTTGAAACTGGAGGTACACAGTTTAAGAGAGCTTCAGAAGAGGTTCGTTTCAGTACAACGCAAGAAAACTGTTAGTACTGTGCAGTCAAGTGGATTAATTCGTCGTACGCGCACGTGATTGACAGGTGCCAATTATCTCAATTGATTACTATTGACCAATCTTCTGAATTACAGCGTATTATAATTGCGTTGAAAATGCTGATAACATAATTGCTATGAATATGCCAATAAAATTGGTCAAATTGTTCATTTCAAAAATATCTACATTTTTTTTTAAGATAACATAATGTAGTTAGTGCCTATAACTGTCACTCATTAAAAATATTGATTAACATTATTTTTCCATAAGAAATGCATTCTGTTATGCTAATTTTCTTCAACAACATAGGTATTTACCCGACAATGTAGGATCGAGGATCATGTTTCTAATATAAACACAAATATAAATACTACAAATAAGGGAACATATTAGGATTGGAACTGTTTCTTCGGGTCTACACGATGCATGTAGCTGGAGCAAGTTCACATGTGCAATTGACGAGAGCACGCGGGTGGGTATTTTGCTTTGGTACATGCGCGAGTCGCTCGACTGTAACCTGTGCCTCAACATGTACAAGCTACTTGCACCGTGTAGATGCACCTTTGTTGCAACTGTTCTGAACTGTAACAACCATGTGTGAATTAGATAATTTTCCATAATGAATATGCATGTTACCCGAGCTCCAGTGGCGGCCCGCACGAGGTCCGCCAGCGCCTTCACGAGCGCCGTGCCCGCCTCGCCCTCGCGCGCGTACACCAGCAGCACGTCGCCGCCCGCCCCGCCCGGCGGCGCCGGCGCCGGGGCCGACCTGCAATACAATACAACCACATGTAGCTCCACGACCAAAAACAACACATTCAAAAGCGACCAGCTCTAATCCTGTTACAAGTATGACTTTGTCGTTAAAACGACCCTAGAATTTACTTAAACTTAAGAGACCACTTTCTTGGCAGACCTGCCATGGACAATCCCCTGTTTTACCGCAGAAACGTATAACTTAAGCCCAGATAAAGTTTTCTCAATTTGATTGGATCAAATTGCATCGCAATTGCGCATGTCTGGGCAAAATTGAAAAAACTTTGAATAACATAGCATGTTTAAACATTTTTTCGACAAGATTATGCTTTCAGTTCAAAGTAGGCCGCGTCTACTAGAAAACAATAACATAAAAGATACTCATGCAAGCAAAGCATAAAACGTAAACATGTAAAAACTAAATACCTACATGTCGTCAATCGACCGTATCACTGGCGATAATAAAGATAACAACAAACAAAGGATTGCTTTAATTGCACTAATACAAGCGGTGATCTCGGACAATGGAGCACATCAAGCGACCACATACAAGGCATGGCTAGACAGGGACGCTCCTTATTAGGGTTAATGTTGGCTATGGAAGAAAGGCTGCTCAGGTCATACGTGTGTCTATGCAAGCAAATAAAACTATACTACTCATAGTACGAGTACACCCGAGCGTCCTACAATTGATTCTATTTGCACCCTTACCGTTGACAGCTCTTAAAGGCGACAACCGGCGCCTTTGTTCTATTCCATATTGACTCAAAATATTTACTGAACCTTGGTGACCAATTAACGTGCTAACGTTAATTACGAGAATTGTACAGAACATATGAAGGCATACTTGTTAAAATATATTGATTGTTTGCATTACACGTGAACTGTGGTGCTGCACAAGTTGATGGAGCGAGCTAAGGTGACTCGGTGTTAACGTACAGGACTGACTGGCAAACAACCATTTGTTTTCAATAAAGAATAAGATTAAAAAAGTAGGAAAACTAAAGGATCTAAAACAAAGTTACTGAATTGCCAGTCGTCACCAGACATCAATAAAACGGCATAATTTTGCTTAATATGTGCCTTGCGTATAATGCAACTCCGACCTGATTGGTGCTTAATACTCGTAGCTTGCATAATGAGCTAGTATAACCACTTCAACAGTTGAACACAAATTCAAGTTTTCTGTATTAGGTATTTATTTGTGCCAACAACTTTGGACATAATTTACAACACGCTATGAAACAAGACATGTTTAAAGGTAAAGAGCTCGAAGTTCTCAAAAGAGTGATACAGAGTGTATCATAATATATACAAAATATCATGTATTGTAACACGATATTTGTTAATGTTGTAGAACTGAAATCAGACTCCGATAAATAGATATCCTAGTGGGATCCACAATATTTGTACTTGAGAAGTTTTGAAGATCAAGTAGCCTAATCTAATGTGCCAATGGCAAAGGAAAATGGTGTCCATACCAATTCGCTACGTATAATGAATTCAAATTCATCAATACCTCAGAGGTATCCCTAAAAGCAATATGGACAATTCAAGTTCCACAGTTAACTTGGTAATCTTATATTAGGAATATTATGTAGATTTGAACTTCAAAATGCATGATACGTATGCGTCACTTTTACGATTGGGACAAACAATAATTTTGATAGCTTTTTTATAGCGTATTGATCAATTGGCATGCGAGTGGCGGCTTACACTCGCCTAATCCAGCGCCAGCCTACAAGAGCAAGCGTGCCCTGACCACTAGAGTACACATTGTCTGTGTTCTAAGCGTTATTTATAACTAGCTTAGTAAGAATCATATACATACAGGATATCTAGGTAATATTGAAATTATTTTTCAAATTGGTCCAGCAGTTCTTGAGACGAGATATCAGCATACGCTCAAATATTTCGTAGAGTAGGAAGGTACACTTATCGTAAGTTCGGTAGTGGGGATTTAAAAAAAAAAACAATCTTTGTATTGTGAGTCATAATAAATTGTTGTTTATGCATTAAATTATTTATGCGGACAACATGATTTCTTCGTCGAAGGAATAACAAAAACATCGACTGATACGCCCAATAGGTATCTATTTTATTTACAGTCACATAAGTAGCTGCTTTGTATGTAGGCTATCAAAGTTACCTGCCTTTTCACAACTGCCACCAAAATTAAGCGAGGTTGACTTTCCGCTCCCTACGTCAACAAGCACTCCATTGCATTTAAATTGTAGATTTTCAAAAGATAATAATAGATATGTTAAATTAATTTTCAGCACAAAAAATCCTCTTTCCTCTTACGCAAGACGTTAAAGATTCCTATGCGTGCAGTGCATCAATCGGTCCAAAATGTGACGTCAAGTCGTAAAATATAGATTCCTCATGTACAGGGGCGTGCGAAAAAAGTCCAGTAAAAAAACTGCTATTGCAAATTTAAGTCGCTCAGGCGGAAAATCCTTGAAACTAATAAGAATTGACCATAACTCTAAAACCATGTTTGGAACCGACCTTGCGGAGCGTACTGGAATATTTCTCGTGTGTCCCTAAAAATCATGAACCTATATTTCACTATAGACCGTCACTTACCTATAGATCAAAATCACCTAGTGCAAAATAAATGTTGTAAACATCGACTAAATAAACACTTAAGGCAAACCACAAAACATCCATCAAAAACATTATAAAATGTTACCTTATCCAACATTTTTTCAAGTGTTTATCCTGGCCAGCGTTTAATAGAAACACATTGATTAACCATAGCAAAAAAATACCACAAAATAGGAGGAAACTAGATATTTTTCCTTAAAGATAACATTAACCTTAGACCTTTTGTTTCCGAAAGATAATACAGTTAACAAGTCAAGTTGTTTTTAACTGAAAAGCATTCAATACCTAGGACAGCGTATCGGTGAATCATTGCTGCGATAGTGTCAAGTAGCAGGGCAAATGGACCAAATAGTTTTTTCTATGTACCATTTCAAGATAGACTTAAACTTGGGTACCCAATATTGCAGTAACATTAAATTAAAAGATTGTCTGCTGTTAGGAGACTTATTAGATCGACAAGCATGTTGTCCATAGAACAGAAGCCAACTTGTTTCTGTCTTTTCAGTTTGTTAGTTGAGATGTTTCATGTAAAATTAAAATCCTAGTGAATAACAGTATCGAGTCTTGGTGGCGGGTTGATGTCCTGCGTGAGGTTCATCGATAAAGCGCCGCTATAGCTACGCTCCGTTGACGCACACGATATAAATTACGTTCTCATCTGTTTAATTCACAAATACTGAATCGTCAACAACAGACGACAGATAAAGTTAACTACATACATTCATTTAAGCGGGGTTGGAGGAGTTCTCAATAATAAATAATAATAGAGGTCATTGCAACAAAATTAAGACCAAATAAAGTAAGTTTACGGTACACGTCTTATACAACTTGATACTATTTGTTGTTATGTATGAAGAATATTATTTACATTACTATTGGGATCTATTTACATTACTATTAGACCGTTACGATGTCCCAGGCGTTCAAGTTTCAGAATAATTCACTATTCAATCAAGTATTACGCCCCCAAAAAGCAGACTAGCGCATGCGCATATAATCACATGGTAAAGATAACAGTGTCACAAGTCAATCAACAATATACGTCAATAAATAATTTCTTCTCAAATTATTGATAACACGCGTTACTCCGAGAATATGAGTAGCCACAAACATGATTGTTTTTGGCAATGTCACTTAACGCTGCAACTGACGTAAGTTTTGCAACGGTTAAGTCTTTAAATATCGTTCTATCTATACTAATATTATAAAGAGGTAAAATTTGTAAGTCTATATGTAGGGGTAATCTTTGGAACCGCTGGTCGGATTTCCAAAATTCTTTCACTGATAGATAGCAACAGTGTTCCTGAGTGCTATAGGCTATATTTTATCCCCGTACAAGTGAAAACCCGCGGGGAAACGGTTAGTTTAAAATAAAATGAAACATTAGAGAGAGACACGTAAATTAGAGTAGCGGTTGATATTAGTGGACTCACGTGGGCCAGAGCTTGATGATGCCGTCCATGAGCTGCTTGTAGTCGATGCGGCGGAACAGCAGCAGGCCGGCCAGCAGCGCGGCGGCCAGCAGCAGCGCGCCGCCCACCAGCCA
Source organism: Helicoverpa zea x Helicoverpa armigera (assembly GCA_033682625.1). Lineage (NCBI taxonomy): Eukaryota > Metazoa > Arthropoda > Insecta > Lepidoptera > Noctuidae > Helicoverpa > Helicoverpa zea x Helicoverpa armigera. The sequence goes on along the minus strand of JAWIIS010000038.1, from coordinate 222,553 downwards.
CCACGCCAGCGAGCTGCGCGCCTCCAACCGCGGCGCAGACACCATCTTATGACCTGTACGACGTCACCATCTCATACAGAACTATCTCACCTCATCACAATACCTACTTATACAGCTAGAAAGATTATAGAAAATACTTCTAGATGACTCTGTTATGCATAATTGGGAACATCCCAAGATAAAGATGGGATAATTCATAGTTCATATCTCAACTGGAATAACCGAAATCTTGGGCGGTCCGAGAAGGTCAAAAACAATAAAATTATTACCAACGTGATTGATAAGGTATCAAAAAGTGCGGTATTCTGTTATACTACGTAGTGCAGAAATGGTTTAATCATTATAATTGGAAGGCAAACTAAAAACATTCAAAGCAAAGGACTTTAATTCAAACGGATGTGGAAAGCAATAAAAGTATTGAATATTGAGTAGTGAGATAGGTGCACAAAGCCTAGCAATCCCAACTCAGAACCATGAAACAAAAATCATAATGTAACATAAATACAATAATTGCCATGGAACAAAATATAGTAATAACTTAAACTACTACTTTCGCTAAATACTACAATACTTGCAATATACTCATTCCAAGTATAGTCATGGAAAAAAAATACCTCAAAGGGACCACTTTCAGGACAAGCTGTGCCTTCCTTGTTCACTGGCATACTAAAAGAAGGCATTTCTCAGTAAGTATTCTATATCATCCATAAAGAACCATCTTATAAAACCGCTATGGATCTATACACTTCGTTAGTAATAAACAAGAATATCGTTTTTTCTGCCGAAAGACTTGCATGCTGGACAAAGGCTTCCCTCAAGGTTCGCTCTTTATAGCCGTTTTTAACGGCATCCACTGCTTTCCGGGCGACTTAGTCAGGTCATCCATCCATATAAGATTTTCTTCAAAATCACTCGCACTAATTAAAGGTAGAGTGGATACCCATAGTCTGTTGCACGGCTCGAAAACGACGCCGTAAGTATCGTGTGACTATTGACGCTTTGCGGTCAGCACGAGATAGACGCGTGTTACCGAATGGCACGTAAGAGTATGGTACAGATACAAGTACTCACAGAAAATGAAAGTGACGAATTTGAACTTGTTGAAGACGCCAGAGGTCCAGGGCCCGCCGTGCGTGAGCTTGGCCTGGTAGCAGCCGTACTCCGGCGCCAGCGTGCAGTACAGATGGCGATCTTCCTGCACGCTGCAGTTGCTTGTCACGTCGTGCAGCTCCCCCAGTTCCTACCACACATACAATCAAATTTTATTCAACTAGCTGTTTCTCAAGGTTTCACCCGCATCCCAAGAAACTACTACAACTGCCTTTGAAATGCCTGAGATTTGAATAGCATTTGCATGTGATTTTCACACTATCTATCAAGTTGATACCATGTATTTTTATCATTTCAATATTTATTACACTGCACAAAATAATTTACTTTTCTAAGTGCACGCAAAGCACAGATATTTAAAGTAATTTATTTGCATGGAACAACATGCAAATTGGAAACATTAATAATAATCTAATTAAGTCAATTAAAATATCTTAGGATGTAACATAAAATTACCTTTGTATCGTTGTTGTACCTTTGGATTATCACAGTGTAATCTACTGGAGGAATACTCAGGATCCAATCCAGAGTGACGTATTCACTGCAAGACAAACAAGCTGGTTTAGTAATTATCCTTGCCACATTATACTAGCAAAAGTAACTCTATCTGCCTCTCACTTTGAAATTACTGAATTGATTTAAATGAAATTTGGTACACACACTTGAATTTTTGGAGAAAAGGGATGGCATAGCAATCAATAAATATAATATATTATGTATATAAAATTGGTTTTCTCACTAGGTAATAAGACATAAAGAAAGCTTAAAGGATACAAATGACTTGAAGGAACCATTTTATGAAGGGATTTCAGGAAGGGATTTCTTGGTATAATGTTGGTATACACTCTACAGAGAGTACCACGACTGAGGAAATTTCGGGTCGATTGATAACATTTATACATTCACAAGGGTCCTTGTATAAAAACAAAAATAAAGAATAAGAGAGTTAACATACTCATGGTTGACAAAGTTGACATTAGCATTGGCTGCAAAGACATGGTCCCAAGTGATGTTGCTGTCAATATTGAAGAAAAAGTCGTCTGGACTTCCACTGTCTGAATCAACTTTCAGGATACTCTTCACTTGATAGCAGCTTTTGAAAATTAAGTCAAAGTCTGTGGACAGACACACCTGCAGGGAGATTAACAACATGATTATAAAAAAAAAATTATTCTGCTATGCATTTCTGTGCTATGTTCTGGTGATTCTCATCCCCCCGAGCGCCCGCATTTTGGCGGCCTACTTTCTTTACATATTTTGCGTTAATCTCATTTTGTTGGGTTTCAGCATTTATCAGAAATACCGAAAAACTATTTGAATAATTTTCTAAGTCTAAATACTAATGATTTTCATTGTATATTTAACGTCAACGGTACATTCAGTATACTCACACGGGTACAGTTAGGCATATCAGTAGGCTTTAAATCTAGCGTACTGATGGAGTGCTGTGGCCCAGGCTTTCTCATTGCGTTTTTTTCTTGACAGGTTTTATTGCTTTTATTATAGTTGAGATCAATCTGCCACTCGGTCCACTCGCCGTCCTTCGTTTTGCAGAGTTCTGCAGTGTACCGACCCACCACTTTAGGCAACGACGTCGACGGGGTGAACGTCATGGTAGCATCAACAGAACCATCATCACTACACCTGTATCCCACTCTAGCCGATTCGGCTCTTGTTTGGAATAACAGAAACACTAAATACACAGCGAACAACATTGCAAGCGTTTCTTGCAAAATTATGTAAATTATAACTTCATGTCAAGGGCTGTAATGAACTTAGAACGTTATCAATGTTCACCGCAAATAGCCCGAAAAGTTAACAAGAACGAGCTAAGAAATAATCAAAGTATTGACGTTATTAAACTTTGTTATTATACCATGAAAACAACAGTTCACTGTGCACACACGTCAAGAACTACGATGTACGCCACGGTCGTAACAGTTCGTATAGAAAAACTATGTACGGAGGCTGGTTAAGATATTTAGTTTTGAAAATTAACGAGAGGTGGCGCTTTGTTCAATTTTGTATATTTTTTTTCGTTAGCAACATTATAATGTGGTGTTGCTATCGACTGTTTGTCAGTTCTTTATACGCAAAATACTTACGTCTCTAACTTTGAAATAAGCTTTTTCTTCAGAAAAAAAAGAGGAATGCAAACTTCAAAGCATCTAAATCATAAACAAAATATGTCTACACATGTGATCTACACTTACTTGTTGTTACTTGATATTTATTAAGGTAGAAAATCGCTTTGGTTTTTTCCAAGTGGTTTTGTAAATTTTTGTGTGTAATGGAACGCATATATGTCATGGCGTCCGGCCGGTACCCTTTAAAAGTTGTTGATTGTGTTGTGTGGTGCGTTCTCCTGTTTTTCCGTATATTTGTGGCTTTTCCGACAACGTTTGCTTTCCAAAGGACACCGAAATCTCCGCTTTAATTTTACACCTGTGCGCACTACTTTGGACTCCGAGTTTTCTCTTTACGATTTGGATTTGACGATATGGGATCTCCGTTCAGATGTTGTGTTCGTTATTGCACTACAACTCGCAGTAAGTTTTAAATATACTATTTTAATGTGGACTTTCCCATTATAAGTATATACAGTACAGTATTATAGGAGATACCGTAGAACAATAATAATATGTCTTCATTTACAGGTGATGATTGCAATGTTATTTTGCATTCATTTCCCAACCCCGATAAGGAAGAGGACAGATTTAGATCTTGGGTCTACTCAATTGGGGGAGATATTCTGGTTTTGGATAACCAATTTGTATTCAAAAACAGAAAAATATGCCACAAGCACTTCGAAAGTAAATACCATACAAGAAGTTCAAGATTAAGTGCTAATGCAGTTCCTACTTTGCATTTAAAAGGTACTTGAAATGTGTTTTTGCCTGAGTACAACTATAGATTTTTATCTATACTATTACTATATAGGTAACTATCTATACTATACTAATATTATAAAGAGGAAAGACTTGATTGTTTGTATTGAATAGGCTTCTAAACTACTAAACCGATTGAGATAAAATTTGGTATGGACATAGATTAAAACCCGGTGAAAGACTTGGATTGACACCCAGGATTTTTCAGGATGCGGGTGAAACCGCAGGCAGACAGCTAGTATAATATTAACAGGAAAGATTTAACTCAAAAACTACTGGTGTATCTACTTGGGAAACAAGTGAGACAAGTTGTTGCTGGATAAATACTGTCATGCATAGGATAGTTTTTATTTGAATATGAGAAGTAGTTCCCTTGGGATGTAGGTGAAACCGTGGGTGGACTGTACGTAGCTGTTTTCTGCAGCTTCACCCGTGTCCCGGGGGAACTTCTCCCCATACCTGGATAAAATATAGCCTATGTCACTCCCAGATAATATAAATATTTAATGGTGACAGAATTTTTAAAAATTTTCCAGTAGTGTTTGAGTTTATCCATTACAAACAAACAAACAAAGTTATCCTCTTTACAATATTAGTGTAGATGTAGACTAGCGCTATGCCTGTGAACGTAATTTGAATAAGCATTACTGCTCAAAACACTTTCTATTTATTTGGGAATGAGAAATTTTACTGCAGTAAAAAGTTGGCAATTAAATATGTGACCGACTCCACATTTGACACGATTTACATTTTGTTTTGCGTAATTATTACAATTAGTACTATGTTTTTAGTTTCAATTTAAACATGGCTTTGTAGCAGTTTCAACAATTATTCTATAGAGAAAAAATGCCAACCAAGGATATTTTGAAATATCATTTATTTAGTAAAATATAAATGTGACTGACACTACATGCAAAAGGAAGTTGTTTTCGAGAGAATTTTTAAAGTTAAATAACCTTCCTTCGTCAAAGATTAAAAACAGGCACAATTTATTAAAAAAAAAAGAATAAGTGCTTTATCAAAAGTTTCTAAAAGTATATGTATTTCATTTACAGGCATACCTTGTAAAAGACCATTATCAGATGTTACCAATGTGACCAGTTACAATCCAATATTTGCTCAACCTTCAACATCCACAGCAGGTAAGCCATAATTTTGTTACTGAGGTAATCTTGAAAGCATGTTAGTGTTATTCAGTAAAGTGAAAAAGTTTAATTGTCACATCAACTTTATTTTTAAAGTAGTAAGTTTTTTTATTTGATAGAGTTAATATATGATTGTTGCACTTGACTTAACATTGGTATAAAAAATATTTTGTAAATTATTTGTGATTTTTTCTTCAGAACTGGTTAACTTATTTTGGCAGGTCCACTTCATTCTGGTGAACCAATATCTATCAAGACCAGTGAACTTGAGAAGCTAGCAGAAGCAGGTAAATTTCTTAAAACACTTATAGTTTTAACTAGCTTCCGACCGCGGCTTCGCCCGCGTCCAGTTCGGTTATATCGCGTTTCCAAGAGAACTCTCCAAAAGTCCGGGATAAAAACTATCCTACGTTCTTTCTCAATGTCAACTCTATCTCTGTACCAAATTTTATTTAATTCCGTTCAGTGGTTTAGACGTGAAAGCGTAACAGACAGACAGACAGACAGAGTTACTTTCGCATTTATAATATTAGTAGGGAAGTAGGGATTTAACCCCTATTTCACCCCCACACTGGTAAAAAAAATAACTTTCAAAATGAACAAACGATTTTTTGTTTCTTATGACGTGATATTTGATGAACTTGTGTACTAACTTTCAACCCTTATTTCACCCCCCAGCTGGTCGAAATTTCAAAAATGCTAGAAAAAATGTTTAATGATTTCTTATCAAGTGCTTAAATATAAAGTTTCATGGTTTTATCTTTTAAAATTAAGAAATCCCATACAAACTTTCAACCTCTATTTCAACCCCTTCATCCCTTTTTTTCGAAATAAAAAGTAGCCTATGTTCTGTCTCGGGGTCTAAAGATTGTCTGTACCAAATTTCATCAAAATCGGTTGCGAGGATTAAGCGGGAAAGCGTAACAGACAGACAGAGTTACTTTCGCATTTATTATATTAGTTTGGATTAAAATCAGTTGATAGGTATGGTAGATATATTTATTTTCTACCATCAATGTGTATTATTCAAGTATTCTATACAATACCTAGGCAATTTATAGAATACTTGGGGTGTTTAGGGTTAAACAATGTATGAAAAATTGCAAATTTGATTGTCCATTAAATACTTTGCCTAGGTAATGTATACCATACCTGCTGGTTCTTCAGCAGTGTATATATATATATTTTATTATGTTTATACATAAATGCATTAATTTAATTTTTCAGATTTAGGCAAACCTGTAAAGACTTCAGGAGTAAAACATATTTCCCTAAAACAAGCAGCTGCAATGACAAAAAATGGTAAATATTTATTTCATAGATTGTATTAGTATACTATGTGGCGATAAGGTTATCACTAGGGAAATTGTTTATTTATTTAATACAATTATTAGATCAATAGTTAACTGTGTACTATTTTATGTGATACTGATAACATTATCGCTACACTGTATATTGCAGTAAGAATTTCAAAAATAGAGAATAGAGTTTTTGGTCACATAGAGAGGAAGATTGGGCTGAAGTAGATTTTCCTCCAAAATAATTAATTGAAAATCTCATTATGTCAAAGTCGCACTTGAATAAGTTAAGTTTTCAATTTCTATGAAAGAGATAATTGACCTACCTTTTAACAGGTTTTTTTTTTTCAGTACCAAACTTAGCGAATCTGCAAAAAACAATCAAGAAGTTACAACAAAAGAAAGAAAGTTACGCCACACGACTGAAAAGAGCCTTAAGACTTTCTGAAAATACCACTTTTCAGAAGTGCTTACAAAAATTTTCGACTTTGGCAGCCTTGTTTACAGTCATGCAATTTCGCGAAATTTCAAAAGGAAAAATGGGAAGAAGGTTCACAAAGGACGAAAAAATCATGGCTCTCAGTTTGTACAAACAGGGCCCAAAAGCATATAGATGGCTCAGTAAAATATTTATTTTACCATCTCCTATCACTCTGAGTCGTCTGATTTCCTGTGCTGGTCTAAGACCAGGAATCAACAAAAGGATATTTAACCAGTTGAAGAAAAGAGCCCAAAAAATGACAGAAAATGAAAAGTTATGCATTCTTCTGTTCGATGAAATATCTATTACACCCCATTATGACTATAATAGAAAACGAGATGCCATTACGGGATTTATTAATAATGGAAAACAAACAAACAGGAACATAGCGGATCATGCACTTGTTTTTATGTTAAGAGGGTTTGTAAATAATTACAAACAACCATTGGCTTACACATTTTGCAAAGGAACAACTTCCAAAGGAGATTTGAAACTTTTAATAAAAAATATTATTTCCGAATTGCAACAGTGTGGGTTTTATGTGCTTGCAACGGTCTGTGACCAAGGGACTACAAATGTTAGCGCTATAAACGAATTGATAGAAGAAAGAAGAGTTGATTATATAAGAAAAAATCTAAATTTTAAGCATCAAATATTTGAAGTCAATGGCAAGGAAATAATACCTATTTTTGACACCCCCCACTTAATAAAAGGGATTAGGAATAATTTAATTACCAAGAATTTGAAGTGCATTATAGAAGATGAAGTTAAAATTGCGAAGTGGGACCACCTAATTAAACTTCATGAGGAAAATCCTTCTTATAAAGGTATACGATTAATTAAAAATCTTACAGAAGCCCACATTGATCCAAAGAAAATCCCCAAGATGAAGGTTAAGATGGCAACTCAAATATTTAGTCAAACAGTCGCTACCAGTATGGGATACCTAGCAGGTGAGTAGTAATACACGCAAAGTACTGGCACGGGTCTTGAATGCTGACCTTCAGCTGCGCACATGCGAAATTTTGGGTTATACTGAGTTTACAATGCGAAAAGCGCCCCCACTCTACGCCGAGCGTTCAAGATCTGTCCCGATACCTATAATAAAATTTGTACAGATAAGTGGTAATTATACACTTTCCTGAGCCTAAAGTATTTACTAAAACTTGATAATGTGTTTGTTTATAGAAAACTAGCTTTCGTCAGCGGTTTCACCAGCTTCTTGAGGGAACTACTATATGTTTTTCCGATGAAGGCTATATTACTGCCAAGTTTAATCCCAATCGAGGTTCCAAATGAGGTTTCTAATATAATAAGGAAAGATTTGTATTTTTGTGTGTTGAGTAAACTCAAAAATTAGTGATCCAATTGAGATTAAAATTTGTATAGACATAGATTTAAATCCGAGGAATAACATAATGATAGTTTTTATCAGTTCCCTCACGACGCTGGTGAAATCGCGGGCGGACAGCTAGTAGTCATTATACCAAACATGATTTCGAAGTTTCATAAAGCACCAATTACCTGATCACTAGTAATATGCAATACAAAGTTTCTTAGGGATCATTTAAATTAAATTAATTTTATTTCTACTTTTCAGATAAAAGAATACTTCCTTCGGAGTGCAAAGATACCGCAGACGTATTGATGTTTTTCGATCAACTTTTCGACTCTATGAATGGCAGTTTTGAAAATTCAAAAAAAAGAAGCGGTAAAGTGCTGTTAAAATCAGTCACCCCAAAATCTGATCACAGTAAGGTATGGGCGAGGGCAAAAAAAGTTTTAAAATCTATGAAGTTTATTGGTAGAGGAGGAAGGGAAGGTAGTGTGCCATCAATTACAAACTGGTTACGTACGCTGGAAAATATTGAAGTTTTAAAAAATAAGGCATTCAATGAATATAATATAAAATCATTCTGGATGAGACACTTAAATCAAGATCCATTAGAGAATTTTTTTGGCTGTATACGGTCTCATGGATACAGAAATATATCACCAACCCCATCTGGCTTTGAGTCAGCTTTTGCAAGCTTATTAATAAATAATTTATCAAGTAGTCATTCTGTAGGGTCAAATTGTGAAGAAGATGACTGTAAAATTTTTCAATCAATGGACTACTTATTAAAAAAGGAGGATATTAATGAACTCACAGAAATAAATGAAATAGATATCGATGATATTAATTGCGAAATTATAGATTTTAATGAAAAAAAAAGTAATCCAAAAATTATAAGCCAACTCAGCTACGTAACCGGCTATGTAATAAAACAGGCAAAAAAAAATGTATTTAAAAATTGCAAAAATTGTAAAGCAATTTTATATTGTAATGAAGAAGAAGAACAAGAAATAAATGAATATATAAAAATAAGAGAGTACTCTTCGTTTAAATCACTCGCCTACCCTTCCGAAAACACAACAAAACTATTCTCTGCAATCCAAGACGTAGTCACTTATATTTTAAAAAGAAAAAGTGATATGCCTCGCATAAAAAATTATATAAAGACAATTTTGTACACAGTCATAGATTTTAGTTTTTTGACTTGCCCAGACCACAAAAGCGAGTTGACAGATTTTTTATTTGACTTTTCTTCAAGATTTTTTATAAATAACTGGTGCCGGGATGTAAATTTGTTATTAAATGGCACCAGGACAGAAAAAGATGAAGATGATAGCATTAAAGAACGGGCTATTACTTATTATAATAAAAGACACATTATCAAATCATAATAATGATTGTTTTATTTTTTATTCCCTTAGAACTTTTATACTGTGTTCATCTACCGTTTCTCTGTACTGATAATTAATATTTTTCTGTACTATCATAAACATCAGTTCAGACGAAACGGTAGATGAATTCAGATTTAGGTAAGATTTTTGTGCAACAGAGCTATATAATGGTTTTGCTAGCTATAGGTATATACATAGCAAGTTGTAGTTCCTAAAATAAACAAAGGATGGCGCTGTACTGCATTGGCCACTGATAACTCTATTCTTGTAATGTACTCTGTGATGTACGCCATTTTCAATACAGCAGACCACAGATAAATACAGGAAAGAGTTACCACAGACAATTACAGATAATCTTAACAAACAAAACCCAAAGATAATCGTTCTATTGTACATATTGTGCAAAACGTTTGACAATTTTTATAAAACTACTAGTTTTTTTTGCACAATAATATTGCATGATTCCTTAAATGCACTGAATCAAAGAACTCCAAAAATCTCTGACGATTGCGGCTAACATCATAAGAGGTTCCCATGACTTCGATTTGTTCGGCAGGTGGCGGCCGTTGTATATCAATAGTTTATAATATCTACATCAATAATTTATAATCGAAGGTGGAAGAGCTCGTGGCTAAGACTAATCCGATTAAGCAAAGCTTGGGTCAGTTCGAGAATGGGTGACCATCTTGTCATGACGAGTTCTTCCATGTTTCAGAAGGCGCAATAACTTGGTGGGTCCCAGTCCCAGTTGTCATTTCACGTCTGTGGCAGTCCTTACTACGGGCAGTCTGACATTCAGTCTTTCCAAGGGGTTTTGGGTTGTCTGGGTAGCTAGGTTGAGGTCAAACAAGCAGTGGCTGAAACGCTGGTATTCAGCTGCATCTGGGTTAGACTGGAAGCCAACCCCAATATAGTTGGGAAAAGGGTACGGAGATGATGAATAGTTGATATAAATTAAACTAAATATTTAAAATAAATCGAAAAACAGTAGTTTTAAAATAAAAGTAACATTTACTCATAATATTATGTATTAAACTGATTGCATTCGTTTTCTAACGCTTAATATAGGAATAATAACTTAAAATCACAAGACAAACAGAGGTGCTGAAATATTCATATTCCAATCTGCTGTGCTAGGACCGCATAGAGGGCCAGCGAGGTGAGGCCGAGCGCGGCGGCGTGCAGCGCGCGCAGCGCCAGCAGCGCCCAGGGGCTGAGCGCCAGCAGCGCGGCGGCGGCGTCCTCCAGCAGGCCGCGGTAGGGCGACAGCGCCAGCAGCGCCAGCACGAGCGGCGCGTGGCGGCGCGGCAGGTCGCTGCGCGTGCTGAGCCACACGAGCGCGGCGGAGGCGGCGGTGTGCAGCAGCGCCACGTTGGACTCGGCGCAGGCGCGCACGTAGCGCCACGAGAACTCCGAGCCGCGCGCGCCCACCCACAGCATCACGCTGCGCGTCACCACCACCTGCAATGCCAGGACACATGGAAATCAATTATATTCATCGTGATTAAATGGCAATATTAATAAAGACTGGCCATTATTAATAATGCCCAAGACCTATGAGCAAAGAGATGAATTTATTACTTTGACCGGCCATTATAAATTATGTCAGACGGCCCGTGGTCCACGTAATAAGTCAGAAGAATATGCTCAAAGAGACTGTCATTTTGATGGCTTGTCCAATACTTGCTTCCAGCATTGTAACTGCAGTTGTGACTTCAATTCAACACGTTGTATATGCAAGAAATCAAACATTCTTTGCAATTCCAAATGTCACAAAAGCTCATCTTGTAAGAACAAATAAAAATTATAACTACTATGTTTAATAGCATATTTTTTGTTACTTTGATTTTATTTAATAAACAAAAACTCAGCAGTTCACCTATTCTATTACTTTTCCCTATCATAATACCCACCTACCTTGATTTGCCGGGAAAATTGATTAACAATTTTTTTCATATTGCCCAATTGAGTCGGGCATTATGAATACAGACCAGCCATTATTAATAGTGCCCAGACTTATCAAATTTCCCGTAACATATACATGACATAGATAGAGATCAGGCTATGTCACTGGGACTTCTTTAGTAGTGGGGACTTGGTGCAACAAACCTGTTTTAAGTACACAACATTTAATTTTTGTCTACTACATAAAGTGCCAAGTATTTTTTTGCTGAGGACTGCTAGTGTCAAGGCAATAAAATTCATGAAAAACCTATTTGTCCCTTTGCACGTGAAGAAGTAATGAACATACAGAATAACTAATATGATAAAATTCAGAAAATTCCTTATTTTTTTAATGCTTTTCAGGAATTTGTTATAAGCAGTAGATTGGCAATCTTTTCTATGTATTAGAGTGTTTATATGTTATAGAGTGGAATCATTTTTTTTTATACCCTAAAGGACCCATACCTGCAAAGCTACTGAACCAAAAATTCATTCACAGTTGGAAAGCTACACTTAGCAGTTGTCACTGTATGGGGGAGACATAGAGGGAAAACAACTAGAAAATCTAAGATAATCTAATCAAAATCTAAGGTACTATACCTCTGCACTTGCCCATCCTATAGCAGATGTGAGAATCTTTGCATGGCCTTTTCCAGGCACTGAATTCAGGGCAAAGTAAATGCCCAGAAGGTCTGCAAAGTCTACTGTAGCTTTCAATATTTCCTGAAATCATAACAGGGTTTTTATTAGTCACTTTCTAACCGGGACACAGTACCTTTATAATTAATTAGTAATATAATTTCTTAGACCATAAACTTTGACTTAAATATAAACTTACGTGAAGCAGTCACAAGAGCATTATTTTTCAGGTATTCATTGTTTTTTTATATTAATAAACCTTACCGCAGACTTGGGGGCCGCACTTTTAGTTACATTTTTAATGAATTCATAGAATCTATGTTGTCTTAGCCTCACAAACTTATGTCTAATGACTGCTGATATGATCTAATGATGGTATTCATTGTTAATACATAACAGGTTCTTAATATTGCAATTTCAGATCTGGCCAGATCTGGCAAACCTAAATCTGGCCAAACACAACTTAAAAGCAGAAATAAGTACCTGTGTAAAAAAGTTTGCGATTTAAAACTGCTTAATCACTTAAATAAAACTAAATAAACATTGATGACAGTATTCATTCCTTGACCCACATTGTACTTAAAGAGTGTAAAGAATTTCACTGTCCTTAACAGGGAACTGCCTTATTTTAAGTATTGTATGAGATGGCAACTTGAACTTCAGATTGAATTAAATTCAAAAAGGAATTAATTTTTAATTTATGAGGAATACATTACCAGAAACACATTGTATTCTCCAGTGATATGATTACTGTCGCTATCGGGGAAGAATGTAGCCAGCAACAGCATCTTGCACAGCTGTGTGAAGATATACAGGCCTCCCGCGTAAACACATTTTGAGAACGTAGCGTATTCCGATCTATAAGTTTAAAAATAATTAAATTATTATACCGTGTAGCGGTGGCAACAAGTAACCTACAAGAAAGTTACTTACATTCCAGAGAACTTGTATGCCATGTGATACGGTGCATACACGAGTGCAAGGCAATTTCCAAAGTGGTAGAGCGTCATCGTAATGTATTTATGTTTAATTTAATTGAGCTCAGTTAATAATTTAATAAGGCATCTGATTCTGATAACAACTCCGTTCGATGACCTATCTGTCGTTTCTGTGTTTCTGTCACTGTCAAATACAATAATCGTAATTCCGTTCTACTGTTCATTTTATAATAAGTAGTAGAATTATAACTGTATTCAAAAAAAGCATTAACTCAATAACATTTCTGTTAAAATACAATGTTAATATTATATTGTATTAATATTGATCCCTCAATATTCTTTATGAATCGAGCGTGAAAAGAATCGTCCATAACGTTTCTTTTCTACCAATTTCACAGAAATCTGTGAGATGTGATAGGTATTTTGAGTCAATTACGAATTCTAACCTTGAAATAAGGCTAACAACTATATTTCATTATGCGTAAATGACAATTTAGTTAGTATTCATGCATGCATAAATAATCTGGAGACTCGCAGACTCTCTAATAACATTTTAATATTCTTACGTACGTGAAACGAAATGTCATTTTAACGCGCCAATTTCAGCTTTGATTATGCTGATCTTGTAATAAGTGATTAAATTTTACTAATGTGGATTCTCTAACTTTTTACTTGCACTTTCCAATTGTTATAAATTATTTTTAATATAGTAATGTTATTTTAAATATAAGTATAGTTTGTAAATTAATTTGGGAGATTTTAAATGTATTGAAAATGTAAGTAGGTACAAAGTACTGCAATTATTTAAATAATAAATATTTACCACTATTAATTTGAAATTGTTCACTGCCGGGAAGATAATCCAGTAATGACACATTTTTGTTAACAACTGTGTTAAGAATGGTTATGGTTTGGTGCTCAAAAGTGGTATGAGAGTAGAAAGAGATGCAAAATAAAGGGGAACCTATAAAAAAAGGGTTGGTTTTTAACCCTTTCGTTTTTTAGCACACGCGCAAAAGGGTAAGGGGTAAGTTGTCCAATGGCAAGGCAGAGTTTGGGAGATTTTAAATTTTATTCGTCCGGAGTAGTCCGGACTGTATTTGGTGGGTGCTCCGGATAACGTGTCACTGCAGTTCCCTTCTGGGAGAGCTTCTTACACAACCTGTTTAGTTAAATGAGAGGGTGCAATGCCATTATAGGGTTATTTAAATTCAACTTTCATGATGAATAATAAGGCAGTTCGTGAATATTTAGTTCACATTAAAATTTTACTGATATTTAGATTTTTGACATGTGAGAGACCGTGGGTGGTGGTGATATTTATTGTGCCTGTACTGGATTGTAGTTTATTAGTTTCTTTTGCTGTTGGTGAGTAGTTTATTAAATTATTTTATAGGTAGTCTTCTTCTTATATGCTACAAATTATTTGACTGAAAAATATTACTATATTCTCTGATATGAATTATGTAGATAATTATAGTTCATCTATTTTCAACTGTAAATGTAAAAAATGATTTCTTCATAAATAAATACACAGATAACTGAGTAATTTAGGAATTAAGGGACCTGTAAGATAATGAGCCTTTGATTTATTTCAATTAAATAACAATTTTTTTGAAGTTAATGATGATAGGGTATAGAGTTTTTGCTATTTCTACCTAGGTAGGTTGTGCCTGTTAGGTAACAGGAATAAATTGTTTATAATTGTTTTATACATGTATCTAACTACCTACCATTCATGTACTAAGAATCCAGTCTACAAAAAAAAAATGTTATAATGCTCCTGCTCCACCTGCGTTAGCGTTAACGTTAATGTCAATGGCCAACTACACGTTACTTATTGCATTAAAAATGCGTGTTGGCTACACTTAGGTACAATTCCGCAAAGAGTTAATCCCTCATGAAGTAACGCGTTAACACACATTAAAGAGGTTAAACTTAGACACACAAAATAATACTAAAAACTAAAGCTTTCTCATTTGACCATTCCATTACCGTGCTCGTAAAATGCAGTTACCGCTTAAACAAAGTATCTACACTCGTCCTTGCATGCGTGCAATGAGATGGCATTAATGTAGCCAACATCACTTAGCGCTCTAAGCTACGCACTAAAACCCTTTGATGTGTCCAAAAAACCGACACCCGAGTTATCGCTTAGCGTTTAATGCTATTCATAATGCCATTTGTATAAATTGCCATTAAAACGTTGGCCACATCTGCGTAATGCCATTTTTAACGCGTTAAGACGCAGGTGGAGCAGTAGCATGATAGAAAATTTTAGAACTAGGTACTTACTTAACTACTTATTTAATAAAACTTGCCCAGGGTCAAAAACATGTTAGATACCACCTACTCTTTATCAGATCACTGTTAGTGGAGGAGGTCAATTTTTATAAGTGGGTAAGTATGTACATATACTTAAATAAGTAGGTACCTAACCAAAACAGGGTTCAGCATTAAGGTCCAAAAACGCATTGTTAGATAGAATAAGCTCAGAAACTGTCCTGAGTGTTAGTCATTCGGTCAAGTTAGTGGCAAATTTACCTCAGCACTGATTTCTACAACAATAGGTACCTATATAGCGTATTCTTCTACAAGCGTTTCAAATAAAAGTATTTTTAACACAGAAAAACCTTTGTAGGTATATTATGGCTAAAAAAACAGCCAGACAGAAACTTCCTTACCTACTCCCGATTTTAACTAGCATCCCCCACTGGTTTCACTTGCTTGTTGTGGAAACTACTTCGTCGTCGGATAAGTGTGAAATGAGTCCTCGATGGGTTATGCACCAAAAACCATCGACATTAGCTGAAACAATCTCGTCGGGTGATTAAACCTGCAGCCACATAAGTCGGAACAAAAAATTGCAGTTCACTCGATAAAACGAAGACTGAAATAATTTTTAAATCGGACTATAGTGTGAGTTTCAAGCAAACAAAGAAAACGCTCCAACTTAATATTGTGGCCAGTTCCATCGGTTACTGATAAAGTCTCTGATAGAATATGGATATCCTAACTAATATTATAAATGTGAAAGTAACTCTGTCTGTCTGTCTGTCTGTCTTTTCTTCACGCCTAAATTACTGAACCGATTTGTGTGAAATTTGGTACAGACATAGTTTGGAACTTGAGAAAGGACATAGGATAGTTTTTATTTAAAAAAAAAAAAAATATTCCGGACATATAGCGCCATCTATTGGTCAAACCAAAAATATGCCGGAAGTCACTATTCCACGCGAACGAAGTCGCGGGCAAAAGCTAGTAAGATTATATATTAGGAATTTGTCTGACAGACTAACTTTTATTTCCAAAGTATGTAAAAGCAAAGAGAGTAGCGATGCGCGTGTCGGGCAGAAATTATAAGCATACTTTATCTGGCGGATAGCATTAACTATAAGACAGCTAACTGAAACTTTAACTGTAGGTACCTAATCAGTGAAATTGGGCTTAGAAGTTTAATTGGTCAGCGGGTTTTGATTGCGAAAGAACACGCTAAATGATGCGCAGTTTGGATTCAGGCCTGGGCTTTCCACCGAGAGTGCTATCCTGTGCCTCAAGCAGACTGTACAATACTACACGAGTAGAAAGACCCCAGTCTATGCATGCTACCTAGATTTATCGAAAGCATTCGATCTAGTATCGTACGATATTCTATGGGATAAATTAAAGGACGAAACTTGTTTACCTAGGGAATTTGTGCTATTATTTATGTATTGGTATAATAAGCAAAAGAATTGTGTAAGATGGGCAGGCTCTCTTTCGGAGGAATATAGGCTGGATTGCGGGGTGAGGCAGGGGGGGCTGACCTCTCCCACGTTGTTCAGCCTGTACGTCAATGGGCTGATCGATGAGCTCAGCAGCACCGGCATAGGGTGTCATATAGATGGAGTATGCGTGAATAACATCAGCTACGCAGACGATATGGTGCTGCTGAGTCCATCGATTGGTGCCTTACGAAAGCTCCTAAAAATTTGTGAGTCCTATGCGGTGGCTCATGGGCTCAAATATAACGCAAAAAAGAGTGAAATAATGATTTTCAGACCGGACAACAAGCGATACACATTCGTTCCGAAGTTCACTCTAAGTGGAACAGCTCTAAATAAAGTTGAAAAATTTAAGTATTTGGGCCACTGGGTCACCGAGGATCTTAAGGACAGTGAGGATATTGAAAGGGAGCGCAGAGCGCTGTCCGTCCGTTGTAACATGTTGGCCCGCAGGTTTTCACGGTGCACAGGGACTGTCAAAGTTGCGCTTTTTAAAGCATACTGTCAGTCCTTTTACACCTGTACCCTGTGGGTTAACTATACGCAGCGGACGTACAGCGATCTGCGCGTTCAATACAATAACGCGTTCCGGGTGCTGATGGGGCTGCCGCGCCACTGCAGCGCCTCCGCGATGTTTGCGGCGGCTGGCACAGACGGCTTTGCTGCCATTATGCGCAAGCGGTGCGCTTCTATCATGCGCCGCACGCGCGACAGTCCCAACAGCATTCTGCGCGCGCTGGTGGATCGGTGGGACTCTCCGATACTGGCACGCTGGATACGGTTGCATGCAATCGTCTAGCTGTCCAACCGAACCTGCCAGTTCATTATTTATTGTGATTTAAATGTTTTAGGTATTAGTAGTTACTAACACTAGTTTATAAGCTTGTAATTTTACTAACAAATATGGATGTAATTTTAGGATGAATCCGAAATAAATGATTTATTATTATATTATTATTATTATTATACAGAGTTTTTTAGGATTCTTCTCTTGTAAGAGAGTATAAAAACCTTTACATGCGGGCCGGGGCCAAGCGTGCAAGGGGATGATTAGATAGAGATTGTGGAAGATAGTGTGGATGATGTCAGAAATTTTCTGGTGATGCGGCAAGTGTTAAGAATGGTGGCTTTTTGAAGCATGTGTAATGTATAAGGAGGCATCTGTAATATGTTGAGGCTTTGTGTAAGGGTTTTAGGTATGATTCCAGTAGATGACATAACTATAGGGACTATGTGGACAGTCTGTGCTTTCCACTGATTTTTAATTTCAATTGCTAGGTCTTGGTATTTTGCAAGTTTTTCTGAAATGGTCGTTTGAATGTTGTGTGAGTTTGGGATGGCAATATCTATTAAATAAACTGTTTTAGTGGATTTGTCGTGTACTGTGATGTCGGGTCTATTGTAGTGAATGGTTTTGTCTGTGATTATTGTTCGATCCCAGTATATTTTTTGGTTCCTATTTTCTAAAATGGTTTCGGGTTTGTATTTGTAGTAAGGGATCATCTTGTCCAATAGTTTATATCTGTAGCCTAAGTGCTGGTGTATAATGGCTGCAACTTGGTCATGACGGTGTTTATAGTCAGTCTGTGCTAACGATTTACAAGCTCCCGTTATGTGTTGGATTGTTTCAGATGCACTGTTGCAGTGTCTACATAGGTCTGTTATTTGATTTGGGTCTTTAATAATGAACTTTCTGTAATTACGTGTTGCTATGATTTGGTCCTGTATAGCGAGCATGAATCCTTCGGTCTCCGGGAATAGTTCGCCTCTCCTGAGCCATTCGTTCGACTTTGTCTTATCGACGTGTGGCTGGCTCAGGAAAGCTCGGTGTCTTCCGTGTAGGGCTTTATTGGACCATGCTGCTATCTTGTGTTGTGTGCTAGTTAAGGTTTCATTTGTTTGTGTGTTTCTGTCGTTTAGGTTGAGCGGTGTAAGTTGTTTGTCTGTGTTGGTTACAAGTCTGTGAAGTGGTGAATGTTCAGTTTTGTTGTGGAAATAATTTCTAAGTGTAGATATTTGTTTGTTGTGAAGATTGTTTATATCTATCAGCCCTCTTCCCCCTTCTTGTCTTGGTAGTACGAGGCGTTGTACACATGATTTTGGGTGGTGTTTTCTGTGTTTAGTGAGTTGTGTGTTGATAGTGCGTTGTAATTTTATAATGTCAGTATTAGTCCACTGTACAATGCCAAAAGAGTATGTGAGAATGGGTATCGCAAATGTGTTTATAGCTTTTGTTGTGTTTCTGGAATTGAGATTTGTTTTTAAAATGAGGTTTAGGCGGTGTGAACATTTTTTCTGCAGTTCTTGTTTCGTCAACTTCTGTTGTATTTGTCTGGACTGCTTGAAGCCTAGGTATTTGTATGTGCTATTTTGGTCTACCGGTTGAACTGATTCTCCAGTTTCGAGAGTGTATGTATTGTTTTGGATCTTGCCTTTAACAATTGACAAAACTTTGCATTTGTCTACCCCAAATTGCATACGTATATCATTAGAGAATTTTTGTGTTAAGTCGGCTAACTCGTATAAGTGGTTTCTATCATCTGCATACAACTTTATGTCGTCCATATACATTAGATGTGAAAGGGTGTATTGTGTGTTGTCATCTGTTAGTGTATATCCTATGTTAGTTTTGTCAAGTAAGTGTGATAGTGGGTTTAGCGCCATACAAAACCACAATGGGCTTAGAGCATCTCCTTGGAAGATACCGCGTTTAATAGAAATTGGTTCAGTAGATACCGATGAAGACCCTTGATTAATTTTGAGTGTAGTTTGCCAATTTTGCATGGAGATCTGCAAAAATTGTTTTAGAGTTGGATGAATTTTGTAAATATTTAATACGTGTAATAACCAGCTGTGAGGGACGGAATCAAAGGCCTTTTGATAGTCGATGAACATAGCATGTATCTCCTTTTTGCTTTTGACCGCGCTATTTGTGGTGATAGCGTCAATGATTAGTTGCTCTTTGCAACCTTGGCTATTCTTACGACATCCCTTCTGCTGTTCAGCTAGTATATTGTGTGTAGTTAGGTGTGTGTATATTACTTCACTTATACAGGCGGTGAGTATTTTGTATAGGGTTTGTAGACACGTGATTGGTCTGTATTTGGCTGGATTGGCGGTGTCGTTTATATCCTTCGGGATCATATACGTGACTCCCTGTGTGATGTATGTTGGAAGTAAGTGAGGTGATTGAATGAATGTGTTCAGGTGATTGTGTATGAGTGGATGTATCCTAGTGAATTTTTTATACCAATAGTTGTGTAAATTGTCTGTGCCTGGTGATTTCCAGCTGTGTGTACGTTTGAGGACATCTATGAATGTGTCTATTGGTATAAACTCATAGTTCATTTCACTGATTTCAGATGAAACTTGATTTAACCATTCAGCGTTGTTGTTATGCTCTACTGGATTTTCCCATATATTTGCCCAGAAATCTCTAAGGTTTTCGGGGGTAGGTGTTTCAAGTGTGTGTTGATTTGTGTTGCCGTTAGATGTAATATTTCTGTAGAAGATTTTCTCGTTATTGGTGAATTGTGCGTTTTGTGTTTTACGCTCTGTACATGTCACGTATCGCCTGAGTCTACTAGCTGCAGCATTAAGTTTTTGTTTCAGTGTGTCCAAAAAGTGTTCTATTTGTGTATTTGAGTCTTCGTGTTGTGCGTGTAGTTGGTATGTCGATTTTACTGTTTCTACTGCTGTTATTACTTTGCGACTTCTATTGCCTCTACTGTATTGTGTTAGTCTACCGATGTTTGCTCTTAGTTTGTCTATTTTCTTTTCGAGTCTTATCCGCCACTTTGGTTTTTTCTGTATGTTCCTTCGATTTTGATTTTGTATCTGTTCTGAAATTTTGGCTCCATTGCATTTTGCTGCCGTCCATGCTGCGCAGTATATGATGGACTGTAGAGTGTTGAAATTAGTGTCAGCATTTACGTTGTTAGGTAAAATTTTGGTATCTATGTAGTTCACTATAACTGAGAATTTTTTGGATGTTTTCTGTTTTGGGATGTAAGGTCTGTTGGTAGGGTGTGTGTCTAGGAAATATAGTTTTGCTTGTGTGAACGTGTCTTCTATTATGGGGTTAAATTCTGAGACAGTGTTAGTATTATTTTGGGATGAGATGAAAGCTTCAATATCAATATTGTTAATTAAATCGTCTTGGCCTATGTCAAACGTAATATGCGGTTCGCTGTGAATTTGTAAGTTTGGGTTTTGTGTATTTGCAAGCTCGGTGTTAAGTGTTTGATAGTCATCGTTGTAGTTTTCTGTGTTGGGTAGTGTTTGAGTGTTTGATTGGTCATCGATTCGGTTAATGCTAATCCTCAACTGTTCGGATACCTGTCTTTTAATTTCTGCTAATCGGCTACTGTTTATATATTTGTTGTTCACAATGGCTCTTTGTTGATCTGATAATCTTTGTTCTGTAATATGTGATAACTGTGGATATTGGTTTATAAACTGTTCGTGTAAATATTTTCTATAGGATGTTTTGTTTGTTTCAAGTTCTGTTATTGTATAGTAAATTCTCATTATGGATTCGTTTAACTCGTTACCCCATTTCATTCGTTGTCCAGTGTTGGTGTGTAGTGTACTGTTTTGTGTAGAGTGCTGTTGGGTTTGAGTGGGGGATACATGTAATTGACCTCGTACTTCTTCATAAATACGATCTATTGCATCTTGTGGTAATAGTTTCTTATTAACTATAGCTCTGCGTTGATCCCCCACCCTTTGTCGACTTACTTGCATGTGTGGGAATTTTGATGAAAACTGTGTGTGTAATGGTTGAAGATATGTTTTGGTATCGGTTTCCAAGATAGTGAGATGAAGATAAGTTCGTAGAATGAATTCGTTCATTTCTTTAGTCCATTTTCTACGAATTGGTGCAGTGCCAGTGTTGGGTACAGGCTCATTGACAAAATTTGTCTCCTGTACAACATCCACCGACTGTATACTGGCTGATGATAATGATGGTGATGGTGAGATGCAAAATGATTGTGATGATGACGGGATTGATGAAAAAAGTGAAGAACATGATGACTCATCGTCATGTGGTACTGCAGCAGTCTGGGACTGAGCAGTTGGCTGCGATACGGTGCCCCCCCCAGAATACGAAGGGCAGCCCAGGCTAGAAGCCGTGGGGCGGGATTCTCCATCGCGGTTAGCTCCGGTACCCGCCTGGGGTAATACTCTATTACGTAGTCGCATTGCATAGGAAGTTAAACTAATAGGTTTAAAACCCATAAGAAGATATTCAAAGAGACAGGATATATATTATAAGAATGAAATTATGAGAATAGAATTTTAGGTAGGTATCCAGGTCATGGTAACACCTGAAGGTTAAACCTTCAGTTTCTTGGGAGTTGGAGGGTGTAGATAAAGATAAAGGAAGGGATAGGTTAGGAAGTTGGGACCGTTAGTTGGAAAGGGTGATGTCAGGGTGTTAAGACAATTTAATTTAGTACCTCCTGATTACCTGATGGCACAGGGTTGTCATGATCGTAGTGACAAGTTTTACTGTTCATGCCTTCCCACAAGCCCCCCCACCACGTCAAGGTGGCCCCTTGGGGGGGTTATTATTATTATTATTAACTAAGCTCGGTAGGTGTTTTGCCAACCAAAATAGTAATAGCTTAAAAAATAATCGAAATCAAAGCCTACAATACAAGCCTAGATTAAAATATTTCCACCTTATGTTCTAGGTAGTATAGAATACAATAAACGATATTTTGACTTGGCCACTTGGGTAAACGTTTAATTTAATTGATTACTGTCCAGAAAAGGGGTTTCAGATTGATAAACCAATGTTAGATCAGTAGATTACAATGTGCTGTGCTGTCTGACATTTCAAAGTACTTAACTACGTATTGTATTATGGAAAAAGGTGCCCATCTAATGAATTCCGTAATGTCTCGTATTCACAAATATCGTACCTACGAACATTTCATAAAAATGAAAAGGGAATAAAACTCGGTGTCGTGAGGACTTGAGTCGTGAGTGGACACGTCATCCCTCCATTATAGCATTGTCCGCACGACAATGGCGATAGAGAATAAAGAATCGCGGCCATTAGGTAAATTTCCTCATACATTTTTTGCGTGACACCCTCGACGCGTAAAAAGTGGGGAAACGTAACATTTGTCATGTGGCAGAGACTAGTGGACGCTGCTCTCGCGAGATCTCAATCTCGATGTGGCGGCTTGAAGAAGTTTTTTCTCCGCCTTAATCGAGTGGGGTTGTGCAGGTAGCCCCGCACATGTTTTGGCACCAATATGTGTAGGTACCTACCTAATATTCTAGATGTTTAATACCTATGTGTAACTACATCTATCTACTTAGTTAAATCTCGTAAAAATGATTTATACCCAGTTTCGACGGTTACTGATAAAGTCTTTGATAACCTATCGGGAACTTATCTGACCGTGCGTATACTTTTGGTTTTATAGGTCTCAATAGCAATATCTGGCAGAAATTATAAGCAGCCTAAAGAGACATTTTATCCGTAACCAATGTAACCAAATACGAGAATTTAGGTAAAATTATTTCT
Organism: Helicoverpa zea x Helicoverpa armigera; assembly: GCA_033682625.1. Classification (NCBI taxonomy): domain Eukaryota; kingdom Metazoa; phylum Arthropoda; class Insecta; order Lepidoptera; family Noctuidae; genus Helicoverpa; species Helicoverpa zea x Helicoverpa armigera. The sequence continues at coordinate 199,075 of JAWIIS010000038.1, read as the reverse complement.
GAATGGGAAGAATTTGAAATAGTCAATGAATGATGAAAAATACATAGAGTTAATCTTTAGCAAAACTCAAACATTGGCTATTTCGTGAATTTTTATTCTTAGGTTTGTAGAGTTACCTATGTACCTACTTATAAATATGAAATCGAAGAGTCCACACATACCTACTGTACGTCTAGATTAAAAAAATCCACTCCCATTTAAATATCATACTTAATAGTTGTGATATACCTAGTACAATTTAGTGGGTAATACTCAACTAAATTGTAAATGCACAACTATTTACAATTTAGTTGAGTTAATTATTTTAAGTACCTAATAATGAACCATATCACAGACTTAATAAATAACTCTTAAAGAAGTACAGACGGGTAATGAATCTCGCAAAATCGAAGTTTTTACTATAAAACTAGAAATTAACACACCTCTGATTTTATAACAGTTCAGTTTAGGACTCAAACAAACAAATAAGTTCAGGTAAGACGCCAACTGGACAACCTTCCCGAATCTATAAAATAGTCAAATTATACCTAAGTAAATATGTAAGTATAAAAATTCAATTTCAAGTCACAGGTCGTTATTATATTATTAAATCAATGAAAAAAATAACATAAAAAGTTATTACTGTATGTACACACTAATTGTATAGCTTTGTATTTTTATCCAAATTCCGCATGAAACATCTAGTCAGTTAACACATTTAGTAAGTAGGTACCTTCCTGTAATCTACTCTAATCTAAATAATCAGGGTAGAATGACCGTTTGTGGCCACTGTACTGTTTTTGGCCATTTTGTTCAAATAAACGATACAAATGCATTTATAGTAATAAATCATTACAATTTATTTTAATATGATTTTTTACAACTCAAAAATATGGTTACAATATTATATTTTCTTATACATTAATCCAAATGTTAACTGGCCAAAAACGGTGCTAAGGTGGTGGGTGGATGTAAAAACGGTACTTCTACCCTTTAAACTTACCCCGGAGTTGCATTGTCTAAAACTTTGCATTCGTCATGTGAAGCAGCATCCGACTCTGAACTACGTAGGTACGCAATCAATAATGTATTATAGGAAAATAATTTCAATTTGCTGTGAGAGTGGTGGACAGGCCGATGCATTATTCAGCTCACGTATGGTGCAGGCGAGTGTGCCACGCAGATAAGCGAATATTGAGCCGAAAATACCGAAAGTCCGAACATTCGGCCGTGTCGCCGGGGGGCCTTATCGGAAACGGCTTACGGTGACCCCATGCAAACTCCCTAATGCGACATCGCTCACCGGTCCCCACGCGCTGCCCTCCGGCGATCGATCTCGATGCAAAATTGCCGATAGGGGCTGCTAGTTTTGTTTCTTGTGCGTAATTTTTTATTGCGATATCTCGATACTCCGAAATGTAGTTACTTACGGTCCGCAGGTGGCCTTTGGACAAAGATTTACGGTTTTGAACTTTTATAGGTACCTACAATAGGTACCCACATTATGTCCGTTGCATATATTCGTTATAATGCGTGCATTGTGAATAGGTGCTGTAGGTAGGTACTACTAAGGTAGGTACTTAGGTAATAGGATTCATATTATGTTGGTGAGGTTACTTACCAATGTAATGTGTAAATCTATATTACTTCCTGAGTTATTTACACTTTCCCCCAGCGCAAGCCACCGACGCTTCTCGCATATTTATTCATAGGCTTGTGCGTATTTTTTACTTGGTCATAAATATTTAAGGCGGTTCGTGCCACTAGTATTTTCAATTCGACAGCGACGTCGGATCCCCTTAGATTTTAGGCTTTCTCTCTTTCCGCGGATTAGAGCGGTTTGATGTATGGCCGCGGGTGGCGGTAAATCAAATTTTGATTGCTATTTTCTTTGTGGAAAGTCGGAATCCTCCGCCTGGGACGAGCGTCGTGTAACGTGGGTTAACCGATCCCCAGGCGCACCCCGCCCGTCTTATGTGGATTGTATGGACAAGACATACTTTCCTATATTTCGTATTTCTTTTTTGGGGATTGATGTAAGATATGTTCAATTATTTCAGCATACCGATATCATAGCGTTTTTGTTGTTTCTTTTATATTTTGAGTTAGATTATATCATGATAGGTAGGTACATAATTGGTTAAAGAATACAAAGCTTTAAGATTTATCTCTAAGCCATTAGCCATGACGTGCTTCTGTTAAAATACATGTAGGATAGCATCAAACTCTCAATTACTTTCCTATGAGTGTGTGGATTAGATTCCAGCTCGGGCAAGTATTAGTGCAACTTTTCTTTTGTATGTACTTTTTAAGTAAGTATATCTTGGACACCAAGAGCCGATTAAAGGTAAGGAAAACAGCTTGGGTAAGCCTCGATATAAAGTCTAAAATCTCTAACCTGCATTGAGCAAGCATAGTGATTAACACTCAATTCTTCTGAGTAGTTCTGAGTGATAGTAGGTAAGCCTGTGCAAAAAAGTAATGAGCAGATATCTACAATTTGGAAAGCTATTTGAAATTAAAAGCACACATATCAAGCGTTCAGGTGTCGATTATTTTTATATAAATGTTATACCTATTTGTTAGACCTTTACCTATGAGATACAGAGTAAAAATTAAGCGTTCCTCTACACTCCCGCCGCCACCGCCGGGACGAATTGAAACAAATTTAAGTTTACTTAGGGCTATTGAAATCAAATTTGCTTGGATAAGTAGATCTTAGCGAAATAACTGTCAAGTTCGGGGAGACGGGCACAGTAACCGCGTGTGTGATCCAATTGCGGACCGCTCTAGAGGCGATCCGAACGGATGGAATCAAATTCAGCCGCCCTTTAAATATTTGAACTGATGCTGGAGGCAGCGCGGGGCTAGGATAGGGACGGGCTTACAGGGGGAACCACTGATCGCAAGTCGCTCTGTCAATGTATCGTCGATGTCTTAAACTATTCAGAAAATGTATCAAACTAATATTTAATTTTGATTAGGTACTGATACTTAGCCATAAACACGAAGGAGAAAGACCGAGGCATAAACTAGCCTAGGATCTTTAAAGTGTGACCTAAAAATTTTTATGTTTGTTTCGTTTTTAGTAAAACGAAAATTATATTTTTTGTTAAGTACTTAGATATAACGGCTATCATACCAGCCCATACTTATCCAAGATTAACATCATTGACCTTTTGAGTAAAGTAAAGCGATCCAAGTCTCATTAAGAATTAAAGCGTGTTGAATACTGCATACATAATATAAGTATGTTTTAGCAAGGCTGAAGGAGCGGCCAGCGCGGGTCGGCCGCGGAGGGTGGGCACCCACCTTCGGATAAAAAAGGATCTCGAAAAATTCTCGACCCTTTTTATACTAAATAGATAGCTAACACGGCCTGAGTGGAGTTTCAATAGATGCTTTCTCGATGGAAGAAGCGACCTGTAAGGAATCGAGGGGCCCAGTGAAAAACCGTGTTATATATCTACCATCTTGTGTAGTGCGTGTCACACAGTTTTTCCTTTTATTTTTTACGCGTGCCCTCCTCAGAGGGATAAGAGGAATTCTTTTTAAATTGGAAATGTTTTCTAAGAGGATTACGATTTGCGGAGGTGTGCGCCGATGTTGGGCGTTGGGAATAAGGGATCGCATTACTCTCTTTTGTGTTTAACATTTTCCAAAATTTCTTTATTATTGTGTTTGTATTAAGTGGGATTGATGTAATTCATGCTTTAAGTGCATTGGTTTTATTTAATTTTACATTTTGTAATCTTATACCAAAATGTTACTTAAGTATCTACTTACAACTTTATGTGTCATACATAATAATTATTTTACTTGGAATTTATTCCTTCCAGTATTTTGTTCTGTTGAGGATTTGGTCCCGCCCTATCATACACTTAATTCATATTTAGGCTATTCAGCAAAAACGTTAGTATAAAAATATTATACGTGCGTAACGAACAATGGGACCGATATTCCATTCCAAGTGACCATTACTCGTGTGAAGTTGATGTAAGTACAAAGCTTGGGACGATTGCCGAATAAGGAATATTTTTTCTATGCCCATTTTAAACATTCTGCCAAGAAAATCTTTATCGTGCTTTTAATAGAGGCTAGTATTGTTAACCGTAGTGAGCTCGGAGTGATGGTGGGAACCGAGGCGATTATCCCCTGCAGTTGCAACGTTAGTGACGGGGATTTGGTTTAAATTTTGAAATCGCCCCCGCCCTTATTGCTTATAGTCTGCACAATTTGGAAGCTTTTGTTGAGTGCATAAACTACTGACAAGTAAAAATATAATATTTAATGGTCAACAGAATAAAATGTGGAAAGCTTAGTTACGGGTCATCATTAGGTTTCTTCTACAACTAAAATGCATTTAGTAAAGTAGTTCCTAATGGAGATAGGAACAGAAATTTCAAAAAAAGAGGTTAAGTTTGTCTCGCACTTTGGAGCAAATCATCTTTAGACTAAGTACTTTTGGTTATATATACCTAAGTACAAAGTTCACAAAATCAAGAAATACGTTAAAATAACATCATATTCTGAGATAAAGATTCAAGAATTCACTACCGTTTAAAACCTATCTACTCAATTCCCAAAATTCCAAACAACTACTTACCTTTTTCTGGTATAAGCAAGGCATTCAGCCCAAAACACGGCCATGCGTTAGAGGCCTGTAGCGGACACGCGTTATTTTGAAAAATATGATCTAACGCAAGAAACACTATAAATACCGATATCGAGGAAAAATTACTCGATTGCCATTATATTATTTCTTATCGCCTTTGGTTATTTTCACAATTGGCAAAAAATTGCCAAGAGTGGTTATTAAAATGTATTTTTTTTCTAAGGGTCCAAAGCGTTTCCATTTTTTATACGGGTCAACAATAATTGAGTTCGCATCGACGATGTGGTTGTACAATAGCCATTGTAAGTTTGTGGCAGGTGGTCACATCTTGTACTCCAGCCACACTCGCCTGCGTCGGGAGATTACCTCTATTTACGATAAACGATAAGACGGAAATGTCAATCGAATTGCTGCTATTGAGATTAGCTATAAAGATTCAACGAGAGTTTCCGCTTTCTGTCGGTACTTAAACACCTATTATTGGATTTGGATAATTCTAAGTTCTTCTAAGGAGCCTACATGCCTACTTGACAGTAATATAACCATCAAAGAATCCAGTAATAAAAATAATTAATAATACAAAATAATTGAAAGCTATAACCGATTCCGATTAAAGTTGGCACCTAAGGACGTAATCCAAAAAGTACAAACTCTTGAATTTTAAATATGATTAAAAGAATTTGGATGATGGGTAAAATTGGCCGGTATATCCAATGAAAACCATTCGCATATCAAATGATAGCTTATACCCTAAGCTTCATTTTTTGTTATGGGCAAAGCCTTGTAAACCACCGGAGAACGAAGATATAACACCTGATAGCATAGGACAGCCCATGGACTTGAACCACTTCAGTGCATATGGGAGGGATGTTTAAGCGCATTATTATTGTCAATAATTGTCAGAACGAGTCACAGAAGGTGTCTGTGCCCATATTTTCCAAGTTTATTGAAAAAAAAAAGATTATTTAGCAGGTAGTATTTACTACGTATGGTGTACGTATTCCGCCGTTCTGGTGAGTCTAACCGGCATAACCAATGAAAACCATTTGCATATCAAATGATAGCTTATACCCTAAGCTTAATTTTTTGTTATGGGCAAAACCTTGTAAACCACCGGAGAACGAAGATATGACACTTGATAGCATAGGACGGCCTATGGACTTGAACCACTTCATTTTGTATCGGAGCAATGTTTAAATGCATTATATTATTGTCTATATTAGTCAGGACATATCACACAAGGTGTCTATGCCCATATTTTCCAAGCTTATAAAAAAAAGATTATTAGCAGGAAGTATTTACAACGCAGTGTACGTATTCCGCAATTCCGGTGAGTCTAACTGGTAAAGCCAATAAAAACCATTCGCATATCAAATGATAGCTTATACCCTAAGCTTCATTTTTTGTTATGGGCAAAACCTTGTAAACCACCGGAGAACGAAGATATAACACCTGATAGCATAGGACAGCCCATGGACTTGAACCACTTCATTGCATATGGGAGGGATGTTTAAGTGCATTATTATTGTCAATAATTGTCAGAACGAGTCACAGAAGGTGTCTATGCCCATATTTTCCAAGTTTATTGAAAAAAAAAAAAGATTATTTAGCATCTAATATTTACAACGTATGGTGTATGTATTCCGCCGTTCTGGTGAGCCTAACCGGTATATCCAATAAAAACCATTTGCAGATCAAATGATAGCTTATGTCATAAGCTTAATTTTTTATTATGGGCAAAATATTGTAAACCACCGGAGAACGAAGATATGACACTTGATAGCATAGGACAGCCCATGGACTTGAACCACTTCATTTTGTTTGGGAGGGCTGTTACGTGCATTATATTATTGTCAATATCAGTCAGGACGTGTCGCAGAAGGTGTATGTGTCCAATTTAAAAAAAAAAAGAACAGTTAGTATTCACAACGCAAGGTGTAAGTAACTATTCCACTGTTCCAGTGAGTTTAACCGGCATAGCCAATAATATTCATTTGCACATCAAATGACAGCTAATACCCTAAACTTCAATTTTTGTTATGGGTGGAACATTGTTAACCACTGGGGAAAAAAAATATCAGTCCTGTAAGCCTACGACTGCCTATGGAATTAAACTACTTTGGCACGTATGGTATATAAGGAAAACCTATCTTCTTATTATAAATAACGTAGCTTTTCCACCACTGAAAGATTTTTCAAATCAGTTCAGTCAAGTCCGTAGCCCATTGAATGCAAATACTTGTCGTGAGTACATGCATAGATATCATCTAATGGCCAGGATAATACATCTTGGTTTGAAATATAATCCTGTGGAATTGGAGGTGTGATGGCATCAGTCTATCATCACCAATGACTGTCGACTGTCCTGGCTAACAAGCCTGATGTGCCATATGATGAGAACTCTGTGAAAGCTGACAAACAACTTAAATAACTTTATTCTACTAATTAAAACCCTCATGTATCCTTGCGGACTTGACCACCCGTTTGGTTACTATTTGTGCATCACTACATAGTATAAGACAATGTCGCTTTTTCAGTCCTTATATCCCTATGACCCTTTGAAAGCTTAACTATTTCAAAATACGCAACGGATTTTGATGCGGTTTTCTAATATATTATTATATTCAAAGATAGAGTGATTGAAGAGGAAGGTTTGTATGTGTAATAACATCCGTTAAATAGTGAGGTTATACTGTTTTCCCGTGCGAAGCTGGGGTGGGTCGCTACTTTTCTAATAATTCGACAACCCAGGGCCGACTATCCTGGTGCCGCAGAACGAGGAAATGCTATCTCCAATAATGAAAATAATATACGGTGGTAGAAGTAAAAGTTTTTATGTTTTGTTTTGCTATTAAAACAATTATGCCTAGTTAACACCGATTTTAATTGATAAATCTACCCTAGGCTTATTTAAATAAGTGATAAGTTGACGAAAATACATCATACAATGATTTTTTCTACTATGGATTTTATTTTAACAAAAAAAAATGGTGCAAAAAGTATAACTCTTTTGTGCCCGACTGTACTTATTTCCGGTCGATTCTTGACATGAACTGTTTTATTTCAGTAACTGTAGGGTATAAGCAATAATCTAAATCACATTAGAACTTTATTGGTTATCAGGCCAGGGTTCATACAAAATTGCCCATCATCCTTTTTGTCCAAGATTATGTAGGTACTACTGAAACAAATTATGCTGATGTGTAGACACACATTTTAGTTGAGCATTTACAATACATTATTAATGTGTGATAAGTTAAAACGAAAAATGTCGCCAAACACACAATCACAACTCACACTAATCAAATCATTTAGAGCTACGTAACTAACTAAATCCCGCGGTTTGAGTATCAGCCTGAGTACCTACTCCCAGGAACGAGTTGCACTTGAATGAAATGAAGTAGTTACTCTGTAATTTGCTTACTTCTTGCGAAGATAAAAAGTATGTAATGTCTTTTCCTAGATTTAAATTCATCTCAGCTGTATTGTAGCCGAAAGATATTGCCGATAGATTGACTTGTGCATGGTGTGTGGAAATCATTGACAATATATGGTTTGAAGTAAAATAGTTAGCTATCACATAAATGACATAAAAGTGGCTTGTACCTATGCATGGCCATCCTGGCACTGACTTGGTTTTATTCTTCTTTTAAAGCAAACAAAACGATAACTTGCAAGTAATAAAACACGGTTCGGCTGGTCACATCAGTCCGCCTCCCTATGGTAATAAAACAGATACATTATAAATCGTATGGGATATTGTCCACCGTTGTTATAGTCAGAGCGGCCGCCACGCGTGACGTACTTAAATCGTTTTTATTGTTTTTTCACGGCGACATATCGCAGCATTAGTACAGCGTTATAATATTTTGCTTAGTACACAATAACTCGCGGACATAAACCACGTTATGTCGCACCATGTTCACGGAAATTAGGCTTCGTAAAACGTTTATAATGTTTTTCCACGTGTACCTATATGGAATGTACAAGAACATAATATAAAGCTGTTGATGTGTTCAACTTTCATTGATATACTGTGGCCTGTAAGCCCAGGTGATGTTTCATTCAAAACTCGTTTCCAATTAATGTTCCTAATCAAGTAGAAGTGGAATGCTTCAATGAAGATTCGTCAGAAATCGTTTCTCAAAAATGGCTGGCCCATTTCGGGATGGTCGCACTTTTATAGCTACTAAATTCCGATGAAATAATATCCCTCGCATAATAAACAGTTCAGTTAGAACCTAATGATGAATCGATTTTCATAAAAAGTGGAAGTATTAATATTAGATGGTCCAAACATAAACAGTTATATTTGTCATAGGTGAGTTTGATCTTGCGTGCTAGACAGTATTTTGGCGAGTGTTTCCTGGCATTACTTCCAGATTATGATAGACGACTGATGGAGATGACTGATCTATGTATTGACACGCCTCGAAGTGATCTCCAGTAAAAGGGTTGCGAAGTCTCTTTGGCACATTAACAGTAAATGATGGATGAGTCTCTTTGTCTTCTCGTGACTTGATATCGCTTTTAGATACCATGTTAATGCTGTATACATTTACTAATATTTGCTGTAGTTCAGTTACTGTCATCTATATTTAATAGATATGTAGTGCCCTTTAATGTGTAGGATAAATTGTACATGCCCAAGTTGTACCTGTAAAAAGCTTGTTATACTATCAACAGTGAAATATTTGAACGAGTTTGATTAATTTTGTACAAAAATCTTGCCATGCATATGTATTCTCACACATTGTGTCACTTTAGTCGTCAAAGTTGGCTTTCCAGTTTCAAACATATAATGTTATACTCTAACAGAAAGAGGCCAATTTTTATCCATTTATCTCGATTTGACGTGAATTGAGTGACTATTTGACTGGCTCGCCAGTCGACATGACTGGGCACTTGGCTAATCTATTTACTCCATTAACATACATTTTGTGAAAATTTCCGAGGCCTGAAACGGCTCCATGATTAATATTTGAGCCGTGACTGGGCGGCGTCGGACTGAGCGCTTAACCGAGCGGAATGTATCGCTTATCTGCTACAAACATACAGCTTTGGATGTGCTAGTCAAAGCTTCACCACATACCTATTGACATTACATATTTTCATACGCGAATTTGATATAGGTAAGTACTTATATCTATATCTAGAAAAATAAAAAAAGGACCGGTCGGTCACATTTTTCGATAGACGGATATTTTATTCATGAGTTAAACGCGTAAGGGAACTATCTAACACCTGTAAGTTCAAATCCTGTATCCTTACCTATATCATTTAAAATTCGCTTTCGCAAATTAGATTTTATCACAAACTGAACATTATGTTAGTGTTTTACTGAGTAAATATAAGATGTTTTTTGGGGATCATTTTTTATGTGGTCAGCCTAGGGGTGGCGACGGCGATGGCACGCAATCCATTAAAGCTGAAAAAACACTTGAAATTCAGCGACTCATACAATAAACATCGTTTGGTAAGTCGCGAGCGAGCTTTTTGTCGCGTCCACACAACCGCGCTTTTTGCTCACGCTTCTTCTGTAGAGTTTTTGTGCGAGCGGGAGCCGATCGCGATACCACAGTGCTCTTCGTATTCACTACCTAATTGAATAATTTTGGAGTTGTTATCATTGTTTTGATTTGGTTTTTAATAACTCACAATCTGCTACATGTACTTAATTTCTAATAAGTTCATGTAAAAGTAGTTGGAGTGTTAAGCCACATAATAAAAGAGAATAAACTTATTCAAACAGTGGTTAAGCTTTCATTGTACATTTCTCATTTGATATATCTGCCAAAATGGTGGCCGGTTGAATTGGAGTGAATGATATTTATGACGGCAGTGTCCAGCGCCTGTGGTAAGGGTCTTATTATTCAGCGCATAAACCAGGGAATATTTTAGCGGGCGGCGACGACGCCGAGGGATTTTGAACGGTGCCCGAAAAAATTGATGCGACTTATCTCACACGCGTGTTCCCGCCAAGATAAACGTATGACATGTTTTATGTATGTTTGGATTTAAGTTCTCTGCCGTTGACTATGCGCACTACGAGAGGGGCTGGCTCTGAGGGTTCTACACCAGTTACTGTATATCAAGATTGTATGAATCTTTACGATATGTTATGAGCCATCATACTTATTACAATAAGTTGGTCATTTATATGGACTGGCCCGGCGATCGAATTGAGCCCAGTCCGATATGGTAATTTTGGAGCTAAGTGCCGCCTCTTAATTCTTTATGGATTTTGAATTCTCAAACCCCAAATGAAAAGTTACTTAATAAAGTACCTAATTACAAGCGGCTGCCGTAGATTCTATATTCGCATTCTAGAAACGGGCATTTCTAGCTTATATACAATACCGGACCTCGCGAGTCAAAGACAGAGTTTGTTTTTTTAAAGAAATCAATATTCTTATCTTGCTTTTTAGGGTTCCGTAGCCAAAATGGCAAAAACGGAACCCTTATAGTTTCGTCATGTCCGTCTGTCCGTCTGTCCGTCTGTCCGTCTGTCACAGCCGATTTACTCGGAAACTATAAGTACTACAGTGATGAAATTTGATGGGAATATGTGTTGTATGAACCGCTACAAAAATATGACACTAAATAGTAAAAAAAAGAATTGGGGGTGGGGCCCCCCATACATGTAACTGAGGGATGAAATTTTTTTTTTCGATGTACATACCCGTGTGGGGTATCAATGGAAAGGTCTTTTAAAATGATATAAAGTTTTCTAAAAAACATTTTTCTTAAAGTGAACGGTTTTTGAGATATCAGCTCTCAAAGTCGTAAAAAGTATGTCCCCCCCCCCTCTATTTTTATAACTACGGGGTATAAAATTCTAAAAAAAATAGAGGTGATGCATGCTAATTAACTCTTTCAACGATTTTTGGTTTGATCAAAGTATCTCTTATAGTTTTTGAGATAGGTTGATTTAACTGTAATTTACGGAACCCTTCGTGCACGAGTCCGACTCGCACTTGGCCGGTTTTTCTTTATATTCTTGAAAACATCATGTTTGTACGTAAGAACCGGTACACAGTAAAAAGTGACAATTACGGTATGAATACTGAAAATAAGCACTAAATAGTCGTCCCAAATTTTACAGTAAGCAAAATAAACACATCGTTTTAAGAGAAGAGTAGGAATTCGCTTTGACAATGAACTACCGAAATGTGTAAGAGATATTTTGTTAAAAAATCAAGTATTTAATTTATTAACTTAATAACATCAATTTATAATAATTTTCTCCAATAACTTACTTGTTCAACTTACATTGAATACCTAGTCATAGTATAAAGAGAGTATAGTTTTCTCGGTGTCAACTTATAGTGTAGGTAAGTCAAACGTAAACACTTTTGTTTTGAAAAAAGTGTCTGTGTGCAGTGTCTTGCTGGTTCTTCTCCATAAGACCTACTCTTTACAACAAGGCACCTAGTCATTGTCGTTTATTAAAATCCTGTAATAGGTCTATAGAGGTATGACAAAAATAAACGTTGATTTTAAAAGTGTTGACAATTCAGTGAGTTGTACTTCATCCATGTCAATATGGGGTCGGGTAAGATATTTAAAGTGGACATTTTGTTTGTGTGGAGAGTCGCTCACGGCTCGTAATATGTGCGGAGTAGTGCGCCCTCCGCGTCCTCCGCTTGACCTCTCGCGCGGGGGTAACTTAGCATTCACGGCATTGTTCTGTTATTGCACGTCCCGCGCAAGGGGAACTTTGTCTATTGACGACGTGCGGGATACAACTATTTGCAAAATAAATATTTTCTATTTTGCTTTCATCACTGGCACGGACGATGCCTTCTCACGTTTTATATTGACGACATCGACGAAGTTGCTATTTTTCAAAAAAACTATTTATAAGTACAATTTATTTGATTTCTCTTGGTTTGAAGCTTGTCTAGTTCCGCCAACTTAGTGATCGTTATTCTGCCTTTGTATCTTTCTGTCTTGTACAAGTCCTCGGCTAAATTGAATGTCGTTTATGGGCTTGCCTAGATCAGAGTTGTATGACAGCGGCGGCGTACAATAACGATAGCTTATTACTTGTTACCTTGACCATATTTGTATAAAGCGCTTCAAGTGAAATATCAGCAGTTTTTATGAGGCAATTATTAGCATATTGTGTGTCGGCGGGGGGCCGCGCGCTCGGCGGTGGCCGGCGGCCCGGGCCCCGGGGCCCCGCTGCGCTCATAGATAAACATGTCTGGGCTTCCGAATACTTGCGCTGTGCACCGATATTGATTTTGTTTTTGTTACAACAATATTATATGTAGTGCGAGTACCAGCTAATTTGTTCCTTGTCGGCTTTGGCTCTTAAATCAAAACGAGTTTTGTTTTTGTCTCGTTTAACTGTATCATTTGTGAGTGGATGCTTTTTGGTGTGTTTGTATAAGGATATTGTATTCCTTCCGACCACTGCTTTCTTTGATCATCATAAAATTATGAAATACCTCTACTGTTTCCGTTTTGTATGGCCGGCAAACTCTAACTAGGTTCATTTTTATCGAAGACTCCTTGTTTGATATTAGGTACTTATTGAATCTAGGCGATACCTACGAACAATGCAAATTTGTATGCAAATAGGATCAGAATAGATCATCCAGTGGTCTCCTGTGAGTGCGTGCCGTACCGTGCCGGTGTCGCGCCGATACCTTACCGTGCCCGCGCCACAGATAAACTATACCTGTAATTACTATTAAGCGCTGTGCATGCTTCGCGAACAGGTATACAGTGTAACTGATGCGCTTCAACAGATATTTTGTATTTTCAAGAGACATGATTAACAGAAATTCAGACAGTGTGTCATATACTGGTTAAACAGGGAAACCAATCAATCGTATGAACCTATTTGATAAATATCGAATTTTGGAATACAATTTTAGGAAAGTACGTCTCTTTTGAGACAGGCCATGACCAAGTGATGATGATGATGATGATGTCCTCCTAGCCGATTATCGGCTACGGCGGCTGTTCTCATGTAAGGAGATTAGCCAACTACGCAGGACATATTATAGTGCACGAGCATTTGCGCAGACACAGGTGCACTCACTATTCCTTCACTCTCATAGCCCGATGGGACGGTAATCCGACACGACCGGAGAGAGATCAGGCGCAGGACCGACATTTACGTGCTCTCCGATGCACGGGTGTATCACTCACCAGTTTCCAGGCTCCGGGCTGCTTTGTGAAAGTCTTCTAAAACCCACAAAGCGATTTCGGCCCGACTCGGGAATCGAACCTGAGACCTCGTGCTCAGCAGCCGTACTTGCGACAGCTAGACCAACGAGACCTAGACCAAGGGTAGTTGAGACTGGATAAAGTTTTTCTTTGGAAAGGCAATTAAAATAAAATGTATTTGCAGACAAGTTACGTTCTGGTTCTATCTATATCCAAATTCCTCTCAGCGATTTATGATCGTTGAGATGCGCACGCGCAATTTCTCAGAAGACTCGGTGCCCCGCGTCCCCCGGCGGGCGGCGGGCGGCGGCTACGCTAGTTTATTTCATGACCTTATGAGTTCCATTCCTTGCCTTTTAATTATAGTCACATTACATGGTTCTGACGCCGATACACTCGGCTTTTAGTGACTCAATCATATTTATTATGATACTTTTGTATATAAATGATCAAGATTTCCGAGAAATTATATCGATATTTGATCGAGGCATGTATTGTTATTACGATAAACGCGTCGGATAGCGCGAGGTCCTGGAAATGCACTCGGTGCATGGGAACGGCTTTGTGCAACTGACTGCACGACGCCTCACTCTGCTTTACTTGTGTGATTTATGTTTTCGCTGAATTTTGTCCATCGCACCTTTGTAATAAATATCCAATAAATAAGCTAAGAACAAATAGTTTTTCTAAAGTTATGATCGACTATTCCATTATTCAGAAGTATCTGGTCGAGTCCTATAGCTTTTAAAAGCTCGTCTAGCTCATTTTTAAAAGGTTGGCCGTTTTTCTCTGGTTCGTGGCTTGGGCTCTCTGTGGCTTTACATTCAAAGGGCCATAGGTAGTAATGTTACGATTTATTATATCGTGTAATGCTTACCAAACTAATGATTTATCATTTGATATCGGCGTATTATGCTATTCAGGGTATTACGCTAAATGTGGCGGTGTGTATAAGATGCGGTGGCTGCGGGCGGCGTCTTTGTGACCACCGCAAGATCTGACGAGGCCGGCCCGGCCAGGCCGCGAATGTCTAATGAGTTCCGAACCGATAGGGCTACCGCTACATTCTAGGAAATCACGCCTAATGCTTCTTCTGAATGATTCCTTCTAACGTGATGCCTATCAATTAACTATATAAAGCGGCTGCACTCCATAACTGTCACTATTGAAAAACGCTTTGTTTATGATAACAGCAAATGTGTAGTTTAAGTTTTATTATTCCTAGTTCTGCTGTCATTAATTGTAGATAAGCGTCTACTAAATGACATCTATGACGGTAGTTACAATATTTTCTAGTGGGTACTTTATATCCTAGAGTAGCAATTTGAGATCACTCATTAACGTCGCAATACGTCTTTGAAGTGGACTAATTAAAGCCATGTAACATTCTCGGTGTGTTTCTAGATTATATTTATTTGAGGCGGCCCTGGTCCTTTGCGGCGCCGACGTCACCTGTCATCCATCAGTCGGCGACAACGCGCATGCGCATACCGGCCGGCGCAGATTGCCCCGCGCGCGCGCACACTCACCTCGCGAATTCAAATTTAACGGTACCAAGATGGAACGCAACAAAACAGTAGCGGGCCGCATTCCGATCGGAGCGGTTAGACTAGTTCCGATGATGCCTCTGACTAAAAAGGGATGCACCACTTAAGACTCCTATTGATCATGCGCGTTTAGGCTAATTTTACCATGCCGATGTTTTGGCTCGTTAGTCGAGAATTTTGTTACAGTTCGGTTAATATCTGCTGCTTAAAACACCCCTTACAATTCAAAAGCCATCATTTTTACGGAATGTCTTTACGTTTGATCAATATTGTTCCCTTTTATAATAAAAACTGGGCAGAGTATTAATGAGCACTGGTCAGCATTCTCATTTCTTTGCGTCTTTATGTGGCTCAACGTTTGGAGGTAAATTTCATCATGCGCGTGGATCATTGGTAGCCACTGTATAAGCAAGTCAAAGAGACTGCCGAGGAGTTAAAGTCTAAACAAGGAATACGATAACGAGGCTGTATGTATCAACTCTGGTAATCTTCGCCATCTATCTTAATGTCACAATTAATACAACGGTTTATGGACTTGCAAAACAGGTACCATCGAGAAAATTACACTCATAAAAATTATAGTCTGCCATTACGGATTCAGATGTAGTAATTGGTGGACACGAGGCAATGGTATACACAGGACTTTATGTTACTAACTACACTGTTAGTCTGATCAGCTCTGAATAGCACTTAAGTAAGGGTGCAAAGTGCATTACTTAAATAGAACTATATTCCATTATCTAGTAGGTACCTACATCATTGAGAATTTGCAATATGCAGAGTTCAAGTCGGTAAGAGTGCTAAATCCTTAGATCAGCAGAGTTTAGCGATATGATATGGTGTCGACAGTGGTGAAGCACATGGCGGGTACAATTGAATGATGACATTGAGCGACGAGTGTGTGACCGGCAGGTCGAGGCTGCCGGCTCTAACATCATCAGTATGCCGCCGCCGACCCAGCTCCCAATTGCCTGAATTAGCATACTTATACCGAGGCGCCGCCAAATTCGCCTTGTATCACTACTCTCAAAGAAAACGCCGACACCAAACTCGTTTCAACCTTCTCCACTCAAGCATAAGACACATATTTCTTAAATAAGAAATTGCGTTTAGTGCTGAGAGAATTGACTAAAAAAAATATATTCAATCTTATAAGCTCATCAACAAGGCTGATTTTGCGTCAGCAGGGGAAATTTAAAAGTGTACACATTAGGATCGTCAAGCGTCGAACTCTGACCTGTCGGTAATGGGCGCAAATTGATCGCGGAGGCAAATTTTTCAAAAGATGATGCGGCGCGATATCACAGCGGCCGCTAGGTGGCGCGACCGGTGCCTCGAACATGTACACTTTATGTCAAATTAGTTGTTTTGCATTTTTATTTAGCATAATTTGGATTATGCATCCGTTTAGAACATTTATCCGACGATAAAGAAGTTTTTGTCATGATTTAGCGAGAAGCACCGCGGCGTGCCACCTGGAATGCAAATTAGTTATGGAATTATTCTTTTAGCTAATTAGTGTTTTACGTACATTTCTTGGGAAACGGAATGTTAACGACAAAGACTGTCAAGAATTTTTCGAAAAAGTAAATATCCGTGAATAAGAACTTTTAATTATAACGTCAGTAAGAATTGAAATGACCTCCGCGCAGGAAAAACATCACCGCCTTATTTAATTAGACGTCCGATCGTGATGCTTCCATTAATTATCCACCAGTTAACGATGCTTCATTGTGAACACAAACGCAACCATGACACGGATTTGTCGAACTAATACTTATATTGAAATAATATGCAATTATTTATAACTCGTTGCACTAGTAGTGCGCTAGAGTGGGCGGACTAGCGATATTCAGCTATTTAACTCTGATTTCTTAGTGTTGCAATTAATGAAGGCAGCTCGAAATCAATTTCTTTACATTGGATTATACTTATAGCTGTAAATATGATTACATGTTTGTTGTCAGTATGTGTGTATGGTAAAGTGTTATTTGATGTCGGAATACTGATTAACTAATGCAATAAGTGATGCGCGTTCAGATTCAAAGTGTAGTAATTGGTGTAAAATAGTTAAAGGCGTCGGCTAGGCGTGGCTTGCGCGTGAGAGCTGTCAGCGCACACGCGAGCGCATCTGCAGGAATGCACACATTATTCGCTATCTAATTGCCTAAATAACCATTAAATAACCTGCACTTTAACGCTCGTGAATTAGTTCTGTCTAAAACATGATGATTGTGTTTGAGTTAGGTCTTCACACTTAATTAGTAATACGGTCAGCAGTGACGAGCTCGTCACTGGCGCAGTGCCCTTTACGTGCTAACAAAGAACACCAGTTACCTTTACACTATTTTTTGCGCGACCTGAACACTCCATTGCCTACTACTTTCTCCTAATTAATGATAATTTACCCAGCTAACTGTAGTTTGGTTTTATGAGCGATAATGGACCTTAAAGCCGAGAGCGTCGAGTGCAGCTCGTCTACTGCAAACCCTTACAGTTCAAGGACAACGGGGATGCACTAGCATTGCTCTCTATACATTACTATTTTATTCAGGTGTGTGTTGTATTTATTTGTGTGCTGATTATTAAGTACGCATTAATTGCTGTCTTATAATTAAAGTATAAATTGTTAGTAAATTAAATGTTATGGTATCCTAGTTAATTTTGACAGTCAAAGCAATTAGGTGAATATAATTTGAACTGCTGTCACTCCGTCTTCAACAATTACCTATTTAGAATTCGTAGCAAGAGAATACAAACCATTACTACATATTTAGTTTAATAATTCTCGTGTATAATATTAACCTAAATGTCAGTAGCCTATTTACCCCATATGCTAACTTAGTAAAAATTGGCGTGTCGTGGTATGACCTTTACGTTTGATATTTTATACGTTTGGCATTTTGATTTCGATAAAGTTCAAAATATCGCATAGCCTTGCATACAAATTATAAGTAGGTTCCTAGGTAACAATATTTAGAACCAGACCGGTATTTCACGGCTAGACACAGAACTTGGCAATAGGTATTTAATAAGGTAGGTAAACACACTTATCAGATTATTTTTCGAATGGTGAAACGCATTCGAATTATTCGTACATTATTAAATTATGTATTTGACAATATCCTGATAGAAGTTCTCTTGTGTTATTTGTTTGAATAGCAAAACTGCGTGTATTGCTGTGACAACAAATAAGCCGGCGGGTCCCCGCTATTGTCCGCACCCCAGCGTCTGGTGCGGCCTTAGCAACCCACTACTGTTTACACTCTAAACTTGCACATCTTATACAAACGTCATCTTTATACACATGTTATTGTTAAGAATTAATACTAAAGAAGTATCTGTTTTGAAATATTATGACAGTGTCAAAAAATATTCAGAGGGGTTTAAGTGATATCGTTGCACATTCCGAGACACTTAAATTACGATAGGCAAGTTAAATAATCATAAAAATAATGTTTTAGAGCCACTAGCTCTATTATCTTTATTCACTATAAATCTATAAATATTTAAATACACGTCAACCATATTTGTTTAAAAATTGTGTACCTAAGTTATGTATATGTAATCAACCCGATAGTCTAAAATCGTTATTGTATTCATGACAGCACATAAACGTATCCATTAACCTTATGTAACAAGCAGCTAGATCAACAGTCGTGTCGGCAATTCGGCGGAGAGGCAACATTTTACAGCAGCCTCCGCTGTTTGCTCTTAAAGTTTGCAGTGCTTGCCTCGGGGCACAATTTCATTACCAAATGGTCCGTTTTTTGTGATCTTTGAGCCGTGTAAACAGCCCTAACGATGTGTGCGCACGGCCTTTGTGCTCGACTGGCTGGTCTTCCTGAAGGACAGGTGCCTCGTTACCGATAACATTCCCAATTTAATTGGAATTGAAGTGGACTATTGTGTAACCGAGAGCTTTGTTTTGTTTTAGATTTCTTCCAAAATCTTGAGATTTTCTGTTCAGATTGGGTGAACTAGTTTAAATCACACACTGATTGAACCTAGTCTTGTGCGGATTGATCTCATTTTGTTTCGGTTGAGATAATCTATAAAATTGTAGGTGGGTGCTAATAGTGATCATTTTTAAATTCCTTCGTGGTGTAAACAGGATTAGCACCTATTTTTTAAGGTGTCATTGTCTTTTTAAACTGACACTTGCACCATAATACATAAGAAAAACTCGGGATTTTCCGTTTCAGTAACTAATGTAGGTAGTAAGACATTTTCCGACATACGTATTTAGGATAATTCCAAATAAACTACGGTCGTGATATATGTTTGCGCACGACTAGCAACACAAACGACTGGTCCCTCGTTATTTTAAACAATTCGATAATGGCGCCCCCTGGCGGCGGCTGATTGCGGCACAAAGGGCTCTGTCCCCTAATGAGTGTCATAGTTCTGATGTTTGCCCAGGGCTGGTTCCAACTAGCACGCGTGCTTCACATGAAAATTGATCATTTTATACGAGCAGCTTCCACCCCGAGCCGGCTATTAAAACTTTTGTTCTTACCTACCTTACCTACCTCCGCAACGACATGGCTGTGGGGTGGACAATTACTGCGATCCATTTTAACATTTCCTTTATAATTTTTGCTATTTCTTTTATTAAAGTTAGGATTTTTTCCTACGATTTGGGGTACTATGTAGAAAGAGCTGTCGTTGATGTGTGCCAGTCTAATGTGTTTTTTTCTTACACCAAATCTATCTTCCACAATCATACTACTTAGTAGCAGAAATAGGTAAAGAAGTTAGCTGTAAGTGGTCACTTATACTAACGAGCTCGCAAACATGTAAAGTAAAAAGTAACTTACAACCCTCCTAGGTATTGTTACTGTTGACTACCTAACGTGTCATCTATAGATAGTGTGCTATTATTCATAACCCTTCATTTAAATACAAGATACGCGATTCAAAGCAGCGGCCCCTCCCCAGGCTATCGGCATATAAGGTGCACAATGCCACGCGAGACAATATGCAAACTAATCTACATAGGTATGACGTACACCGCGCGCATGCCGCGACAGCGAATCAAACGCCACGCCACTAAAATGACACTTTAAAAAACCTGCGTAGCCTCGCACTGCGCAAGACCGTACGCAAATTATCAGCCAATGGCAGCCTTCCGCGCTGCCTATGTAAATGTTCTATATTCAAATCAGTTTAAAATCAGAACGCGCATGCACGCGCCGGCCCTTTTTATTGGCGCTTTGCATACAAAGGGTTCGGTCGGAGACGCGACGCACGTGTCGGTAAAAAATAAGGGTTATGCTGATGCTGAGGGGTTGTAACCCTTCCGCAACCCTTTTCAGTTGCAGCTGTTTTTTAGCACGATGTGTTAGTCGGTGCCACGCGACCTCACCATTTGACACGTTTTTTTGCTCCGAAGTATTTGGAAGTGCTATAAAATCAAGTTTTAAAATAGTTTGTCGCGCGCACACCTGGTGCTGGTTTTTGTTACCTCCGGTGATTTATCATGAACACGCGTCTTTTGTTAAAAAATAATTTGGTAAGAGTTGAAGTTATAAAAGGATTTGAAAGTGCTTGTGTTACGGTATCGTTGCAGTTATTATTATTTTATTTCAAGTTATAGTCAAGGGAGCAAAGAGATTGTTTGAAAACAAACACAATGAAATAGAGATAGAGAGATTATAATTATTATGACAAATTATAATGCGGTATAAGCGATGTAATCAATTAATTTTAAAAACAAAGTAGATTATGTTATTATTGTAAAAGCAATAAATGAACTTGTGATTTAATATGTTGTTAGTGGAAAAGCCGCGGCTATTACTTAGTTGGTGGAAGTAATCGTCATAAAAGTGGGTAGTTGCGGTGAAGGCGTGTGCGCAAACATGAGGTGTTGGCCGACAATCAGCTAAGTGACGCGGTGTCGGGTGACGTGACTGCTGCCACCAGCCCGGCCCTGATGGTGGTCTGTTGCCTGACTAGTTACTGATATCAATAGGTAATTATTATGCTGTTGTCAATAACTGACATGAATGATGCTAATTTGCAGTTCGATTGAGTCAATGAACTGCATTGTCTTTTTGACTCTCCATCAGGTGAGCAAAGCCTACTCCATCTACAGTTACATCTAGATCTCCATCTACATTAAATATTTAGGTACCTGTTAGGTTCTATTATAAATATATTGTACTGCAATTAAAAATAACTTAAAGTGAATTCTATTGGACAAAGGATCTGATGAATAGATTAAAAAAACAATAGCCACAAAACCGCTAAAAGGTAGCAAATTCGTCACAGCAAACAATTAACGAGTAACCAAACGTCCAGAGCTAAATATTTGCGAAAGAATATCGTGTAAATATTGGATAATTGTAGCCATTAACGGTAATATCAGCGATATGGGCGCATTAAGCGCGGTTAATGTAGGAAATGAAATATCCGGTGGAGCCGCCGCGCCGCACTCGCTCACGCATGCAGGACATATCGCGAGCTTTTTCTAATCATTATTAAATTCTCTGAAATAACACATGTCGACATACAAAATATAATATCGATGTATGGTGGCATATCGATATACGATATACGCATACTATTAGGTAAATAAATGAAATAGTGGTTAAATAAAGAAGCGATTTAAAGCTGTCTTGTAAATAGTTTGATCTAAGAAGCAGTGCTCAATTATTAATTTATTTTAGAAGGGTTTTTAATGTTACAAAATGTTGAAATAAATATTCAATTATATGATAATTTAATTAGTATAATAGCGTTTCCGCTACGCGTGCACTGTGGGCCGCGCCTTACTTATGCCAAACATCGGAAGCGTCAGCCGCCGTTTTTTCCCCAAAATCCGATACAAGGCAAATATCCCCGTTTTCTTGTATTTGCGTTCACTTTGCTATATTGGGCTAAAATTATTTTCAGCTTGGTCTCGCGTTACAGTGTTGATTTCAGGAAAAGACATGACGTTTTAGCGTCAGTAAACGGATACGTTTTGTGACGCAATTGGGTTTAACTTTGATACGTTTTCCTTATTGGCGGAGCGGAATGTGGCGGTATACGATGTTACGGCCTATTCCTTCACATCAATCTGATCGGATACTGTTTCGGTTTTCTCTAAAATTATGGCGCTTAGGTCAAACGAGGCGCTGTTGTATACGCTTGGTTTGTTTACACCAGACAAATTAATGTTAGTGGAATATCTAGAAAAGTTAAGCTGGCCATTTGAGTCTACGTGAAAAGTGATTGTTGGTAATTAGACTTACCTACACTGTGTACTTTCAGGCCAACATATTGTATCTAAAGATTTTCATTGTCAATGCATATTGACTGAAAACTAAATAACACGAACGATATCTTATTTGCGTTCACAACAAAATAGAACAATGAAATAGTTCACTCATATACATACATACAGCTACGGAGCTCGTTTATACCGGCAGCTGAGGGGGAGGCACGAGGGTAGCAACCCTTTCCCTCCGAGAGGGCCATCCATCACCAACGACTAGCGAAATGTATTTTAATCCACTGCCCCACGCCCGCCGCTTCATGAAACGTGAAAAATGATCCTACTGCACGCACACTAACGCGAGTGCTTGTACGTACACGTGTGACTGCGTGTGTGTGTGCGAATTGGGAAGTTATTCCACATTTTTAGACGTTTCGGTAATTTACAAGAGCGTATAATATGCGTTTAAGCCGTAGTAAACTTAACGGTCTACTTGCATAGAGATGTACGATTGACTACTCAGGGATGTAATAGTATGGATTGTAATAGTGCGAGGCAATTAGTAATATTGAGGTATAACTTTTTATTGAGTAAGAGTTAATAAGTAGGTATATTCATTCAATATTCTCTACTGCAATAAAATATTACATAGAATATTCGGTTCGTGGTTGAAACCGATCGCTCTCATTCGGAACGTTTTCCAGGAGCAGCGTGCGTGAAAACTTTTATAGTTTGAAGCGGTCCCGCGGGCCTGCCAGATTTCTGTGCCGGACTCATGCAGTCATTAATCATACACAAATTGTTGCGTCCCTCGCCCTGTCCCTTGATATTTAAGCTCCAATTGAGCCAGTCATCTCGCGCCCTATTGAGAGCTCGTAAGCAGCAGGCTCACTATCTCTGCGAAGCCACTGACTCCAAGTCACTGAGCGACGGCTACGCACTATTGTGTCTTAAACGATCATCTATTTCATGTCACTGTGAAATGGCGTTTTTGGGCAAAAGTGTTAAAAATAGATTATATTCTCGTTGTAACATGGTCCTCAAAGTAGCTTTGCATGTCTCGTCTTATGTTGATTAAAACACCCCCTGGCTATCAGTATTTATGTATACCTAAAAGGAGCATCTATCGGAAAGCCAATAAAATAAAACTTTATAATATTATCTAGTAGGTAATATACAATTCATGGTCCGTTTTATATGGTTTTTAGATTTAACGGCTTAATGCGAGCGCGACCCTATCGCCCGACGTCATTGTCATAATAGTGAATGTTTTATTGTAAGGTTATGCGCGCTATCTCTCGCTGGATTACTAAAACATCTGTCCCGGAAAATTCACTCTCGAGCCGTTTATCGGCTCCTTGAGGGTAGATAGAGAAAAAACTGCAATAACGCGGTGTCATAACAAAGACGCCGCCACCGGCCGATAATACTATGATTAATACCCAGCGTTATCTTGAGAGTGCAGGCTCGCCCGCCCTAAGGAAACCGCACCGACTACCCTCACTTGAAAGTCCTAACCGCCGCGCTGCCAGCATCACTTTCAACCCTATGGCGAAGAATTAAAGTTGATTATTGAATGAAGGTGTGGCTGTTTAAGGTATTCTCCGGAGCCGACATAAGAGTTACGGATTTCGCATAATGCATATTATATTCGTGCGGGGGTGGCTGTGAGGGTGCGAGCCGCGAGGAGGCCGCGGGGCGGGGGAGGGATGGCGCGGGAGGGTGAGCCAGGGTGAGGGAGGGGGGGAGGGGGGCCCGGGCTGCAGGGGAGGACCGCGTGACCGCACGTCTTTTGCACGCGACAAGCTCTCGACATTTTTTTATTATTATTGCGCTTCGATGGAATTTATTCCAGCAAGGGTCGGTAATAGAATAGCGGCCACGCTCGTTTTGCCCTTAATAGCGATTTTGAATATCATTTTTAAATCACATAATGGAGTGTACTCGCCTTTTTAGAGTTATTTTTAAGGGGCGAGGGGTCGTGACTCGTGAACTATGAATTTTTGTGACGGTTTTATATTTCTCGGGATTATGTTGTTTATTGAGGTTGTAAACGTATTGCCGTAGATAATTTTATAGTAACATCAACTAACTTTACAACAACTCTATCCAATGGCCTGATGTTTTCTGGTCTTATATGGTATCTAGCGAGTTAACCAGCGAACTCCTTAGTGTATGCCCCGAAGGTCCCACTAATATAATTAGTAATTAATTTCGCGGTCTGCCGGCCGCAGATTAAACAAACGATTAATAGTGCGCAATAAACGATGTTAATCTCAGCCTTCACCGGCAGGTGGCGGCCATTGTCAATAATCGCCGGCTAATATGAGAAATGTGTTGAGCGGAGTGCACCGGGGGCTGTAATTATACAGAGCGGGGAGGGGGGGGGGGTGTAGGGGGGGTGCTCTCCCTGCCAGCCCCCTCGCACTGTCATATGCACTCATATTTATGTTAATTGTACGTATTTATACTGCGCTTCTTTTGTTTGGATTATTCGTCTCCTGGTCGCACTATTTCAATGAATTTGTGAGATACACATATCAAAAATATCCTGACAACTGATACTGAACTCAAAAGTTCATATTTTCACTGCCTTTGCTAAAATAAACCCTTCGAAAAAAACCCTTCTTTTAAAAATGCCCAATTGCTACTTGATTTTACTTGAATACGATTTCAGGACCTATTAATATAGAGTACAAACTTCAATAACTAATGATGATAAATTAATGATGAATTTACATTTCTGTCTCATTGTCCAAAGGTCCTTCCCGCTTTCACAATCAAATCATTATGATGAGTTGGTGTTCCCGAGACAACCCCACTGTATGTATGTTAAAATTAACATACACACAGACAGTATTACAGGTAACATTATCATATTGGAACTAACTACAGTAGGAGAATAATATATTAAAGTTTCAGTGCTTTTCATTTCAGATTTCATACGACTGTGGCTGATGAATATCTGATGTTCTTGAAAACTGTAAAAATAAGGAGAGAAATGCTTGAATTGTAGTCAATATATAGATGGTATTCTTTACATTGAATACATTATGACTACGATAGGCAATGCTCCGGGTTTGCCACGACAACAGGTTGGTTCATACGCTTGCATTTTATATGTTAAAATTAATAAATCTTTTACGTAAATAAAACTTATATTTTTATTTTTGTTTACTCGTCCCATTACGTTTTCTGTATGAAATAAGCATACAATTTTTCATTGTTTATGATCTATTCTGGTTTTTGACACAGCCAACAATAATTCAAGTAGCAAGTTTATTACAGCTACGGAATAATTCACTGACAAAACAAAACAAACCATTATATTTGTAATTAAATATCACGGGATATTTATGGAGTCTCATTAATTTTCCAGGTCGGAGCGTGCTACGGCGTAGCGCCGCCGGTGGCCGCTACGCGCTACGAGCACCCAAATCTTATGCTCAGGTTCGTAAACTTGGACTTTTATTTATGAACACAAATTAGGTTCTGTTTTATAGTTAACGATTATTGGGAAACTTCTATTAATTTGAATGCTACTCCGGAAGCTGAACAAAATCGAGTTCATTGCCCTCTCATATCTGTAAAACGAGCACAATAGCAGTGTCCGAGTATACAGTCATCTAGTTAGACGTAATAGTGTCGATACTTGTGCTCTATACATCTTTTCTTCGCTTCCCAAGTGTGTGTAATGTCGCCGAGCTCTCCTGTATAAAGCGTCCGGCGTAGCGTGGTCCCTCGCGCCGCATTCTGTGCCCCCGCGGCGAGGGCGCCGGGGCGCGCGGCGCGGGGCGCGGGGGGTCAGCGCGGACTGGTAATGGATCGTACATATTTCTGCAATTGATTAGACGGGGGCGGTCGCCATGGTAACGGGCTGCACCGGCCTCCCCCCGCACCCCCGCGCCCCGCGCCGCCCGCCCGCGACAACGCTCATTGTACTAGAAATAAGTAAGGTACTGACATATCGCCACACAATGTGCAACATTATGATGATTGATTATTACAAGGAGTTGGCTATCTAGCGGAACTGTGATGCTCCGTGCACACGAGCCGACTCCTTACACGTAACGTTTTCGAAACGCTTGAAACACCAAAATTCATTTTAAAAAAACATTTCGAAAAATTTTAAAAGCTAGAGCGTCCATTTCCGTTAAATTGAGCTCACGCAATAATAACATATAGCATTGGTATTTATTTACGAGCGTCCGTCACGCTTTCTTCCCGCAGGTTGAGTCTACCCACGCGTCGCTACCTGCACCGCTCCATCACACTGGCGTGCGTTTTGTTTATTTGTCCATCAACATATTGCACTAACACTGATACTCAGATGTAATCGGTGACTGCAAGCATATCCTAGGTTGGGAAAGTCTAGACGAGATGATGATTGCCAATAACAAACTATCGTCAGATAACATAATCTTCTGATAAGTGATACCCTCCTGGCCACGCCAAATGACACTTAACTGTCATGCATGCTAAAATAATTCGGCATAGTTAGTTCGATAAATATTTATTCTAATACATATTAAGACGTGAAGAATTTATATGTAAAGTACCAGTTAAGATAGATACACAAGTCAGGTAACATATGCGTCTGACGTGAATACTAAGTACTGCGCTATTATGTTTTGTTTGCGATATAGCTGTCTTAATTAAAGCAAAACGAACGTGAACCGGCGAAACCAATCGAGGTGAAACTTGTGAGAAGCGCTCATACATAACGCTATTAATGTAGGCATGTTCGCTTGTACACACAAACGCTTTCACGCATCATTGCCTCACCACGTAATGAAATCGTTACTTCATTACATTCATCGCGAAGGTTGCCATGTACTCCGGTTAAGTTTCATATCTACTAACTGAAGACAAAGGACGTTCCTACTTCAGTAAAGTGTAACGCGAGTACACACGAAGGAGCAGTATTGTGTGGAAACACGTCGTTTGGTGCAAATCCTAAATCTCAGAATGCAATAAAGTCTCGCTCCCGGAGCACACGAAATATTTTCAATCAGCCGAACGGAGGCAATCGAATACCTGTGTTAATTGGCGGCGTAATGTCGGCGCCGATTGTCTGCGAGCCTCTAAACTAGCGTCCCTCCGGCGGGAAGCCATCCAGTCTCAAGTTAATTTCCTCGCTGGAGGCTAATCCGCCGCCTAATTATGAGCCTCCCTCGCCCCCCCCCACACCGCCTGTCTCCTCCACTGATTCAATGATCCTTAGTTTTGTAACTACGTGATTGAAGTTTCTCATGAAACAGGATATGAAATTAATTTATTAGAGTAGATTTTTTACTTTGAGTTAAAAAAAAAATATACTTTCTATACTTAATTTCATAGAGCCAGAAAGTAAAGAGGTTTTTATTCCCAATATAAATATTGATAAAGTATAGCTAGGCAGTGATTTTATCGCAAATGTTGGCCGAGTATTGTCGGGAATATTATTCATTTCGCAGATACTTCGCACTGATACGCTAACTGTGGTAATAAGTAAACGGCTATTTTCCTCTTCGCGCCCACCGTGGAAATTATAGTTCGATTTGCATACCTATATCCAAGTAATTTTCTACATCCATTTCTAAATAAAATTATCTAAATGTTTGTGATAAACGGTCTTTCAATAAATGAGTCCACTTGTTACACCTGAATGAACTTCAAGAACTCAATGGCATGTAGTGAAGCAGCTCTCATCTCTACAGAGCAGCCATTTACATGGAGTGGTACAGACGCAGCCTCCCTCGCCGGACCTACCGTAACGACCTGCTAAGTGTCGCGAGAGGCTTAATTACGCAGCCGGAGGCAAGAGGCGGGGGAGGGGGAGTATGTGGGGGGAGGGGGCATGTGTAGCGAGACGCTTTGTTTATCTCCATACAGTCAGGCGGGCACATATCAATTAGTTCTAACTGACCACCGCTTGTTTTGGTCTGATTTGGAAGTTTTCTGTCATCGCCGTGGTCAATTTTAATTCGTGGATTAAAATGATAGGTGATGTACGTACGTACGTATGTAGGCGTTAACGATACACAGCTTTTAACATGAGTAACGAAAAAATAATGCAACAACGTTTATTTTACACCGCGCAATACAATCTTCCATGTACTAATTTGTTGCCACACTACTATCAATATTACTGTTTCAAGTACCTGCCTGACTAATTTCATTACCTGTAACTATTCACCGATTGAGTTGCTCACACTGCACCACTCACATTGCACGCGTGAACATAACTAAACGCATGCATCGCAATGACACGCAACTCCACATTAATAGCCGACCTGGTGGAACGCACTTCATAAATCATAATAATAGGTATAAGTAATTTAACTTGAAAAATATGAGTTTTCAGAGAACATTAATACTTGGAAAATAAACAGCAACTCAAAACAAAATATTACGGACAATACAGTTGAGTTTCAAAGCTTCACCGTTTCCGTGAGAAATTACATTTGCTAACGAAATGGGAAAAAACGTGCGATTCTGGTGAATTCATCCCCCGACGCGAGGGGACGTAATGAGCGCATCTCATCAGCTTATGCAAATAGCGGGGGAGCGCATCGATCGCTGCACATGCATTATGTATGCACTGCCCCTCGCCTGTGTCTGATGCACATTCATCTCAGTTTGTAGTTAATGTGCTTTGTCTATGGTATACGTTATCTTTCGATACCATTTTTATCTTTCTAATATACCTAGGCATACGAGATAGAATTATAAACAGTTGTTTATATTAGCACAATTTAGGAAAACGTATCTTACATATGTAATTATGCAGAATGGTGAGAACAAAGACATTTTGAGATATGGACTTGCTTTCAGCTATAACTAGGCTGTTATTATGGTTGTTTTGAATGCTTTCTAATAACATCTTGATTTCTGGAAAACAAGCAGTTCGCAGTATTCCCATGATGTTGAGGTCAATTAAATGTCGGAGCTATCGTCATTGTCGTTAATATTAGCCGTGTTGTTTACGATGCCGCGCGGTCGCCGCTCGCCGGTCGCCGCTCGCCGGCCGCGGGTCGCCGGAAGCGCTGCACAACTTAAATCTTTCATAAACTGCAATGATAATAAATTTAAGTGCATTTTACAGCGTGTGTTGCCGTCCGGTGCCGTCCCGTGCGGTCCGGTGCCGGACGCCGCCGGTCCGAGCCGTGGCTTTATTAAATGACCTTTATTAGCTGTTTAACGCCGTTCCGATATTGGACCGACGTTTATATACGCTTTACTGCGCTATGGGGATTTAATTCTTAATATTGTGTAATTAATGGACTTTACGATCACTTTCAAGGAACTGTGGATGTTCTTGTGAGATTTTAAAGGGTTTGAAGGCAGAAAGTGTGATATTGTTGGTGTATTTTTGTATTTTGTTATGGAGTTTTATGAGAACGTGACCAGGCTATCGCTAGTTTGGGCATCAAAGGTGTTGATTCTGGGCTGAGTCGGCACGGGCGGCGGCGGCGGCAGTATGTAGTGCGGCGCAATAATTCGGCTTCAAACGGTCCTTTGTGGCGTTGAACAAAAGGCCGCTAGTTGCCGGAATCCAATTTAAAAGTAGCGTTTACTTCGCCGTGTAATCGTTAGTGGACCTTAGGGGCGCCGCACACTCGCTCACTGCACGTCCATATACAGCAAATTGTTTAATATTTTATTTAGAGTGCTCCTAAGTATATGATTGATCTGGTGGCCTTTATCTAACTGTGATCTGCCTAACCTTTTCCCAACTATGTTGGGGTCGGCTTTCAGTCAAACTGGATGCAGCTGAGTACCAGTGTTTAAATGGGGCGACTGCCTATCTGACCTCTTCAACCCAGATACTCGGGCACGCCCCGGTGTTTAAATTGGAGGGCAGACTTTACAAGAACAGTATAAAGTATAATTATATATTTCTTGTTTACGCTATTAAACAAGCAATACAGTGTGCAGAAGTGTAAATTGTATAAAAATGGTCAAACACAGAAACGTAACATGTTTATTCATTAACAGACAAAAGACATAGGTACTATTCTTTCCACGAAAGTGTTTAAAATTCAGTACTGCTAGATGCAAGTTGCATGTGCGTGAGGCCTAAGCGAGTGCAGGCGGGTGGGGCGGGCGGGGCGCGAGGTGGGGCGGGGCGGGAGGGGGAGGGGGGGGCGCCCAACAGCCAATATTATACGGGCGTAGTTAGCGCGCACTGATATTAAGAATTCCACAGTGCACAGAGTAGCCCGACTGTTTAAACATTTACCTGGACTTTTAGTTTGATACATTTTATTTTTCAAGTTAATTAGTAAATGTTTGAGCATTTCCTCTAAGGACATTAGGTACCAAGTTAGATCATCGAATAATTAATAGAACTTAACAAAGCTAAAAAAAAAATATGAATCGCCCGGCGGTGCTCAGACCTTCAATGTTCTCTATAAATTCAGAATACTGACATCACAAACAGATGCAAATACTTTTAAAATGTTATTGATACAGTCATAGAATTTATAGCAAGCGATATTACATATTTTTAAGCAACTTTCTGTCTGTTGCGCTAATGAGCAGAGTTCTCTGTCCCGCGGCACTACTCTGCGCGCCGAGATTGGAGCGAACGGCACAAAGTTGGTAATTGAAAAATCTTTCCGGTCCCCCCCCCCTCGCGACCCCCGACCCCCTACGACCTCCCAGTGACCCCCCAGTGACCCCCGACCCGCAGGGAATTAAACTTAACTGTAATTACACGTGTTATGTTTAATTGCAAAATGTTCGCGATGTACTCCAATAGGTGACGCTCACTCACAAGTGGATGATGAACGTGATTGTATATTAATTAATATTTTATAACAATTTAAATTATATCATTAGAATCTCAACTATCCCTGTACGTTGAATAAAATGCTGTTTAAAAAATCTTTAATATACAGCAGGTCTCTCCACTTTTTCTAATTTGGGTGAGTTAAAAAAGTATCAGTTAGAAATTATTTATTGTATGTGAAGGTTTAAATAATATTAGACTAGTAACTAAAACCTCAAGCATTTATCAGTGAGACCTCAGACTTCCTACTCACATTTAATTCTTAAATAAAGTTTTATCTTTATAGTCTTAGGTATTTTCAGTAAAACGTGACTTCCTTGAGTTGGGCGGGAAATATGCCCCTGATGATAAAACTTTATATTACTATTATTGTAACTGTTCAGTACAGTTCAAAGTATATTATTATTAATTAAAAAATATAATTTTACTCTTTTCAAACGCAAGCATAATCTTTTACATGTTTATGTATTGCTTTTTGTTAAATTATCCATCAATGTTTTAAATCGTCTTCAAAATAGTAAGAAAGAAAAATAAATGAATAGATTTAGGCTGTTATTAAATTATTTTTTTAAATCACTCAACTAAAACGTATGTAACTTTTCATTACAGAAAAGAAAACATCTCACGTCAAATTGTACTACGAGTTTTCGTAGACAAACCCCGTAGCATAGAAAACTATGCAGCTCCGTAGCCAATTAGAATATCTATGCTACGCCACTTCGTAGCCATCACCTATGCTACGAGCGGCGTAGCATAGCTCATTTGAAAACCACACAGCTGTCATATTACTTGGAGGTGGGTAGTTGTGTCATCCCATACCTACCCTGTGTGCGGGTGGTGGGAGGGGGTCGGTGGGGTGCAGGGGGGGACGGCCATTCGTCAGCTCTCCGCAGAATGTTTTCATTTTTATTTCATAAATAAAGAGTGGAATTCCGGGCGGGCGCGTAATAAGGCTGCGGCCTGTCCGCCCAGCGAGCGACTTGAGAAACTTTGCAACTGTCCAGTGTGAGCCGCGCTGTAGCGTGCTTATGGTGAGAATGCAATTGTGTTACTAACTAAACTGTTATTGTTGCTCAATCAGAGGACGAGTTTTGTGAATAAATCTTTCACAAAACCCTCGTCTTTTTCTGGATAGATCTCCCCATGAAAATTAAAAAACCAATGTTTTATTGGAAACAGTAGAAACAGACTTAATTATTTGTTGAAACGAATTAATAATAATTTAGTCTAGACAACTTATGATAACAATTTTGTACAAAAAAAACAGGCAGCGATACTTAAATCTACCGATACAGAATCGAGTTAAAACACAAGTAACCCCGTATGAATACATCAATATTGGCAATCTGTATAGATTTGTGCAGTCCCGGGGGTGCGAGGGGTGCGAGGTGCGCGGGGGGAGGTTTATTGCTCCACGCGACGCTCATGAATACATCTGCCGTGTGACGTGCTCCGACACCACTCTGTGTCTATACTAGCTGCTTCCCGCGGGCTCGCCGGGACACAAGGGAACTACGTATGTTTCATACCCACAGGTAAGCCTGTAGCCCACCCCAGCATAGTTGGGAAAAGGCTCGGAAGATGATGAGGTAAAGAGCCTGTAGCTCTAACAGATATGTAGGTTGCACTGAAATGTAGGTAATTCAAATGAACTTGGTGTTTTCTGAGATAAGGAAACAAAATAACTCTTCAGTTTTGTAGTTTCAAGGATATAGATATCCCTTATTCAGAGTGACCCAGCTGTTACTTAAGAGATCTAAGAAGCATTCACCAAAATTAGAAACAGTTATATCTAGATGTGATTTAAAGTCAGCGTAAATGCGGTTATTATTATGAAGATATGAAGCAGCAGCGCAGTCCGTCACGCTCCCCACAGCTCGGGGGCGGCGGCGGCTCCCTCGCGGTTATGACTCTGTCGGGGCTTGCTTTATTGCTCTATTCGCGACTACATGTGGTGGGCCAGGTTTAAACTATTCAAATGTCCACCTATTCCAAACTTGATTTTTAAGCAGGCTTTGATTTTGCGACTACAGTCAGGCTGGCAGTCAACGTTCGTAACATTCTTACTACTAACAGTTAATAAACATAATTATACGTAATTATGTACCGTGACTACCATAAGTAGGTATATCATAATGTCTAGATATATGAACCTTCTGAAGATTACTCATAAGTTTTAAAATATGAGGGTCGTTTAACAAACATAACCCAAAACAACTTATAAATAAAGATAAAACATTTGCGCAATAAATCGTCCGCCGAGAAAATTGGATATTCACATGATTTGAGCGCCATTCAACTACTTGAATGGAAAACTGTAGCGAAGGGGCGCGCGGCGTGAACAACTTCCTACAGCAGTGTTAAAGTCGCCGCGAGCACAACACAAGCCCGAAAGGGCAAAGTAATTGGTCTCGAGAGCGTCGGCAAGGGGCGAAGCCCTACCTCCCGACGTATTGCAAACATATTCTCCGCTTGAAATTTATTGTAAATCGCGGCGGGCGGGGATTTGAATTCGGTCGGCCCCTCCGCTGTCAATAAACCGAAATGGACTTTGGAAATTCGCTACATTCGCCCGATGTTTGTGTTTGCTGCCTTCGCTTTTTCTGTTCTTGCGAAAAAAACCGCCCCCCGTCCCCCGCGCCCCGCTCGCCACCCCCGCACCCTCGGCCGCTTCCGATTTTATTTATCTAAGGTTTTTCCATTCCGTGGTAATTGTGTGAGTTGCGAGCTCGATTGTTGCTAAAGCGAATATTTATTTGGGCTTCAGTTTGCTTTCCATTTGGTCGCGGCTCTCGCGCCTCCACGTGTGTGTGTATGTCTGTATGTATGTATGATGGCTCCGAGCTCACTTTTAGCGGCATTGTGCTACAAATTGAATTTGCGGGGACTCAAATCAAATGTTGTCGTAAGAAATGACTTGTCGCCGCGACTGACACTATCAAAAAATTGATCGTCCGCTAGCTTATGAGCACAAAACCGTTCAGTAAGAGTACCGCGGGCTATATTGACTATTACAATACAAATAACATACAACACAAACTACATGGTTATATGACTGTGTACCTATTCACACATTGTACTTGTGACTGTTTAGTTTCCTTCGTTCTTTATTACAAAACTCAAGAATCAGACCATACCCAATGAATAAAAAATAGTCTTTCTTTTGACAAAACCAATGTAGTAGGCGACTCCTCCCCAAGACTGCGTATGAATTTGTGAGCAAAACAATGCGATCTACATGAACAGTTAAGTAATTTGTCAATAAATCGTAGCAATAACATTAGTACAATGAAACGCAATCAGCATTAGCCCGGAATATATTTGGCGTAAATCTTTCACGGCAGCTTTATGTATATCGTAAAAAACGGGCAAGTGTCCGAGCCCGCTATAAATTATGCTCGTAAAGCGGAGGGCGGCTCAGCGCGGCCGGCGAGCGGCGCAGCGCGGGCCTGACCGGTACACACGCGGGAGGGATGGGGATGGTCTACAATCTACATCATATTATTAGTTTAACTGAGAAATTAAAGATCCTAATATAGCACAACAGATAGAATTAGAAAATATTTTTTTTTCACAAGTAGTTTGTTATTGTCGATGTTTGTCTCGTATGACTCATACAAAAAAAGCGCTGTCCGCTGAGTGTACCACTGGCGCGGTGAGTTTTATTTATTGGCACATTACGTTATTATGGAGATGATGGTTACAATGTATAACGACACAAAACACTAAACGGCGGCCACGCAGCGGTGGCTCGTGGTTATATTGAACTTGAGCTGTATATCAGTAGTCAAGTCAGAGGACAAAATATATTACATTTTGAGCTGTTGGAGGGTAAACGTTCTTTTTATAAAATCCCACTAAATGTAGCTTTCCATTGAGAGTATAATGAGTATGGAAGTTGATTCATACAAGCCTCCAGTCGCGTCACTATCGACGCCGTACAAGTGTCTGCTCGCTGTACAAAGTTATCGAAGTGTACGCGATGCTATCGCGACACCGTTTTTACCTCCGCGTCCCTAGGAAGGTGTTGCTGAATAAAACATTTACTTTTTACTAAATAATACAGCTTATTACTTTATCAATCGACAGATGGCGAGGCGGCTGCGGATGGTCTGCACGGAGCACAGTGCTGGGAGCTGGCGAGTGTAGGTAAACACAGGTTTATTTACGTTGTTATTGGACATAACACGCGCAATAGCAGATCAAATGCCAGTTAGGGTTGTATCGGTTCAATCACAGTAAAGAGTGTTCGATGGCTGCCGGTCAGAGCCGACGGATCCGCGAGATCCGCCAGATCCCGCCTCACAACTATATCATATCATAAACACCCAACTGGTGGAGCTACGAATCATTCTACAAGTGCGATGTGGTACTTTACCACTGGTTTTACACGAGCATATGCACAAGCAAAGATACCCGTAGCGTGTGTCTTACCTTATTCTGTAGTGGTTATAGCTGTAGTGTAGTAGTAGGATTATGAAGTAGTAGAAACGTTTACTAACCGGCACTATCAATGGGAGATATGACAAAAAAAGAATGAACATATGAAAAAAAAACTGTTACTTACCTATAAACCTACATAGGTGGTCCCGGTCATATTAGACTAAAATAAAAACGTGGGGGCCCTCTGAAATCCTACCTTTGGCAAAGCATATCTTTATACTTTTGGTAGATCGTGAGCTCGGCGTTCGCTGGTGAAGCCGCTACGGCTGATTATTGTTTGTCAAAATCTCCAGTTACGATTATAGTAAGTAAGAAATCCACACCTATTATACCTCTAGAAAGAAAGTATTACAGCAATAGTTAGGTAATGGGCCCCACGTTTTTATATTAGTCCTAATATGACCGGGACCACCTATGTAGGTTTATAGGTAAGTAACAGTTTTTATTATTTTATTTTCTAGTTTTCAGTGGCACATAAGATAAAACCGTATTAACTTAAAAGTTTTTTTTACCGATTTTTTATTTTCTAGTTTTTAGTATTTAATGAAAATGCCTACCGAATATTCCTCATTCTATTTATGGGTCAGCAGCGGTGAGGGGAGTGCCAAACTCTTACTTGACTAAAAACCGTTGTATTTCGTCGTAGGCCTTTTATGTACCAGGATAATCCCGCAGCCCAGGCAGGCCTTGGCCCTGTTGGGCCCCGATGGGGTTGCTTACAGTATTCTACATGAGTAGCCCTTTCATTTGATACCCATATTGAGGGGGGTTGTGGAAAAAAATATGTAATCCGCCATTTTGTACCGGCGGCCATCTTGGAATTTACAATGTTATTGATATTAGTATATTGTTATTGTCATCGGAATTAAAGGTGTGTACCAAATTTCCGATCAATCTGACAACAGCAAGGTACTTAAATTGAATGACTAAATTTGACCCAAGAAAGAAATAAATAATAAAACAAACAGGGGTAAGCTAAATAAAACCGTTTTATAATAAAAAGGATATCATGTAGCAAGGAGTAGTGTTCATATGCAACACTAATATTATAAGTGTGCACATACATAAGTGACATGCCACATCAAGTGCGTGTATCTTCGGATATGTAAGTCGCGATTG
Source organism: Helicoverpa zea x Helicoverpa armigera (assembly GCA_033682625.1). Lineage (NCBI taxonomy): Eukaryota > Metazoa > Arthropoda > Insecta > Lepidoptera > Noctuidae > Helicoverpa > Helicoverpa zea x Helicoverpa armigera. Next base: position 162,212 of record JAWIIS010000038.1, on the reverse strand, counting down.
AACGCGATTCTCTCTAAGACAAAGTGTGATTATTTCTCGCGGGATCTCTACGTGGGGTCCGCGAGTGCGAGGCGTGGGGAGGGGGTCGGCAGGGGTAGGGGAGGGTAGGGGGTGGTACTATGTAGTAATATTTTTACGAGCGCGTTTTATTGTCGCGGCCGCGCTGATAAATTTGTCCATCGCGCCCTGCACCCGCCGGCTGCAACCTGATAGCTCCATGAATTGTAATCATCGACGATGTCTCTGTTCACGTGGCACTTCCTGACCTGCAATCTGGCTGTAACACCGGTAACCGAACCACACAGCCTTCTTTCTGTTAGGCTCACAAACTTTCATCTTCTAGGTATGGCATCCATGTATGACATGTATGGCTCATATGTGACAGAATTTCTAGGAATACTTATATATATGTACATAGGTACTTATTCGTACTTGTGTCTCTACGAGTAGGTACACATTAATTTATTTCGATATATTTTTTTGTTTCAATGATACTCATAGACAGACATACCTAACTTGTACATTATTAAAGGCACATGAAAGAGGTCTATATGACTAGGCTTGATCGTTGCCTCTATTATATATATCAGGTTGAGATAACACTGGCCCTTTTACCTGATTTGAAGCATTACTCGTGTAAAATATATTTTAGTAGACACTAACTTTTACCCGTTTGGCAGTAGCTTAAGTTTACCTATTATAGTAATTATAAATCTAGGTTTCGTTCCCTGACAGTTGGGCGGAGCTCACTGTTCTCACAGCGCGGCGGACGCCCGCGCCGCCTCCTACTACTGTTGCCTACCACGCATGATTACCACAATTACCACATTAGTACACAAAAAGTTTTCGTGTGTACAATATTACAATCGGGTCAAGGTAACAATCTACTTAAAACCTCTGAAAACCTACGTGGATTTTCATGTGACATGGTTGTTACTTGTGTGCAAATCTCGACTGTACATTTGTTTCGATTTTTATGGCTAATAGAATTGATATAGAGATCATATTAATAAATGTAGACAGGGAACGTCGACCATGACTACATAACATAAGTGATTCAAGCTACCGTTGGTCTTGTTATCCCTTTATTATCTGACAAAAAGTGTGCTTCTCCTAATGCGGCAAGCCTGTGATTACAGAGTGTTCCCACAGCGCGGCGCCCGCGCGCGTGACGCAGCGGTTCACACGCGACGCGGCGGCGGCACTGCGGCGCGGCGGCGGCGCGGCGGCGGCACCAGACTGACCACTATTTGTTTGTAATCGGTAATTTGTGCATGTTACAAATAGACGTTTTACTTTGACGTTGTGTTTTCTTTCTATGATTACCTAGTTGTGGAATGCGTGGGAATATTTGGGAACCTGATCTATTAAGTTGTTATCAAAATGTGTAGGAATGTCTCTGTGAGGATAACTAGCCTAAGTATGACGGCACAAGAATTCGTACAAAATACTACCGTTATGTAGCGTAAGTGCGAATGATGGAGTAGGTTTCATTTAAACTGAATCTATACTTTTTTATAAATATTTAGTACAGATACAAGAGAAATACATTATTTATCGATGTGTGTGTTAAGGGGTTGTTTTTGCAGAATTTTCTGAGAAATATGAAGTTAGCACTGGTTTTTATTTCAAACTAGCTCTCTTTCTTCAATCAGAAGACTTTCTTACTGTTTGAACAGGCACCAACTGGTATAACATTTATGAAAATATAGCCTTCCAAGAACAGAAAAGCAGAAAGTACATAGGTTTTAAAAAACAAGGAAAATAATGAGTAATTACATAAACAATTATAATCCAAGCGGCAGGTATTTTCCCTAAGTATAACTATTTGATAAAGGACAGGCCGAGGTGTCAGACAATAGCCATTAGCACTTATTAATATTGTGGCAATCAAGTAATAGAGGCGAGTCAATATTTGCGCGCGGCTATCGGTTGTTGCCGCGGCGTTGCCCGCGACTCATCAATATGTACCACTCAACTGTTCATCGCATATTGCATGTTTACACAAATAAATCTATTATAACAATGGTTTATATACTGTCTAGAGCTGTTCTTTTGAATGACATATGGATCATGGGTAAAAGTAAGGTATCTATTTAAAGAAATTTATTATTAAGTTATTGTAAAAAGTATTTGTAAATAAAAAGTTAATAAAATAATATTCACTAAAAATTTTATACACCCAATTAAAGTTTAAAGAAACGTCTAGCAGTTTGTGGCTTTAATTTTGATTAATAGTTTCTGAACAAAACTGCTAGACTAGAGATACAGTGAGCTTGTTTTGCGTGAATCGGATTGTCAAAATAATTTACAAAATGTAGGGTAGCTGTGTATAACTAAACTGTCAAGACGAACGGACCACTTTAGTCTGTCCATGACCATGGATGTTGGTAAAGCATCCAAAATCGGGATTAAATATAAACTCCGTTAAAAGTAGTTTTTATTTAAATGTATTATATTCGCGTAAGTGTCAGTAATCAATATGTTAACCAGTAAGGTAATCTATTCGAGTCATTTGTTGTGATAAAGAATCATATCGTTTGGGGGTTTACTCTAGCTTGATCAAGCACTGTATGAGCTCTCTTAGGTACGGGTATGTGCACCTGAATATATTTTTTGCAAAGCCCATGCCTGTAACCTTCTTTATTTTGGATCCTGAAAAAGCTGGCTGGCTGACCAGTTGGCCTCAGGTAACATAAGTAAATGTAATAATCAATGCTCATATTGTCCCTTTGTGAGAGGCGGCCGGCGGCCTGGCCAGTAGTTGGACTGGAGAGAGACTATGCTGTCACGCAGGCTGGCAGGAGATACAACTGGTGCAGATGTCAGCTGGTGCCCAGCAGTGCCACAGGGGCGATGGTTGGCACTTGCTATGATAATGAGTGGCACAGTTGATGGCGTGTGCGCTGCTTTCAAGCTGTTTGCTCCACGATAACTTCACGATAACTTTTCTCGATAGCCAGCGCTTATCGATCGAGCAAACATTCGATATCTTCATCGGCATAGCATGTAAACGTCGCGTTTCTCACATTTTTACATTTTATGAATATTCAAGAATTGCTAAGCAATAATGATTGGTTTGTTCGTGTTGTTGCAAGTTTATTGCGATACAATCACAATACTCGATTAACAACATTGGTTCTGAGATATCACGCTTAGGTACTAATTATTTATAGATATGATGTGGCAATAAACAACAAATAATATCGCTTGTATAACAAATTATATTCTATTGTCTAATGTGATAGCATATTGTGGTTGAACTGTTCGGATGATGATCGTTCCCTGCAGTGTTGGCGAGGCCTGGCCGCCGCGTGCGCACCGTCACGATAGGAAACGTATGCAATACATAAATATTAGCACATCGCTGTAATTAGCCGCCGAAAGCAAGCATACATGGCATATTCAACAACCGTGTCATTAACACGTCATGCCATTTACATTACGTTCATTTGTTCATCAAGGTTAATTAGCAGTCGGTAACCGTTTACAGCTAATAGGCGGAAGTTATCGTTTAACCGATTGGGTTACGACAATCGCTTGAATAGTGAGTAGATAGGAAAGTTTGGCAAGCTTCGCGCGACAGTTTACGCGCTACGTGAGATGCGCACGAGTGCCGCGCGACGCACCTGCGCCAGTCCCGCCGAGCGCTGCCGCCGCACGAGCGGTGTCCGTGCTGAGCACACTGACTGACTGAGTGCCCTAGTGACTACTAACTTGTGCGTGACCGTGAACTGCTGACACCGCACCATGGACCTCAGCCAGGTAGGATCTTTTGGCTTTGGTGGAGGGTACCTCACTAACTTACTATATAATAGGTACGACTTTATTCAGAAGAATATAGTAGTAATATGTATAAAACTTTAAGCACTCCTTACTTAGATGTAACTTAAATCGTATGATTAATTTTTACTTTCACCGCGATTTAATTAAAAAATATATTGTTTGTATTGATAACATCCACATCGATGGGTATGTTTTGAATATGTATGTTAGTCTTTAAGGTGTATATCTGTGTGTTAATGTAGCCTGAAAATTAAGGTTCTACTACTGTGCTTTGATTTGATTACCCTCGTTAACAATGATTACCTACATTATAATAGGTATTTACTGCACTATTGATGGAACTATGAAACCGAATAACGTACAGTTAATGTTAACTTTACCGGCCGTTACATATTCATTGATTTACGAATGTTCACCCGAATCACGAGCCGGTGTCGCACATACATACAATAACATATAATGAATATTGAATTGATTGGTTTTACAATACGCTGTCGTTGTGTTAGACACATTCATTCATTGTTTACGTCAGTAGCGAATAAAAATTACACAAGTACTTACCCACTAGTCTAGCATTAACATAGCCACTTAGCGCGCTATTATTCCAATGTAGTCTTCATTGTTAAGTGAACATTTTAAATTAGTATTAATGGGTAAGGTAATAATTTTTCTAGTCTAATTTGATACACGTAAAGATTAAATATGCCATGCATGTTTCAATAACGAAACTATCCCAAAGAGAGCAGCTGTAATCGATAACTTTCGTATGATTATACGTTAAACATAATTAATAGTGAAATTATGGATATGACCTTTCTCATTATTCGTTATTCAAGTCGAGAAGCGGTTCATAATTTTGTAATAAATATTACGTGGAGAATGAGCGGCGAGCATGCAAATGTCACTATGTTATGCAAATGACTCTCACATTGACTTGCTCACGTAAATCATGAAGCATAGCAAATGCAATGATGTCGCGTCGGTATGTAGATGCGGCAGGTGGCGCCACTGAGCCGATAATTACACGCCTTCAAGACACCATTATTACATCATAAATATAGATCAGTTTCCCTAAGTCATCCTGAACACACGCAACCGACATTACACGTAATTCCATCAGAAAGGCGATATTGATTCTTTGTTAAAATAGTTAATCACTAAGCCTATTTAATATGTTTTGACTTTAGTGTCTCAACTGCGATTATAAGTAAAAGACAAAGAAAATAGACTAGTTAGAATGTGATGCAATAGTTTTCATTTGGGAACCTTTTCATTAATGAAACCTCAGATGAAAATAGTAGATACCTATCTATTTACTGACCGGGTGTTTCAATGCAACGAAACTATAACAACGTCTTAAATGTAGGTACTTTTTGGGTATTTATTAAATTTTATGTACAAGTATATCATCCAAGCTATAAAAATAATGATATTTAAGTTTGTGTCTGTTTTTAATATTAAGATCTCAATGTACCATATTATCAGATATAAATGACTATTCCATTATATTTCTCAACCAGATAAGCCCTGTTCTTCGTAGTAAAATACTATAACATGACGTGTTCTTTATCAAATACACTGAAAATGGTAATTCCTGAAGAATTCAGTTAATTTGAATATCAAGTGTATTGATACACTTTTCAGAATCGAGTGAGTGTACCTATGAGTGTATATTTGTATGAATATTCATGCGGATTTCACTGATAATGTCAAAGTATTGATTAGACACAGCTCATATAATTACGAGTTTCCCTAGTGACTTCATCTATTTATAGTTAAGTTCTTCAAGATTTCGCAAGTTAAAGTCTTAAGATAAAATTTTCTTTGAAATGACTAATACTAATACTATACATACATACCTATAGCTTCATAATGTATTACAGTACCTGGGTACAATTGTACGTAAGAGAAGAGAATGCTGAATCACAATGATGTGATAGTTTTTCATCAGTTTTTGGGTAAATCTGAGTCCTTTCTGGTCAGCGAGGGAAGTTATTGTAGAAGAAATTCTCTCTTCTAACCGACAGATTACACCTAGACTGAGCTAGGGAAGTAAACCATCGCAATGTGTGTTATACCTAGAGTGGGTAGGTGGCTTTTCCAAGAAGTTATACTTCATTGTAATATTCGCATTTCTGGCTGCGTCACACCCAACCTTTATTTGATGTTCTGTACGATTAGGTATGTAATAATACAATCCCTACATAATATATTAATTGTTATCTATTCAAGTATTTACGAATATCATAATATGAGGCGATCAATGAATCACAGGCGTATCGGCACCGCACCTTGCGCGCGCGCATGGCGCCGCCGCGTCACACTTCCGATAAACACAGCCAATGAATAAATTAGCCGCGATACCTTATCTACTAGAAACCTGCTATCTATCGCCTTACAGACGAATTATTATTGTAATCACGTAATAAACAATATGTATACATTAACCATCGCTAATTTGGTTCAAATATTTCGTCATGTTTATTTGAATTGAGTAATAAATCAGAGCGTGTTAAGTAATGTTAATTCATATTTATCAGCGTTTACATCTCTGGGAGAGATATTATCGATTCCCCATATTCGATAAAATCTTACCTACATTGAATTACTTGCTGATTTCTAGTTCGTTGACTTTTTGTACCTAATTGTGAATACCCGCTGAATCTCTGACTATGACTGTCTCAGGAGCAAATCCGGTTTTCTCTGGATGGGTTATTTGCGTGGATCATAGGAAATCAAATCAGGGGGTTATTAGATTATGTATGATTTACATATTCTACAATATTTAATAATTCTATTTACAATATTTACCTGTACCAGAGCCACACAGTGACATGTCCATGGAATCATCAAAATCTCCAATAGAAACTGATATATCTTTAGGATCTTATTTTCTACCTGACGTCTCATCTGTTTAGCCTTTTCCTAACTACTTATATCGGGGTTGGCTTCCAATCTAACCGGCTGCAGTTGAGTACTAGTGCTTTACAAGGAGCGACTGCCTATATATGATCTCCTCAACCCTCACAACCCAATACCCCTAGATATGACTGATGGTCAGACTTTCTAGCTTCTGATAACCCGTAACGACAGTCAAAGAATTTCAAATGACAGCCAGCATCCACCGGTTTATCGTGCGGGACATGCGAGAGCTCATTATGACAAGATGGTCACCCATCCATGGACTGACCGCGCCAAGCGTTGCTCAACTTATGATCGAGCAATACTTGCAACATGACTTAGCCCCTAGCTAATCTATTTACCATTAAACTTAAAAGAAACTCAATAAATATTGATGAACATTAGAGTATAAGGAATGTATCCGGGGTGTGCGGTGTGAGCCGACCGCTACAGGTGCGTCGCTGACCCACATAGTTTTTATAGAGTAAGCACAAACAAACACGTTACGTTATCGACGTGACATGTTTATAGAGCGATAACTCCGTAATATCCACGTGAATATTGATGGCGATACAATTCGCGACTTTAATGCGAATTCTTCGCGAGCCGCACTGTTTGCTTAGCGATACGCCTCTTGCGAAATATAGGTCGACTGTTGTGTGCACAAATTATTATTTAGATATAGTGATAATTTATGTCAATAATACATTGATACGTACATACATATGTTATTTAGATCATATTTTATTTGGAGCAGCTCTGTTGTTAGTTGAGGCGGTGGTCAACAGCTTAAAGAAACTTCATGACAAATACTTTGTAATGTTTACTTTACGTGTTATTAAGGAAAACATTACGAAAAAAGCTCGTAACCAAAGTTTACCAGTCTACGTAATATCTCTAGTACTTAGTATTATGCAAAGCTGTAGTCTCTTAGCCAAAACCGCATAGCTCACCAGCTTAGATGAGTGGAGTTAAATAACAAATTCTGTGACATCAAAAGGCTGACGTAGCTTTTGCATTTATTTTGCAAAAATCTGCAGGAAAATCAATTTAAAGAGACCTATGCAAAATCTTTACTAGGACTAAACTGTGAAAATCACGTATCAATATCGTAATCACACAGTAGTGCTCGCTCACCACTCAACGTGCCCACATAGCTATGATTGGAAGCTATAACTATGATTGCACCTTCTCACTGGTCAGTCATACTCGTGCGCATTTTAATTGAATAAGTTGTGCGATGTTAATGAGCACGTGGAACTATGCTCCAGGATGTGTCCTAATCATCACTAAACCACCAAGAATACTTATAATTGTCAGCTGCACGAATAGTTCTCACTATTCAGGAATATTTGCCGATGGTTAGCAGATCGCTCGAGCTAATGATGAAATGTTTTAATGAGTTTATTAACGTCGTCGATGTACTATTGATGTCTCGTACACGTGGATAATCACGCATCAGCATTGGTTTAGTTTTCCTTTGTATTTCATCGTGAAAGTAAAACTTTGAAATGAGACACCTCTGAAAATGCAATTCAATGGTCTTTATTTTATCCACGTCATTAATTTTAAACAAATACACAGTTCATACAATAATCAGGCAATTTACGCATTCGTTCTGTAGATAGATAGGTACCTAACAAGTTCTGAGAATCAGTTAATGTTTCATGGAAATAGTTCTCATTAATATAATATATCAACAACACGTCTGTACGTGGAAAACTCGTGGAAAATTATATTTTCTCATGGAAAATTCGCGACCGGAAACAACAGCATTCTTAAATGTACGTACTTTAGTACCTATTTACGGAGGCATTTATACTTAATATAACTATGTAGGTAAATTCTAAGTATTTCTCTAAAACCAATAACTGTGTAAAGAGGTAGGAAAACGTCTCGTCGAAACCTGGACTATGAAATCTGAAATCGCCATTCCGCCTGGAGCAGCATGGTGATTACCTAATTTCGTCTAAGCAAAGCAGCAAACCTTGGAGTAGGCCTTTGTCAACATTGGACGTCTTTCTGAATGACGAGTATGAAAAAAGCTGATAATAAAGTAGTTCAGTAAAAGATACAGCTCTGTAAGCATTGCTAAACATTACAGACTATGGACGTATGTCATGTAATATTCTGCGAAGTGATACTATGAGTCACGTGTTGCGATCATCGATACATGTTTATGATGTGATGTGAGTGAAGGCTCGTGTCCTCGCGGTGATACACATCTACTCATTAAGCTAATTCATGTAGAGCGGTATCTGTTGCACTGCGCCAGGAATGTGATAACCTGCAGGAAACCTACTTCCTAAATCGATTATATATCATTCTGACAACTTTTTAAAAAGGTTTCATTAGTCAAGACATGTGTTTTTGGATTTATTTTGTTAGTATAATTTAGAATTTCTAGAAATATTAATGTTCAACAGATAACGTGTATGTATAGATGTAGATAACTGCTTGTAGTGCACTTACATTGTTTTTATTTAATTTAATGCCAATCAATGCTTGAGAAACTTGTGATTGTGAGATATGAATGTTGCTTTTATTGCTTTCTTCCAGCAATAATCTCTATAAGCCTTTGTTGGTCATGGTTATCGATGGCTGAATATCTCATAAACTTTGTAATTACAGCCGAGTTCAACTCTGAATCGAAGTTAATGTCTGCCCGTTGTGCGAGATCGTTTATTCTTATTAATCTCAATCGTACATGGGAATACGCAGAACTGCGGGAAAATATAATAACTACCTACATAAGTACATACACAGTTCGAATTGAATATGCGACTATTGCACCTAGCATAGATCTTGCTTTTATATGCACATCGTACATTCGTTATAGTTTCACTTAATATTTTTTGTGGCATTCAATTCTATCTAGTGCGGTGCTCTCTTCCTAGCGCTGATAGTTGGGCACTAGTCTTAAAGAGCAGGTCATTAGGAGCGGTGCCAGCTCAGCGACCATCGCTCATCGCGCGGCTATCGCGCGGCAACCGCCCGGAGACACTAATGTGTCCGATGACACATCGCGACCGCTCGGCTATCACCGCGTGACACATGGCTGCCACAGCCGCGGGAACCACCAGGGAAGGGGTCCTATTATATATTGTGAATTGCAAACAATTGCTAACGATGCAAGAGACACTTAATATCACTTTTACAAAGTGAGAGAGCTTCTTTTAGAGTAGCATTTTTCTTTAGTATACTGCATTAAATGACTTTTCTACCGTAGACCAATCGCACAAGACACATAGCTGGTTTAAATTAAATTTAGTTTGAAATGTGATTCGGTGGGGATAGGGATATGTATGTTATAAAACGGAATTCATCTTGTCCAATCACAACCCCTAGTATAACGATACTTTTGCAGTATTTACGATTACAGATTATTATACTGAAGTTCACCTACCATACTGCCGATCCTGCAAGTACAGCACCAGCTAATATTTTAGTGCATTCTGTTGCTTTGTATTTTAGAATTAATATATCAGAATTTTGCAACATTCATTGTGATTGGGGAATTACCTTGGGATCAAAAACATGTAATATAATAGACAAGCACTATCAATTATTTACTTTTGGCTGATATTCTGTAGTTATCATTATTATATCGTACCTATACATAAGTATGCAAAATTAATCCGAATGACAGTTTATATTTTATAGCGATGTAATCTAAACAGTAGCGATAAATGTTTAAACTGCGATAACATGCGTGGGAGTGGCTGTTCAGTACCTACCGTCAGTTAGTATGCAGTTCTGTTATCGTGGTTTAGAAACAGTACCTAATTACAAAGGTTGGTTTATGACAAGTCTGCTGTCTTCGCTCTTCATTAGGTACTTTGTTGGATACCTATTTCGCTGAGGATCCTGGCTGCAGTTTGATCGCAGCAGAAATCCTAACAGCAACAGAAATGCTCAGTGGGGTATCTATTGTTCAGTGGTTGTTTGTGAAGGATAGATGTCACATGGACATGAGGCATGTCCTGGAACTTGCTACTTACTGTTAGTTTAAAGAGGAAGCCGGATCCCAAAAGTTGTATAACTCAATACATGTATATTCTAACAATAACCTTTTGAAACTAGGCCCACTAGATCACGTCAAAATTCACAATAGTTCAATTTTACCCATAGCTAACATGTCAGAGTTTTCAAGCTGTAAGTAAACCGAAGGATCTAGATTACAACCAGTCCATTCATCATACAGAACTACAACTGTGCGAGCATGTAGCTGGTGTCGCGGGAACACAAAGGCACCTCCTCCTGGCAGTGATCAGTCAACTCATGTCAGATCGCAGGCGAGGATCGCGCGTCAGACTTCATTAATATGGTGATAGCAACAAAGCGTTCGTGCGAGCTATCACGGCTAATTATCAAGCACGTGTCAGATCTGATCGCAGGTCTGATCGTTAGCATACCGCGGGCACAGGTGAGCCAACTCCCGGTATTCACAATTAGCGGCATTAAGCGATGATTGATAGCGGTATCGCGCCATCGCGAATGTTTGCGCAGGTAACCACACGGGCAGCTATTGTTGTCGGATCGTTTCGATGCTAATTACCTTCCTGCTAATTAATTCCTTACGATATTGTTATTAATTGGCTGTATTCATCACACACGTCACTTGGACATTCAGAATATGAGACATAAGAATGTAACGTGGGTGGTATCGTAATGTTGTACATTTTATTACAACTATTTGTATTGCTTATCTGGCGTGACAGATATCGGCCTATCATTCTAGATGAGCAATAGCAGCATATTTTATACAGACTGCTATTATCTAAATACGCAGTGTTTATTTGTGAAAGTACTTTATATAGGAGAGATAGCAGACAGATTAACTATAAAGCATATCTAGATGTTTTATATTAATGTAATATAATATAATATATGCAGCTGGATATGACATTGAAGAAGTACCTATTTAATTTCATTAATTCATAACGCCTCATTTAACAATATGTTGGTGTACCTGTTTGCATTGTTGTTTACGTTGAGTTTCAGTGAAATTATAAATAGTTAAAGTCTAAGTTCTGGAATAATCCATAACATTTTTCAACTTAATAGTTTTAAATTTCATTTTAAGATGTTGTGGTAGGTTTAATTTGTATAGTTTTGCATTTTTAGACATAAGGATTTGTGTAGATTCAGGTAAAGTTTTATATTCTCCTGTGTGTACTTATGGAGAAACTGCTGATATATCTACCTACCTAGTTGTGTAGTTACAGCTAAATTTTGATCTTGTATGATAGTTCTTATTGAAGTATCGCTATCATCTATACCTTCTTAAGTTTTACACATGCATGTATTTATAGCTTTGATATTGAATATTTATTATATTCATAAAATTGATGACAATACCTAGTGATTATGTGTCATCGATCATAGATAATACAACGAAGCTATCAGATACAAGCCTGAGTGGTACAGAGCTGCAGCTTCCCACTAAATAGCCGTCGTTTTCTCAGATAAATGTATACTTAGGTCTCAAACTAGTCGGCTAGACACCGCCTAGGTGGGGGGAGGGGGCGTGCCGGGGCGTTTGCAGGCGGCGTGTGCGCAGCCTGCTGCCATGCTATTGGTCCGCTCAGACTTCCTAGTTTAAAAGAATCGCACGTGATTGGTCGTACGGCGGAGTAGTAATACTACATGTTTCAGCATCCCGATGTATTCAATGTAAATTGGCGCGGATTAATGCAGACTCCATTGTTTCGGGTAATTAGTTTAATAAGGTAATATAAATTAGCGGATGGCTCTGATTGCTATCTGCGTTGCGACACTGCTCGTTAACATGCTAATGGAGAGACGAACTGCTGCCAGATGTTTAATGCATGTTCATAGCGAGCACTAGTCCCTGCACAGCCGGTACCAGGCACTGAGCTGCAGGCTGTGGGATCGAGGCTGAGACCATTCCTTCTGCCTTTACCTAACAAAGAATACTTGCGAGATTTCAGACTCTATAGTGTATTTTGAAACGAGTTTTTCCCAAAAGATGGGCAGATTGAATTAAACTCTACAAAAGAAAAGCATGTAGGTACACAAGGGTCGCTGTCTCCACTGTTGCTTTTTGACTGTTGTCAGTCCCAACAGTTCAGTTTGTACCACATGACAATGTTATGGCTTCAGTTACAAAGTTAACTAATTCAAATACCTGATACAGACCTGAACAATCAATCACTACAGTAGTATTTAGAGCACAGATAACCTAATCAGATTAGTTTTTTGCTCGACTCTATTAAGAAAATAAGACATTATGGCCAATTTGTTTGTAAAAGGAGGAAATTGATGAAAATTGATAGATAATTATGAACCAATCACTGCATTTTGCTATAATCGAAGCACCGAGCTAAAGAAGTTAAAAAAAAGGTTTTACCTAAGTACTTATTACCTGAGAGAAATTGTGCATGTCATTTTTCTTAGGTTCTATGTAAATATAGGTTCCCTTGATATTCAGGCTAAGCACAAACGTCTGAAAAGATATTCTATAGATTAGGAGATAGCGTCAAGAAGACTTGTTTTTCTAGTCGTGGGTAAAGGACCAACAATAGTCAGTACTTTTATTGCACTCCATACCCTCAACCTCTCAAGTATGAGTGTGTGGGTTCGATTCCAGGTCAGACAAGAAACAATACAACTTCTGTAAGTTTGTATGTACTGTCTGAGTAGGTACCTATATCTTATTTTTTATTTATTTATTCAACTTAGGCATCTAAGGAATTTTTTGGAAAAAAAAAAAAAAAAAAAAAAAAATTTTCTTTCCTTATTTACTATATTAATATTATAAAACGCGAAAGTTTGTATGTATGGATGTATGGATGTTTGTTACTCTTTCACGCAAAAACTACTGAATGGATTTTAATGAAACTTTACAATAATATAGCTTATACATCAGAATAACACATAGGCTACAATTTGCAAACATATTGTTCGAAGTCGCGGGCACCAGCTAGTCCTAAATAAAATAAATAAGGCCCATGGAAAATACTATACATAAATATTATATCATAAAATTAAATCATATCTTCGACACCAATGACTGTGCTTCGGAGGGCACGTTAAACTGTAGGCTTCAGCTGTCATTGAACATCTTTGGCAGTCGTTACGGGGATTCAGAAGCCAGTAAGTCTGACAACCAGTATTACCAAGGGTAAGTATTGAGTTCGCCGGGTGGGTAGCTGGGTTGAAGAGGTCAGATAGGTAGTTGCTTCTTGAAAAACATTGGTTCTCAGCAGCATCCGGTTAGTTAGACTGGAAGCAGACCCCAACATATATAGGAAAAGGCAAGGCAAATGCTGATGACTAATAGATAGGTACATACAGTGCTTGTACGTCCTGATTTAACGGTGTAGAAGCTTTTAAAACTCAAGAATCATGCAGACATTCTAAATATCATTTCCACTAAAATAATGTAAAAGAGGAGCTCTTGCAAGCTAAGCAAAATTAAATCACCCTGGCTGATGAATTGAATTAGCGCGGTCGGTCTGTTAATGGGTGATCATCAATGTCATGTCGAGTTCTTCTGGGTTTCGGAAAGCACCTTCTGTTGTTGCGTTGTTTCAATATTGTTCTAAATTAAATATAGGTTCTTCTTCTTAATCGGACACTCTTGGCAGAGTGGTCGTGATCATGGATTGTCTCTGGTGGCTGCCCTTGCGATTTCTCTCCACTTTTCCCTGCTGGTGGCGTTCCGTGCGCACTCCACAATTGAGCTTGATGTTACAGATTTTATGAGGTCTGTCCATCTGGTTGGCGATCGTCCACGAGGACGCTGTCCTTCTATTCTCCCTTGCACAACTAATCGTTCCATTGAGTCTTCATTGCGGATGATATGGCCAAACATTTTAAGTGTTCTTAGTTGCACAATCGAAGAAAGTCTTTGTTTGATATGAAGCTCTTTTAATATGGATACATTAGTGCGGTGTTCAGTCCAGCTTATTCTCAGTAGCCGCCTCCAGCACCACATCTCCAACGCATCTATTCTGCTGCGATCTTTTTGACGAATAGTCCACGTTTCAGCTCCATATAGAAAGATAGGAAAGACTAAGCACCGCATCAGTCGGACCTTGGTATTTTTGGTTATGCGCCTGTCTCTCCAGATCTTCTTGAGCTTTTCCACAGCTGAACGCGTCACAGCACATCGCCTTCGTATCTCTTCCTCACAACTTCCGGTGTTGTTGATGGTAGAGCCTAAGTATATGTAGCTCTGGACAACTGCACAGTTACCAATGTTGTGGATCTCCGGTCTATTATTGGTCTTGCGATCCACAATCATCATTTTGGTTTTCTCGCGGTTTATAGCCAAGCCATACTCAAGACTGGTACACTCTAGAAGTTGGAGAAGGTTTTCTATATCAGGTAGTGAGGAAGCGAGAAGGGTAGTGTCGTCAGCGTACCTGAGATTTGAAATCATGCGACCCCCAAAGATATCCCTTTATCCCACTGATCTAGCACCTTGCGCATGATATATTCTGTGTATATATTGAACAACAACGGGGAGAGAATGCATCCCTGCCGAACACCCGCCTGCGTCTTGAAATTGGCTGAGTCAACCCCATCTACCTGGACTGCTGCTGTACCGTCTTCGTACAATCGTCTGATGAGATACACTAGATGTTGCGGTACACCCATTTCTAGGAGTATATTCCAGAGTTTACTCCACTTGACTGTATCAAATGCTTTGCGAAAGTCGACAAAGCAAAGAAACAGGGGTTTATTAAATTCTCTACTCTTTTCAATTATCTGTCTCAAGATGAGAATTTGCTCGCGTGTACCTCTTCCTTTCACGAAACCAGCTTGTTCTTGAGCAATTTCTCTGTTCAGGAATGCCTGCAGCCTTGTGTTCAGGATATGTAGCAGTATCTTACTTCCGTGTGATATTAGGGAGATCAAGCGGTAGTTGTTACACTTCTTCGTCGATCCTTTCTTGTGGAGTGGTATGAAGACTGACTTTGACCAATCTCTTGGCCATTCTCCAGTGTCCCAAATTTTTGTGCAGATGATATGCATGATATCTACACCGATATCGCCCATGTCCTTGATTATTTCAATGGGTATTTCATCGACGCCGACTGCCTTACCGCGCTTCAGATGTTTAATGGCGGCAGCTACCTCTTCTCTCAATATGCAGGGTTCCCGTTGTGATGGATAACTGATTGTAGCGTCTGTTGCATTGGGACTGTCGGTGAAAAGGGACTTACAGTAGTCCTCCCATACTTTCACAATCAGTTTGATGTCGGTAACAGATTCACCAGCACTATAAATATAGGTACATAAGTACAATTATTTCGAAAGGTGTTACGAATCATAACTTATGATTTTTATTAGTGTCCCGTATCAATAGAACAAACAATAATGACGCATGCAATAGTCATAGATGCGTATCTCACGGCGCGGTCATCTGTCCCCATTGTGGCGACACTGACGGAGGTGATGCTGGTCGCTTATCTGATGCGCGCGCGCCGGGCGGCGCCATGCTGAACACTTTACGATGCAGCTCGCATCTGCCAACCCTTGCTGTCGCAGCATTAGATGCAGTTTGCTTTATTTGAGCTTTTATTAATGTCCATTCGAAGCAACCTAAACGTTCTTATGCAATGCCCTCATGATATCATCAAATTATCATTACTAAGTATTAGTATGAGCAGCTAAATCTATTCAATTACTTAAACATTTTAACAAGTGGATAAATTATTCTCCATGTTAATTGACCCTCACTTGTATTAAACCTTCAGTACCCATGAATGGTATAAAAAACGTCAGATGCCTATCATCGAGCAAATGGCCGCCACAAATATAACTAATTGAATTCTAAACTACACATTATACCGTTTAAGGACTTTTAAGTAATTTGTCGATTCATATCGTCCCCCTTTATTAAAAGCCCATTGATTTAGCTAACTACCTGGTGACATCCATGAGCACATTATGGCTTTTTAATTCGGTGAAGTGGCCCCCATGGCGTATGGCGCCGGTACACAAATGTCGCTTGTTTATGTTTTCAATTAATTCATTAAGGTCCCGCTGTCGAGGGGTATATTGTTATCAGCTTCATCAAAACGAGCAAGTTTTTTTGGGCAAGGGGTGTCTCGACTGCGAACAGTTAATTTTGTGACAAAAACGTTGATTGATTGTTTCGAGTATAAGTTATGTCAATTTCACAGCTTGAAGTGTTTCGTAAGATTGATGGTGCGAAATTCCAACTGGCCCACTGAACGTCGTTCTTCGACTTTCTTCTTGTACCTACATATGATGTTATAGAAACATTAAAATGTTCTTTTCCTGCTTTCCTCAAAGTGGTACATAGGTTTGCTCTATAGCTACATAGGTATTATCTTCCTAATATAAGGCACAGAGCCGAGCTGACCACCCAGCGCTGGCAGCCGCGGTGACCAGCGAGCCAGTCGCCAGTGAAGCTATAATATTAACATTTAAACTGCACACTTAAAAGACGAATTAATCACTTTAAAAGCAATCACAGTTTTTGTGGCCAATCATCGTCTCGTCATTTGCAATGTGCGAATACTAATGAGTGGTGAGTGAGTGCCCGGCTGACTCCCGCGACCCGCTAAATGGTAAATACTTGTAATTTCCCGGTATTTGCCATCAATGGACGGAGGACAGTTCTTGCTCCATTGACGCATTGTTCAGTTTTTGTGTGTCCCTGGTTCCCGGAGTCGACGGTGCCACCCACCGCAGAGCATTTGTTAGGATTCAATGGATATCAGGGAAACGACAACGCCATACAACGCCTCTTCTAGATGTGTCGCATTACTAATACATTTAAAGATGATTGCGTATGCGCAAGTGCACGGTAGGAACCGAGGAGTGATACAGTTTTGATTACATTATGGTTATAGCTTTAAGTATAATTATATGCAAGTATGAAAGCTATAGGAACAGTGTAGTCGGCGTTTCTGGCTCAGTTGGGTAAAACAAACAAACCGCTTGGTAATAGCCCGGCCGCGCAGTGGGGATCGCGGCGAGCTGCGTGCGCGTCACGACGCACGCGCATCGCTGCTATCAATTCACTTATAGTTTTATTGCTTCAAAGCGATTAACCGCCGCTAGGAATGGGTACAGCGCGTTATATTTTATTCTTAGTCATTGTCTCAACGATAATGGATCAGTTTTTTCGGCACGGCCATGTGTGCCAATCTACGTACTAATTGTTAATTCCGCTGCCTTTTATGGGAGCCATTATAAGTTTATGAAATTCATAACAATATTTTGAAGTGAATTAATTGACGACATAACATACATTAATTATGAGGCAATGTATGAATGGCTCATTACTTGAACAGATGTTCTTGTACCGCTGCATAGATTTCGGCGAGGAGTGGCGGGCGGCGCGGGCGTACGTCGCCCGGCGGCCACCCGCGCACATCACACCTCCGCAGACAGATACTCACGACATAATCCTACCTTTTGTTTTACTGACTTATTTATGTTTGTATCCTGTATCCACTTGCACTGTTTAAAACAAATTACTCACCTAATACATAAATCATTTGATAAACTGACCTGTAGCCTTCAGAGAATACTCATTGCTATTATAATGTGATCATTCAATAAATTGTAGCAATTTATCAATAAATCAACAACTTGTTTGTTCTGCATGAGTATGCAAACCGCAGAGAGTCGCATACTGACAACTGTGTGCTTATAGGGATTGCGGACATTTGAATGCGCGGCAAGCTTGGGCATTTGACAGACAACAACAAATTGTTATCCTTTTAATGAATTAATTGTTCCAATAAACTAATTCTGGCTGCGGTGGGCCGCTACCGGGAACACAGCGGCTCCGGGATGCCGCGCCGCGTGTCCGGGATTCTTGTCGTGTTCCCGTCCTTATCGCGGACCCCGCGTTTTTGCGCAGCCCTACGTTACTATTAATTGATTGGAATTACTTAAGTATGTGTATTTTTTGTGTCGGTGCGCCATCGCGCCAGTCCGGCGGGGTATGCCTGCCTACTAGTTTTCCTAAATGAATTGCCCTGACAGGCTGCAGCAGGTTGAGGCTTAGATAATTCATCATGACTTGCCAGCAGTTCTTAAGCCTCTCAGCTATTTAATTAGACAGCTTCTATGGTGAGCTCACTAACACATAGGTAACTATTTGATCAGATTTCAGGGTTTAGCCAGCGTAAAACTACAATGACCAATTTCGTTAATGCAATATTTTTTTATTTTTGACAAAATCAAGCATTGGAGTTTAAAAAAGTGTTCAGAAACAACAAAACCCAAGTTCCCCTGGTGCAGCAGCGGCTCCATATATCGGAACATTGCGTGGCCCGTGATTAAACAATCAAATAATCATATTAATCACAGCGCGCGCGCAGCCCGCCGCGCATGCGCTCTGCGCGGCCCTCTGTTCATGCCGAACGATACTTTGTATTGATCTCCTTACACAGATTATGTTATTATATGAAAATCCGCAGATGTGCTACTCTCTAGCAGATGGAATTTTAATGTTAATTATTATCAAATTGTTAAGATATAGTCAGGCCTTTTAATAAGGATTCACGAAAAGAAAGCTATTCTTTTCTATTTTTTTATGAATTACAATAGTTAACACGGAACAAAGAGGCTTCCGAAAGTCGCCAAACTAATAGTGGATTAAAAGATTGATCTTTCTACACACCAGTCAAGGAGTAGGCATCACTTGAGAAAGTGGTGAGTCTGGTCCACTCCTCAGCTGGAAGGTTGGAAGTGGTCCACGCAGACGACTGCGCAGTTTCGCTAAACAATAGCACCCATTACGACATCGATGCTCATGCTCCTCTCTGATCTGATGACCATTGAGCAGCACTGCACAGAGAACCCACTTTAAAGCAAAGTCCATCTTGACACAATAAACAAACGTCCGCTACTTATGTTACGCCTGTCAAAGTTCAACTTAGAGTCAAGTCATACTGTATTATGGTCGTCGTGGATGAGGCAAGAGAAAGAGATCGAGGAACGTAGGTATACAGAAAGCAATATACTTGAAGAGTTAGCACCATGAGGGATAGAGTGAACCTTCTGTTAACTACATGGTGTATCTGCGGCCTATTACAGGCGGGCTGTGGTTAGCTGCGCGCGCGCACGCCGTGTGCTTTATGCTTATTAAACTGAATCCAATCAGCCGACGCGTCGGATTATACTAATTAGAGATATTGTGGCATTACCTGGACGCTTCCGCGACCGCCTGATCCCGTGACGCTCACCACAGGAGCCTGTAATGATGCTCCATTACTTGCACTAGCTTCATACGCTCCGACTGCACAGGATAATCTTGTTACACTTCTATGATGGTAACTATAGACTGAGCTGTCACTAGGTGTATGTCAGCACACTTGCCCAAATGTGGCGCAAATTACATGGAGACATCTTTCAGAGCGATGAAGCGTTTAGTGATTGAGTCTAGTCGTAGAAATCTGTATACCTTCGTCACGAGCCGGGTAAAACAGCAAAGATTATTCAATGACGATTATGTCTTAGAAGAACAGTCTGTCGTCAGTTGGTTTACAATAAACTCTGTCGGGCGTTGTGTGGCATACTGTTTGTTTGTAGTTTCGTGCAGCTTCCACATAGATTGCGCAATGGTGAGTATCGTGGCTTTACATATTATGTTATTGTGTAATGATATGTGCACAGGTAATGCGGCTATTGCTTACCGCTCCGTCATCAAATTGCACACTTCCCGTAGTTGGGAATGGCCATAGCGTTCAAACTTTCGAAGCGAATGGCTCAGTTTTGTAACACACGAGAATGAAAGTTTGTAAGTACTGACGTCTAAATTGTATTGTAGTCTTACCTATATAATCTAGCATGTCAGACGCAATCTATTACTATTAGATATTAATTGCAAGTGGTACTAAAAGTCATGAGTCTTAATCTGATTAACTTGTTTATAATATAAAAGTTAAACCGTCCACAGTGCTGATAGTTATCTCGGTACAGCTCAATTGTGCGACAGGTGACGAGGTAACTGTCGTCTATAAACTATTTAACTGCAGTAATTACGTTTGTTTGCAACAACAAGTCGCGATGTTGCGATACTACAATAGTGTAATTTAGGGGACACGCGCAGCGGCCGCTCGTGAACGTGTTATTAAGGGCCGGCGCATAATGCGCGTACGCAAATCACGGCGCTCCCGCCCCGGACGCGGATCAAAATAATTGCACCCGCGACCGCCGCGCCGCCATTATCTCAAACTATACACAATTACTGACCGCCGCCGCCACCATGCGCGTGCGCACTCTGCCGCCGCGCCGGTTACCGCGCCGCCAGCCGCGTACATCGACGCATAGCCATCAAGCCGGCAACACCATGTCAAGACATAGCAGGCAATGTGGAGTGCTCGAGTGTATCGATGGTTCTGTGGTACGGAGGAAGTTATTCGTCGTGCTCATTACAATATTAATCAATGCTTTCACATCCAGGGCTCGGGATAAATATAACCGATGCAGAATATTCTTTAATATTAGTTGCGCAATAGTAATGTGCAGGTGAGCGCTACAAATGATAGCCTGTACAGCGCCCGAGCCGGGGCGTCCAGCGCCCAGCGACCGGCGACCGGCGACCGTGCGATACGGCGACCGACACGCACAGATTTCGGCTTAGTTGCTCTTAACCTGTAATTTGAATGAATTACGTTTGCATAATCAAATATGATTAGTTTTTTGTAGAATTGCTCGAGTGTGTAACGCGAGACACACATGCAGGTCATTCTCAAGTGACCGGGTTCTTCTATTGTTGTGCAAGCATTCGTGATTTTGTTTACCTACATTTTATTATTAACTACACTTTAAACTTAATGACACGATAAGTTGACTTATATGCCTTCGGAATTTGTAGGATAATTAATATAAACTCAAACAATAGATGCAAATAAGAAACTATCTGAACACTACTTAAATCTCAAATGCTTCTAGTTTTCGGTGTACTTACAAGTTATTTTGTTCTGTAGCCATGACATACACCTGTGTATTGTGGGAGATGTTAGTATTCGTTGCTGTGTAATTTGGATAATGCTAATGTACTATTGTTTTTGAATGACGTGATTCTTCCCTGTCCCTCTAGAATGTGTCCATTGCACAGGACAGTTGTGTTTCCTGCTAGTTATCGCGAGGTTTCCGCGCGGCACTCCTAGTTCACAGAAGTGCACGCTGCTGATAATCCCCGTGTTTGTGAAGATAACCACATTATCGTCGCACTGATACACTACACACTAACACGCGTATTTGCTTTCAATACAAGCTTGTTACATTAGTGACGTGTACGTACTAAATCATTGTAATGTGTGCAATTATTACGAACAGTCTTCAGATACAGTCACGCATTGTTGATGTATGTAACTTCAATTACATGTTTTATTTGGTAGGTTGAGTTGATAGTTGTTTATCTGTAAATGGTAAAAAATAAGAACTCTTATTGCTCTTTGCATGATATTCTTACTCATATCCCAACTCATTGGATAATTCATGCAAAAGTGCAACACATAGGTTTATGTATGTGACTCCGCAGTTCTATGAGCGCATCTATACTCTTGATGTACCTACCTAAGTAAATGAAGAACAAGCACCGAGTTTGTGAGCTGTATGTTGTTGAAGCGTGTAATAGCGGCAGTGACAGGCGTTAGATAGCTCGGCTCGGCGCGACGCGACGCGGTAAATCACGTGGCGTGTTATGAGGCTCACGGCGTGCGCGCGCGCATCTCGATAGTGACCCACAGCCCGCGGCGAGGACGCGCCCGCGCCGCTCATCACACCGCGCCAACGATAACTAAGCCCAGTAACGTGTTTACATCGGTTAGCTTTCATGATTTCTGTCTTGGAGTATCCAGCTAATGTAATTCTACTAGAAGTGACGACTCCTTATCAACGCCGCCACGTCACGTTACATATTTTAACATAAATTTAATTGTAAACTCGTCAGAGATTGGCTATCGTAGCATCAGATTGATACACACGTGATACACATCGCGCGATATACTTATTGAGTTATCTCTGGTGCCGGCGCAGGCGCCGCACTCCGCGACTATCGGATCGGACGCGGACCGCCGGTATCACACGGTATCGGTCAATCAACAGATAAATATAATTACTGTTCCCGAGAGATCTAGCTCGGGCTCATCCATAGTCGTTGCACAATGTTTCAATAATCCCTGCTTTACTTTCATCTTGTCCTGTATAAAATATTTGCGCTTAGCTTTATTTTTCCGCTGTTGTATCTTAAGTTTTGTTGCACTTTTTGAAGTGTTGGTAATGAACGGCGTGGGGCCGCGAGGATGCCCGCGAGCCTCAATAAATAAATTTAACTAGATTATCAGCGGCCGACCGCCTGCGCAGGCGCACTGCTGTAAGTTACTGCCTGTATCCAGCACCAGACGCACACTGTACGGTACAAGTTATTATGACAAAACCATTTCTATTTACTATTACAATTGTGCTTATCAAGCATCGACTCGTAGTATTATCATTACCTACATATATTTTTAGCCATGAAAGCGTGATATCAATTATGATCTTTATCGCGTTCAATTTAATCCAAAACATCCCATTACCCGGCAGATATCAGATAAACCTTCACTAAAACATTACATTGTTATGTCGGTACTACTTACAATCTGGCGTCCGCTCCGCAATAGCAATATTCAAGTTCAAAACACATGCTTTATGGCGGTAGGGACCACAGGCAATTACAATACTCCGCGCCTCCGCTGCGCCCGCGCAGCCGCGTGAGAAGATGCACTCCTTTACTGCGCAAGTTCATGCCACAGCTGTCTGCTCCCGACGCAAGCCAAACTGAGCCGTGTGCCGTAGTGTTACGAATCACGGCGGCGCTTCAGGTAAAGTGGCGCGCAGCACTGCTAAATTGTTCAGAGTTTACACAAATATTATTTATAAAAGTCGATTCACGATCTAGCGGTTGCTCTCAATGTGCAGCGGTGCAGTTTCGACTAGCTGGTAACAGCTTAGGCGTCTAGTGCTAATAATACTGTGATCATCATATGCCATTAAAAACTTAAGGGAGAGCACCATAGCTCTTGCCAGCAGTGAGCACTGTGATACACTCTGATGTATTCGACATACTTCACATCTCCAGAGACAAGTGGACACGTTGTTTCGTGTGAATGCTACAAAGCGCTCATTAGACGACAGTCTCAACTAAAAAGTGTAGAACGTGACATATTGTAACAAATGTGGTTTGTCTTCCATAGTTATACGTACAGCTCCACAATATCAGAGCGTCACAATCGATACATATTTTTTACACGAAATACTTGATCAGATATAATCGGTGGCACTTTATCTTCGACGAAATCTCACGTTTGAATGAATGTGAATGGTTAATTTATTCAAGACAGAAACGTTTCCGACGAAGCCATTGATGTTACGGCAGTGCATCACGGACGGCAAAAAGTCGCCGGCTTAAATCACTCGGAGGCAAATGACAAGACGGTGATTACGGCAATTAAAACGCCGGCGATTCGACGCTACGTGGCGAGGGGGGAACACAAAAAGTTGCGTGCGCGCATCCGAGCCCTCATGAATACGCACACAATTGATCTAAAGTTTGCAGGTTATTGTGCGAGTTGGCGTTAATGATGCATAGAGTGCAATGTCGGGAATGTTGCAGCGATGCTCTGCCAGCCTTCTCGGGAATCAGTCGAGAGGAGAGGTCATGGTGGCAGAGCTCTTGTGTCCGCGGCGAACAAGAAAGTAGCGTAATACCGCTTCGGTATGCCAGTACTCGTAATTTAAACACGCAAGAAATGCCCGACTTGTAAAGTACCCGCAAGAATTTAATCGATTTCTAAAAAGTAAATATTTGTAGCGATTCCTGCGATGCGTTCACCCAGGACAACACAAACACAGAACGACTCGCTTCAGTTACCCAGGAGTGAGCTGCTTGTGCTTCAAGAGTACAGGGCTGTATCAATGGGCTTTTATGTTGTCAAATTCTCTCATAATGTTGGCAAAACCTCCTAACAGCCACTGGTAAAATTCGGCGCACTGAAGTTGCGGTTTGGAGGAAACTATACTAGGATCAGTTTGGGTCAGTTAGGTGATAAAATCTACATATATCTCTCGATTAGAAGAAGAAAGGACAAATCTTCACAAAATGATGAGGACTGTACTTAACAAGTTGTAATTCCAAGCACACAGGTAGCCACAACAAAACATAATTGTAACTAGGAGAAGTCACAGCTTTCCCATAGACCAGCCCCAATTATAATACATAAGACACACTTGCATAAGTCCGCTTTCTCACCGGTCCGGCGACAATCAGTGCAGGCCGTCCGGCGGCGTCCGGTTCAGGTGGCATTTCCTCGATTATCATGCGTTTAGTTTTTGCTGGCGACAATTACGTCGCATCTGTATGCACGAGGCAGACGCGCGAATAGTCGGCCGCGCCCCGCGCCTCGCCCGCGCCGCGCCACTGTCGCGCCGGTGCAGAGCCGCCGCATCGTCAGCAGGACATCTCCGGTACGTCCTCACAAATGCACAACTGGACAAGTGATGGGTTCTAATTTATACTTCTTACACAAATACTTATCTATCTGTACTAATATAATAAAGAGGATTTTCTTTTGTTTGTACCGTTAAGGAACCGGAAATACTGTTAAACCGCGGGAAAACTGTTAGTTATAGCAATATGTTAAGAGTAACTAAGCTTACTTGGCAGTCGTCACAGAAGTAAAACAAGTTAACGATAATCTTAACCCGTAGAAATAAATGAGGGATTCAGATCATGATAATATTAGGCCGGGAGACACGGAATGTCCATCTTTAAAAAATAAGAAATTCATTAATAAGATAAATCATAAACTTTTTTGAGTTATGATGTGTATCTGTGTAGGTGGCTACTGTACGTGGTTTATTACACTGAAGGTTTTCTGCAACTGTACTACTGTACGCTGAGTGGTCATGTGTCAATGCTGCGCATGTTTTTGCGCATGCGCGGCGTGCTCGCGGCGTGGGAGCTGCGGCCTGCGCGAGCGCACACCGCGCCCCCCCCCCGCCCCGCGCATCCTCAGCACGGAATTAACATTTTATTGTGGACCCTCATACAAATATGTCACTCACGCACATTCAAATATGTTCAGTTAGTGCAGGGATCGCGTGGGTGTTTTAGCATACTTCGCCAGATTTCTCTGAAGAGTTAGGCCACCTTATATTAAAACATGGTCTTACAATGTACTGGGTTTAGGTCTAGGTTAAGAGCATTAACTTTGTCCAAAATGATGGTTATATCTAGCACTAATAAGGTGGTGGGTTTACCGTTTACCTAAAATACACCATAATTTCTTAAGATAGTTTGAGCTTAGGGGAAATTGTGGAGAGGAAAACGGTGAGGAAACATATGTCTATGCTAGCAAAAGCATATTATGTGCTTTAAAAAAAAGATCCCGCTTGCATGAGTAACAACGAACTGTAAAGGCAGCAACAAGTTGAAACATCGCTCAGGCTAGCTCTGCGTCCCCAGCTGTGACTCTTCAACTTGATTCTGCCCTTTCAGTTCGTTACTTCTCATGCAGGCGGATATTTTGTGTTTCATAGTCATTTTATTTATTTAAACATTTATGTACACAGTAGACACGTGGAAGAAGTAACATGAAATAGTACAAAGGTTAAAGTAAAGTTATTTTTGAAACAGCAACAGAATGATGTTGCTGATTGTGGCGACATTAGTTAGACAACACCATTCTCTCGCTCAGCTTCATACAATACCTACTACTATCTAGTCGTTCTGACGCTGGTTTTGGACTCCAAAAATTCTTTCAATCCCTTCAGGCAAGTTTTATGAGTTTTAATTAAATTACCTACCTTTTAGACTTCTTTATACTGACTTGATGCATAATGTCCCTCAACCTACACTGAGATTAAACACAACTCGGTTAATTATCATGGAGCAAACGCTACGAGTGATCTCAGGTCGTAAGGAGAATAAACTGAGGCAGTCCATAGTGAGTGAGTGAGTTTTTGTTTGATTAATGAATACTCGTCAACTTGGCAATTTATCACCAGATATATCTTATGTCACACGAGCTCGACCATGAAATATAAATGAGTTACTTTATGCTAAAAACCTCATACCTTCCCCGCATTAATATGAATGTATGCACTCAGATAACTTGCATACAATGAATATTTTATGTATTCAAACCGACCAAAAACTTGCTCTGGATAGCGCGGGCGCATGTCGGCCAGCTCGCGCAAAAACTCACGCATTCAAACGATGTGCCCTTGTGGGGAGCGGGTTCGAGTCCATTCAGCGCACTGCAGCCAAATGGCTTCATGCGCGCAGCCTCGCCATCATTAGGTGAGGCCTGCGCACGCGCACACACCGCGCGCCTAGCTCCATACGCGAGTGCCCCGCGTAAGGAAGTGTTGCCTCAGGACAACACAGTCGTCACCGCGCCACTGACCACTGCTGAAATTCATTATGCGATCCTGCATTCAATACTCTAGCTCGTATATTGCACTTAGCTGAGCCGCACATTCATCTTGCGTTTTTTCATATAAGGTATAATTGGTTTGGCACCGCGGGAATCTACATACAATATGTACGTAACAGTTGCGAGGATAGCTAAGTGCGACAATTAATTGGACACCAAGAATAGCTGACGATTACTGGCGGTATGATGAAACGAAACGCCACGTTTTTTATTAATCAACATAAATTCTAACAGATCATCATGTTACTACTACGTGTCAGCGGAGTCATCCCTCAATAGATATTGTTTGCAGTTTTAATAATACAACACAACAAGAATAACAACAGGAAAAAATAGTAGTAAATAAGACATGCCCTGGTCTAAAATCAAAACCGAGACCATGCTAGCATAACCAGCCACTACACCTTCCAGACAGTCCTGTGGCTGTGGATATGCCGTACATATAACATTCAGATATTCGCACAAACAATGGGCTAGGCGAAAAATTCAAATGAGAGTTGATTCGATCAAAACACGAGCACGTCTGCGATAGACAGGTCGGCAACGCAAAACAGCGGGTCGCAGCGGACGCGCGGCGGAATGCGTCGCGCTCCCGGCGCGGTGTGTCAAAGCGATGCGCCCGCGCAGCCGCCGCCGGTCATTTAAATATCATCGCTACTCATATTTGGAATGCCTTCACCGACCGTCGCTCGTCCGCCAGGATTAAGCGACAAAAATTGCTCCAGTTTTTGTGGCGACACATTAACTTTGACCTTGTTCCAGAAGCGACGCATTGTGTTTGTTATTCACAGCGCTTTGAGGTATTCCTGACTCCTGCTAACAACGTTTTGTCTCAGCTCATTGTCTTTGCCTTTGGGACGATATTTGGACTTCAGGGGCACATTAATTATAGTGCAAAACAAATCTACTTACAAACCTGCACGCTATTTTAAGATATCAGAAGAACAATTTCACTTTCTTTGAGGTGACAAATATGAGATGATAAATAAAATTCAAAATATGTGGCCGACCACACTAACAGAGGTGACGGTGAGTTTTGATGCTCAATCGTTTTACGTAGATGTCTAAGCATAACCAGTTCCGTCTACATAAGAAATGATATCATTGTAATTCATACCGTTCGAGTCGACACAGTGTAATGTTGACAGACGTTATGTCCCCCGACTGCGGGAGAGGGTAAAGCGTGGTGGTGTTTGTGGTAACTCGATCGCTTTAAACACTTTGGTCATCAATCACTGCGCACGGGAGCTGCTCCAACAGACATACATCATGTGACGAAATTACAAGGGTAACACGCATTACTTGACACACATACGTTTTTTTTATGTTGCAGTGCCTGAAAAATACCTTGTCCTAGCTTGGATAAAAGTTTTTTTACCTCAGTGTCACTTGAGATAATTTAGTGATCTTGCTCTATCTGTCATTTTCTAAACACCATTTGCATAAACAGTTGCATTCTGCCTGAGTGCTAGATAATCACGACTGCATCTACAGCAACATGTGGTGTGAGGGTAGATGCAAGCGAAGGTGCAAGGTGCAACGCTATCGGGAAGTTATAATTACGCTGATATAATTGTTAGATAGAAAACTGGATGCACTACAGGCGTGATGTCATATTAAATCTTATCGGATGACCATTTGGAAAGTAACTGACAATTATGTACATAGACAAGTAAATTAATATCAACTTTATTTTAATTATTATAATTCTATTAACCCTTAACGATTTTGCGTCCGGTGGTTCTTTTGAGCTTAACTCTTCGCTCTATTATCGTTATCTAAAGCGGGAACATTTATTGTTTCTTTGTACCCTACAGCAAAGGCTTCGAAACTACTGAACCGATTTGAAAAATTCTTTCACTCTACCCGAGTAACATAAGCTATGGGCAGTAGTTTACACGGGAATGAAACCGCAAGAAAACGGCTAGTTCACAATAAGCATACTATCTGTCTGTCTGGTATTGGACGTATGATTTCTATGTACAGCCTGGCAAGCTCGGACGTTAAAGGACACTCACATGGACCATGATGCGGGGGACGTGACTGTCAATAATAATAAGTATGTTTAGTAGCCCTGCTTGTAGGGTGGGGAGCTCGTAGTAAGCGGGGAGTAGGCCAGATATGCTGGGCAAACCTGTGATCTGAGTTTAAAGTCCAGCGAGGCATTTTCACCTTTCAGCCGCTCATGTCCCAGTTATCGCCTTGTTGCTTTCGCGACTAGTTCCCGGGGGCCCGCTGCTATATCAAATTAATGTAAACATGTGCACGTTCCGCAGTTGTCATACTTATCAGTTAGTTGGATGTTCGAAGTAGAAACTATTATAAATAATATTGTGTAACATCAATCATATTTATACAAAACATATCCATATAATTAAAATGTTCCGTCAGCCAGCAATGCTCTAATAGTACAATTTGATCTAATAGCGGCGCGTATTCAAACGCGGCCCGGAGCGGTCGGTGCGCGCGCATCGATTAAGCTTAATTTGTAACAATTATCACTGCGGTATAAACACAATAGTTAAATTCGGTAACACCTTCATTAATAGAGTAATTCTTTCGACCTCGCTGTCCTGCCAAACGATCTCAAACTCTATGCGCACTCACTACGAGTCATATTGTATTGCTGACGGAGCGGTGCGCGGAGGTGGCGTTATTAAAAACGCATTAGGAAGATTCTCAAGACTAGTAGACTCGTCTCATGGCTGTTTACAATGTTGCACAACAGTAGACATGTATAGTGTAGGCTAGTATCGTTACATAACGAGCACTGGTATTGTGACTCCGCTGTATCATGCGAGCTGGACACGATACGCGCTGACCTCAACAGCTGGCATCACTACAACATGTACCAGTTGCATCGATCTTCTATATTTATTGATTCTAAGCGCAATAGATCTTACACGCAACTCAATAAAGCTGATAATGAATTGTATAGAACAGCTTTATTATCTCTCACAACTCTCGGCGTCGAGACATCTGCGCCAGTGCACACTGAGGTATGCTAATCGATGGCTAGCCGTTTAGCTGGCTGGCCGATATTTACCCAAATTACAGTAATTTGAATACGGAGCTTGATTAATGAACTGCTCCCAGTCCCTTCTAACGTCCCGAGTTAATACTAACAAGTTTCTCGTAATTTACTAAATTGCTCCCAAATAACAGTCGCTTTGAATGATACAAATTACGCAGACTAATGTTTAGAAAGCAGCTCCACACTGACGCGCCCGTTGCGACTGTCCGTAATAAATACTGACACATGAACATTATATAATCGACAAGGAAACGTTTCAATATTTTCCCAAGAGGTGCACGTGACAAATGGTGGGTGACCGTCTCATGCATGTGCATCGGCGGCTGCAGCGCGGAGTAAAAACGCGGCGTCGAGCGGCCGCGCGTAATTGTCGCCGTTCCCAGCCGTTCCGCGAACGCCCGCGCCGCCGCCGCCGCGTGCGTGCCACCACCAGCCACCAGCCACCAGCCTCATGGGAACACGTCGACTACATGCTACATTACACGAGTTCTCTAAATTTTCCTAGGGGTCAGCATTTAACTGACCTCTAAGAAAATACTTTATAGTCGAAAGATCCGTGATCTTCGATCCATAACTAAAGAACGGTTACATCAGGTAAATCTGACAAGAACAAAGGGTTCAGTGACAACTTGTGTCCATACGACTCGCGTTGGCGGACAGTGGACAGCACGCACTCAAATATCAAATAATTATTGAAGTGGACGCTAAGAGTGCGCAATTAATATTGATAGATCTTAGATAATGATATTCTATGTGTGTCGCGGCATGTGACGTTTTTGCCGCGGAACAAACGATCTCATTCCTAGTGGCAGCTACATTCCCCGTGTTGCACACTTGCTAATGAATTATATTTTTTCCACGTCTGTCAATCATATCTGTTAGCGGGTACTGGGAACCGTCGGCGCCGGCGCAGGCTCGCACGCCGGACACTGTGCGTCTGACCCAAACTAACATACTTCGCTGAAGAATTAGCAGAAGAAAACTTACCGGCCAAGGCATTTCCATTATAATTTTATGTGTATCTTAAATGCAGTGCGTGGCCGCGCCCGCGTGGAGCACGGCGCGACACAGACGACACGGTGCCGCAGTGTGCGCGACGCGGGGACACGGAGCGAGCTCGCCGCGACACCGTGCCGCCTGCTGGAATACAGCAGCCGCTTCAGACTCTTCATAACATAAGATTGAACCGATATTTCCCATTAGAGTTTTTGCTATGATAGTGTTATCTGCAAAAGTCAATTACGAAGATAGTTTTTACGAAACAACCAGTCGAGTAGCGAATATGTCAAGCTGTCGGGGCCCTCTGAGATCTTGTTCTGAGATATCGTGATTTATAAAGAATACTTAACGATTAAATCAATACATTCATTAAATGATAAAATATTGAACTAGTAGGTTTCTAATGCTTCCGGTAATGACTTGAAATGATTGAATGTTTAAGCAAGTCGCCGGTAGACATTGCACAGTTTTTCATTGATTGAATGCAATGTATGCGGGAGCACAATAAATTATTATGATAGCGTTAACTTTAGCTATAAATTCATAATAAGGTATGTAATTAAGTATAATATGTTGAGCGCAACATACAAAAAGCTCGCGATTTGCGTCCGTCGGTGTAACTGCTCACTAGTATGCAATTAATATTCTTCGGCTATAAAGCAAACATTATAAAGCCGGAGTGACGGTGTAATTGTTTACTATTCAATAAGAAGGGAACGTATAAATCAGCGGCAAAAAGCGCGCGACATGTAAATGTTAGCCATTAATCTAAGTATCGCATAAGGTTTGTATGAGCGCCGTACATACGAGTATGAGTATCAATATTAATGCACCACGATACGTATCACGCCAGTCCGCGCAACGTGAATGTTAAAAATTTGCAATGACATTCTGCTAATTACGAGCGCGCAGCGAGCGACCCGCGGGCCGGCGCACTATACATCGGCGGGTCAGCGCGGCGTGGCGGCGCGGCGCGCCTCACCGCCCGGCGATGCACGGCGCGCCGGCCCGGGGGACGCGCACGTCGCGCCGGCGCCGGTATGTGGCGGTATGGTCTCACGGCGTTTCCCACGGCACAGATGCCCTTAAACGTTGGCTGCGTGCGCCCGCGCATGCCCACCACTGCCTGCCACAGCGCTGTGCGTACACATCACTACCAAAACATTCATTTCTTTCAACACTTTGCATTTCAGTACATACATTGTTCTCTTTTGCGTGCCGTTTATAACAGAGGATACATAATTAGTGAAATAGAATGTATGTATGTAGCAGCAAGCTGTTTATCCGTTTTTGCTGAGAACACAAAGGAGCTCTTAGTTTTCGCTCGTGAATAAGCTACTTGTAACCGTTTAACCTGTAACATGATCTGATGAGGACTAGAGAACGCAGATTACCATTAGTATGTAAATCATTATCACCAGCCTCTTAATCGTGCCACTGCTGGGTACAGGCCCCCTCTCACGCAGAGGATTGAGCGTGAATCACAACGCTTGCTCAATGCGGGTTTTTTATTTCAGATATTAGTATAGTTACAAGGCCAGGTTTCCTCGAGATATTTTCTTTCACCTTTAAACAGTCATTATATCTAGATACTAGTGCGTACATCTCAGCTTCAACTTACTTTTCCAAAACAAAATACTTAATGAACGATAACGATAAAATATATGTGGGAGCGTCAGAAGGAGCCTCGCGGCGGTTCTGGCTGTCACCTTCCATCTTTTGCGTTGCAACTACCGGAATTCAGAAATAAAGGCACGCTTGCATAGTCCAATGTTCCATTATTTGGTTTCCTTACCATTTTATTCACAATCGCACACAATCAGTAAGATGGAATGAGATTTCGAGCCAATAGGTTAGTATGTGCGCACTTCAGTTGGCACCTGTCACCAGAATGACTGCTGCCATCACTCATCGTGACACTTACTACTCTATTCGGGGTTACCCGCTCATAATTTTAATGTTATCAACGCGCCGACATATATTATTTAGTTGGATGTTCGTGGTGTGTACGATCACAAGTCAACATAATTTCCATAGGAATGCGTTTTTGTGTTTGTGACGTCACCGCGGCCATTACGCGAACATTCAAATGCAATGTTTATGCAAAGCCGCGCTGTGTCATACGGTGCGCGCGCGCAGCCCGCGGGCGCCCGCATCGCAATTAGCTAATGTAATCATACGGCATTATGTATGTATGCACGCATTGTTTATATTTAAACGCCGATGCGCCCTACATGGACACAGATGCACGTCCACTGAATAGCTGGGAGCTGGCGTAATGTCGCTAAATACATTATCGCTCACATACCTATAATATGAACGTAAGTTAAGTGTGCATACTAAATAATCAGCTATCCATAGAGATATTAATATTTTATTTACATTTCAAGGCTTTTAAAAATATCCAACTAAAACCAGCAGTACCTAAAATTAATACAAAAGTGTGCTAAATGCTGTAAAATTACCTATACAAAAATGCTGTTGTAAAGTAAGTCACATGTACATATGTACTGTGTGACATCTGAGTGCTGGGAACGGAGACAGCTCGCATGTCGTCCACTGACTGCTCTCCGATGTGACGTGAGGTGATGCAGCAGTTCTCACTTCTCCTTGCTACATCGCTGGGTGAATACGTAGTTTCCATTCACTGGGTTAAAGTACCGGGGACCTACATCACAGGTTAACTTTCGAAATGATTGTGTTCCAAGCCTCGCTCAACGCGACGCCCGGTAATGAATTTACCCAACCCAGACACCTTTCTGATAAAGTAATGTTCGTCACACGTTGACAGAATACGAAACAAAGCCTCCACGTTTACGAGGCAGCTCAAATATAAAAAGGCATTGTTCAGCAATACAATATTAAAGCACAAGCAAGGACATTAAAAGCTGTAAGCAATATAATGTGTTGAGGCAGTACGTCAGTGCAGGGCGGGCGGCGGCGTGGGCGGTGCAGCGCCACCTGCCGTAATATCCTATTTATGAATAATGTTTTATTCTAAGAGCGTGCGACCCTCCCCCGGCCGCCGCCCCAGGGTTGCGTCCTAGAGCTACATTTCCAAGCGATTTGTATTTAAATGATGGGAGAAAATGAGAGAGTTATTAAACATACAAACAAGTTCTGTAGACATGCACTGTGTTCACCTGCCAACAGTAAGCTGCTGTAACGCCGCACTGAGGACACTGGTGACGTATGTGTGGGCAGCACATAACATTACCATGTGTCAGTGTGATGAGACCAGAGAGCAGGGGTAGCACCGCCAGGGACCTGCTGCGCTCTGGCAACACCGATGCGATGGACACAGTATTTACACGTTAGAAAAATAACAATGGACAAAATTAATAAGAAATGTTATTGTTACTGAATCGATAGGGTACATTTTAGTTAAACAAAGAGGTGTTTTGATAAATATGTGGCAGCAAGTAAAGCTGAACGACGCTTGATATGACATCAGCAATAATATGAGAAGTTCCTCCGGCGCACCTCACATAAATATGCTTTTTATTCGAACACATTATCATTACGCTGACTTCGAGAACATATCAAAATACTTGCACCGAGAATAACTTCAGTCGTTACTAAATACTTGTGAACTTATAAAAATACCCAATAATAGCTAATTGTTCGAAAAGAATGTTCTTAGTTTTAAACAGTTATCATAAATCGACATAGTTGTGCGGGGAGCAGCCCTGTGCTCCTTATTGCTTGCTTTGTTTTTGCTTGGCGGGCGCGGGCGGCGGCCGGGGCGGGGGAGGGAGCCGGCGGGCGCGGGGGGAGGGGGACCCGCCGGGTTTAATTAATGGAATAACTCCAGCGAGTTCGGCCGCCCCCCTCGCTGCACACCGCTGGCAAATCTTTAAAGTATCGCCTCCAACTAATGTGTTTGTTCGATTTATGGACGCACCAAGTGCTGGCCACGAGCAGCCCAGTGCCGACCTGCTGGTAGCTGCTAATACCCAGCGAGAGAGGCAATACAACAACACCCTGAAGGTCCTGCACTGTAAAGCTAAGTTGGTTACCAGCAATCATTGCCAACATATTATCACATCGATGCATGTGCTTGCTTGTTTAGCTCTCGATCAACATCCTGTCCCGGTTTCTCAAACGTCCTACCTGAGGGGATCGTTTTTTGACAATCATAACAAGATTTTAGTCAAGCCACATACGCGCCACATTCTCAAATAAACTTCAATTTGATAGAATTTAGAAATGATTGTTTCCTTAAAGTAGAACACAAAGCATGTATTGCATTGCATAATGCGCGAGTGCATAGTGATGACTATGAGTGAAGCTGACGAGTGTAGACACCCCAGCAGCCCGCAGCGAACATTCTCTAACAAAATGAAAATTCTCGTGATGCGAGTAATGTAGTTGTGGTGCCGCGGGAGGTGCCTCCTCCTTCCTATATATCACGTAAAAATAGTCGCAACTCCTTTCACGACCCGTATTCGCTCCGCACCTTACATTATTATGATTTAGTGGAGCACAGTTGCAGCGCTGCAGATGCCCCCCGGGGCCCGGGGCCCGCCCCACCCCCGGGGTGGCAACAAGTCAGCTATGCTAGTAATAAAGCCGGCCATATTTCACACTTAGCGCGTAATGAGCGCGCGCCCAAATAATTGGATCACGTACATAACTCATTATTACCTCGCGCCTCACTTCGGCGTGCGAATGTATCATTACTTGACCCCCCCCCCCGCCCCCCGCGCGCAGACACACCGGCTCACCCACCCCCGCGATGGCGACTTCGGAACGCGCAAACACAATAGAAGTTTGTTAAAGGTGCTGCCGAGTGGCCAGCCACCCCCTACACCTAGCTACGACTGAACGGACATCTTATTTGCTTGCCCTTGTCTGCAAACTTCCGTGCACATCAATAATAAAATTTTATTCCATTTCTACGTTTCCATAAAAACATTGAAAGATTTTTGCACATGTAGCTGCAACCAGAGCTCAGCGTGTACAACTGGCGGAGCTTTTTATGAGCACTTAATTACGTGAGCGAGCAGTAGTTCCCAAAGCACACGACATCAAACTATTATTCAAACAAGCAGAACTGTGCTCGTGATAGTTTTTCACGCTGGCTGGCGAAGAGCTCGGCATAATTAATATGTAGATTACTTTCTACAGCAGTGGCGAATGTTTAATCCGGGCCCGTCAGCGGCACGATACGGCGCGGGCGTCCGTCAAGCGCTCGGCATAAATCTTGCGCGCGCGCACGCAACGCGCCCGGCCCGCACTCCCCACGCAGTGTTATTCAACTTTAACATTTACCACGCAGCCGTTAGCATATTCATGGCGAGCGAGTATAATTTCACCCTTTCTTTGTAATGAATATGGAAATGAAAGAAAGTTCTCGCGACTTAAAAACTAGTTGCTACTGTAATTGGCGGTAGTTTGATGGTTTTTGTATCGATGCCCCGCGCGCCGTCTAGCGAGCCAGCCCTAGTGCTGCGCCACGCGATGTATCGATGTATCGCCAACCTCGCTCCGCACTCTGCTGTAATCACACTACACGTTATTGCTGTTAGAACAACTAATATTCATAGGACGAACGTAAGTAAACATGAAGGTCGCGTCGATTAAATCAACGATGTAGATTAAGATTAGTTTTCTATTAGTGAAACATACACCGATATTATGCAGATATCTTCAAACATGAATCGTAATGAAGTAACTGCGACTATCGTCGATTCAATCAGCAATAACAGGAACAACATAATGTATTTAATGTAAAAGTAAAAGAACATTGTGTATATCGTTAGTCATGTAGTGTGGTTATCGAGTGGAAATGCGCATATTTATCGATAGATTAATGAGAGCGGTGTCGCAGCGCGCGGGGTCGCGCCCGGGTGGCCGCACGCACGCTAGCCGCCTGTTTCTTCACCCGTTATATTCGTATGAGCTGTGTCCCGGCTCGGCACAGCTCGGAACAGCTCGGCACGGCACAGCTTGTAGCCCGGGCTGGTGGCGCATGGCGGCGCGACGGGGCACAATTTACCTCATACTGGTGACCATTATCTAATTAAGTGTCGATTCGCCGCATAATTGAGGGTGACCGCGTCGCGCCGCTCTCAATTAATACCAACGTTTTAATTTGTTTATTTATTGGCTCAATTTGTCGCAGCCGTCGTGACATATTGCAGCTTTCTGTTTGATCTGTATCAGTCAATCGAAATGTATCTTTTAAATATGGATGAACTGGAATCGAATGAGTAATGCTCGCATCTATGGTTACTGATCACTGCTCAAGTAGGTACCTACTGGGTACATGTTGTCATTTGTGGTGTATATCATTATGAGGTTCATATCACCTGTAAAGTTATGAGGACCAACAACAACACAGATATATTATTGCACCGTGACTCATGACGGCTCGATATCATGTGAGATAATGGAAGATTAAGTAGCCAAATAAAAACAAGTTAAATGGAAATAGTTTGGTCGCGAAACCCTCAGGAAAACTTCACACAATTATTAGATAAGAGGTCCGATATGATTGGACACATTATCATTAAATCGCTGAGGTGATAATGTAACGGTACGAGGCGTAGTTCCGCGCCGCTGCTCAGTCGCGGTGAAAGCGCACCGTGCGCGCTGCCCCTTGCGCCTGCGCCTGTCCCGCGCTCACCCCGCGCCTGTCCTCTCGCCCTCTGCGGAGCTGATGAGGTCCTGACAGATTCACCACTGTGTATGCTGGCACTAGAAGACTTCATAAAAAGTGATCATTGCATTAACTGCTAGCGTTTATGAAAGTGTAAAGTTGTTGACACTTCATTAGAACTGTAAACAGCACGAGTTAGTGTGGCGCCTCCAGGGTTGCCTCGGCGACGCGAAGCAATGACTCCCTACATTTACGACTACTGGGTGAGTGCGCATTGTGAAATCAACTCGGTTGAGCTCTTCGTCTACATCGACACATTACGTGTCATATAATCATCACACATAGTCATTGACCCAACTGACGAGTTGGAGTTATTATTATTTGATTATAAAAGAAAATACAGCCAGAATTTTATACGTTTGCACTTATTATTTATCTTCAATGACCTATCAGGTTTTTCAAAAATATCATTCAGTTTAATAAATGTTTTTCAAAGTTTTTAACCGGCAACAAGGTGCAAATTAACAAAAAGAAAGTATTTCCAAAAAGCCTTGACATTCAACCTAATAGTAATTTCGCTAGTAACTTTCTTTCAAGTGCACTGGAAAGTTCACGCTCAAGGAGAAATTGCGAAAAAAATGTACATCGGTGTGCGCAGGAGTGCCGTTAGCGAGGGGGGCGCAGGGCGGGGGGGGGGCAGGTGGGGTTATATGCAATATCAACAACTAGTTAGCACTAAACAGTTTCTCAAAATAATATAATCAGAGGTAGATTGTCACGTTACACCACTACAGCATTGATAAAGTTGAAGACATCGTGTGAAGTAAGGATGGCAGTTTTGACACCCCTGCTTATTAAACAACTACAGGTAATCCTGCAGAGCTAGGCTCTACGATGTTGTGATGTTATTTTTGGCAGTGTCACTATGCTCTCAAAACGATACTTTGGTTCAGAACGTATTCATAGCGGATTACTGTCCTGCGCGTGCGCCTTACTCTCGCCGTGACATTTAGGGCACGACGCACCTGCCCCGCAGCCGCCACGCAGCCGCCACGCCACAGCCACGCACTCGCCACGCCATACGCGCTATGTTTCGGCACATCGCGATAAGTTTATTAATGAACTATTAGCCGCGACCAGCTGAACGTCTGTTTATAAATATTGTCCACATTTCGCGGCGACACTCCGGCCTCGTTAATTCATAGACCAGATAGCGATCGGCTTCAACTTGAATTATAGCTTGATACTATGTAAAATGTCTCCGGGCTTATCTACATTCTTTTAAATGTTACACCGTCCTTTGTTCCCGCGGAGCGTCGCTGCGCCGGCGCACGGCGCGCGGACTTTGCGCGTCCACTACGCGCGGTATATTGATTACTGCGGCTGCAGAATTTGTTTACCAAGAATGTAATCATTCGGCTGGCCGCCTGCGCCGCTTACACATTTATAAGTTGTTTTTAATAAACTGTTAATTTTCTTTATTGCAATTTATTAGGAAGCCTCAGATAGATAGGGCCCTCCCGCGCACCGGGGCTCTAATTGAAGGTGGAATCAATAAGTCAGTGTGGTTGTATCGCAATAATGATCGCGAGTTATGCGCAGGCGCAGCCGCCCGCGCCTCCGCCGGACCGATCGCGATACGGGCCGGTCACGAACCGTGCTAACTACCGCCACGTGAAAATTATGAAAATGTACACATATTATCAAGATAACGTAAACTGTTTGCGCTATGAATTATTGTTTATGGCGAACTATCCACAACAGAAAAGCTAAACATTCTTGTGTGTTCGACGAAACCTAAAGCTAATACAATTGTTATACCCTTATCTATGTATTTTACACAACAGAGACCGTAAAGCTGATAGGACTGAGTTTGTATAGGTAGCATTAGCCCTCGTTTGACAAGGTGAGTGGTCAGGTGTCACCCGTCACCCCGAGCCGCTCATAACTCAGCTGTGGCTATTCTGCATGAGACACCGTGAGAACCGCCTGTATTAACATACAGGGTGTGGCGCATAGCGGAAGTTCTCGTTACTCGCAAATAGTTTAAGAAAACGTGTCATGAGACCCGCAATAAATAGTGCCAAGCTGCGGCTCTGCATAATGATGTCAGTCCACGTGGAACAACTTCACACGTCCACTCACTCGCCGCCTGTGTTGACACATGTGACACCAACTCACTCATTGTCAGCTATAATGTTGCTGCTCTGACACACAACGGAGCGGCCTATAAGTTTTTACTAAAACCTGTTTCCCCCTTAGGTATAGTCCTTGT
The DNA here is from genome assembly GCA_033682625.1 of Helicoverpa zea x Helicoverpa armigera. Taxonomy (NCBI): domain Eukaryota; kingdom Metazoa; phylum Arthropoda; class Insecta; order Lepidoptera; family Noctuidae; genus Helicoverpa; species Helicoverpa zea x Helicoverpa armigera. Next base: position 122,166 of record JAWIIS010000038.1, on the reverse strand, counting down.
ATTTTAGTTTTAAATTAAAACTTGACAGATGCATGATGAACCCTAATGGGTTAAAATGTGGATGCAGAAATGCTGATCATATTATTTTGGATTGGAATGGATAAGAGAGTATTGCTCCTACTACTAGTGTAAGTGCTGCAAATTTTGCTGCAATGTCGTTAGTTTGAACAAAAGTTAATTATTGCTCGGAGCTACATAGAGGTATGCTGTACCGTCCAGCAAGTATGTACGTGATGAGCGGGCACTCTCCATCATCATAATTCGGAGATGGCTGGCTGCAGCGCGATGTGTATCGCGCACGAGCATCTGACGTACGGCGCGCGCGCAGCCCGGCGCGGACACCACGCACACCACATTAATATCATATATTAGCTCTATTACTTAGAAAGCTGATCATTATGGTTCATTGTTGTACGCCAATAATCTAGACTTTGTTAAACTCTTTACTCTCTACATAATGGTCATTATCCTCCGAGCCTTTTCCCAACTACGTTGGAGTCGGCTTCCAGTCTAACCGGATTCATCTGAGTACCAGTGGCTTTACAAGAAGCGACTGCCTATCTGACCTCCTCAACTCAGTTACCCGGGCAACCTGATACCCCTGGGTTAGACTGGGCGACATATAGACTTACTGGCTTCTGACTAATCGTAACGACTGTCAAGGATGTTCAATGACAGCCTGGACTGTAGGTCCCGTTTAACGTGCCATCCAAAACACCAGCCATTGGTGTCTATGATATGCTTAGAAAGTAAATACAAAATGTAGAAAAGTTGCATTGGTACTTGCCTGACCTGGAATCGAAACCACGCCCCTCATACTCGAGAGGTTCTCTCTACCTACAGGTAACAACATGCGACTCAGCTGCCAATATTGTTGTAAGTGTTGCATTTATTACTTGCCATATTAATTGCAAAAATATCAATTTATTAGCGTTGGTGATAGTCGAGGGGTTATTGTTACCTTAAAGTATGTTGTATTGTAAAGCTGAACCAATACTTTACAATTTTATTTACATATACAAGCAGTCAATTACCATATATGCATATGCACAAAACGAGATAACTTCTAGTTTAAAAATGCAGATTTATGTCCACTTACACCCAAACAGTATGTTACACTATATGTCATCAATTTGTCATACTTCTATCAATATTTACAGATAAGTAACGGTTCTGAGTGTTCTATTTAATTAGGTAATTGTTTATTTCCACGATTCGTGGTCAGAGCGATTGGAGGCCCTCCCCCGGGACCCGCGGCAATATTGTATTGTTTGCCACTTTAACTTTAATAAGTATAGGAATTATAAATATGCTTCATTTTGGGAGGCAGGATTGGACAAAGTGAGGAATGAATACTAAATAGGGATCTGAAAGTGGTGCCAATATATCCAATAAGTAACAATAAGAAACAAACAAATGTACAAGGAACCAATGTCCAAACCCTGAGAAAATCTTGTCAAATAGGTTTTTACTCTAATCTCGGTGTGATGATGTTACTTTTAATCCTGTTATAATAGATCTCTGTTTGAGAGGAAGCCTATTTCCAACAATTGGATGACAAAAAAGCTGATGATGTTGATGAATGGGTAATGGTCGATTTTAAATGTGTGCTAAGTTATTATTCACAGTCACATTATAAAATCATAATCCGATAAAACACAAAGCAAGACATGAGTCGCCCGCGCCGGGCCGCGGTCAGCGCTGACGCTCCTAAACTAGGAAATGTTATATGACGCGATGACATCATTGCTCACGGGGAAAAACTCTATTGAAATGTAGATGATATTTAGTAGGAATATGTTGCATTTCAAGTCGATATTGGCAATGTTTATATTCTTGTGCTCCTCCCCCTGATGTATAAAACAGGTCTGTCGACATAAATGGTCAGGTGTTATGCACTCGCAGCGTCAACTCTGCTGGGCGTCGCTATTACCGGTGCGTGCCCGCGCATGCTGCCGGCCTCGCACCAAACTCGCATTCTCATACACTGTGCCGCAATAATGCATGCTGCACGTTAACATTGTCTTCTCAGAATCCATTTCACTAATTGAATAGATCGGTACTTCGATTACTTGCCACAAAAACCTCGAATGTGTCGGTGCGAGAGGCGTACGAAATGGACAGCGAAATTAAAAATAATGCAGCGATTATAATTCATATCAGAAGGCTGCGGCTGCGACTGTAGGCTGGCAGTAGCAGGTTGAGAGAGATAATCTGTTGCATTTTCCATGCGTCGTCGGCAGCGGCAGTAAAAACGAGCGGCGGTGAATCCGAGCTGTTAACATAAATCAGCCGATCTGCTGTCGCCGACCGCCGGGCCGCTACCCTGCCGCTACCCTGTCGCTCGCTGTCTCATCTCCATAGGCTAACAGTGGTTTATGTTATTCTATTACACGTCTGGAGACGTTCTATTATTACCACATTATTACATTAAAACTCATCCACTCGTTTATTTATGCGTTACCTACTACTATTTCAATTTTCAAGCCTCAAGCCTCGGTAGGTAATCTCTGATTTGATCTGGTTAGGCCTGATCTGCAGTGAACACTTAAACAGCTCAAGTGCTCTCACTGTTTGAAATCTTACACTCAATCACGAGGAAAAATAAATAGAACTCTAGGAGATGAGTAGTGAAGTTTGGTGAGAAACGCAGTGATTGACTTGGCACATCTTAGCGCTGCGGCGCGGGCGCAAAAAATCTCTCCATTCATATGCACGGGGAGGAGTGCGGTCAGTTTTTGCGCGGGCCGGACGTTCCCCGCGTTTTAGATTGTAAATTGGGCGCGGGCGCGGGGCGGCAGCGGCGCGGCTGCGGGGCGGGAGCGGCGCGGGGACGCGGCGGTAACGAGACCGAGCGCGCGTCATTCAAATGCGCGACTAGTTTTTGCGCAGGCGCATAATTGAATACGAATGCGTACTCGGAAGGATTCTAATGCGTTCAGATGAGACGCGTAATGAACGTTATTTATACAGGCGCGAGTCTGATACGTCACTACGATATGTCACTATTGATGATATATGTAGGTAGGGTTATCTCTCTAGTACTATTTTTTATTCATTTAGGTTTTAGGTGTAATCTGACAACCCTATGGAGTCTTTACTATGGATTTATAGGAACTGTCTAAATAACGAACTGTGGAAGGAAACGGCTGAGCCTGTTATGATGTGATGCTGGTAGTTTAGGATATCAGGGATGTGGGTGGATTTACTTATGTCAAACCTAGCACAGCAGCTCTCAAACTTCATTAACTTCTTCTAAAAGATAATACCCAAAATAAAAAGGAGACCTCTGCACTTATTGAAATGATTTTAGGTAATTTTGGTGAGTTTATTCTTTAGCTTATAGTTAACTTAAAATGGTAAGTACCAGGTGTGCGAGGTTAAGGTGAATGATTTACATCAATTCAATACTCATTGGTTGTTATATCATCGATGTCGAAGCTTGTAAGCTCAATTACAATAATTCACTGATCCTATGGAAATTAAAGGTCCTTCACACTAAAATCTTATTTTCTAAAATAATAAGGTACATTGGATAATATGTCTAGAGAATGCGTATATGCTACCTCTACAATATATTACTGACACTTTTGGATCAAAAAGTTTGGAAAACTGGCCATGTACTCAGGTACTTTACATGGGGATAAATACAATGCACAATGTAGGCATAGATACCTAACGATAATACATGTATGCTTTACAAATGAATTGGCAGACACCGATAAGTGAGCTTAGAAACCACTAGTCAGGATACTCAACTATTTTTAACAGGCCTCTTAAGTATGAGTGACTTGACTATGGACTATGGATACGACTCAACTGAATAAAGGGTTACTACTTACTTAAAGGGCAGGGTTCCTGTACAATATGCGTTTGTTGGTACTTCATATTTTATTCACGTATCAATACGATCTTAACAATTCAAGCCTACGTAAACATAAACAACGCGGGTAGGCGTACAATACGTACAAAGTGAATTTAATCAAGTTTGCGCAAAAATATTACAGCGTTCAGAGGGGAATTGAGACGAACGGCTTGTGTGCGCCGAGTGCCGCCGAGTGCCGCCAATGTAAATAAGCACATGATTGTGTTACACATGTACCTACGTACTGGTGGAGTACAGCCCAGGGCGGTGCATCACCGCGCTGGCGGCCCGCCAACGCAGCCTGCACCCGCCCAATCACTGCTCTAAACATGGACAATTTGCTTACTGCCACTAATTTAGGAATTCCCAAAGCGACGGAATTGCACAATGAAACGAAATGGCTCCATTGAACGCATCACTAGGGCTGGTATGTATTGTGCCGTGGCGGGCTGCATCGTCCTGCGCCAGCCAGGGTGCATGTTATTGTGAATATGTAGAGCGTGCTCTAGCGGCGTCGCGTCGCGTTGACGTACAAATGGGCTGGTCACGTACTCGTGTCTGTTAATTTATTGCCGTATTTTAATTGAGCGTAGCATCGAGCGCTCGGCGGCATGGCGGCCTGCCGTCGTAGCGCATTCAATGTAAATGTGATTTCAAAGTAATGGCCCTGTTGCCAATTGCCTGTGGTCACATGCTCTAAGAGCTGTGCAATTTAAACACGCCGGGTTCAGTACCCGGCCGGGGGCGTTTTTGCTCGGCCGGGAAAATGCGGCCGAGTGACGACAGGCTAAACGATGTTAGGATAAGTAACGCGAGCGGGAGCTGCGCGTGCGCTCGCTCGCTCCTCCGGGAGGAGCGGGCGGCGGCGGGGCCGGGGGAGGGGAGGAGGACTCGCGGGGACATAAATCGCAAGTAAAAAGCGGCCGCGTCGTCGTCGTCCGGCCGTTTTTGCAGTTTCTTGTTATGCGCATTCCTCAGTTTTTGCTCACGCGTGTTCCCGACAAACGAGCTCGGGCAAGTTCGCTAGTTTTTTGCGTTGGAAACAATGGTGGGTCCGCGATGGCAGCGGCCGTGATTGCGCGAGCGCAGGCGGCGCGACGCATTTGCATGCAGCGGCCAATCGCAGAGCGAAGCCACGCCTACGCCGCCCCGCCCCGCCGCCCGGCGCTCTAGCGCGCGCTATCTAATGCTAATGCGCGTGCGCAAGTGTGCGCATACGATGCATGCATCAGCCTCCACACCAGCCATCACAGCAACAGCAGCACCAGGCGAAGCCAATGGCCGAGCTGTAAGTGATGCGAGGGCACGACTACAAACTAAACATTGACTACAAACGGTACTTGTGACATTTTCCTTGTAACTAATTTGTGTTGTATGTAAGGTCTTACCTACCTATATTTGCATTTAGTACCTACTGGGACAGTAAATATATTGTTGTAAGTATTTTGAATGATTTAAGCTCAACATCGTAGCCATAAAATGCACAGTATAATCTGCCATGTTGTTCCCAATCTCGTCGCATGCTCGCGTCACTGCGCTCCGTATGCAAATGTGTGTGAGTAGGCGAGCACGGTCGCGCACGATTGGTGCGACGCGACAAATCGCGACGCATGCTAATCAGCGGCCATTAGAGTTGCAGCACTCGGCACGCACACATGTACGTCATGTAGATTAGTGAGTGATTGGCGTCGGCGGCGTGTTGCCAATATTTTGCAACTAGGTGCCTAGTCGATGGTCATCGATTAGTTTTTTCACAGTCCTGTCGATGCTAATTATAATGCAAAGCGAGTACTAATGAACTGACGGCTGACAGCTGATCGTTATCACACGTTTAGCCTCGAGTATGGACGCGAAGTATTCGTGCATTATAGATCCAATTATTCGGTCACTTTCAACAAAATGGAATAAATATGAAATAATTGTGAGTATGGTCACGAGCGCGCTCGCTTAGTTTTTGCGCGTCACATTTGAACATGGAACAAAAACGTATTGTCCTCGAGCGGCCGTCGTTTTTATAATGTTGTGATGTTTTGCTGTCATCATTCTCATATTATTGTGTTGTCCAGCAGCTTCGGTTATGTAGGCAGTGTGTACCCGCCTCACTTGCAGGCTGAGACCTGACGAGCTGTGAGTTCAACACCCCGCCGACGTTCTGCAATATACTTACTTACTTTACTTAACTATAACAACCTTGCAAATTATGAAGTAAGTCGCACTTAAATGGTTTAAGTAAGTACCTGTAATGTATTATTTCCTCTGAGTGTCTCGTATGGAATAGCAATGCTTCGCCACAGGAAGTGCAAAGACTTGCGCTGAAGTCGCACTGCTGTCTTGATTTCATTGATTTTTGAGGCATTCATTAAAAATATATTTTAAAATTGTTGTATGATGACCAGAATTGACACGCTTTTCCTCTCATGACCACATTTTCTTCCATTCTCATATGCGATTTCCATCTCTGTTTCTGAAAGTATTATTGTTCAGGGGAATCATTAGGCAACTTATTAATATTGTTTACTTATAGCATTTGCGTTAGTTAGGAGTTAGAAGGAGTTTTGGTAGACAGTGCTAAGAAGAAGTTACTTAAATAAAAAAATGAGCATCACCAAAGCACCGGTGTTATAAGTTTGAATGCTGTGTCTGTCTGTCCCGCTGTACTTAGCTCTATAAAGTATGAAACGTTTTGGAAACTGTTTAATTTAAATGGAAACTGGTGCTCCAGCCGTGGCTCCAAGTACTGCAGGTATTTATCAAAATCGGCTCAGCAGTTTTAAAAATATAACTGTTTTGTTAATGGGGCAATAGGATCTCACTTCCCAGTTATGAAATCCTTAACAGATTGTCGTGTTTAGCTTTGTTCCGGCAAGAATTTAAACATAGGTATTGTTGAAATAATAACAAAACAACAGTTTATATAGAACTCTAATGCTTGCAGTAAGATATTTCACAAATACTTCTTCTATTAACAATAGGGCTATGGGGCCAGGTGTGGTCACGTGACTGGACACAGGAGCAGCTCGGCATTACCATCGATTAGTTAAACATGGGGACTCTCAGGGAAAAACTACGCCATGGAATGGATGGCGTGCCGAGCGCCATGTATTACTTATTGACATATTAGCGCACTTGATGCCTGATAGCTGTTTGTATGCACACGACCTGCCACCAGACCACATTAGCATTGTTAATACGCATGGAAGTTCACTCGTCTATTACTTTGTTTACGTCGACGACGCTATGTTTTTTATAATTTGCATATATTATTTCTTTTATAAAGTGTTTTTCAATATAAATGATGTAAAGTTAATTGTGTAAAAACGAGCTGTCGATATGTGAAGGGTCTCATATTAATGAAATACGTGTTTAATTTATAGTAGATACGCTATATAAACATATTTTAAAGCAAAAACGAGGAACGTCCATTGTTACAAACTGTTAATAGTGCTTACTTCAACACTATGTATCGAAGTAAATAATAGCTTGTTTAAATCTCTTTCACGCCTGTCTGTGTTTAAAGTGTAGGATTAGGTAGTTTTTCCTCAATAACCTAAGTACACTAAACGTGTGTCAGCTGTACCTAGTCCGGCAGGATATTAACCTGACTATAGTTTGAGTAAAAATGTTAATTAGCGGCGTGTGCGCAATGTTGCTATCACTGCTATCAGCGGTGTAATGGCGGGCACTCGCATAGAGACGTTACAGAGATAGCATCGCGCACGCATGCGCCCGCGCCGCGCAGGTCAGGGGGTCGCCTGCGCGCGCGCACCAGCCATGCTACATGCGCCGAATGTCCACTACTGATCAAGACAGCTTTATCAAAAGGGACAATCTTTGTATTACATTTCCCATAACTTTCTTTATCTGGAAAACTTCTAAGTAGTAAATCAGAAGTTTTGAAAAGTGCTTCCAATCCTAGACTTAGTCAGAAGATGTGAGTGCATGTGTGACATCTCGTGTTCGGCGCGTGCGCACCTTCTGCGTGCGCTCGCGTCGTGGCGGCAGATCAAACGGTTCGCGTAATAACACGATTAGGAGCCGCCTGATCATCGCCTTGGAATAACATGCTCCGGATATATCCGCCCTGAGCACTTCATAGATGACCAGCTGCAGGGACACCAAACTAATACTTACTACCGATTGTGAATCAATATCCTCAGAATTGGTTAAAAAAGAAACACAAGCATTGCCTTTCTACTTACCTATAGCATTCATAGTCATAGTTACCGCATAGCTTTGTAGGTAACTATATCAGCTAATAAATGCAGATTTCTCTGACATTTAGGTACTACGTTACCATAGTCAATTGAAGACATTGTCTTCGAAATATCATCACATCTCTCGTTCTCAAGTGGCGTCACAAAAAGTCTTCGTCATTAATAATGATATCCCCGTCAGAGTTTTTGTCCTGTTGCCGAAGTACCCCGGGCAGCATCACGGCACCACCCGGGAGTGCAGCGCCACGCGAGCGCCACGCGTGCGCACGTCCACGCCACCCACCGCGAACAATTACATTTGTCATTTCAAACAAGTTCCGTCGGTCTCCTTGAAGTTCCGCGAGCGCTTCTAAATCATTCATTAACGACATGTTTGATCACCACTTCTAACTGTTCCTCAGTTTGTTACAATGTTGACACAGTCTTGAGTTATAACTTCTAACTTTTTTTATTTAGATCATTCACGAAAAATCTGTCATAATCAGAATAGTATCGATCTTTTTTAAATCTCTGTAGGAACTTTGTCCCTGGGCATAAAATGTTTTAATCTCCGGTACAAGTTATTCCTTGCCTAATATTGTAAATAGAAGACAATATTAAAATGTGTGACATTGGTAAAAGCAAGGCCAGGTCCCCCCGGGACGATCCATCACATCGCGCGGGTGAGCGGCGCGATGCTCGCCCATCCATCACCGCGTGCATTACGATGCGCGGCATATTGTACAACTCGATAAAAATCATAAAACACTGCCAACCCTTCTGAGCTCACCACACAGGTGGATGTCGAAGGTCCACTGAACACACTATTTTCCTGTACACGCCCAAAATAAAAAGCAATTTCGTTTTCGTCAAAATTGCAACATATTGTGAAATCTACATGTATGTCTATTTTTATTTGGGAACAAATATAATGACCACCATAAAATGCTTTGATACCCTAAGTTTTGCAACCAGAAATATCTACTGAACACCAGAAAAATAAAGTCTAAAAATGTAATAGTACCAGCTATTTTAGTCACGACTTCACTTTAAATTGTATTCGACCACCAAATTTAGTAAATGATCACCAACTCTTGACGACCAAATTAATGTATTATTGTTGCCTAAATAAGTCACTGTGATTGCCATAAAATGTAGGCTTATTACCAAATAAAGTATTATGATGCCATATTAAGTTATGTGTCCGGCTTGCAATGCATGCGTGAGTGTCAGTATGACGAGTGACAGGGGAAAATGGAAGAAAATGACATATTGCGCCGACGCCAAGTAAAATTGGGAACAGGGCAGGAGAAAGAAGAAGAAGAATGTGTTTCTCAATACACTCTTATCGCACTGTTTAGAGGCATGCAATAGACAATTTTCCACGCTAGTGCAGGAAAAGGGTCCCCATAATGTTATTACATTTATTTTATCAGGCCGAACTTATTTTTTTGGAGTCAGTTTACTTAAACAGGATAGCAAGATGTAAAAACTTTTTTGATGATCATTTACTACTTTTGGTGATCATTTACTACTTTTGGGATAACAATGATTTTTTTGGACTCATTTTGCTTAAATAGGATAGCAGAATTTAAAAACTTTGGTTATAATCTTACTTTAAAATGGTGGTTTAATTTTGGTGATCATTTACTATTTTTGGCTTACGCATGATTTATTTTGGAGTAATTTCACTTAAATAGGATAGCAAAGTGTTAAAACTTTGGTGATAGTTTTACATTAAAATGCGAGTTTCATTTTGGTGATCATTTACTATTTTTGTCTGCTGTTTGTTACTATATCTGGTGATCAGTTAAACATAAGCCTTTTTATTTTTATCGTAGCACTCGTAGCATATTTTCGTAGCAATTTTGTGAAACTAAATTGGAGCTTTTTATTCTTTGAAGGGTACATAATATGACCATTGTTACATACTTACACTTAAGAGGAGTTTATCAATATTTAGTCGAATTGAAAATTCAAGTACCTAACTCTACTAGAGTTAATTTAGTTTCAAGTGTGTGCCTCAATGTTGAGTCAATACCATTGTAAGCCTTCTGAATATTCCGCGCCGAGCTCATAAGAAAGGGGTGTCGCACCCTTCTGTCCCGAACGAGGTGTTAAATGGTTATAAGTAGGCGAGGTACGGGACACGCCGGGACACGCCGGGACACGCCGGGACACGCCGGGACAGGCCGGGACTCGCGCACGTGACACGTGACTACGTTTAAAACTGTTTGTGGCAGAAGGGTGACGTGTTGTGACTGCAGGTGGACGGCTACACGTTATTTGTGAAGGGCTCAACTGATCTTATAATGATCCGCGAGGGAAGCTTTCCTTAAGGCTTTTGTGTAAGTAACTCTCTCCTTTGTCCCTTCGGAATGTCTCGTCGAACTGATTTTCTTGATTCAAGATAAAACATTTTCAAAATACTTAGGCATGTTAAAACATGATGGACCTTCGTGATGCAAAAAATAAATGAATTAGAATTTTGAATTTGCACCCTACATGTTGTTAAACAGGTTTTAATTATCCAGTTATCGTGATGGTTATGAAATAAACGCTAATGAGCATACATTTGCACTTCAATTAAGTACTGATCCGACGATGAGCATGCGAAATAAATTATACATTTGAACCCAAATTTTGTGTAAACAAAAAAACTAAGTAATTCGGTAATTAGCCGAGCACTTGATGCATACATTCGAAGCAGACGAGACTTTGTAATGAAGTTGTAATGCCTTGCAGCCGTCGTCAGCTGACTGTGCAACATGGTGGCTAATTAGCAGGTCGCAAATTACTGCATTCTGCGAGTTGTCGCGCACTGGTTGCGTGCACCCTTCTGCCGTGAGAACAGTTATAGTGCAGGCAGTAAACTGCTTAATGTTATATTCATATCAATATTACACGCCAGAATTATATGTAGGTAGTAGGTACTTCTGGTCTTCTGATGATCTGATGCTTTTAAGAGTGGATGTTAAATAGATTCTTAGTAGCAGAGTATCCTTGAGTAAAGTTGAACAGGTGCTGCTGTTCCACGAGGCGCTGCCGACACCTCAGCCGACTGCTCACAGGCTGGTGATAGCGCGGCCATGGGAACTGACCCACTGCAATGCGTTAATCACCTCACAGAACGTGTTTGGAACACTGATTACACGTCACCGTAGAGTTATTTGTTTCTCGGCAAGTGTTGTGAAGAGTATTCGTGATTACGGCTCCCACGGTCGCCACTCGGACCACGTCAAAATTAAATAAAAGTCGCGCGCGCCGTAATAAAGTGTAAATGCGGTATAATGCGCGCGCGCAGATCTCAGCATTAGTTCCGCGCTCCGCATTCGTCTTGCGCGGTGTGCGTCGCTCCGCGCCCCGCCCGCGCCGCGTCCCGCCCGCGCCGCGCCGCGCCGACCTCGTGGTGCACGGTACTTGCACATTATCGGTTTACGAGCGTCTCGGATATGTTTATCGATTGAGGCTCAACCCTCGATTCCTAGATTTCATTCATAAGAATTTATCTGTAATGTAATTAGGTTTTTCTTTTATTATGAATCGCTTCAATCACGCTAAAGATATGTTATACCTCCTTAAGATTCGCAGAACAATACAAAGTACTTAGGTACCGATATTATATGATGTATAATGTACCTACATATATTGTTGACACGAAACAAATAAAACTCGGTACCTTAGTGTTCTGCGAAGTGGTCATTTCATTCACGTTTGACGCTGAATAATAATATGTTGATAACTCAATAATAAAAACAAATTGAAATCGTGTTCACATTTATATAAATTTCCGATTCGTTTCAATTTAGCCCATATGAGTGTAGCGTCGCTGTAGGTGGTGCGCGTGCGCTTCTGTGCTTGCCAATGTTCCTGTGAAATCGGAAATGATCGGCGGCCACGCGCCGCTCCCCCCCCCCCCTCCCCCCCCGCGTGGCCGCCTGCGCGCGCGCATTATAAACACATTAGCGACAAGCGACAATTGTTTACGGCTCATCTTGCATTTGAATAATTTAGATGGATGACCGCCGAGCCGCCGAGCCCGCATGCTGTTTCACTTCATTATTTATCTTCTGAAGTATACCAGAACTCGTGGCACGCATGCGAAGCACTGATTGTTTTATTTCCTGCCATGGTTGACGCGATGTTGTAATAAGCCCTGACTGAATTACTTACATCTCCCTATAGTTTTGGCTAACAGTCCAACCTGATGCAGCTGAGTAGGCATATCTTACATGAAGCCCTTAGATTGGAGATTGGATCCCCTTTGGCAGGACTGGTTGACAGACTCTATGGCTCCTAATTACCCGCAACGATCGCATTCGAAACATTCGAATGACTGCTTATGTCAGCTGGTCACCCACGGACTATGGATGCTTGGCCTTATGATCGACTGACCCGGACGGTTGTTATTGTTACTCAGCCATGAGAGAGACTCCTCTAGGTACAATACTGTAAATGCTTCAAGTAATGAACCAACTTGTCGACATTGTTTACTAAAAGTGTTGAAATTCCGATTTGTTTGCTAATAAATACTTATTATAAGCATTAATTAACTAATCTTGTGTAAGAAACAGTGTTCATAATCTACAATATCTACTATTGTATCCGCGGTCTCACATCGCTAACTTGCAGTCGGCCTGTCACGTCCGTCCATAGTTAAAAACAATAGTTTGTGCTATCAATATTAATTACCGACTGTGTGGGGTGCAGAGGGGTGCAGGGTGCAGGGGGGTGCAAATGATAAAGTTTGTAGTGTGTAACGCGGTTATGCCGGAAGTTGTGCTAATCACATGAGTGTCGGCCACATAACCAGCTCTGATTTACTTGCCAACTACTGACATGTCAGCCACTGCACAGATGCGACAGAAGTCTCACGTGACATGCCCAGTTCTGCTGCTACACTGGATGCCAATGGTGCACACTATGCGTGTGGAATTTAAGGCACATTTACATGTTGCAGCTGTCATACTGTGTGTATTATGAACTTATGAGTCAACTCCTGACGGACTAATTATGTCGAAGTAAATACTAGGTACCTATTGTGTATATTGACAATTTACAAATGCTGCGTAGTTAGAAACTTTTTCATTTGTAAGGTTTTATTCATCATAATTGATTACTGTCCGGACAATCATTTTAAATATATTCGATTTGTTCTATAGAATAAGTTTTTATATTGAAGTATGTCACTTCACCTCTCGAGCCCAAACAATAAACGTCGTGATATCGAATCAGGTTTTCATTTTGAGCAAGATAATTATCTCCCGGTCCTACAGTACCTATGTGTTTAGGTACGTAAAATAGCGTTACGTTCCGTCTGTCCACTGGAAGTTGGTGTGCGCGGTGTAGTGGACGCACTGCGCGCGAGGCCGCGTGGCACCGCGCGACGTAACGCGACGCGACGGCTGCTCCATTAGCTGAGCCACGTCCCGCGCTCAATATTTATTGGAAACTTCATGTTTATGCGAACAACGCACGGCGTTACTTGAAGCATGTCAGATCTAATAATATATGATAGGCCAATAACATTGCTTTGAAATACATTCAAGTCATCAGCGGCGATGCTTACAATCTATGGAATACCTGTTGAATGAAGAACATATGTATGTTCACATAGATATTTTGGTACTTACAAGATGTGTCATTCAGCCTAAATTACATTCGTCCAAGCATTACTGCTCCTTTGTAAGTGCCAGCATCACATACTCCTGCATATAGCAGCATGTACAGCAGAGCTCGCTAACAGCTGCATATCAACGATAATGCTAATGTACGATATAAGTATTCGAACAGTGTGTAGTTCCCTTTAAATGTGTAGTACAAAGAAGTTGTAAATAAAGCTACGATCAATATTCACGGCACACGTTTGCTCAGCGATTCAGAAAATCAACCGTTTACTGGCAGTGAGATCAGTCGAGGAGTATATACAGTGACGTGGGTCTAACCACGGCTACCACCAGCCTGCACCGACCTGTTCCTGAGGGAGTGCATCAGACACAAACTTGCTGCATCGAATCCTGTGCATTCATTCAGTGTGTCGGTGTGTTGTATCGAACGCAGTGGCACGCTCACCATTTCATATACTTCTATTCCTATCGATTTTGTGAACTTTTCAACATCAAACTATGTCGGATGGTTTAATTATAATGTATTTTAAATAAATGGGTTTATTTCCAATAAGCGAAAAAAATCAAAAAATCATAGTAGGCATATAGATAATTCTTGGCAGAATTAGTTCTAACAAGTATACTGACTTAAACGAGGATGCCATGTCAGTAATCAAAACATGTTCGAATATGCAAACTTATTGGTCTATGTTGTTTAGTCAATTTATTTCAATCTAATGAGAATATTTATCCACCAGCTTCTTATTAGAGTCCCCTGTAGCTAATCAGGTTTGTCTTGCTTGTTGCAGGTACGTGTGCTGCTAGAATTAACTAATAAGATACCTAGTAGTGAGCCGCACTGTACCATGTGCTGCTAGCAATAACTTTGTGATGTGCTTCCAACGAAGGCCGTGTCTTGCGTAAGTCACATTCATTGGATGAGTGGTCGTCAGCAATATGAGCATGTGAAGCTGCTGATTCACGATTCAGTTGTAGTCTTATGACAGCAAATCTTAGTTCCGTTATTCTTGAATCAGCAAGCAATAGGTTATTTATAAATATTGTTTCTGCGCCTAACGTCAACACGACACAATCAACTGAGAAGCTCCTGCTGTCAGTGCTTGCTCCGCGATGTTGAGCTCTGTGCCCCGCGCGCTGCAGGCTGCAGGCGCTCGGCAGCTCGTCGGAGTGACGCGGGGGGCGCATGCGCCGCTGTTTAGCCGAACCCCGGATGAACACAAAGTGCATAGTTACCGTGCCGTGCCTGTACTTATGAGTTTTCCAATTAAGTAAATGGTAACCGCCGCTTATTGGAATAACAATTTTCAACGGAATATCTGTTTCGATCGCGATTAGAGCCCATCGCAGGAGATGCGCCTGTAATTCCAACTAAATTTATTAGAAAGCCGATCTCGCCCTTCTCCGCTCGCCAATTTACTAATCGTAACTCATCTGCGATAAGCACGGGATTACCGCGTGGCGTGCCGGAGCGCCGGACCGCCGGCCCGGCCGCGCATTATCGGCCCATCGTCCGGTAATAAGGAGCGAGATTGGAGCGCTTTAAATAATATCGCCTCACATCGGTAACGGCCGCTGACGGTCGTTCACCGCGCCGGTGCGCCCGCGCAGCGCCGGCACCGGCCCTCCGCGCTGCTGCAGCACTACCCCGTGCTGCCACGCTGACACAAGCTCACTGCTACATATCAGTGTGATGCTAACGGCAACTGGTTGAGTTGTGGTTTTCTCCTGTCTTAAAATAATAATTAACCTAACCTACATGTCAACAAGACTAGATAGAGCTTTGAAATAGTTTTAATTTCATACATTTAGTGTAAAAGCACGATAGATACAGAAAGTAACATCCTCAAAAGTAGTGTTTGGCCAAATTGAAAACAAACGTAGTAAGTTATTAATTGAGAGTTTTTGTTAAAAACCACTATTGTATTGTGTGGTCGTGACTCACTTAAGGCTAAAGTGTAGCGATGTGTGAGCGGCGCGGGCGAAGTGAGTGCTGTTGACTAAGAGCGTTCTCACGGCAGCCGCAAGCACCAGCAATTGATCGCCGCCAATTATACAATCAGAGAGCACCACGCCCGCGCCGCAGCCGCCCCGCAGCCGCCCCGCAACCGCCCCGCAACCGCCCCGCAGCCGCACCGCGCCCGCTGGGAACACGCACTAATTGCTGTGGGTTTTTGTCGATCGAGTGTTCCCACTTGTCTTCACAAAACCACTTATAAATTGATGCCGTTCTCCCACAATACGTATTATCTTAATCGCTGATCAAAACGACAATTTAACAGTTTCTTGCAGGAGTGAGATTATAAGTGAATGTGCTAGTCGATAGTGCGCCTCTCTCTAATACCCGGGAGCTGCGAGTTATGCTCCCTGCAATCTGACGCGTGACCAGCACCCTTCACTCGCGTTACCTAACCTGCACTCGTCTCGTACGCTCTGTTATGTAACAGGTACCCAGTCAAATTTGTCACTGTTCATGTGCTTTCACATCCAAACCACTAGACAGCCATACACAGTGCGTTGTAGAATATTAGAAGGACTCATCTCAGCAGAACTATAAACACTTATTAGAGATAATTTTGTTCTTCCTGTGCATTTCCTCGCTGCATATTTTTTGTCCAATTTCTTCTAATCCCAGCAATAAATTATGTCAAAGGAGACCGCCGCCAAAACGCAACGGCTACAAAATTGTGGGTTACCGACGTTATGCTATTGTTCGTATAATCGACCACGTGATTAATAAACGACGGCTTAAAACACACAAATCACAATAAGAGGCGCCTACGCAGCAGTGTGCGCATACGTATGCACGCTCGCTGCGTCTGTGTGCGTGTGCGCATACGCAAATTATTTAATTGTCGGCGGCGGCTCTGCTCTATGGTTATACGCCATAAATCTAGTGGAATCATCCGCGAATTATTCAAAGAGGCCGCCTCCGTGGTGCAGACTCCGGCCAGCGCTGACCCCCGCGCCCCTCCGCTAACTGCTCGTGATTATGTCTAGCGCAGCCCTGCCGTCCGTCATCCTCGCGGCCGTCACTCGGCCACGCCAGACCATGTACCACCGCCTGCATTACACTATTGAAACATATCTCTGAATGCCCAAATCATACCACGCCTTTACTTCTACAAACTCTGAACTAGTCTATTGTTGATGCATTTACATTTTTAATTTATCTTGCGTGATTTCGTCAAAACGCGAAAAGGTAAAGATTTTTGTTATGTAGAACTGTGAAAAGAAAGCCTTAATACTGAATTCAATGCTGAATAATAATTGTGTGGATAAAGGTCAACAATCGTGCATGGTCGAGTGCAGTGAGCGCCTGGCTTCAGCCACTCAGCCACTCAGCCAGTTAGCCTCCGATACGTTGGATATCGCACCCATTGTTACGCAATCCAGAACAAAGCTCTAGTTATTTGTGTGGCGGCTGTCGCCTTGATTCATAGCGTTCGTTTGTCCTTCCTGCTGTGTGTCAGTGATAGCGCGCTATCGCTGCGCCCGCGCACAATCGCGCTCTATCGTGCCATCTGCGTGAAATATTCCGCCGTCGCCACAATGCCGTGGTTGCCCGCCACGCTACCGGCTCACCTGGCGCCACCCTTACTGCCCACACAATACGGTCGCGTTTCCCCGGCAGCGGCCGCAATTCTGCGCTGGTTTCACAATAACGACCTGTGGCCGCGTAATTCACGCCACCGCGTTCATCATGCAAAGTGACCGCAATGAAAGTGTCGAGCGATTCCCGACCTTACTGACTTCATTCCAAGGTCCACATTCGACTCGCTGCGGAAAGATTTATGTCGCGGGGGAGTTTAGCGTTTGGTATATCGGAATTTGAATTTTGCGCGGTGTGGTCGCTGCGTCGGTGCGCGCGCGCAGGCGACAGATACGCATCGTCTTGTTAGCGCTATCTGATGCCCGATGCTGTAATTGGCACGGAACTGCGCGTGCGCAAGCAACCTCACATTCATACAAAATGAATTTTAAAACGCGTTTTATCAATATTATTCTAGCGTCATAATGGGCTCTGCCAGCGAAAATGATAAGTTACGACCAGGAGACAATATGGCATGCAGTATAGCTAGACGAATCTAGATAGATGACGCCTGCTGACAATTTGAATCATAGGTACGTGAGTAAATGTGAAAAAATATGGCATTGTTTTACCGTGAAGAGTTATAGCTAGCGAGCCGATTTGTCTAGATAAATGGATGAAATATTTGCTGGTAATAGATGCGCGGGCGCAGCGCGAGGTGTCGGATATTTGCATACAATGCGCGCGCGCCGATGTTCCGTGATATTGTTGCGTTTCTTAGCGCAGGTAATTGCGTCGTCGGCAGCAACAATACGCGCCTGATGATGGCAGCGCCATTATGCTCGTACGCACCACTACTGCACAAGAGCACATGCTGTCGCTTCTTGTTCCCTCTCGTGTCACTCCTACTATAACCAATGCTATTAGGCTTGAGATCCTCTTGGTGCTGAGACACTTGCTAGAGAGTTGCAGGATATGTTTATATGGAAACAACTTCACATTTCTTAAAGCCATTTATAACCAGGTTGGCTGCGTCCTACCATTACACTAGCGGTGTTTGAGTTGTTTTGTAAACAGTAGCTTGCAAACGGGAAGTGTCGGTGTTCGCCTCGGTCGGCTCCTGGCACAACGAGTTGGCGAGACAGCGGGCGGCGCCGGCGCCGGTCACTTGTCAAAATGTTGTGTCACAACGTGAGTAACGACGCGCTGACGTCACTACTGCCAGCGTGCACAATATACGTCACAGCGCATGCGCCACCACACTATAGGTAGGACTGTATAGCTTGTGAGGGGAACCATCCAGTCAGATACCAGATTCTAGGAAACAGATAAATGGTGCCTAGGTACTTGTCTAGGTACAGAAAATAATATCGCTAACACTCCTCTAATTAAATACACTTAAACGTTGGTAACACTAGCAACCTAGTTTCTGCCAGTACTTAGCTACTAAGCTGAATTAATTCCGTCGGATAAAAAAACAGAGCGTGTGATGCGCCGACGCACGGCAATTGCGAAAGACGCCGACAATTGCCGAAGGCGCCGCCACGAATATGGATGAGTTTTACATTTGAGCTGTAATTAGAGCGACGACACTTTGAAGTGTCGCCGGGAAGCGCGGGCGCAGCCACACGCTACGTCGACACCGAATTACTTCTAACAACCGACGCGATGGATTCGCCTTTATTATAATTATATTTCCTAATCAAGAAGACGTAATCTAGTCTAAATAGGAAATATCCTTACATGATAACGATCGCGGGTAGGGATGCATTCAGCAATTTTCGCGAAACTCCATGTAATAATTAAGAAGGTGTTCCAGTCAGTGGGCCGGCGATCTGTCTTGCAGTTTATTGTCCTAATTAGAGCAGTAACACTATTCGCTCATAGCATTATTTACGAGTCGGGTATCGTTTGGCAACGTCCTGAGTTCAATCGTGGATGATTTGTGTCGGTCGACAGCGGACGTCATAATCAGCGGGATCATGCAGTGCAGTTGTCATGCGGCGGCTAATTAGCGCGCCGCCATCTTGCGAGCCGCGCCGGAGCGCGACGCTGACAGGCGACACCGCAGAACTCCCGCTCGCAGACACTGCTCAGCTCTCAGCACTGCCACTCCTGCTGCACGAATAGGAAAGACGAGGACTTTCAGAAGAACAGTGGACAGGGTAGGTCATAATTAGCACATTATAATATAATTATCGCGCTTAAGTCCCGATTGTTTAGAAATACATAAATAAATATGCGTATAAAATGCGAAAGTTAAAGCATTTAGGTCATATTGTACCTTTTTTTTTTAATTCCTCGTTATTCTAGTTATTCCTTAGCACGACTGCTGTACACGAGGACTCGGATCCGATTCACGGGTTGGGCCGAAATCGTTTTGTGGGTTTTAGAAACTTTCACTAAGCAGCCCTGAGTCTGGATGTTTTTAATTGATATACCTGTGCATAGGAGAGCACGTTAATATCAGTCCTGCGCCTGATCTCCCTTCGGTCGTGTCTGAGGGAATAGTGAGTGCACCTGTGTCTGCACAAATGCTGGTGCACTATAGTATGTTCTGAGCAACTGGCTGATCCCCTTATATGAGAACAGCCGTCGCGCCACAACTGGAAAGTCAATCATTATTATTTGGTAATTTTAATTCTGGGTGTAGTACTGTGAAACTGAACATTTTGTTAATACGGTATCGTGGTTTCCAAAACATAGTTTATTCAATTATTTCACTTAGGTTAGTGTCCGTGTGCTTAGTGTGTATGCAGTGAGCCTTCTGTGTCCTCTGCGTGGTGAGCTGCCGATGTAAGAGATACGGCACCGGAGCTCAGCGATTGTGAGATTGTCGCGATACGAGCTCCCTGCGTCGACACTCGCGCTGACTCAGTTAGCGCGTCACCATGTAGATGTTCCGTCAGGGGTGACTCTCGTCACGTCTGGAGCCCACGTGCTCACTGACTGCTGGCCACGGGTCATGACCTGCTCACATGCGCTGCCCCCTCAGGATCAAGCTAACTTGATCAAATGATTTTATATTCACACAAGTTTTTGACATCATATGTTTATTTCATGAAACATGATATATGTTATCTTTTATGAATAATGGTGGTTAATAGTCCGATCATGTTATATGTAGTGGGTAATGTAAGGCTAAGCGTGGCAGGTAATACTTCGACACATTTGATCGATGGCCTGCGTAATGGCTGCCTGCAATGAGCCGTGACACTACATGACATGACTCACTGTCGGCATTGTCAGCAGCATCAGACCGCAGGGTACACTAGTAGTAGTTATGACCGACCTACCGATGTGTATCACACCAGCAGCATGAGCATAGATTGTATAGGGCCTATACAATCTATTTGTTGTATAAGAAGATCAGGGAAGCCTATAGTATAGGCTATGTACTTCCCTGATCTTCTTTCATCCTTGTTGACCACTCTAAAAATTCTGAATGCGTACACCATTTGCATGTGTGTTCACGCAGACCGAACTAGCAGTCTCTGCTTGAGGACTGCAATCATGATGTAGTTCTGTGGGCAGCAGTTGTAAGCTCCCAGTAGTGGTGAAACATTTGCGTTCGCTGGCGACAGATGGGCGTGAAATCGCCGGTAATGACCCCCTCCGCCCGCCGCCCGCACCCTGCCCCCGCACATCTGTCCGCGTCATTAAACAACCGTCTAATCCTGACCTATTGATTGCCGACTGCTTTTTATAATTCAATTAGTTTTATGTCCAGCGATATTACTTGTTAGAAACGTGTTAATAAGCACCGATATGCAGTAGGTAATTGAGTAATCATTTAATTGAAACATTAAATACCTATGTACATAATGACAAGAGAACACAAGACATATATGTAACAACAGAAGCATCTATTCACTAGCTCGGCAGCAGTGTTGTCAGTAAGTAGCGGCGCCTGCAGCGCTGATCGCATCTCGCGCACTGACGGCAGCGGAGCCCCGGGCGCCTGCACCGGGCTACTGCTGCATTATCCTGCTAATATACCCGTCATTGGAATAGAGGGTATTCGCCGCTCGTAAACTTTGACAAGTTTTTTAAATTAGTCCCAAAAAAAAAAACCTTTTGTGGACTGTTAATAAATTGCTCAAGTAGTATCTCAGGGTAATTTTTTCAGTGTTTTACTGATTAGTTGGTAGCTCTTTGAAAGCTTTAAAATGAGTATGAATAAAATGTAGCTTTCACTGTTTGTACTTTCTTCTGTCGGACGGACGTAATGTAAAAAAACAATAACGAGCGACATTCAGCCACAATTAGCGGTAGTAGCGTCTCATCAGCCGACACGGCCGCCGGTCAGCCGGACAGCCGGACACCGGACAGCGATGCCTGACCTTTCCCTAAAACATCCATTAACATCAATAATGTAAAAGGGCAACCTGCGCTCGCGCAAATAAAAAACAAGTCGTTACAACTCACAAAAGTTTTATATTGCTAAAAATATTTTGCCAGAAAGTAGGATCGCATCATGAAAAATGTATAACACATGAAACAACGCGTGAAGTGATCTAGAATGAGGTGGGTATGGCGCAGGCGCAGGTAATGCACTCATATAAGCAGACTGCAGTAATAACGCGAACAGTCGCCGAGTGCTCTCGGTATCGCGGTAATGAAGACGTGCCTACTCATTACCATTTCGCATAATTCTCGCTCGCCTGCGTAATCCGACCACTTAGTGCCGGCAAGTGTAGCGAGTGCGCGTGTGTGCGGGAGATGCGCGGGCGCATGCACCACGCTGCCGCTACACAGCACGGATTTGAATATAATATACACCTTGTATGCGGAGTGAGACGCATAATTGGCAACCTGAGCAGGTGTGCGGCTGCGTCTGCGCATCGATCATTAATTTTAATAAAAAATTAAGCACATTTAAAAGCCAAAAAGCTTGAGCACATTGAAATTCGTGAAATGGTATGGATTGTTTACATAAGCCGCATGCGACCATCACATATGTTAACGACCCAATAAAAAGGGCTTGGACACCGAAACACTTTTAATGACGCGCCGTGCGTCGGCGGCCGCTCACCGCGCTCACCGCGCTCGCTCCGCGCTCGTCGCTCCCCAGCTCGCAAAAAAGCGAAACGTTCACGGAAATTAACCCTGTTAATGCAAACACTCCCGTTTTGTGTCGGCCCAGTACTGACACCGCTCCGACACATTTAATTACCGGTACGTGTGGTGCTGCGCGTTTTTCTCCGCCGGATGGATTCGGAGCCTCCTAACTTGGCGCGTCCTGGAGGTGATTGTAGTCATTATCACCTCAGGACATTAGGCATACTAATGTTAATTGCGTTTGCGAATTCCTTCAAATCTTTTTATGAAGGTTGCCGTGTTAAGGCGTTAGTCGTTATAAGGTTTTTCTTAAGCCGTCGATCGTTTCAATTCCCACAGCCAATTATTTGTTTAGTACAATACTGTGGTCATAATAAACTTATATTAGGTCCTACGTATTGATAATAAAGTAAGCAAGTGACACGGTTCGCACGGCGAGAGTCAAATTGATGTTATTTGTAGTGCAGTACTGTTAGACGTTCGTCAGCTGAGCACTACGTAGTAACGGTGAGTGGTTACCTCGCGCGACGTGTGTCGCCGCGCGGCGCCGCTCTCCTGCGGACACTAGTTGTAGTGCCCCTACCTCACCTGCAGCTTGTAGCATCTATTGAAATTTTGAAATTTCACCAATTTACTTTAAGCCTTTCAATTCGATAGTTCAATCTTACAGTTATGTGATTCCTTTTTTGGCCACAACTTGAGTTTAGTTAATTAGGGTTGCCTTCCAAAAAGTTCTACATTGCGATCCTACATTTACTTAGTGATTATATGAAAGGCCCTCACAAACCTTTCTTTGACGCTGTACTAAACCCCTCGAATCGTATATAACAACTGGAGAGAAGTCCAATCGTGGGCACGTCACCCGGGAGCGCCGGGTCTCGGGCGAGCACGTGTGACGGTGACGTGACGGCACGGCGAGACACTTTCCCCGGCTATCTGCATGAATATTCATTCCCACGGCGTGTGCAGTGCGGCAGGCTGCGTGGGAAGTGAGCTGCTATCAGCGACCGCATCACCAGCAGATCGGCTACCAGCCCGCATGCGTGATACATGACGCACATGACGGACTCCACCATCTAGATAGTACAATGTGTGAACACCGGCACTATTCGTGACCTTCTAATGTTCTCATACGTGCATACCAAACTACACCTGCAAATATTCCGAACAAAACATGTTCACGATCTTATTTCAATGTTCAAAAGGTTCGTGTACAAAGTCGGAAGGCAGACGAGTAGCCAGCAGTGCACACGGTGGAGGAGCAGCGATGACAGTTGTCTTTGTGTCGGCGCATGCCGCTGAGCCGGTGATTCGGAACACCCCAATATTATTACAAGATTACCCGGCGGTACTAAACGGAGGGGTTCACAAATTGCCCCCGCTTGCTGTTTTAAAACGATTTTATTGCACAACTTTGTACCAACTAGTTGTGAAAACTTTAAGCGGTTGGCACACATGCGGTTACGTAGATCTAGACGAATATTATACAGGTACCTATACGAGGGTTAAGAACTAGAGTAGCGTAAGGCCAAAATGACAACTTCTCAGGAGAGCCCGAAAACAACTCAAATTTACTATAGCCCTTTTTGTGGGGTAAATCTATAGTAGTTAGATATCTGATTTTTACTAATAATAAAACTTTATTTATCGGCTACAGAATAATGTAACTTTTTGGTCAATCAAAATACGGTTTCATTTTAATAAAATTTAAGTATTTTTCAAAAACTGGTTGACATACGTCATTTTAGCTGTTCCATAAATTAGTGCCATAGTAGCGTATCCCACCCTTACGTTTTTTTGGAGGAAAAAAAATTACGGAAGCTTACGAAACAAGGACAGTAACGGTACTTTACGTTTATTTGGCACGAAACAAACTAAGCCTACATAATCAAACTTTCTGCGCTATTAACGTATGGCAAGATACGTTATTTAAGCGATTACATTGAGGGCATATTTTGGTGTCTTATTCGCTCTGTAAATCGAGTTACGACCGTTGTGCTCATAATTTTTTTGAGAAAATAATGTCAAGATTATTGTAAGTAGAAACACTTCATTTTGGCAATAAACAAATATCTTTTTTTTATATACGTTATTGTTGTATTAAGCAATCAACACACTACATCGTTCCAGTTTTTTGGCACATAAAAATATGGGGATTAAATAAACGAATGGTGAAAAAAAAAATATTTTTGTATTTTTGCCCTTACGCTACTCTAGTTCTTAACCCACGTATAGCAGTAACCTGTATCATATTTCATACGGATACCAATTCATTATGTAATTTATGGTTTAGGTATATGTCAAGTAGTTACTTAGGCACATTAAATATTAAACACGAATGTTTCAAAAGTCAAAATAGGTATGTAAGGTAATTTACAAAATGAATGTCGATTGTGCACAAAGTGTGTGCGCCCGCGCTCCCCGGGTGCAGGCGGGAGGCAATCCTGTAATGCAGCTTATTAAACAAAAGCATGTTCCGTATGATAAAGTAGTCGCGCTCAGCATCTCAAGCTTGTGATAACCTTATCTAGCGCATGACTCAGTTTTGGAAAGTGCATTAAATTATGAAGCCGCTCGCGTGATTTATCTGAGTGGCCGACGATACCGGCCGCGCCACTCTGCAGGCGATGCAGAGAGACAACTGCGCTGCGTGCGACTCACTACTTCAACAATGCTGGCTAAATGTTGTATGTAATGAAATAACCATTTGGGTTCGTACTACTAGATTATAAAAATGAAGTTTTGATCTATTCAAAGATTAGTAAAGTCATGTGAAACTAAATCAGACTGAAAGTTTCGTATCTAGAGACAGTAGTTTATGACAAGAGGACCAGTGTTCGGTATCCTACAAAGCTGTATCTGGAACTAGGATGGGATAATTCCCCGAGTACAGTTCAGTTGGAGTGGCACTACTGGTTGTGTGCGTTGCGCAGTGGCGGCGCAGATCCTGTGCGCTCGATATGATATAATTAAAACGCTCGGCGGAGCACGAGCGCGCGAAATATTACCATACACCCGCAGTATCGCGCATCGCACTGCCTGCGCCCGCGCCGCCTGCGCCCGCGCCGCCTGCCCGCGCTGCACCCACTGCCCAATGTCTGTAGGGGTCATGTCACCTCGTGACAACCATGACGTTTGCACTCATGTCACAACTAGTGGGTAAAGTTGCTGTCTTCTATCACAGACATTTGTGTTTGGGTAGTAGAATTATTGCTTCAATAAATAAATAACAAAATCATAAAGATAAACAAACTAAGGCATCCTCTAATAATAACCTGATTTATGCTCACATAGTTTTTGCGCTGATTGTAGTAAACTACTCGTTCGGCTGTACATCTCGGCGCTGATCATCCGTGTCGGCGAGAGTGAGTTGTTCTAATGTGTAGTGTTTTGCAGCCGGGCTGTCGGGAACACTGTGCTAGTGTGGCACGCGGCGTCGCTTGCAGGTACATGCATACACATACGCAGTGGAGTGCTCTAGGTTACATTCCAAGTGAAAGATATCGTCTGCGCGCGCTACGACACTACGCACGCGTAGACCAAGCGCTACGACAAATACTGATATTCAGTTATTAGGTAACATTACTCTTTTATCAATTTTTTTAGACTTACTCAACATGCTTGAAATAAAGACAACTATCTTATAAGCTGTTACAGTACAAACAGACCCAATCGTGTCCTGTTAACTAGTAAGAGCATGCAGGACAAGTAGTACCTATATAACGAGGCTATTATACCAGTGTAAGTGTATTTCGGAAGAAATCGTTTGTTTAAACAATTGGTGAGATCTGCTTCATATTCACGTCTCGTGTGCGTTTAATCTGCGGAGACTTATCGGGAACAGACTAAACACACCTCGACACAATGTAGTGTAGATCCTCGATACCATCGCCGAAATACCCAGCCGCGCCGTCTGACAGGCTATTATGTGCTTTATTAGCAAGCAATAAGGTCGCGGTTGATCTCGTGCTGCTACGGTGTGGTGGTGTGCGTGTGCTTGTCATGCTGCGCGCGCGCCGCACACCTGCGCAGCTCGTGACGCGCATGCGCGCCCCGCCGCCCGTGATTCACTGAAGCACCTGAATTAATATGCCCATTATGATAATATTACGATTATCTGCCAGGAAGTAGACCAAAGTGTTTATTGCCTCCGTACTTTATGGGACAATGAGCTGCACTAATTAATTTATTATGTAAATTGCATGGGAACACCTGTTCACTGCACCTTATGCGTTCGATTGAACTCTCTGCAATGTTATACTGCGTACTGTTGTAATCAACTTCAGTTTCGTACCCTAAATATCTGTCGTTTTTTTTAAGGTAATGCTTTTTTAGACTTTTTATTTGTATAGTCTATCACAACATAGTGTGTACTCATAAACAACTGCTATTGCTAAGACGTTAACACTATCTCGATCACAACGACATGGTTGTGTGAGTGCGTCTCGCAGCGCACCGGCGAGTTACCCTTCTGTGCCCAGGACAACAAGTTAGCTCACATGATACTTCTAGATAATATTAACTACATTAAACAATTGCAATTAATAAGCAAGTCCAAGTGTCACATAATTGTGATGTCTAATAGTATATAGTTAGGTAACGTGACCATGTAATGTGGCTATTGTGATCGCTTGCATCATGCTGCAGCGGCGAGTCATTAGTATTCAAAGTTAGGAGCACTAAGTGTTCGCCAATCACCAGGGTCCGAATGTAAGTATGTGAGGAGTGGTACGCGGCGGCCAATGCGGGTTCGAGTCCCGGCTCGGCAGTGTCCAGCGCCTGCGTACATTGTGAGTACATGTCAGTTTACGAGCGCAGTTCGGGGAACAGCCGCGGCATTAGGTATGTATGCAGGCGAGCTACTTAGCGTAATGTGGCGACTGACTCACATTCTAAGCTGTTACAACACTTTGTTATACATTGATGTCTCAATGACAAAGCTAAGTTGATTGTTATTTTATTACCTAAACATTATCATAAAAACGGCTTCGCTCTAACAAAAAAGTTTAATAGGTACGTATTATTTAAACGGTTCCTGGTAATCTTAGATCTTACTCAGGCACGCGTAGCTCACAAGTTTACTACATCGTCCCAACACGTGCCTGCATTTGCTAGTTGTTGCTTTGCAGTTGCATAGTCGGCAAAAGTCTGCAATAATACACTGCTAGGTAAGCTCTTTATGTAATGATAGTTAAGTAGTCTAATCACCATTTCTCCATCGGTTAAATAGTAATCAATAAACCGAGTGCATTGTATTAATATCCAAGTAAACATCATTTGCATGACAGGCCAACAATTCATGGTAACGTCGGCGACATGAAAGCAGCGGTGGCATCGGTGGGAACGCGCAGGCGCAGCGCGGCCCGGGCGAGTTGCGCGCGGGCGCAGCGCGGGACGAGGCTCGCCTGCTAATGCGCAGCTTATTACTAATATTGTGAGTTATTGATTAGCATCGCCCCTCCGGCAGCTTGGTATGTGCGGCGCGAGGTGCGCGCGCGCAGGTGGCCGGGCCGCGCTTCCTTCCCCGAAGCGTCGCGACGACCATTGTCCGGCACACGCGCCGCACATACATATCGGCCACTAGGTCCGTCACCACGCCGCACGTGTTCCAGCTTCCAACATGCTCAACACCAGAGATCACTCTCACACTCGACAGATGACTCACAGACATAGAGAAATGTCGAGATGAGCATTAGGTACAAATGAGAACCTTTATGCTTACTCTCTACCAAGATACATACATATAAGGGTGGTTAACAAGCGCGTTTTATAGTGTTGCGCGGGCGCATCGTAAAGCAGGAGAGGGACGAGCGAAGCCGCGCAATTAAACACGATTAGCGCATGCGCAGTCGAGTGGTTGGCAACACCGCCGTGACGGCGCGCGCAGAAGGCGCACTGCACGCCGCTCCTCGCTGCACGACTCCTGCAACATAATGCTTTCACGGGAGTTCTACCACTAGCATGTGGTAGTGAGATTGAGCATATATGTAGTTGTAGTATGCTCTTCCTTATTAGTAAAGGTGTATAAGTCGCAGCCGGGGTTAAAATAGCTGTTTAACCGACTTGTTGAATGCAACGTTGAACATTACAAAGCAACGAAGCCTGAACAGCTATGTTAACCAGATGATGGCACTTTGGGCAGTGGGCCTTCTGTAGGCAGCGTGGCGTGTCGGGTATCGCCGGCATCGCGCTCAAACAAAAACTGGCCGCGATACAGACCGCAGACATTGCCGTTAACAGTCACAATTTGACATACTCCTCGCTGATCGATCAACTTCGGTTTAGTGCCTGTTTCCCACGATACATGCTGCAGCTCGAGCGGACACACGTTAAACTGCAATCACGACAGGCTTTGCATCAAATTATATTATGTGCGTCTAGTGTGAGCTTCATGTGTTCTAACTTCATTATTAACCCTTTAATTAAATACATAGTTCATACGTACACAGGTATTACTTTGTGAACCTTATTTACACAATGTGTTATATTCCATCCATAGTTCTGAGTCAGTTGGCAGAAGCTCACATAGGAGACTCATCAAGTTTATAGTTACTTGATTTATTTAGGAGTATCGGCGTAAGAGCTGATGCACGTGTGAATGGCGACACAGCTCGCTGCGGTGAGTTGGACGCAGTGTCCCGTGCAGTCGGCAGTGCAGCCCGCACCTTGCCCCGAGCTGCCCCGCGCAGCACTCGCGTGTCGTGTGAATGAGCGAGCGGGGCGAGGGGGCCGCGGGGAGTCCCGTTACACGACGAGTGACCTTTGCAGGCAGTTAATCGCTCCACTTGGGCTGGCCTTGACCTCGCCGGCGCATGCACATGCTGCATTTGTTATTAATTATCGTCACACTTGTCCTGCCGCGGGCGCGCAACGGTATTATGTATTAAAGTCAATTTATCGAGTGCGGCAAGCTGCGACTGCGCAGCGATCTCACTGCCTAGTGTTACTGAGCTAGCGTTGTCACACACGTCCAGTTCCTAGTATACGCAGCGCCAACTCCGCTTGACAACGTTATAGAAGCACATTGGTTTAATATTTAGGGTACTTTGAATAGGTACACTGTACACATTCATAACCAAAGCCTTTTATAGGTAAAAGGTGCAATTTCAAGTGTTAAAAATAAATGAAGTTCCTCCTCCAAAGTAACAAAGGGAACACCAAGATATATCGGGTGTGTCGTACCTAACCACATTAAATCCTATCACATAGACTTTATAATATTGTATGGCGAATTGTAAAAAAATAACCTAATACATTCAGTAGTTTGGCCTCATTAGGAGTCATTTTTCGTTTTTTATAATTTACAAAATCATGTGTAAAGCAGAGATAAAGTTAGGGTATCGAATGTTTTGATCAGTTGACAGCTGTCAGGTTTCAAGGGAGAATTTCAGTTGTTTGTTATGACTGACTGACTCTTGTATGGTGTTCTAATACTCGCACATTTTTATTCTATTTACTTTGTTTGATTTTTTTTTGTGCTGATCGACATAAATATGTTAACTAGTAAGTATATTAACGTATTTAATTTAATGTGATTAGGTATACGACACACCCGATATAGATATAAGTAATATTCATCATTATAAACACCAATTTAAATTACAAAAAAAAAAACTGAAATATTATAAAGTTTAGGTGGACAAGTTCAGCACTGTTTCCCTTTGGTTACAATCATTTGATCCTCATATCAAATTAATTGCAATGTGATAAGCTTTTGATAAAAAAAAATAGATCTAGAGAGTGGAGTTGGAACAGCAGTTTACATATAAATGTATCTGCAGTTTAATAGTTAACCTGCAGTCTGCACGTTCAGGTAACTGGCGCTACTTAACTAAAGTAGTGTGAAAGTTTAACGCTAAAGTGATCTAGAAAAGTGCATGCATAGTATGTGCGCTTCAGCTATTCCTCACGTCGGGACTTACTTATGTATGTTCAGTAGTACTTACTGCTAGACGCAGTCACATTCATACTGCCTACTGTTGCTACAAGTTGCTACTCCGCATGCTTGCAGATAAAGCTACACTAACCGGTATTTTATTCTTTTATAGATTAAGTTTAATTATTCGTTCGTTACAGCCTTTATGTCGTCCCACTGCTAGGCACAGGTCACCTCTCACACGGAGAAGGATTGAGCATTACTTTGAGTTTAATTACTGTCAGGGATAATTTACATTAACATTTCTGACATTGCAGCCTTCACTACTGAATCAAGTGATAAATAAACTTTATTAAAACTTCTGACCTTGTAAAGCAAATACACAGTACAAACCTATGTATTAGGCTTAATACAGTCAAATTAAAATGACTGCACTCTTAGTTAGGTATCATGATTTTTGTTAAGTCCAGCAGTAGACACACTAAAGTGAGAGTGGTGTACACTGTACATCACAGAGTACACTGTATGTACATCACAGTGTACAGTGAAACGCGTTGTCGCGGACCAAAGTACACTGCTTGCTGTTTAACTAATTAATTAATTTACAATTATATGATACGAGACTGCTGAGACCGCATTTCTGAAGACATAGTAACATCATTAAAAAGTAACTATTTTTAACTGAGGTATGTGTATGGAACTTGGTACTTATTCAGATCTCACTTCTTTTATAGGCGAAGCGTTCCCATATTATCGAACTTGGCAGTCTTTCACATTTTTGTTTTGGGTGGGATGTAGTTTATCCGGAGCCGTGTCGGTAGCCAGTAGGAGTTAGACACTCTGATGTGTCGGTGTTGAGGAAAACATCGCCACTGAATGTCAATGTTACATCGTCGTGTAAGGCGGGGGTACTGTAGACAATGTCGATGTTCAGCACATACATGCATAGGTGCACCGACTCAAATTGATAAATCGGTCATTATTCGGTATTAAATAGTGTTTGATATTTTGAAAACGTGCATCATTCTTCTGTAGTTTATACAAGTGCCGGACGAGTTCTAAGTCCTGTCCTATATCAGCTAATCATGATGGGCTACTGATTGACAATGAGCACCTGCTTTGAGTTACCAGGAGGCAGAACCCAACGAGAGATAATCCTTCCTGAAATACATTTATATTGATGGTGGAGCCGACTCCCGACTCCCGAACCCAACAAACAAAATCTCCCGTTAAATAACATTTCAAAAGATAAGGAGGATGGAGGCTCCGGGGGGAGGGAGGGTGGTCGCGGAGCGGGAGGGGGCGCGGGGGGGGGGGGGGGGGGGGGAGGACGGGTCAACTCCGACGCTCGGCTTTGTTTAATATCATACAAGTTTCAAATGACGCGTCCTCTGCTTCGCGTTAATTACGACACTCGCGTGCTACGTGCTCACTCTGTCGTATAGCTACCACTTCTAGTCGTATGTATTCAATCAAACTATCTGCTACCTCACGAATGAGTTACTGAGTTATTTTCATGAATGGCAGCGAGACTCTTTTATCGTGTCTGTGTGCTCTGAGTGGCCAGTAAGTAAATAGGCTCGGAGACGCTTCCTGAATATTTCCTTTATCGGCACATAATTGGGTAGTTCCCGCACTCTGCTGCGGAAGCCGGTTAGCATTCACGGCGTGTGCTCCGGGACCTGGCAGATGTCATCTCACGTGCCTCGGTAACGTGCCTATTGATGTTAGCACAACATATACACACTACTGTGCTTAATAATCATTTATTTAAGCTATAGGCAACTCTTGGCCTATGGCACCTTAATCGGCGGTTGATATATTCATTTTAAAGGGAAAATTTGTAAATAAACTATGACAGAGAGGTGCTCAGAACCTGGACAGTACTGATTGTTAGAGATTAGACTTTGTTGCAATGAATCTATGAAAAAGGCAACATTGGAAACGACGCGCATAGGACAACATGCAAGCAATAAAACCTTGTGTACCGTACACATAATGCGTAACTCATGTGAATACATTTCCATGTAGCTGGGTCCTGTTGTTCAGGCAGTTGGGTCAGTTTACGAGTAGTGTGATGTGTTGAGCAGGCGGCGCGCTCAGGCGCGAGAGTGTCCGCCGCCGATTGCGTATCGCGCGCGGCCAGCGCCGGGGGACGCCCAGCCCTGCTCACAGTGCTCACTGATAACACCACCCACCACTGTCATATTTGTAGTCAATAAATAGATACTACTCACTATCAACTATCTAGTAAGTAACTTATACTTCAGTAAGCCTTTGTTGATTGTAGGCATAGACTTACATTGATTAATGTTAGGACTCAGAATATATGATATATGCTGCACATGGTGCCCATCATAGCTTATGAAATGAATGTATTTTGTTGACCACAATGTAGTTGTTAGTTTCTGCAAATGTAGGTGGTTTGGAGTGAGGGCTGAATGACATCGTTGCGATGCTGGCGGTAGACCTGCTGCGAGCTAGTGGTCGTCGCCGGTGGTGCTGGCGGCGGCCGAGCGGAAGACGCTGAGGACGCTCCTTATCGAGCCGCACACTCCCCCCCGCACACCCACCCCCCGCCCGCGCCCTCCGCCCGGCCGCGCCTCGCCGCCCGCCCGCATTTCCCCGCGCGAATTTACAATGTAGCGAGCCTCCCGTCCCCTCCCCGCGCGCCGCCGCACCCCCCTGCACACACGCCGGCGGCCGCGCGCCGTGCACCCTGTGTCCGGGGCGTAAGGTCGCGAGTGCAGTGGCAGCCCGCGCGCCGCGGTGTGCGTGAGATTTTCTCGCCTGGAAATTCTAATGCGCCGCGCGACTGCGATAAAAAATGAGCGGCTCGGGAAACGTGAATACATTACCGAGCGAGACGGAGCACCGCCTCCGTCGCGACGCCTCCCGCGCTATGTGCACACCACTTTATATTGCGATATCGCTGAAGGGAAGGCTCGCGCTATGTACCGCTTTAAGGCTGTTCAATTATGTATCTGAGCCGCCAGCCCGAGCGATCCCTTCTGCGGAGCGTCTCATAAAGGGTTAGCATTAGAGCACACACAGCGTGGAACGGCTCGATAATAGCACTAACAGGTTACAAAGAAGCGCCGGTAATCTAACAGCTAATTAGTTCCGGCAGAGGGTCGGCGTTAGATACCCACATAATGAGCTCACAATCGCGCACACCACGCCGGGGACAAAGGGTTGTAGCGTTTTTTGTGTCGGCACGCGCGTCCTTGTGTTTTTCTAAGGGTTTTTATGCGTTCTAACGCGGCACCTGTGCGCGGAAGGGTTGCGCGCGCGCACCGCCGCCTCACGTGGCCCTAATCTGTGAGACGTTTCGGCTCACACTTGATTTATGAGATTGTAACAATACTTTCTTTAAGAAGGGATTATTAGTAGTGGAACATCTCCGGGGGAGCTACTATCAATCGGCAGTAGGTTAGCTATTGATCAATAGCTGACACGGTACCTGATAAGTAATGTGAATGAGTAGATGTGGTTAGTTAGAGAGTGTTCTTGTTACAGAGACGGCGCGAGCCGACGTCGTGGCTGGTGTACCCGGCGTCGCGGCTGGCGCGCCTGCTGCAGGCCTCCGCGCCGCCGCCGCCCCGGCCCTCCGTCATCACAGGTACACACACACACACACACACACACACACACACACACACACACACAGCACGCGGCACCAGTGTGTCGGGAATACACGCACGACATCTTCTAAACTCATTAGTTCCGAAAATGTTTAAGTTCGTTTAGATTAAGTTTGCTTACGAATATCAATGAAGTTTTAATGAGTTTACTCTTTCTTATCGAGATCTAGCATATATTTTGAGTTATATTCAATGACGCCATTTATATTCAATAGCCTACGAGTGATTTAATCCTATGACGATATAAAACGAACTCGGCGATCAGCAGTTACTCACGTGCCGGGGCTGCGCCCGCGCCGGTCTCGCATTATACATTCAATCAGTACAGTGAAGCAATACTCGTATCACAATAAATGATAAATATATCAAGTAAATGAGCCGGTCCTGCTGCTGCATATGTGTTCACAAAAACTGTCCTGCAGGTCAGTATCGTTACTAGACTGCGTGTATGTCAATAAGCTAGAGTAGTTGGTACAGGTTCATTATGTCTACTTAATAAATAGCTGGCATTTTCCGGAGCGATATCGACATTAAAATAACTGTTAGTTGCGCAGTCCCGCGGTACTCATGTGGAGATCACATCAGCGTCCTCTCGTCTCGTCATCTACAACGGAGTGAAGATGTTTTCCTTAACCAGCGTTACTTTATTAAAATGTAAAACAGCTGCTAATGAGCCACACGTGACAATGCCATAAAGCTCTCGTGCGAACAATTTACTTGACTATGTATTCAAGTTGTCACTTCCTAACTCTTTCCTTACTTACACTATAGAGCGAACATATAATTATTATCAAATACCAGTGGGATGTGTATTGAACCAAAGATAATTCCTTAGATTATATTTATTTTAGTCCGTCACATGTATAGACGCTAGGTTACCCTAGATCAGATATTGCTGGCAACATTTGTACAGCAAAACGTTGCTTTTGTGGAACCTTACACTTGGTTCCATAGGCACAAGAAAACTTTAGAAATAACGCAATGTTGACCAAGTTGGGATTTGATAATGCACAATTTATGAAAAGCGCGCTCACACAAATATTAGGTAGTCAACAGCTGCAGTGTATCTATAATGCAGGAGCACTGCCGGACTCCAGCCTCGCACCACATTACGTGTCTACTCATCAGAAGTCGCACACTATCAATAATATATTTGAAGCAGTAGCGAGGTATATTCGCAACAGTTTGCAGTCGGTGCGAAGTGGCGGCACGTCATCAGTAGTTAGCGGTCGCCTGTTGGCAGTACTTAGCCGCGGCGGAGTTGGAGCTGCGCCAAACTGGCCCACTTCAGCGTCATTTTATATTTCACGGATAACACCGGTTCACCTACACTTGAACCTCCATTAAGCACACCTCAGTAAAATTTCAAGTGAGCGGGAATCGAACTCGTTTGCCTGTCTGTCAGCCGCAAATATGTTCGCCGGAGCCCTCGCGAGCGACTAAATTGATTTCATTACCCCAAGTTGGGGGTATCAGGCAAGGGGCGCATTCTACAAATATTGCTCTCCATTCGTCTCTCTGCGCTTTACAAATCTCATTTAACTGCACAAGCTGCCTACATTTACTTACTTCAAATAAAATGCGATGTTACATGTTACCCAATTACGTTTTGTATATCAGTATCAGTCTGTTTTTATTGAGTGACATACAAAGAAGAAAGATACCAGTAGCTAGTGAAATAAACAGATTTTTGATGATGTTTCTAAGAAGATAATTATTCAAGTCCCAAGCAAATAAAAATACACGAGCACCCATCATGAACAGATCCAAATCAAAAGCACTTTCTCAGGCATGGACTAGTAAGGAGAGCTCAGGGCATGTATTTGTACAGTAGTCTTGCAA
Organism: Helicoverpa zea x Helicoverpa armigera; assembly: GCA_033682625.1. Taxonomy (NCBI): domain Eukaryota; kingdom Metazoa; phylum Arthropoda; class Insecta; order Lepidoptera; family Noctuidae; genus Helicoverpa; species Helicoverpa zea x Helicoverpa armigera. The sequence continues at coordinate 86,529 of JAWIIS010000038.1, read as the reverse complement.
GACTTCCATTGATAAGGGAAGGTGGCTCCCGCACCTGCATCATCAGCTCGGGTGACGTCACGCACTGCTCCAGACAAAGGCCCCTACAGACAAGTGTCTCATGTTCACTTGTATTGCCCCGCGCCCGTGTGCACGCCTCTTAACCCAAAGGGTAAGGCGAGAGGGTGCAGTCTCCGCTTTTTATAAACATGTTAACAAATTGGCTCGCTGTGCATTCAAGTATTTATATTACAAGTGCGCAATAAAGGGTAACTACAATCAATAATATGACAACATCAAGATTAAGCGACTGCAAACTTTAATTGAAAGACGTTATCTTTTGTTACAGTATAAATATAAACAGATATTGTGTGTATTACGTATTTACGTAGTCGTTGTATGCTGGTGACAGACATGTATCACATTGTCAGTCGCTGGCACGACACAATAGCTGGTGAGGGAGTAGTGATAACAATCACATCTGTCCGCCCTCGCCGCGCTGGACCCTTTTCTATTACTCTTTAAAGTAATTAATAGCGTGAGTGGACCCGCAGCCGGGTGCTGTGCCGTGCTGTGCTGTGCTGTGCCGTGCTGTGGCTACCTGCTGGTCGAGCTGTGTATGCCCGGCGAGCGCGGCCTTCATGCGTGCGCGCCATAAAGTAAATAACCACTAGAGAGCGCACTCGCCAATTTCTTCTAAGAACACGACTCACCACTGCGGGCAGGGGGGGGCGACATAATCCGCGGCTACTATTGGTCAGTTCACGGTCGCTACTAAAGGATCGTACTGATCGTAGCCTTATAGTACGCGCAAAATCACTAACTTTTGGCGAGCGTCGGGGCACTGTATGCGCAGTCAAGTGGTTTTATAGTCTTTGGTGCGCGCACATCCTGCGACTCACGCGTCCTCTGCAATAATGTCGTATTACGATGCAGACCAGCTCCTGCCAGTACCTACAGTATACACGCAGGAAGTATGACGAACAAATTATATACATTGACAGAATGGTCAGTGATCAAAATTTGATAAGACAAATTCACCAGAAATCATCGAAACTCTCACAACGGAACACTATCGCTATGAACACTTACAAATCTTAAAACTTGCTAAAGTTAACAACAACCCGCTAAAGGATACCTTTTCAAATTAGGATTAATTGACCTCTGCTTAAAACGCCACAGGCAGAGACACAAATAGTAAGTATTTGTCAATTTAACTTATCTGTCAGTAGTAAGTTCTCTCTGTCTGGTTGGCGTAGTACCCCCGTGCCGATGAGATCTCACTGACGGAGCTACGAGTGTCACTCGACAGACATTACAGCATCAGAACCTCGCGCTCTCGTCTGCCTGTCATTGTGTAGGTACAAGTCGTGCACATGTGCATATATCATACAACCGTAATTCACTATTATACAGTTTTATTTAACTAAGTACCATTAAAACAATAAATTCCAAATCGAGTTACAAAACTAGAGCTGCATTCCCGCTTCTTCGTAGTCCTCTTGCGAAAGTAGTTTTCTTACGTTTGTAAGCTTTGACGATTCAAATAGTTGGCTGCAATTATTGGGATGTTTGGCATGGGGAGAACTAGGACCCGGGAGACGCGGGTCAGCGGATACTTTACATAGAGAAATGATAGTGCACATTAAACCACGGCAGTACTAAAGTGGAGTTCTGATAGCAAACAGTGTCAGAACCTCCATTGCGTGTGGTACTACTGTCGCAACCGCTCGTTCTGTGCACAAACAGACGAGCTCAGTTTTGTCCTCCCTCTCAGTTCACTTGGTGGTGGTCGCCAGTAGACAGTGCTGCTGGCTGAGCGCTCACTTACTGAGCACTTCTCTAAGGCGGCTGTGATGTCACCCTCCCTCACTACGAGTATATCTTACTTAGATGTAATATGCCACAAATTAATACTGGAAGCACGGTTTAAGTAAATAGATAAAGAGCTTATTATTTTTGTTCAATTATGATTGCAGTAGTTTAAAAACGAACTGAATCTTAACTAATGTGATTGTTTAATTTGTAGTGGTATATCGAGCATGTTGCGTAATGTGTACACAGAATAGCGCTATCTGGATGATCTGGACGCCGCGGTGCCTGTTCATCTAGATTGCATTGGGCAGCAGCCATAAATAGAAAGCTTTCAAAACCAATTATAACTAAATAGATAGTACGGTAATAGTTTAATACTTCACAATACATTTCGATAAATACAATAAACATTAAAAACTTTTAACTAACAAAAACTAACGCTGCCTTGTATTTTGACAAAAAACGTTTTATAACCGACAATTATTGGGTTTTTTATTATCTACTTGCAGAGGTTGTACTTGTACCGTAACTATTGTGTTGTCCGGCAACAAACGGAACTTTTTGTGACCGTCGACTTAACAATACATTTGCAGTATTTTTACTTATAAACTGATTTTAGCTGTTAAATGTTCGGAGAGATGCTTTCACCGGTTTTTTAAAGAACGTTTGCTTTTTACTGCTGCTAATGCGGCCCATAAGACAAAACAACACATCGCTATTGTTAGTGAATACATCCACGTTAGTGTAGATGTTCTGATCTACGCCTTACCGTCGCATCTATTGATTGTGTATGTTCGGAGTCGTTTCCATTGTACGTAGATCTGCGTTATTCGCAATTTGGGACATAAATCTGCATGCGTTGTGTGCGCTGTGACAGCTCGGCAGAGGGGCGGCGTGGTCCAGGTGCGGGGGCGGCAGCTGCGAGCAGGTGACGCGGCCCACATCCCGCTGTCGAGGCAGAGCGTGCTGCACCGGGAGCGATGTTGTCGCGCCCGTGCGGTACATGATGCTCACCCCGGTGTGTAACACCACGTGCCCTGACCCCACAATATACAATGTTGGGGGTTACACGACAATAAGTGAAAATAAGTCCAATTTAGTTAATGATTTTTCTAGCTAGTCAGCCGGTTGAGATAGTGCCACAAATCTGTCGTTAAAGGGTTTTGATCTAAAGATGAACAAATCGCCCTCACCTGCAGCACGTAATAAAATGGATTCATTATTGGTGATTAGGCCTGTGTGATCTGATTTATGTTATGAAATAGCTAGCTTGTTCCCGCGGCTTCACCCGCGTCCCGAGGGAACTTTGTTACTCGGACCTAGTTTAGTTTCGGGAGTCTTGAGGAAAAAACAAACAAACAAAAAAATACTTTACTGTTTTAGTATAGAAAGACGTTTTAATTTTTTTTTTATCTTAAATATAAAATTTCCACGTTAGATGTCTCATTAAAATTCATTTTCTTTATTTTTAATAACTTATGTAAGTAGAACGTAGCATTGCTTATTGTGTAAGCTGTGTACAGTTATAATTGGGTCTCAGGTTCATTTATTGTGTTTTTCTTATTATTTTCTATTTCTTGTACCTATAACCTGTTATCTGTTTCTGTACCTAATAAATAAAATAAAATAAAAGTGTATAAAAAAGAGCTAAGTATTTCGGGCGAGTAAGTTCACTGTTGTGTTGTAACCACACATACAACTAGTTGTTCTTCTCCGCAATGTTTAACTGTCATACACGTGAAAGCTAATGATTTCATTACAAACAACTAATAATAGTTGGATGCACACTTGGTACCGGGTGTTGCACCTGTGGGTGCTGCTCTGTCTGCGGGAAGGTGCCGGCTCGTGATCGTGACGTCACCACACACTACACACATCTTATCTCCCACACACAAGTACGAGTGTCACGCTGAGCTTTGTTCACGAATCGATTTCATCTTCTTCAGGTTACTTCAATAAGTACCTATCCTATTGTAGAGAACTTTAATCAAACTCAATGTTGAGATAACTGGCTGATGACTACATAATTAATGAACTTTTATTTAAATCTCGTCCCCGATATCTTACTTAATGATGAACTAATTAACAGTAATTGACATTTAAATGATGACTATTGAGTTGCTATCGACTTGATAGACGGATGGAATATTTGTTACAGTAGTTACTTACCTGCTATACAAACCCTAACTCTTTTTATTTATTCCCGATGGTAAGATTGTGTTCTTGTTCAAATAAATGTTTGATCATATGACATAGGTAGAGTCTTGAAGAATTTTTGTTAAGTCCATCTGGTGGACCTGCCAGCTGGAGAGGGAGAGTGCGGTGTTGTGCTCATAGCTACCAGCAGTTACACTGATGACGCACTGCCTGCAGTGCCAGGCAGTGCGGTGCAGGCAGGGAGGCGCGTGTCGCGTGACGTGCTGTCACATGTTAATTAGCCGCTCAGGTTCAAGTTCAGGCTTCGTCTGCGGCCGGTCAGTGACCCCGCGCCGGTGACGTAACAACAGCCACTCATTACCGACGCCCGCAGACGTACTCCGCCCAGCCTCACGGCCGCGCGCTGCCTCCGTCCACGCCGGATCTACTCATTTCAATCAGTGAGCCTTCACAAACTCTAAATCCAACATCACAAAAACTGGAGCCGCCGACCAAATGAATGGACGAGCGATGCAAGTTTTTGTCATGATGAGGATGGTGAGCGGTCGGAGCGAGGAGCGCGGGCGGCCGGCCGAGCCTCGCCGCGCCGCGCTTTACATACGACGCCGAGGAAAATCCATAACGGCACGCGGAAAACCCTTTTAATATACGGCACGTAAATAAGAGTAGAGACGCGGGGGCGGCGGCCGGCGGGCGGGGGGGCCGAGCCGCCATTGGCCGACCGCCTCGCCCCGCCCCCGCGAAAAAAACCGTCGGAAAAAAGCGGCGCTCGCACGGCAGTGTCTCACGGACGCGCTCGGTGGGCGGACGCTCGCACCGAAGAGACGGCGCGACCCAGGACCGGCGGCCGCGGCCGCGCCATGCCCGCGCTGGCCGTGCGCGACCAGCCGCTCGACTGCTCCATGCGCCTGCGCGAGCTGCCCGCCTGGCCGCCGCCGCCCCGCGACCAGCAGCGCCACGGTCAGTAGTGCCCAGTGCAGTGCTCGGTAAACAAACAGTGCCCCAGCACCGGCCGCGCTCCACGTGCCCAAACCCTCCTAACTTGCGATAGGCGCATTTGTTATTGCGCGTACGCAACTCTTCAGTGCGATATTTGTCGTTGAATGGTTGTGTAGGAAGTCGCTAGTGTTCGTTAGCCGATCGTTGTCGTATCGTCGCCGAAGTTCGATTACACTCGTCAAGTCGCTCGCTCGACACCGCTCACTGCTAATTAATCCGAATCTGAATAAAATATTGTGATTAGTGATGTTCATACAGTCGCAAACGTTAGTTCCGTACGCTCGGGAACATCAGTCCGCTGTACACGGTAAGCGCTATGTTTAGTTCACTGACAGGTCACTGTAATGTCACGCTGACGTGCTCCACTGTGACAACTTGTCAACCTGTACACATTATACAAGTGGATTGCAAACAATGATTAGTAAGTAATCTAATCACTACTTTCTCTTTGAAGTGATAGCCTGTGCTTGTTATTTCTCTGTTGCTGTCCCTACTTATCATCAAAACAATTAATTTTATGTGAAGCACAGTTTCAACTGACAACTTACAAGATATTTATTTACATAGGTAAATCGTGAATATGTACCGTAAAGATTAGAAGAATCTTCAAAAAAGTTCATTTTCGAAAATTAAACGTAGAATAATGATATAAGTATGTAAGTGTGGTCAGTTCACCACGGTGTACATGCGGCACGGTGTACACGCGCCGGCACGCTAACTTCTTTCGCAGTTTATGACCTTTATCATGTAGATAATTTTACTTGAAACTAGCCTCGTTAAATATATAAAAAAGCAGTAAACTAATGCTTTTGCCTATCTAATTAGGTTATTTAAATAATTAATATTTATTATGATTAGCTCGGCGTCAGGAGCCATTCTTCTAAGTAGCTATTTTAATTAATTCTTATAAAATAATGATTACTTGGATTCTTATTTTATTTATTAACCAATAAGTTATTACATTCAACGATGTTTATTGTAATCATTGAAATTCCTTCGAAAGGAGCTTACAATAAATTAGAACTTCTGAAGAATAGTGAACAGAGGTCAAACAATGCTTGTGGGGCGCGGGTGACGGCTGACGGTGTCGGGTGACGAGGTGCGCGGCTCCTATAAATAACTGCGCGCAAGTAATACGACAATAATCCCTTATCGGAACTTATGTGGGGTCAGGTGGCGTATTGTGATTTAGCGGGGTCAGGCAAGGGTTGTCCCGCGGGAGCGCGCCCTCCCTTCGCAAATAATATTAAGTCTCTTACGCGAGCCTTTGTCACCTCCGTCCGCTCCGCTCGCACTGCTTCGCTCGCACCGCTCCGCTCGCAACTTCATCCCGCGATATAATGTCGAGTGTCATGTACCTTCCTGCCACTACACATTTATTATAAGCTAGTAAAGACGTTAGGGAGCGAGAATGGGGAACTCACGGCGTTTCGTGCTGGACTATACCATGTCTAGTCTGTTTTCTGTTAGCGAATCATCGCACGACAGTGTAGCCGACTGCAGTCAGGCGCACAGGTGCCGCTCGGCGCTGCGTAACACAAATCATCTTCGATGACAATCATCACTAATTTCTTCATCTTCCCGTACGCTAGACAATACACTAATGGCGTTTTTATCGCACTCCCCACGAATTATATTAAAATTACTATCGAAACGGCATCAAATCACCGCAATGTAATCGATGTAAAATGCGCGCGAGTCGCTCCGAGGTGTAATTCGGTTGTAATAATGTCATCTACCTAAGTGAATTAGCGGATGATGGAGTCACGCGTTGTTTACGAGTGTAATAATACGTGTCGGTCGCGTCGCTCGCTCGCGGCGGAGCGGAGTGGCGGGAGCGGTGCGAGCGGAGCGGTGCGCGCGCGCATGGGAGCGCGCTGAACTTTGGCACGGCGAGGGCGCACGCTATGCGCACCTGTCGCCCAAATTAGCCAACATTACAAACACTGTATTTTTGATATAACGACTGCGGTTTGATTGTTTCGTTTCGTTCGGACACCGGGATACTGATTCGTAATCAGTTTTATTTGAGCAATGACTCCGGGTGTAGGATTGTGTAGACATGACGAGCGGCTGTCGGGAACGCGCTTGTACGGCTTGTATTATAAAATAAATTGCATATTTGAATAATGTAGGTCTGTCCTTACTTAGTGTACCTAATATTTCATGCATGTAAAACGCAGTAAGTAACATAGGTAACATAGATGTTATCTTAGTAAAGTGCCCGTTTGCTGATGAAAAAAAAACGACTTGAAAAAAAAACAAAAACAGCGAAAAAGCCGTTTCGTATCGTTCTGGAAATCAGTTTCTATAGAAAGCAAAAATGTCTTTTGCGCTTTTCTGTTTTTTTAAGGAGCTTTTTCTTTTGTGTCTTGTCTGTGTTTTAGTTTTAAATCATTTCAGTCATGCCATCGTAAAAGAGTAAAGTTATCGTGTCTATATGTACAACTTAGCCAAAAACTGTGTTCCTTCTCCATTATTGAGCTTGCGATTGCAATAAAAACGACACACAACACGAGGAAGTACACTTGAATATACAATGTCTGAGGGTTTCTCGCTATTTGTCTGAGTTTACATGCCTAGATCCTGTAGCGATGGGACCATCTCAAAATCATACTAAAGGTCGATTTAAAAATACAATCATCATGTCAATCACCGTTGAGATGTCAGGACGCGGATGATGACACTTCTTGGGTCAGTCTCTGTTCCCGAAAATCTTTTGTATTGAGATCACACTTAGCAGGTCATCCACAGATGTCTTAGATATATAAATAGGTGTATATTGCACAATATGTAAACAGGTGCTGTTTGTTGTTAATTTTACATATTAAATTAGAACATATTTTATTGAGATTAGTTACCTAATTGAAACAAACAAACTAACATTTTAGTTTTATAATATTAGCATCTGTATTATCATAAACATCAACATTAATCAAAATACTAGACAAGTTTTTATGATAAAGATCAAAAATAGAGATTTTTTTTTTTTTTTTTGGTATAGCATCTCGCACTTCAGCCTAGGAGGCCGCGTACTGCTTAGCCGGAATTACCCCTTTTATGCCCAGAATTTAAGGCCTCCAGCCAGGGGAAATAGAGATTCGGAATCGATGAAAAGTAATAGTTGCCTTTGTCAAAGCTCAGGTGTAAAAACTGTTTTCTTTTTTTCTTTACTGAATAGTTTAAATACGTTCATTAGGAGACAGTTAAAGTATTCATATCGGAATACCTGTCTACTTCACTACTACTCAGTGCAGACATTGTAGCCGTGGTGCGCAGCCAAGGAAAGGCTATTCCGTTATAAACAAGTATAACTCCAAGACCTATGTATGTACTGTGTGCTACTTAGTACGATTACATTTAGAATAACTCATAATAAACGAGACACTTCCACTGTAACGCTTGACATTACACTCGGTGACAGATAGCTTGAGTTCGGTTGATTGCACGGATAGTTGTTATTCCGAGTGAATGTAGTAGTTCCTGCAAGATGTGGGCGAGACCACGGGAAACTGATCAATGTAAAGACATGTCGAAGTCAGAAACGAACCTAAAATATTTCGCTTTTTCCTTTACAAAGATGCCATTAATTTCTTATTACAATACCACAAATTAAAGCTTAAAATAAGTTCTAAAAACGGCTGCGAAATAAACTTAATTGTTGTCTCAAATTGGAAAGTAGTTTCCGCTGTCAGTTCACTTATTATAAAACAAAGTTTTTAACAAAATTACAGTGAGGGCAGTGCTCAGACAATCCATTATATTGCAGGTAGTGCTGTCCATACATTCGTATCATTAAAAACTAGCTGTGGTGCCGTGTACCAGAATATAATATAGCCTAGATACATTACTCAGCAACGGTGTGGCTTCTCAACAGTAAAAGATGTTTACAAATCTTTTCAATAGCTTCAAAGTGTATGATACAAACAGACAAATGTAGCAGGAGCGAGTGCAGCAGCCGACGGAGCGGCCGCGATGCGCGCCTACTTGTGCCTGACAGCTAGCCTCACTGTCGGGAGTACGGCTAACCATGTGACTGCAACAGGTCACACTTCTTTCATATCAAAACTGTTATTTAGGTCAATTCGTTTGCGTAAATTCAAATGTTAGTAGTTAGTATTTTGCAAGTTAAAAACCTCAAATCTAAAAAAGTACAAACAGCACGGGACTCCGTCCTTACATAATGATGATTACAAAATAGAGTTAGTTTGTTTCTTAACGCTTTTACGCTGTAGTATATTTTTAAAGAGTTTTTGATTTTTCGAACATAATTTAAAATGTGAGAACATAATGAGTATTACAATTCGGTCCCCACTGGCGGCGCCTTCACTGGACAGTGTATCAGCAACACAATAATCTTAGGAAGTAGGCCACAGGAAATTCCTTTCTTCTCTCTGCACTTTAAAATGTTATTTGGGGTCGGCGAGGCAGGTTTTATGTTTTCATTCCTCTCTGACACTTGTCATACTGACATTCACTCCCTTTTTCTTTCATACAATCCTGCCATATTATCTTTGATGTTCACCCTCTACATCCACATTCATACTTAAGACACTGCCCGTCAGTTGCACAAAGCTCCATTATTACTATTGCTAACACTTTTTATCTTTTTGACAAATAAAGAGTCAGCAATAGATTTAAAGCTTTAATTTTAATGGAGCTTTGTGCAACTGACGGTTAGTCACATGTGTTTCTTCCCTCCTCACTACATGCTCCTACCACGACCACCGCTTGCCTCTCATTGTTTCTGTATCTGTCGCTATGTACTCTCAGACTCTCTCTGATGTAGTCATTCCTCAGTTTATCCATTCTCGTGAAATCAGACATCCGTCGCAACGAAACATAGTCATTTCTGCTACATGCAGTCTCGTCTCCTTTCTGTTTTTCTAGTCCAAAATCTTTTCAGGGCCCGAGGAGACCAGTCGCTAGCTACACTTGTCATAAAATCAGAATGGAAGGTCGGAGGGATCTGTTCTGTGTACTTGAATAGTCCATGTGGCTCTTCTTGGCGAGGTATTCGGGCAATTCATTCTTCTTCTTTTGGCCTTTTTATTTCTTTGGGGTAAGGTAGGTAGGTAAATGTCGGTCTTAAGCCTGATAGTATGGAATATTCTACAAGCTGTTGATTTGCATCCGTGCCATATTCAAGGACGTAATTATGCTAATGATTCTCGACCCAAATCGACAAAAAAATTGGTAAGTAATATTTTTTTTTTTCGGATTTCTGCCAATGTCATCTAGCCGTATTTAAACTCGGTGCGTGTGTTACTGGCCTTAAAACCGTTCTGCACCCTCACACAAACGCAAACACAAAGCATACGCAACGATTATTCATAAATTTCATTCATAAAATTAGATAACTTCTGAAATACTACGACATTACAATGACAAAAAAAGCAGTGCATATGAGCTATTTCCCGTCTATTTTTAATATTATACTATTGTATTTCCAATCGATTATTTACGTATTTTATGTCCTCCTCCTGAAGTATGGCACAAAAGCAAATCAACACCTTGTATAGTATGGAATATAAGTAATTATCATAGAATAAGTAGAGATATTTTTATTTGGATGATATTGTGACTTCACCCAAGCAGTCAATACAGATGAGAATACAGTTGTAAGGTTTTGTGCCAGCGCAGGTGTGTCGTCAATGTGGACTACAAGAAGTTGGTACAAAGCGATGCAATGTTCCCATGTACGCCCGCGTGTATGTGATGTGTTGCCCGAGTGTCGCTGATTAGCTTATCTACTGATGTCGTAGTTATATTGCATGAGCTTGATGGCCGACTGCGGTGCTGTCGGTAGCGAGGGTTCATGTCACACCAACCTGAAACATTCATAAACGATAGTTCATTGTATAACGATACAGTGATGTGCTGAGCGCGCCGATTACTGGCCCAACATCTAGCGCCTGCAAACTGTAATGTTTATGAACATCATTATAATTATCAAATTAAACAGACGGCCCCCGCCGGACGGAGCGAGGGGAGGGGAGGGGGGGCTGCACCAGTTCACTGCCAGCTAATAATTAGAATGACGCGACCAACTTATTATAATAATATATTCTTTAAATAATCATGCAATTATTTTAAAAACACGAAATGCATTATCTTTATTATAAATCTGAGTGTAACATGCGATGGTTATGTAAACACACAGTGTTTCCTCGCTCCCGTTTTATTTTAATACAAGAACTTTTCGAGCCAATTATTATACTTTTATCGATGCATAATATTTGTATTTTATTAAAGCTGATGCCTGACGCGCCCATTTGCATGGTAGCGAAGCGTCAGCTCAGTGCAGTGCGTCACATATCTGTGGCGGCAGTTACTGTCGACACGCCGGCTTCCGGCTAACTTATAGCTCACAATTATAACAGGCACTTAACCTGTTGCCGCCGCAGCCTGCCGCTAACACTCGGTGTTTGTTATCGCGGCGAGTGCTGCGGCGCGTGCTCGTTGATGTCTTTACTGTACAACATGCACTACTTCACTAGTTATTTTAAATTGTAACTTGAACATTTGTATAATGTGATGTTTTCTCTCGCGAGTAGTGTGCTCAGCCACGTGACGGAGGCAGAGCTGCCACACGAGGGTGTGAGCCTGCAGCCTGCAGCAGTGTAGCGATGTAACGTCTTGCAATGAGCAGCGTTCGTTAAGCGTGCGCGGTGGAGCGGCGCCGGCGCCGACACCGACGCCTAATTGTTGCTTTATGACGCTATAAACAAGGCACCGACAGCGCCCGCTGCACTCAGTCACAACGCGCCGCTTCCGACCGAGCGCCGAGCATACATCACTGTGTCATAGGCATAAATAGTAGTACTAGCACACCGCACCACGACACACGAATCTATTCCAAAATATTCTATTATAATGTTGATAGCTTGTGAGCCGGCGCGGGCGCAGTGCTCGTGGAATGAGTAAGTGGCGCGAGTTATGTTCGGCTTCCGCTGCAACACTGCACATTGTGCATATTCATTAGCGGCGCCGCAGCCTGCCAGTCACAACGAAGCGTTATCTCGTCTCTCACCGTGTTCACACTCCTCGTGGAGGCGGCACTTCACACACAAAGCATTGTTTACACGGCTAGGATGGAGGTCACCCAGCTCGGAGTACTCGCTCAGGGTTTACTTCAGTCTATTAGTCTACAGTATGTCGCAGAGTGTCAACCCTGTGTGTTGAGAAGCAGTGTGCAGCGCGTGGCGCACGTGTGCGACACACGTCGGTAGCAGTCTGTTGTGAGCGTGACGTGCGTGAACTTGCGAGCGCGATCGATGCCGATGTGGGCCAGCGGACTGGCCCAAATGTTCTCCTTAAGACGAAGGTCCCGGGGCGCGGGTGTGCGCGGGGGTGCGGCCGGGGCGGGAGGGGGAGGCGGGCCGCAATTAACCGGGCGCGGTCGTCGACCCGCGCGTTATCCTGCCGATACATGCGACTTATTGTGACGACATCGATCCGTGACGTCACGCACCATTCATGAACCACACACAACACGCTCGTCGTAGCCATCACCTCATGTGCTCCACTCGCACTACAACTCTACACTACTACTTACTTCCTCACCGATGTTATACATACACAGCTGATCGTGGTGCTGTCTGGCCAAAAGCTGCGAGAACACCACAACAACGCTTTGAAGCGTAATCGCGTCGGAGGATTCCAATCAATTCGATGTAAAGTAAACGCGGGGGAAGATCCCTCACGTCGCACGTAAACTGCGGATAACATTCGCAATATGTACATTATCAAATACATAGTAATATCGTCGCAGCCTTAGCTGAAAAATGCGGGAAAAAGATTGTATGTCTCGATGATACTAAATTATTGTTTTGGGTAACGAACATAAATTGATCAGAATAGATACATCTAGACATCATATCGTTTAGACATCTACAATATAAGCAAAACAACAGTCGGTCGACGCTCACTGGCTCCTCACTATTGTGTTGAGATATCATATAGCTCAGGAACAAGTTCACCAACAACATAAACGACACTTTTCTTCAAGCAACTGTTTACTATGTACTGTAACGTACAGGGTTCAAAGACTGTGTGGCTTTTAAGAAAACTGACGTTTATTATGTCGGGAAACTTGAGCCTTAATATTTGTTTTAATTTAGTGTTTAGTTAGAGATAAAACGTATGTATAGTATAATGTGTCGCGTAGCTCGCCACCTTGTCTTCCCGTATTTACCCGACGTCAATAATAACAACGTGTCGGATTTAAACAAAACGCTGGTTGTGCCTTCGCGAGTGTCCCTGTGTCACCTGTGTGATACAATCGAAATAATAAGCTTCAACTATGGAGACGTTTGAAAGTCTTTACAAGTATCATCAATTACCGAAAGTAGCTGCAAATAATTATCTTTGCACTATATATCACATGCAGTTTTTGTGCCGCTATTGCGCTCCATGATTGATGCCAAGTGAAACCGCGGCCTGTCCATTAACTAATTTCTGCATTGTAATAGCACTTGCATTAGCGATTGTAACCGCTTCTCATTAACGCCATTTGCATTTGTAATGAGCTGCCAGCGTCTGTTCCACTACACCCGCGCGGTGCACACGAAGGAGCGCAGTCAGAACATTGAAGGTCGAGCTCCAGCTCAGCAGATGACAGCAGCTGCAGTATCAGCACAAGTGTACCCCCCCCCCGGGCCCCGCGCCCCGCACCGTCCTCGCCCTCCGACCGATGTTAAGCTATTTTATTATTCAGCGTTATGAGCGCAGTTGAACCCCAACACTTGGCTTTAGTTATTTCTTTGATATCCAGTGCCGGTCGGCGGTATATTAATAGCTTGTTAGATTACAATAATATTGAAAGTGCGATAGGGTCGGCCGCCCTCGCTCCTTTCAAATTGGATTTAAACATTGTGAATTACCTTTCTTTGATTCGCGGGTTAGCCAAATGGGGACGATTTATGGAGCGGCGGCGGCGAGGTGGTCCCCCGGGAGCGGCTGAGCGATGGCGGCCGGACCGCGGCCGGCCCGCTGCTCGTTTATATTCGCCGCGTTAATACGATCCTATCTTTTAACTGTATCGAGGAAGGAAAATGTTTGGGTGCACGAAAGTGGTTCAGCCCAAATTCTAATAAATGCGCGTCGCGAGGCTCAGTATCGACCGAGGAGGAGGCTGGATACTTCCAACGTGCAGACAGTGGGCACACTAGCGGTCACACGCGGGTCATGTGCTGCGCTGCTGAGCTGATGCCGCACGCGCGTGTCCGCACGAGTGACGCGACGTGTGTCACTCCCCCGCACCCCGCGCCCCGCGCCCCGCAGCCCGCATGTCGCTAATATTTGAAACAAATGACAGGAGCAGTGCGCGGGGCGGGTTGTGCCAGTCATGTGCGCTCCCCCGAGGGATACAATGTTGCATTCAGTTTTAAGTTAGCTATGTCGGAGGTTTCCGCAGACGTGCGTTTAGTGTACCGAAGACTACACCAGCTAACAGAGTCGCAGTATTGCAATAATACGGTATCTAGATAATGAGCAATACGGTAATGACAGCTAAATTGTAATGTTAGTTGATAGCAAGTGAATCACGCAGCGATTTGTCTCCACAGTGAGTGGTTTATGTGGGCGCGACAGTCAGCGCAGATCTGCTCGTAACTTAGATCAGGTTCAGCTCCAGCATAACTCACTCGGCAGCAGGTTGCGCAGTGTCACGCATGCGCGCGCGCACCGCTCGCTATCAACACTACTACATACACCTTATTTCATAAACATTGATCGCTTAAATTGTCACTATATCTTCTGCGAAACAAGATTGTCTAATCATTCGAGGACATCAAAACTAATCACATAACGTTTACAAAAACCATGTGAACCCACGCTACAGGGACACGCGTACGATGTGACGGCACTTACTTGTTGCACTTGACGGTGTGTACACGCCTTACAACAGAGATGCCATGGGGCAGGTAGGTCAGGCGCGTTCCTCTAGCTCAGATACGTACAGTTGGTGTAAACAAAGCCATCCGTTACGAGTAAACTATCTAGCTAGGTTTTCGAGTTCGTTGATGCATCTGTCAATGATTATTAGTTTTACAAGAAATGGTTGGGTTTCAAATAGTTGTTTAAGGCCGGCGATAGTAACGTCCCTCGTCCTCCTAACACCTACATTTTAGCGCACTACTTTCCTAGGAGAGTTTCCGTAATGATCCCCTCATGTTTCGTTTCTGCTGTTAGGTGTGTCAGTAAAACTAATATGCAATGCCTTAGCGCAAGCTAATATTCTAATGACCAGTTGATGCCCTCGAAATACTGCCAATAAAATAGATGAGTCGTGGTCAGATTATTGTTGGTCAGCAATCATTTCCTAGATAGCTGAGAGAATTACAAACACAGATAGTCTATTATTGTTTTATAAAAAATAAGGCTGGCAATTTAATATTCAATTATTAGTAATTGGTGTTGCCCGGTAGTCGGGCAGTCCCACAATTTGGAACTACATTAGAGGCACCATTTGGCGGAGGTCAGGAGGCGGCTACGTGTGCCGTACTGAGGTGCGCGTGCGCCGGTCAGCACAATGCGCCGCGCGACAATAGAGCAGCTGCGCAGTGCCGCACAATCACTGCAGCTCATGATATATGGCGCAGGCTTCTGTTGTCACCGGGTGACACGTGGACATCCATCCAAAGAGTATTGTTCTGCTAGGATCACTTTATGATACCTGTATCGTCTGTCCCCGATCTTGATCAAACACATATGTTTATTTTGTTCAAATGTTTTTCAGGCAGTGCACCGTGGCGTGCCTGTGACAGCGTGGCTATATCTAACGTGTTGCGTATTGTTGCAGTGTCGGGGCGCGGTGACGTCAGCCACTTCTTCAACACACAGATGGTGCTCGACCTGAACGGTAAGTCCTCCTCATCACATACATACCGCGGCACTCGGCGAGCTGCACCGGTGTGCGCCGGCGCACCCGGTAGCCGCCGCCGTCACACGGCGAGACAAAACGACGAAATAATTAAATTAATATAAATTCACAGCTGAATCGGTTTTTGTGCGGCCGCGCGGCGACACCGAAACATTTCTAATTTTCGTCTAGGTTCGTTTTTTATTCGCGTTAATTAAGGTATGAATGGGTCGACGGGTAAAAAGCGTGTAGCGGCGGGCGCGGGCGGTGCGCGGGCGCGGGGGGACGGGTTTTTGTGTTGCGCGTGCGTCACGGCACTCTCCGCGCATTGTGCGTGCCCGCCCCGCGCCGAGCCCGCGCCGCGCCGCGCCCGCACTCCACAGACGCGCACAAAAGCTCCGTAGAGCTGTCCTGGACTGGACAGACACCTCGCACGTGTGTGGGGGAGCGACACATGCTTGAACCAGCACAAGCGGAGATGAATGAGCCTCGCGCGCTATATCTACTGAGTACACAGCATGCAGCTGTGTGCGCGGTGAGATGGTACGCCAGTTGTACCGACCGGACCTTCTGCGTCGACGTACTTTGTATCACCATTATTCAAATCTGTTGCAACAAAAACGCTCGGCGATGACATCGAGAGTTTCCATCTGTCACACTCCATGCTCGTAATTCTTGAGTTTTTGTGCGACAGTATCCTCTTTATCGGCGCTTTATTCAGAGATTCGCTTTATTGCCTCCGTTGACGATGACAAACGACTGCTGTTACCGACTGCCGTGAAACGCCTTTATTCCATTTCGTTTTGCTAATCAGTTTCAAAGTAACAAGGTATAACGCTTAGAACTGCGGTTCTATGCGCACACAGATTATACCCACGTGTGGATATGTGCCACCACTCGCGTCACAACACGTGTGTGACGTCAGTGTCAGGCGGACAGTCGTGGACAATACTTCATCTGAGGGGTTAGTTGTTCAGTACGATCTACATCGAGTACATACGGCATATAATACATGGAGTACGCGCGTGGTAATGTGGAGTTCACCATCGAACCCAGGGCTATGTGATGTTATCTGCAGTTATCTGTTTGTCGTTCAATCAGTAAACAGCACTAGTCCAGTTGCAGAACTGCAGCTCCGATTAACCTGTCACAGATAACATTATGGACGTATGTTTAGTAGTTTTGGTCAAAGATGGAAACAGCTATAAATGCGTCGTATGAATGGATTCCTCGCTGCTCCACATAGCTGCCTGTAATTTCCTATGTAAATGTAATCACTGGAAAGCGCACGGCGGACACATCTGTGTGCGCCGCGAGCGCGACTAGTGCGGCGCCCGGCGCGGCCTGCATCGCCATTGACTTTAACCAGTATGCGAGTGAAACGCGACAAATACTCATATTTTTCATAGAGTACAATAAAATATCAATCGGGTTTATCATAGTTAGGTGCATGTAGATGAGCTGAACGCGTGTGTCGTGCGCGACCGTCCCGCCGGTCAGCTAGAACACGACCCTCAATCTCTTCACGCTCTTCTATTCTTCTTCTGTCGGTTTCGTCCGCCTCCCGAGGGAAGTCTACCCATACATTAATAAAATTTATTTATTTATTTATTAAAGGGTTTACCAACAGCTTCTGTGTAAATAAATCTAAGAGTACAATTTCAATTATTACTGGGACTTACACAGTCGCCAATTACAGGTTAACCAACATACGTGTTCGGGGATGTGCGTTGTTTGTTGATGTTGAATGAGATGAGAAACTCGCGATTATCGTTAACTTTGTTTATTTACGAAAATCGTTACAAAAATGTTAGTTGAATGCACGCCCGTGTACGATGACGACCGAAAATGCACTAAAAGCTAAAAATTGTGGGCCGAGGCTCACGTGTTTGCGTAAAGGTGTTCGGTTACTCCGAACATATTCCCGACCAGCAAAGATGAGGGAGGCTGGGGTGTGCATCCATTACAAAAAAAGTATAAAGTATAAACAAAAATACAAAAAATATTATTATACAATGTTAAACAAAAATAGAAAAATATTATTCCGAATCGTTATTAAAAACTAATTTACGGAACACGGGTCTGGGTTTGCTAAACTCTTTCATCTCGTGTTCTTCTTGAGCTTGCGATTGGTGTTTGTTGATCCTAGAAGTCCTGGGCATTGGTTGAGCTTCGTTGATCGTCTCTTCCGGGGTTGTATTCCAGCTTCTACATAATTTTCGATATAGGAAAACAGCGCATAAGATAACCACTATCCCCAATACGATGTAGATAACCGCATAGTGATGTATGTCGTGGTTAGACATTGAAGTGATACTTTCATATTTCTGTTCTTCTTTCAACTGTTTTAACTTCAAGTCTATCTCTCTAAGCAAGTTGTTGTGCACTGTTTCTGTTTCATTTGATTGGTTGTCCAAATTGTCCTCGTATCCTTGATCAATAGTCAGATTGATTATGTGGTTAATCGGTGCCAGGACTGCTGTTTGAGTATCATATTTGACCTTAAATTGACTCTCATAGTGTTTGTGTCCATGTATTGTAAAAGAGTTTGTTGTCATTACGCAATCGCTATCAAGAGTAATGACATTAGCGCGCATAAGTATGTGCGGCGTAATCCGATCTCCGCATATGATTCGCACTTGACACTGCTCGCAACATACATATAAATATGTGTTTATTTTTGTTAATGAAATGAACTGGCTTTTGCACGCGTCACTGCTTGTTTTGCATACATTATTTCTCTCCAGTATGCAAAGATCTTCATCTGACTTCATCTTGTATATCGGTGTGTTTGAGTCACACATGTATGTTGAGCTTCCTCTGGTTATACATTTCTGTAATATTTCTGTAGTTATAGGTGAATAATTGTCTTTCTGTAAGTTAATGGCAACGTAATCTGAAACTGGAGTGATTGCGAGAGTCATGTTTTTTCTGTACAACTTCGGTACTGCAATGAGGTGATAGAGATCATAAGTTTCTCTGTTGATTAATGGTATTTTTATCTCGAATATAAAATACTTGTCTGTAACTCTGGCTCTTATCTTCATAAGTTCGTATATTTGTTTCAAATCTGTGTGAATGTTTTCAATCGGTAGAGTAACGTCGCCTGTTAATAAGCCAGAAATAACATTCAATTGATGTTGTAGTTGTTTTGGTGTTAATAAATGCAGATTTACTCTTCCCTGGTAAACATCAGAAATAGTGTCCAACATCATGTTTTGAATGTTTTTCAGATTTTGAAGCATACTGTTCGCTGCAATTGCTGTTAGAATAAACTCTTGCTGTTTTGTTATTTCGTTTACTTCCGCTTGGATAGTGTTCAAAGCTTTATCAAGGCTGTTCAGGTGTTTGTTTATGACTTTATGTTGCATGGCAACCATTTTCTCCATCCTTTTAATTAAGTTGTATTCAGATTCTACTACCGATGTTTGATTACTCCACAAATTCTTCAAATGTGCTTCGTTTCGTTTTATAAGTTCAATGTCTTGGGCGTACTGTTCTGCGAAGCGTTCATCTAATACGCCGAACAGTCCATTGGCGAGATATCCAATGCCGTTGATAAGCCCGCGACGCCGTCTGGAGTGCTCTATGAAATGTTGTGTCAGCAACAGCTGGTTATAATACTGCAACTCCGTGTACTCGTGACTTTGTTGTGGTACAATCATGTTACATTTGTTGGTATTGTTCATGCGATTGCAGGATTGTTCCAGATAGCTTGAATATTTTTTGAAGGCAGTTATTCCTTCCCAGTACGGTGACATATCGTAGTAGGCTACCAACGTCCACTGGTGTCGTATGAGTTGCATTTTGGCAATGGGATCAAAGTAGATTGCTTGATTTTCGTTCAGTTGGGTGATGTTACTTGTTCCGTAGGCATTTGAAATAAGAGTCATAAAGAATGTTAGTGCCATCACAACGGAGTACAATGTAGCGGAAATGCAGTGCCTCTTGTTTCCTTTCTTTCCTGTTTGTTTAGTTTGTTTGTTATCAGTTTTCGTTTCAGGTTCATCTTGCGCGGGTCGAATAGGTAATAAACACAATTTGACTATTGGCCGCTTGATGATCCCATGTTGAGTTTTCAGTGAAACAACACGTACATATCCGTCGCGCCCAGGGTGCAGTTCGACTACTCGAGCCATCGCCCACTTCCCGGCTGGTAAGTTTTCATCTTGAATAATGACCAAATTCCCTACTTGAATGTTATCCTGAGGTTTTAACCATTTGTTTCGTGCGTTAAGTTGTGACAAATATTCCGACTTCCACCTCTTCCATATTTGTTGAAATAGTTGATTAGTCAAATACCATCTTGTTCTTCCATCTTCAGGTGTTTCTATGATTGTTACTCCTGCCCTGCCTGTGAGAAAGTGGGCTGGTGACAGGTAATCAAGATCATCAATGTTTTCTGTTAGGGCGCACAAGGGTCTTGAATTTAAACAGGCTTCAATTTGTGTTAGTATTGTGTAGTATTCTTCAAATGTTAATTTTTGTGACCCAATCACTCTTCTCAGGTGGTGTTTTAAGCTGCGAACCGCGCGTTCCCATAAACCTCCGGCACTGGGCCACGACGGGGCATTAAAATGCCATTCAATGTTCATATCAGCAAGTATACCCATGAAGTTGTTATCAAATGTTTGTTGCACTTGTTCGTGTTCTTGTTGTAAAATACGATCAGCGCCCACAAAGTTGGTTCCACAGTCGCTATACATATAGCGTGGGGCTCCGCGTCGGGCCGTCATTCTTCTTAGGGCCGCCAAAAAAGCTGTACTTGTTAGATCTGTTACAAGTTCCAGGTGTATGGCCTTTGTGACCATACAAATAAAAAGTGCAATGTAACCTTTCATCGACCTTGCGTTCCTTGTTTTGTTGCTCTTGATTTCAACGAAACCGGTGTAGTCCACTCCGGTGTGGTAAAAGGGCGGGGCTGGCTCCGTACGTGCAGTGGGTAAATCACCCATTATCTGTTGATGTTGCTGTGGGTTGTTTTTGCGACAAATCACGCAGTTTCTCAGACGTTTTTTCACAGCGTTGTTCCCTCCAGGTATCCAATACTGCTGCCTCAGATTGGCCAGAGTAAGGCGAGGACCTCCATGAAAGGTAAGTTTGTGAGCTTCGTCCACTAAAAGCTCAGCCAGACGACTATCACGTGGTATGATCTTTGGATGCTTCATCTCCATGTTCAATGTTGAGTTTTCAAGTCTGCCTCCAATGCGTAAGACACCAGATGAGTCAATGAATGGATTTAAATTTAATATTTTACTTTTTGTACTTAGTCTTTGCTTATTGCGTAAACATTCAATTTCCGATCTAAATTCCATTTGTTGCACGTTTTTAATTATAAGTAATTTTGCTGCAGTAAGTTCATGTAATGTGAGATATGATGGCATGTCTGTTCGCTTAGGTGCAAATGCACGTAACAACCATGCAATTATTCTGTTTACTTTATTGAATGAGCTGTGTTTATGCAATAATGTTTCAATAATGTTTTCTTCTTGTTCTTTAACAGTACATGATTTATTTAACCTTACTTCTTCTTCTGTTGTGTAGGTTGGGGTCTCTTGTTCTTGATTTTCGAATGTTGTGAGCCATGAGGGCCCGTGCCACCATAAAATGTTGTCTCTTAATTGTTGTGCGTATAAACCCCGACTCGCTACATCGGCTGGGTTTTCGCCCGACTTTACATAACGCCAGCATGTGCTCGGTATTGTTTCAACTATTTGTTGCACTCGGTTGGCGACGAATGTTTTCCATCGAGTTGGTTCGCCCTGTATCCATCCAAGCACGACCATTGAGTCCGTCCAACCATATATTTGTGTTTTATGTTCCGAAAGTGCATCCTGTGTTTTCTTCATAAGTTTTGCTAATAAATGTGCTCCACTCAACTCTAATCTGGGTAATGTTACTGCTTTTTTGTGAGGTACCAGTTTTGTTTTTGCGGCCAATAGCACTGGCTCTGTTTCGTCGTTGACTCGTGCGTATAAGACACAAGCAAAGGCTACAAGAGACGCATCGCAGAAGCCATGTAGTTCTATGATATCTTCCTTGCGACTGCGTATCCATCTTGGTACCTCATATTGATTAATTGCGCCGAGCTCGCTTTTAATCTTGATCCACTCCTTCTGAATTTCAATTGGCACTTCATCGTCCCATTTCATGTTTTTCTTCCAAACCCTTTGAAACAACAGTTTAAGTTTGGTTGATAAAGGTGCCATCCAACCTAGCGGATCGAAGACCTTTGAGATCTCCGATAACAGTGTTCGTTTTGTTATTCTGGTGTTGTCTTTAGGTTTGTTTGTGTTGTACTGAAATGTTAATTTATCTTCTGTTGAGTTCCAACATAAGCCCAATGTTTTCGAAATGTTTTCTGTTTTAAATGTAAATACTTCATTGTTTGATTTGTTTCCGTCCTTCTTAATGTTATCCAGTAGCTTTTTCTCATTCGACGACCACTTCCTTAAGTTAAAACCACCTAGTTTCATTAGTGCGTTCAAATCCGAGATTAACTGTTTGCCATCTTCAATTGTGTTTGTCCCATGTACAAGGTCATCCATATAAAATGCTGATTCGACAACTTTTGAGGCTTCTGGGTATGTTTCACGTTCATCGGCTGCTAGTTTTCTTAAAGTCATTATTGCCAGAAATGGAGCGGCGCGGGTTCCATATGTGACAGTTGTTAAGCAAAATGTTTGAATAGGATGTTCTAGAGACTCTCTCCAAAATATTTTCTGATACTTTTGATCTCTTTCATCTACTGCTATAAAACGAAACATCTTCTCAATATCACTCGTGAAAGCATATTTATACTGTCTCCATTTTAAAAGAAGTGTTTGTAGATCAATTTGTAAATTAGGGCCGGTATGCATGAGATCATTCAAACTGTACCCTGTATTTGTTTTATGAGAACCATTAAATACCACCCTGTATTGTGTTGTTAAAGAATCGACACGCTCAACTCCATGATGCGGCAAATAATACTCAGGTGTCTGGTTACTAATTGTTGTCGGTATCATATGTTCCATTGTTTTATATTCATTCATGAAGTTCTTATAGTCCTGAGCCAATTTTGGTTGCCTTTTAAATTTGTTTTCCAAGGTTCGAAATTGTGCCAGTGCAGTTTGTTTAGAAGACCCAAGTTTACTTGTTATGTCTTCCTTTAACGGTAACCTGACGACATAGCGTCCATCTTCTTTTCGTGTTGTAGTTTCGTTGTAAAATGTTATGCATTGTTGATCTTGTACTGATAAAGGAGACTGCTCACTGATCTCTTCTATTTCCCAAAATTTTTGTATCTGTTCAATGTTATGCACTATGTTGCACTGGTATGTTTTGGCGGTTCCACATAGCAACCAACCAAGTTTTGTTTGTTGTACGACGGGCTGAGTTGATTCGTCCCCTTTTATCATGCCACTTAAAAGAATTAAAGAATAAACATCTGCTCCAAGCAAAATGTCAATGGGTCGACTAATGTAGAAATCGGGATCCGCAAGGGATATGTTTTCAATAATGTTCCAGTTTGGCTTTTTGAATGTTTTGTTGGGTAAGTTTCCAATCAAGCTGTTCATAATAATGACGTCAGTTCGAAACTCGTAGTCACTGTAGATCGAGCGGCAATGAATGTTTAGTAACCCTTTTCCACTATTTTCCTTTTCTCCAACGCCAATAACCGTTCCTTTGCAATGTTGTCTTTTCAGATTTAACTGTTGCGCCGCCCTTTCTGTTATTAAGGAAACTTGCGATCCTTGGTCTATTAACGCTCTCATATCATGATAAGTTCCATCAGTACCCTTAACCTTCAGCATAGCGGTTGACAACAAAACCTCGGCTGATAAGTCATTTTCATTACTTTGACGCACGTGAGGGTTTTGAATTTCATTTTGTTTTGCTACATTTGTAGTCGATGTGTTGTACCCAATATTGCAGGCATCGTGAATAATGGTATTATGTTTCTTCGAGCATTTTCTACATGTTTGAGGTGATTTACATGGATTGCCATTATGACTAAATAAACAATTCATGCAGACTTTTAATTCCTTCACTGTTTTTAATTTCTGTTCACTGGACATTTCCAAGAATCTTTTGCAGTTATAAAGTCCGTGGCCGTTGTTGCATAATGGGCATTTTATTGTAGTTATGTTGCATGTTGATTTCGTAATAACTTGTTTGTCTGCGCTTCCCTTGTTGTAATTAAAATAATTGTTTGCTCGATGGTAAGGTAATTTTCCATATGATGTTGATGGATTTTGTTGAGAATATTGATTGCCAAATTTCTGTGGCAAGGTTTCGCTCTTGCGACGAGATGACTCTAGTGCAGTAAACTTTTTTTCCAAAAAGTCTAAAAAATCTTTGAGAACCGGTAACTCACGGCGATCTTTCAACGAGTCTATGTACTCGGAATGGGAGTCAACATCTAACTTTTGATCCAAAAGATGTACAAGTAAAGGGTCCCAGGTGGATATGTCCACACCCAGGTTTGTTATTGCATTAAGGCACTCTTGAGTGACGTCATGCATCTTCTTGATTGGCGCTAATGCTTGATGTTTTAAAACTGGTAAATCTAGTAACATGTTGATGTGAGATGTAAATATAAGCTTTTTGTTGTTGTAACGGCGGTTAAGGATATCCCAGCAAACTGTGTAGTTGTCCGAACTAATCGGCAAGTGTTGGATGAGACGCTCAGCTTCTCCTCGAATCTTACTCTTCAGAAACTGCATTTTTTGCGCCTTAGATAGTGAAGGATTGTTGTGGATAGCTTCCGAAAATAAATCCTTAAAGGACACCCATTGGTTGTAACTGCCGTTGAATGTTGGTACTTCTAAGTTAGGTGTTGTTTTGTCTCTATGTTTTTCCGACCACATTTTAGAGTTAATAGACTTCTTCAAACGGAGGTATTGCTTTTCGTATTTATCGTACAGTAGTTCCAACTCTTCTTTACCTTCGGCTTCCAATTCACTTTCAATCTCCCAGTGAAGACAGTCTATGATTTTCCAGCGTGATTCCAATGTTTTGATCGCATCTTCAAGTTCCCAATGTTCTAATAAAATACCTACGTCGATGTTCGATATGGTACGCTGGAAGGCTCTGTAATTAGCTGTTTGTTTTCGCAGTTTTTCGGTTAGCTTATTGTTAGTGTTGTTGGTTTCGGACTTCTCTTCTGTACTCTTGGTTACAGTCTCCGCATGTTCTTCCTGTTGCTTTATAATTTTTGTTAGATCAACACTCTCTATAGTTTTGTTAGATGTTGTTACGTTTTCTCCAGCATCCTGTTTTATGTACTGTTCTATGAAGTTTAATGCTTCCAGATAGTAGTTTCTTGTTTCGATAAAGTAACCTCCTGTGAAGTAGTCACTAGAACGATCTTTACACTCCTTCAAAACATCATCATTCTCCTTATACTCTTGAAACATAAGTTTTAATTCTGTTGCTTTCTTCTTAGCCACTAGCTTCCTGCGTTCCATGTTCTCCTTCTTGAAGTTAGTGAAAATCCTCTCGATTAATGTTGTAAGCTCAGCTTGTCTTGTTAGAAGATCTTCCATTGTTATTGTTTGTTATTAAGTTGTTGTTAATGTTAAAATGTTAGCGCACACACCCTATACTGTTATTGCTGATTCCCTCTGTGCCCTGGTACTCGCTGTTGTGATACAAGCACCTCTCAAACCGACTGGTGAGACCCGCTTCTGGGAGGCCAGTCGATTTGATAGCACAAAACACTGGTAGACACCAAAACACAGCAACGCTCGAAGGACCAATGTTCGGGGATGTGCGTTGTTTGTTGATGTTGAATGAGATGAGAAACTCGCGATTATCGTTAACTTTGTTTATTTACGAAAATCGTTACAAAAATGTTAGTTGAATGCACGCCCGTGTACGATGACGACCGAAAATGCACTAAAAGCTAAAAATTGTGGGCCGAGGCTCACGTGTTTGCGTAAAGGTGTTCGGTTACTCCGAACAATACGCTAAATAACGATAGAATTTAAACTATAAAATTATACAAAACAAAACACTTCTTATTAAAATTAAAGTAAAACTAAAATTAAACTTGTTAACTAATAACTAAACTAAACATCATGAGATCAAAACTTAGGGTAACTAAAAATATAATTTAAGATAGAGTAATAGAATAACATAACATAACATAACAACATAACATTTTACGTATCATTTTGTCGATGTTGCAATTTTTGGGATTCCAGTAATTGGGCCTTAAGGGTATTAATCGAGATATTGTAAATGTCAAGATCAGGAGCTGATTTAATCACTGAGTTCATCTCTCTGCTGAGTCTGACCAGTGGCGAGTTTACTCCTATATTGGTTCTAGTTGCTGGAGTATGATACAGGTTGGTTATGGG
The DNA here is from genome assembly GCA_033682625.1 of Helicoverpa zea x Helicoverpa armigera. Lineage (NCBI taxonomy): Eukaryota > Metazoa > Arthropoda > Insecta > Lepidoptera > Noctuidae > Helicoverpa > Helicoverpa zea x Helicoverpa armigera. The sequence continues at coordinate 60,369 of JAWIIS010000038.1, read as the reverse complement.
ATGTCTAGGGATATTATATGGTACTTTTAGTCCCACACTTCCCACAAGTTTCATGCAGTCTAATTTATTATTTAACAACTTGAAGAGAAACAAAAGATCTTGCATCAAACGACGGTCACGTAGGGAATTCATTTTATAGCACTGGATACGCTGTTCATAGGGACGCCGAGGAGATATTTCGCCAGATGTATAGGGTGTCCCAAAATTAACGCAAGATTTGAATTTGCCGCCATTTATGCAGTACAGTGTTGCCAACCCTAAAAACAAAATAAATCGACAGTTGACAGTTTAGGGTTAGTAAAAATGGAGCGTTACGCAATAGAACAACGTGTCTTCATTGTTGAGCAATATTTCAAAGATAATGCATGCTTGGCGGCCGTAGTTCGAAAATTTCATACAAAATATGGTCGGAATAGTGTTTTACCTTCGTCAACTGTGAAGCGATTAATTGAAAAAGTCCGAGACAGGATCGTCGGATGGGAGACGCCAAACACACTGGTCGTCCAAAAACAAGCCGTTCAAATGTCAATATAGAGGCAGTGCGTGCGAGTGTCGGTGACAATCCAGGAACCTCAATTCGGCGTCGTGGACAAGAATTGCAAATTTCAAGAAGCTCTCTACAGCGTATACTCCCCAAAGATCTGTGTCTCCATGCTTACAAAATTCAATTAACACAACTACTGAAGCCCAATGACCATGCACAGCGAAGAGAGTTTGTTGAATTTGGCAGGATGTGTTATTCCATAAATAACCCTATCCTATGTACTTTATGAATCAATAAAAAAATTACAATCAAAAGACTAAAAACGGTGTTTTCTATTTAATTCAAAGCTTGCGTTAATTTTGGGACACCCTATATAAGCGAGGTGCTTTGTGAAAGCCCTTTGAATGTTTTCAACTCTCTGTGACTGTACAGCATAGAACGGGTTCCATACCACGCTGGCAAATTCCAGGTTGCTACGAACTAAAGCGTTGTATAGGACTATCTTTGTTCTAACCAGTTTAAACCCTCTCGAACTCCTCTTGAGGAATCCAAGTAATCGAGCTGATTTCGTGACAATGCCATCTATATGGCTTCTAAAATTCATGTTATTGTCCATAATAACGCCCAGATCGCGTACCTCAGTAACGGAGTTCAATACCGCACCTTTGATATTATACGATACCAAATCAGATTGTTTCTTTCTGGAAAATCGTATGTGGCTACATTTTTGGACATTCAGCTGCATGTGGTTTAACCTGCACCAGTCCTCTATTCTGTCTAAATCCTTCTGAATCAAGAAAGTATCCTCATGTGATGAAATAGTTTTATATATCTTAAGATCATCTGCAAACATTAAGTACTTACAGTGGAGGATTTGATGTGTGATATCATTAATGAACAGTGAGAACAGAACTGGTGCAAGATGAGAGCCCTGAGGAACTCCTGAGTCTGCATAGTATGGGTAAGACTCATAACCATTGACGACTAAAATTTGCGTTCTACGAGCCAAATAGGATGAAAACCAGTTTAGCAGTGAACCATGTATGCCATTATACTCTAGTTTCAATAATAGCAGAGAATGATTAACTTTATCAAATGCACTGCTGAAATCAGTGTACACAGCATCTACTTCCAACCTTTTGTCAAGAGCTAATGTCACATCCGATACGAATTCTACGAGATTCGTTTCTACGCTACGACCAGCTTTAAAACCATGTTGATTCGGTGAGATAATTTTATTTATATGGCGAGTGACGATAGGACAGACAAGGGCTTCAAAGATCTTTGGGAAACATGATAAAATTGAGATAGGACGATAATTTTTAACATTGGCTGGATCTCCTTTTTTAAAAACCGGGACTTTTTTGCTCTTTTCCAAACATCCGGGAAGGTACCATCAGCAAGAGAAGAATTGTAAATAAGCTGCAATGGTAGAGCAAGTTCCCGGCAACAAAGTTTAACGAATAAGGGCGGTATGGAATCAGGACCAGGTCCTTTCGCGGTATCTATACATTTAAGTTTACTCAAAACTTGGTTCTCTGTAAATTTAACAGTACTTATAATTGAGTCAATCCCTGAAAATTCATTAGAGTATTTATTTACCGTAGTATTGGCTGGTGTACGACTAAAAACTGATACAAATTGATCCGCAAAAAGGTTAGCTATTTCTGGACCACCACTAACTACTCTATCATTCAGAAACATGTCAGCAGGTATGCTGGATTCACCACGACGTTTATCTTTTATAAACCTCCAAAACGTTTTAGGATTCTTTGGAATATCATTCTCAATATTACTTTTGTACTCATTGTAGCACTTATTCATTAATGTATGGCAGCGACTACGAAGTAATTCAAAGGTTAGTCTGTCCCGAGGATTATTATATTTGCGGTATTTTTGTCTAAATTTCTCCTTTTCAGACAGCGTCCTAATAAGTGCGTTGGAAAACCAAGCAGGATATTTTGCTTTTTTCTCCGAATATTTGGGTACAATATTGTCGATAATAGTTTGAAGCACACTATAGAAAGCTTCAACCTTTTCATTGACATTAATACATTTTTGAAAGGTGCAGTTCCAATCAACATTTTTAAGTTGATTTTTGATCTGCTCATAGTCGGCTTTAAAAAAGTTGTAACCAGAACGATAGTTAGTTTTAAGTTGTTTTATATCCGAGAAAGGAATGGATATAAGCAAGTTAGGGTGATGCGAGTCCAATTTACTTAGCAGGTCAGTAGGCTTGGTGACAGTTAGATTAGGCATGTTACTTAGCACTAAATCTAAGATCCTACGTTCAGCATTTTCAGTGGAATTAAATTGATGCAGTTGGTTTAGTGACAAAAAGTCAATTAGAGGATAGCCCAGTGAGTTTTCATAATTTGATGGGGAGAGATGTACCTCCTCATTATTCCTGTTCCAATTGATGAAACCCAAGTTGAAATCACCAAGAATCACAACATCATCAACATTATTTAGTACATTATTGACATTATCTAAGAAGTACTGTAGAGAGTCTAGTTTGACTGGAGGGGGCATATAGATAACACATAACGCTATTTTCTTTACATTATTGTTTACAGATAACTCTATAGACAGCCATAGATCTTCATAATTGCTTTCCCAGTTTTTCATTCTTACGGATTTAATTTTATTACTAACAGCTACAATAACCCCACCTCCATCTTTTTGGATACTTTTGAAGTCGATCGGTCTCTACGATAAATTACATAACGCGGGTCAATGAACTCTCCATTAGTTATACTATTATTTAGCCAAGATTCAGTGAAGGCAATTACATCATAATTAGTAAGCAAAATATTTTGATAAATTTTTATAAAAAAATGAAGCATATATGTTATAACGTATTACGTACGACATAGGTACATATATTACTCCCAAACATCTAAATCAGTGGAAGAGAAACAAACATCCATGTGTCCAAAAGAAGATAGTATTATAATAATAAATGATTAGTTTGTGACATGGGACTCACCTGCAGCCACTTATAAAACTGTAACAATATGTTGTTGAAACAGTAATAATGAGCATTTCCTTTAAATGAAAAGTAACGCGGCGCGGGTAATAGTGCGTTACTGTATGCACTTGTTATAAAGCTCATGATGAGTTGCGCGTACGCACGGCCGCGCTAGGGTCGCTACCGAGGTGCTCCACGAGTGTTTCCCAAAGCGATCCACCACATAAATAGGTAGATATAGCATTTCGCAATCCCCTCCGAGAGTTGTGATTTGAAATGTGAGAAATCTATTTTACACAATAAATAACTTTGACTTTCCAAATTCTTCGACACATTTTATATAAAGAATAAAGATATATTTGGTTTGCATTTTATTACCGAACTATGACTGAGTTACAGTCAGAAGGAATAGCAGTTGAAATCAAACAGTTAGTGATGTCTCATGTATGTGTAATGTTTCTAAATTACGTATCATTATTATTTGACTGATTTGTATTTTTTCTGATGATTTCTGGTATCCTGGTACTTGTAATAACTTTTAATACTATCCCTGGGGCAAAATGAAACTCAAAGTACCTTTGCTATAATAAATAAAACAATTTAAATAAATATGTTTTAGTTTCATATTATTTTAAAATAATGTACAGTTTATCTTTTTAATAAATTGTAGGTAATAAAAATGCCTTTATTGGGATTGCGGAATTTGAACAAAATAATGATCTCGTTTCAAAAGTAAAGTAAACAATAGAATGAGTGAGGGATATCGGGAACAAGCCCGCGCTCCGTGTGTCTGTGCTTGTTGTGGTTCACAAAAACATTATTTAGTTGTTATTTTCTAACATGATTTATATTTTAATCAACAGATGAGATGTACGTTTAGGTATTTAAATGTCGAAGAAAAATCACATCACAACCTATCGGCTAGACGTATACGCACAAAACTTTAAATGAATCATTACTCTGGTGGAAATAACTGAGTAGGTATTAGCTATAAATGTAAGTAAATAATGATAAGGTCTTACTGAGAAGCTGTAGCAGCACGGCACAGGCATCAGGTCTCCTAGTGTTTGGCAACTATATGTTTGGGTACATATACCGACACACACGTCAGTGTACATCAGTACACCTTTACTTTCACATAAATTAAGAAAGACGAGAGCAAGAGGTCACGAACTTCTCACGCAATTACTTAACACTCGCGATTATTTAGCGTACATACTTATTGCTTAGGTATACCTACTTAATGTAAATACGTTTACTGAAATGTAACAAACATGTTGCGCGTATCATTAGGCTTAACGTCGCGTAAATGAGTGAGTGTACATCTTGTGCAACATTCAGCTACAGAGATACGTTGGTCAGATAATTATAACATTGAGTTGAATGCTTCACCTGGTAGCAGTCAAATATACATACAGAAAATGTTTATTTGATATTTTACTTAATTTGAGGATATATCACGCCAGATATTGATTATAACAGCGAGTATGCATCCACACGGGCGTGATGGTGGCGGTCTTGCAGCAGCGTCGCGGTGTCACCCCCGGGACTGCGCGCCCGGCTGCCGGGAGTCCGCGGCTGCAGAGGTGAACGCGCTGCTTAATTGCTCCTGTAACATTAACTACGCGATTAGCATAATACTGCTTGTGTTACATTCATAATTACAATTAGCATAATGTGGGCGCAGTTAGCCGCGCCGCTGCACCTCATATTTAAATAAAATATGAACATTACGTAACGTCCTTCAGAGCGGCCCACAGTCACCGCGTGGTGCGTGCGCCGCCGTGACTCGGACAGTCGTATCGCCGACAGATCGCCGCGGATCATCTGATAACTGTTGTTAATAAATCGATTGCTGCTCTCGGTAGAACAGAGCCACTATACATAACTCCAAGTTATTTAGTAACCGTTACAAACGCGTGTATTCTTTCTTATTCATTCAAATCGTTGCTAATTACATCTTAGTTATTAATTAGCATTGTTTCACCGTTACTCATTTAAATTGTTAAAATATTCTCAGAATATTGTTGGCTAATGAGCGCTGTGGTGGTATTCAGCAGTGGGAGGACACGTGAGCTGCAGCTGAGCTGGCAGCCTGCAGCCCAGTGAGCTCACACGCTGCAGCCCAGTGAGCTCACGCGCTGCTCGTACAGGGCCGCTCGGTAGCACTCGCATTCATCGAGGGAAACGTGTCAAATCGGAATACCGATGTATTTGAATGTAGCATTCATATGATTGACCTCACAGCGCGGCTGACACGGCCGGCGCGGCTCCTCACACGCTCAGCGGAATCAGTTCGCAGATATTTTTCTTTTATACTATTTCACTCAAAATATATCCCTACTATCCCTACTAATATTATAAATGCGAAAGTAACTCTGTCTCTCTCTGTATGTTTGTTACGATTTCACGTCTAAACCACGGAACTGATTTTAATAAAATTTGCTACAGAGATAGAGTTGACCTTAAGAAAGAACATGGGATAGTTTTTATCCCGGCCTTTTGGAGAATTCTCTTGGAAACGCGATATAACCGAATTCTATGCGGGCGAAGCTGCGGGTGGAAGCTAGTTATTTATGCAAGCTGTGGATTTGCATTCGTGCCATATTCAAGGACGTAATTATGCTAATGATTCTCGACCCAAATCAACAAAAAAATTGGTACGTAATTATTTTTTATATGAACATTATTAGATAGCCCAGTAATGTTTTCCATCAGGCAGGTAACAACAACGACCACTAGGAAGTCATAGCCGCCGCTTCAGTAAAGCTCCTTATTATTCTGAAGTCAATGAATGATAATGTAAAGCTCTTATAAACATGAATATTCAAATAGATTCCTCAAAATAGCCTAGGTATAATTTGGAAAAATACCTAATTAGACTAATGACTTGTATGAAACTTGAACATGAACACGGTCGCTTGTAAGTAGTAGTGAGCGTGAGCAGGTAGTTCCGGCGCGTCACCAACAGTTAGCCGCGTATAAGGAGTCCACCGCTGTTGTCGTGTCGCTAGTTTTTAAGCGAACATTCTTACCGACCGTAAAGGTAATATGTAAATAGTGCGAATGATAACCGGCCGCCGCGCATGCGCGCACAGAAGCCTCACTCCGCTCTGACCGCGACTCCCTGCGACTCCCTGCGACTCCCTGCATCACACTCGCGGCGTCTCATGGTGGAGTTCACACAGTTTACTGATCGCTATATCGGTTGTAACTAACTACTCAAATTGTTCTCAACTCACCATATGTAAAGTCCGCCGATGGCGCTGTGCATGCGCCTGCGCAGTGCCCGTCGCTGCTGATTACTAATTAACGGATGGATCATTTGCATGAGCGCCATGTACGGCTCCTCAGCTGGACGGAGACAAACTTCTCGAGTTTGTCTGTGCGGTGTGCGATGTAGTCTGTATTTACGGATTTCAACTAATAACAATTCCACATAACGCACAAAGCGCTTCACTCGCACGTATTTGCATGCATCCTCGTCTACCTGCGCGCGCGCATCTGTCTGCATTTTTTCCCCTGAATCCGTCTGTCGAACAATCGCTTGCATATTTCTTTCTATTTCCATTAGTTTTTGTCGTCGCCCGCGCCGGTGAGACGTGAATACAATTTTTTCCATTGAGATTTATTGCAAAACGTGCATTAGGATCCACCGCCACAATGCAGGCAACATTAACGAGCTGCGCCACAATCTGTCACTGCGACGGAATACCTCATTCAAATTATCTACAATCTGTTCTTGTGAATTGTAGAGTTTCCTTTTGAATTCCATACAAGAATTGGCACCTACCAATCTTACCAGGGGGTATCGGATCGGATAGCCTGGGTAACTGGCTTGTACAGGTTAGATAGCCAGTTCCATGTAAAACACTAATTCGGGCGCACACTTGTAGTACTGCCTCAAGGTCTGCCAGTTTGTGCTGCAGAGCAAGCTGCCGGTGGTCATCCACCTGATGATGGCTGTGCAAATACTCACCCGGACGGTGACATGTCCGACGTATGTCAACATTCCTGTCTTTCAAACAATCATATGACATTATTAGTATCTTTTCATTTACTTTTGGTTCCATTATGTTAATGTACATAATTGTATAAATTCCATCTTAGGAATACGTTATAGTTAAACGTCGTTTTGTGTGTGCATAACTCCGTGCGCGACCCGGGTGTCGGTGTGTGTGTGTGTTCAACGACAATAGAGGCTTGCTCCAATAAACTGGTCAATTTCTTCACTTTCCTAAAACAACGAGCTGTGTGCGCTATAAATACGTATAACGGCGCGTGCGCACCTGTCGCGCTGACCTTCCCGCGCAACTATACCGCGCGAATATGTCAGCGACGCGTGCGTCACAGCCACGCGTCACCCGCGCCGCCTCGCTGCCTCGCTGCCTCGCTGCCTCGCCGCCTCACAACGAGGGAGGCAAGCATCGATAAATCTGCAATGCTCTGTTTCGGCGAAACCTCGTAGCGATAAGAAGTAGCAGTAATGGACTCGTATTGTGCGGCTGCGCATGATATGCCATTATGCGTGGTAAGGGTGGGCTGCGGCTCAGCGACAGGTAGCCGCGGGATCTATTGTGTACTCTCGGGAGCCATGATTGATGCATCTTTCTAGAGGCACACACACAAAAAAATGCGGTGAAATTAACTTATGCAAATCCTTTGTTGTTAATGCATTGAGTGCGGGATAGGCTGCGTGCGCGCAGTACAGGCTAGTTCAAGCCGCTCGGGACTGCCGGCTCCCGGTAACCTTTCAGTGAAAGTTACAGCGCACACAGTGAACGACTCGCCTGCACGGAACTCCTTCATTTATATACAAACATTACATATTCGATAAAAAGAGCCCTCGCTAGCATCGCAATAAATTAACTTTGAAAGCATGTTCAGCAAGACGAGAGCTGACCCTGACACTGAGCTGTAACACTCACGTGTTGTTCATTATCCTCATTAATCTGAGCGAGGTTACGTCGCTACGCAAACTAATTAGCTGGGTGCTTGCCGACGTCATTTGCATATCGTATAATTGCGGTGCTTCATATTTATATTCCAAAACTGTGAAGTTGATGTGAAGCTCCGGTCGCGGATGACGTCACGCGATATCTGTCATCAGTGGCGGGTGTTCGGCACGAGAGCTGCTCTCCGACACCGCGACGGCTCTTATGTACTTGCGTATCTGGCATATATCATGTTTATTAACGGACATTACGATAAATGTTCGAGGACTAATGTTAAACGAATCGGTGAGAATTACTATTACAAAGATGAACGGATATTTTATGGTATTAGTGTCACCAAACAGTTAGCGCTTTTTGGCAAGATTCATGAAATAAGTAGGTATGTGCGATGCGTGTGACGATCCGTGTGTGACCTGTGTGAGCGCGGCCGCTGTCGCCGGCGAGCGCCGCGCCACACCGCGCGCTTCTCACGGCGCCCGTTACGCACGCACACACGCGCACAGCAAAGGTCGCGCCACCCTCGCGATACCGTTATCTAAACCCCTACACCCTCCCCCCCACCCTGTCCGAAGCGAAATCACCTGACATTTAAAGTTTTTGCGCTAATCGCGGGGTGAATAATGTATGTGCCCTAGACTGGTCTAGTCGGAGGGCTGTCGGGGGAGGGGGTGACGTCCAGCGAGCGAGCTGCGCGCGCGCCATTCATCGCCGCTGCCGACGCGACATGGACACCGGTGAGTCCCATCACTCATTAGTCTGACAGCTTAGCGCAGGCGATGCTGCCCGAGCGGCCCCGCGGTGCGGCGGTGCTGCCGGCGGTGCTGCCTCGAGCGGCCCCGCGGCGCGGCGGCACTGCCGGCGGTGCTGCCCGAGCGGCCCCGCGAGACGGCAAAGAATTTTAGGTATATTTTTTACAAATTAGGGAAATTTTAAAGCAATTACATTTGTCGCGTTTCCGAGAAAGCTTTACAAAAGAAACATTCGGTTTACAAAAAGATGGCGCGACTTTCTAATTTATTGCTCGACCGGCGAAGGAAGCGTTAAAAAATACAACAAAACAATACAAAAGTAAAAATCGCACAAACGTTAGTGTGCGCCGTTATCCATTCCAGTCGCACATTCACAATGAGCCTGTCGTAAACGAAAGCGCAGGCGCAGCGCCGCAGTGCCCGGCCGGACCATCGCATGCTTTAATAATCCCCTCATTATACCTATGTATATTGTTCAACAAAAAGTTCAGACCGTTTTTTAAAATGCCATAAACAAGTACCTACTGAGGACTTTCTTCTTAAGCAAAATGAAAATATTCCGCTGAATACAAGTGGGTAGTAGGTTCGCAGTGTCCGGTGAGGAGTCCTCGCTGCAGACTCGCTGCTCCCTGGTGCAGCCGAACATTATGCAGGCCGGGTGCGCCGGGGGAGGATGACCTTTCGCGAGGTCCCGTTACGGGCACCTGCGCGGACGTTAGGGTCCCGCTAGCCGCCCCCGGCACCACGCTCTCGTAGCGGCCGGCGAGCCTGCCCCATGCCTACACATTGTCATTGATCCTTCAGTCGCCTAGCCTGCAGGCAGCACGCAGTCTTACTGACAACACTGCCTCTCAGTTACACTCATAGCGATAAAAAATGTAATTCTTTTCAGTCGGGCGCGATCACAATGAAAGTTTAGTGACCGTTTCTTTTCTGGAATGTGTTTAGTGAATGACGCATAGTAACCCAGTCTCGCCTAGTGCCTGTAGCTGCGCTGCAATGTTATCTACATGGAATGGATCGGTCTGTGCGTGAGATCGATCCGCATCTCGTAGATTATATCAACCGCTACACTGTTACAGTGAACCAGTCCCGAAACACCTGACTTGTTATATTATGAGACATGACAAAACACAAGTCTGCAAGCCTATAAGCAAAGCTCTGCATCGTGCAGTGCTCGCTTGCAGGAGGAGTGGTGCTGAGAGCGCGGTCCCGGCGCTGGCGGCGTGTTGCGTAACGCTGCGCGCGCCGCGGTAACGGGACGCGTCGGGGGTGACTGACATGTGTTGATATTTGCGACGCGTGCGCCGGCACCTGCGCCCCTGCCCTCCCCCCCCGCGCCCCGCACGCCTCGCCCCGCACGCCGCGGGTCAAGGTCGCGCTCGCGCTGACTTGCACTACTCGTATCCTTGTCGTGCCTCGTCCTCTTAATAACATGTTGGGGGTGCTGTTTAATGCTCTCGTTACATTTTATTTAATGTGCATTCTCGAGTATGATGTATGCGCCAGTCTGTAATAGTTATAAAGCGGTTCTGTATCTGACGTCTTGGGAAGGCAATCTATAGGTTTTATTCCGCGGCGCATGATTTGAGGCGTGAGTCGGCCTCGCTGCGGCTCTTAACGAGAGGACGTGATGCGATCACGGTGCGCTACATTTTTATACGCGAGATATTTTGTGGCAGCGGCACGTAACAAACCAATGTCGTTAACATCCACGCATGGAAATGTTTTCCATCAACTGCATATTGTTTCGTACAAATTACTTTTGAATTATTGTAATACACACCGGCTGCCACCAACAGCATTATAACAATAGACGTGCCCATTATGTACAGCAAAGTGAAAATAAAATGTGCCAATGATCAGTCCGGCTCATTACAATACCGTTCGCTTCCTGCCGACGCGACGCTCGTATGCGCTGCGGACGCTGCTGGAAGGATATCCTTCATTGTACTAAAGCTCAAGTAGATGCCATTGCAAACGAGGGGGGGGGGGACAATTTGCTGCTTCCACGGCGTGGGTGTGATCGCGTGACGGTTAGAATGAGCTCCAGCGCATCCCGGCGGCGCCCGCCCACGCGACTAAGCAAATACGCCGACGTTACGCATGCCACGCACAGGCTTGTCCAACTAATCGGTGATCGTTCGCGCACTGCAGTGTGCCACTGTCACAAGCCCAGTAGAGTGCTCTGGCGCGGCGGTCCCCGTCGTCCTCGTAAACACGCGCCGTGTGTAACGTCACCCGCGGGACCCTCGCCGGCAACTACTTCGACAGCTCCGTAATTTAATGCAGCCCGCCGATGGACTTCACGGGGATGTTCAAATATTCGCTCGTAAACAGTTAGTGGTCGCTGACCGGGGGCGCGTGGCGGCCATGCTAAACTTTACTTGATCATGTCAGGGCGTACACATTGCACATCGTTAAGATGATGAAAAGAATTCGAAACGCGTTTTTTGTTCTTCTTTAAATCAAATTGAAAAAATGAGTACCCCGGTATCTACAGCAAGTACATTATGGAACATCTAACACGATTCATTAGCTTTCCAGTGTAAACTTTAAGTTAGAATTTGCTTATTCCTCTTGACTTTAACAAGATGTAAATAAAAGTACCTATTTAAGAATATATGTACTGCTGTTGAGTTGTTTGTGAGCATTGGTTTAAAATACATATTTGACTCATTTACTTACATTTGCATGAGTTCCAGTGTGTGCATTCATTAGCATATGCATCGATATGCCTGCTTTCACGAGGGATTAGCACTCGGCGGCGTGTTCGCGATGACGCAGCTGTAGTAAGGTCTCCCGGCTGAGTCACGGCGAGCTGTGCGCGGCTTACTGCGGAAGCCGCACCGCTCGCATTATCATAATGTGCTGCCCCTCGCTGTGTCATGCGGCACCGGCGACACGCGAGCCACTGCTTCTCTCTCAAGTCTCTATCAGACATTGTCCCATATCTGCTGCTGGTAGTCGCTCGATGAGCTCACGCACTCACACTTCTGACTGAAGCATTCAATTTGACCTGCGCATGCGCGCCGCAGTAATTAGCCGACGTGTAAGCAGCGGGAATAAATTACGACTATGAATAATTGTCTAAATATTATAATGAGCTCGCCATTTTCAATTATCTGACGGGTGGTAATGAGCTCACATAGTGCGGCCGCGGTTCCGCTCCGAATGCGCCGACGCCGCACGAGTAGACAACCGGGGGGAGGGGGGGGGGGGGGCACATGCTCATCCGATGTCCGAACTTAATTTAATTAAAATAGTTTAATTGTAAATCTCCGGCTGGAGCGGCGCTCGTCACAACGTAAAATGGAATCATTTCAGTTTCATTAGTAAACCCGGTATAGTTTTTTTAAAGCTCAATAAAAATTAAACTATAATATGTATTATAATAATCAGTACTTTTAATTAAACTCTGAACATTTAACTTTTGGAATTGACATATTATATCGGTATTTATTTAAGAGAAAAAAATAGCTTTGGCCATCTCTCCCGGATACCAAGGGTGAGATAGCCAATGTAGGACGGGTAAGATGGCCAGTACTACATCTCACTTTTTTTTACAAGCAACAGAATCACCTTCAGGAAAATACTTGTGCCTAACTAGTTCCGCTGTGCTGTTCTGCTGTTCTCGTCGCGTGTGCCCCTGTGCAGGATGACAGCGCGCGTCAGTGCGGCACCCTCGCGGCGGGCACGACGCGCTGCCCGTACTGTTGACATCATTAGTATCCGGCGAGCGGCGGCGAGCGAGCGCAGCGCCCCCGCCTCGCCGCACATTCCGGGGGCGAGTGTTTATTCCGCTTATCTGAATTTTAAATTGTGTCGGAGTCCCCCCGGCCGGCCGCTGCGCACTCCGCTCTGTCGAATTCCTAGCGGTCTCGCCAATCCACCCGTAAAAACCCAATCAACTGGCCATTTTTGTGATGCGCCCCGCTTTGACACACGATTTCACTTTCGACCCGCGCCGCCGCTCCGCAGCCGCACGCAAAAACTTACACAAATAATTTGATTTTAGGTTTATAACGTTCTCGAGCGGCGACCTGGCGACGCCCGGCTACTGGCCGGCTACTGGTCGCGCGTACTCGCGTGTGTGACGTGCGCTGCCCGGCGCCTTCCCAGAACTTACAATTTGTTGGTCATTTGATTTAATGCCGGCGTGGGAAGGCCGGTGCACCGCCCGGGAACCGTACCCAGGACCAACGCTCATTAAGCATTGGTGTGTGGTTATCTGTGCCACTTCCACGACTCCATACACATTCCTTGATAGAGAATTCTCCAAACTTATAAGTGCAGTAGCCAGAACTGCATGATTTCTTATTGGCATAAAACATGGTATACAAAAGTGTATGTATTTGGTAAATATTATACATGTTTTCAGACTAACGCGTTGTTTTTATGGAAAATTACACTTATGAGACCCCAGCCGATGCCAACATACCTAGTTGGGAAAAAGGCTCGGAGGATGATGACACTTATGAGACAATAACAAATCTAACTAGACGTTTATACCTATGTGTATGATGGCGTTGCCTGTTACATCATAACGGAATCTGATAAGACTGGGACTGAATTGTGTTGGAAATGGAAAATGGTTATGAAATTAGGTGACGGTAAAGGTACATACTCAGTGACAACCCGACGGACATACACTGCTGACTCGCGCTTCTTACTGCACTCGAGTGTCGAGTGGCCAGTGTCAGAGTGTTCTGTCACAGCGCACAATGCGCGCTTCTGTGTGGGATACTGCGTGAGTCGCTATGTTCGAGTTGTTGTCCGGTTACATAACTCACTGATATTAGTACCCCCGATGCGGCACTGCTGCTCGTACGCACGAAGTGGACTGCTTGCTGTCGGGGGAGGCAGCCTGCACACGCAACCGTCTTCAACACATTTTGATTTATGTACGATGTAGGTACGAAGGTATAACAGTGTTGATATCGCGACGGGCTCGACAGCCGGCGACAATATCAGCGATCTGCGCCGCCTCGCTCGGCCGCGTGCTGCTGTCGTGTTGTGTGCTTCGCTCACACTCGCACAGCGGCGCACGTAGTCGTAGATCTGAGCTAACATACTACACCATGACGGCAGTCAGAAGCTGTTCCAAGCAACTGACAGTGTCGTATGCGTGGTGAGCCAACGTCTAACAGATTGCTATCGACCGCAAGGAGGGTCGGCGTATTACACACGTGTCAATCCGAACGATCCCAGCAGCTAATTACACTCACATTTTGTATTCAAATAAACGTTCTGAGAGCTGTATCCTGAGCCATTGTTTGTGCTAAACAATCACTCGTGGTGTTGGGCGCGGAGTGCGGACACACACACACATGCGCCTGCGCAGCCCGCACTACCGACACCCGATGATTACAGTGGACACGCCGCCCGCTAATTAAACGTAATGACGGTGTGATAAACAAACAAACAGTGGGCTCCGCGGGGAGAAGCCCGAGGGGGGCGGGGGAGGGCTACATCTGAATAGGAGCGGCTCAGCAGTCAGCACTCGAACTCACATTATAATATCGCACGTAATGAAGCGTCGTTGTCGGCGCCGCGTGTCACCGCGCATGCGCACCGCTCTGTTGTGCTTCTCATTGTTACAACAAGTTCTTTATGAAAAGCTAATTATAAAGTAGTACCATGTTAGCCGGGGCTGCCAGATAGAAATTATTAGATTTTTACATCTTATTAGATAAGTAACTTAGTGGGAAGCCAATCGGAATCTAGTGGGAGTTTTCAAAAGGTGTCACATTGTAGTCAGAGACATATTAGAATGTTTTCCTTCGTATTCTTGATCTATACATTCTTTTAATTAATTAATATTATCTAAATGCTGCATAATTTTATTTATTGTTTCATCCAATTGTGGCTTTACATTAAATAAGTTCCTATCTTAGAGTAATTTGACATTTTTGCGATTCACAAGCATTTATGTTGTAAAATGGTTCAGCTATTGGCTATTGCTGGCGGCATTTCAACTCTTAATTCTTAATTTAATTTTATTTATTCCTTTATTTCAGGCAACTAGGGCCCATAAAAATACAAATACTCATATATCGTACATTACAATACTTATAAACCAATACATAAAAATGTTCCATATCAATATACATATACTTACAATACTATATCTATAAAAACTTAAACATACTATAAACATATAACAAATATTCTTAAAACGAATGCACACGATGTGTCGGCGCCGTGTTTCGCTGACTGGTGGTGACTGCTGATAGTTAGTTCTCTTTAATGGGTGATCATGCGACATATTACATCAGCCGACTTAGATAAGTTAAATAGGTCTCCGTGTAACTAGCAAGCTGGCTGGAGTAGCTGCGCGCGCGCACCGCCGAGCAAACGACATCAACGCGCGGAGTGACGTCACGCGCGCCGCGAGCGCTGCGCGTGCGCTGACACTGCTCCGCTGTTTTGTTTACTGCACTCGTAAACGTTGTCGTAACTTTTATTGGCGTGTTATCTGGTCAACGTAATCCAATAAAGCGCGGCCGAGTCGCTCCGGCATGATCTCCGACAAGATATTCACATCAGCCTCACAAAACTCTATTACAACAGATAATTGAGATAAAATATTGGTTACTTGTGAAACGCAAACTCACGCCGGTAATAAGTGCGCGCGCGCAGCTTCAGAGACGCTTTGTTTGTGAGCGGGCTTCTCACCCGATGTGCTCGGACTAGTATAGTGTACTGCAGACATGTCCTGCCAGGTGAAAAGTACGGTTGACAAAAAACTCATTATTCGGATTGTAATCATTTAAATTCAGTTGGTGTAATAACAGTACTCTAATAGTATTCTGTACTATACTAGCTAGGCAATCATTTGCAATATTAAACTCGGTCCTCATCTGTTTTGTTTTGTTATTGTGTAATATTAGTTGTTTGTATTTTTTTTAACCGACTTCTCAAAAAGGAGGAGGTTCTCAATTCATCGGGATCTTCTTTATTATTTTTATGTATGTTCACCGATTACTCGAAGACGCTTGGACCGATTTACAAAATGTTTTTTTGTTTGATAGGGTTTACCTCCCAGGTGATCCCATAATCATCAGGTCAGGATCTGATGATGGAAACCCTGAGAAATCGAAGGCAACTTTCGAAAATTGTAGACATACGTAGGGTAAAAACTTGACACTAAGGCGAATGTCTGATAACACTACGCAGCGGTAAAGGTTGGGAGCTGACTTGATGATGGAGACCAGAGAGGGTCGAGGGAACTCGACAACTGAATGTGTAAACCGCCTCGTTTTTGGACGTATATTATTCGTATTGGTGAGAACTTTCTACTTATGCGGATATTGACAACTATGCTTGTCACTGACAAGCCTAAAAAAAACTTTTTACAAAATAATAAAACCGACTCCTAAAAACACTTAAAAGCAAAAAATAACTTAGTTTTTTTTTTGCTTTTCAGTGTTTTTGGGAGACGGTTAAATTTTTTTGTAAAAAGTTTTTTATTTTTCTATTTGTATGCCCTGGGCATGAACATATTATATTTAAGACCTACATTATACCTGTGTATCACGAATAAATGATTGATTTGACTGTACATACAGTCACAGTGTGTATTTACTCACACACATTGTGTATATTATAACACCATGTGAAACTTGTGGAACGCAATAAATGGTATGAATATGAATATACATAAATAGTTTTGTACCATACAATAACTAAAATAAATTATATTACTTATTGAATTATGGAACAAAAGTCAAATGGCTTTTCAGTAAAATGCAAAAATTTCGCTAAATGGCTATCCTTGGAGATTGTACGAAATATTCGTAATTAGCAGTAAAGAGTTTCACTTAGAGTGAATTTTATACTGTCGGAGAAGTTGCGCCTCGGCATGAGTGGAACTAAGCCTACTGCCCGCTGCCTCAAATAGAGATAGAGAGTTAATACTTTAAAGTTGAGTAGAGAGTTGATACTTTTAACGCATGTTAACTTTTGGGATATGTAATTTAAAGCTTTTTAGGAAAACTTATACACCTCATAGTAGAAAACTTATTACATGTTCGCGTTTGCTTTGTCGTTAGTGGTACCTAGTGCTGCCAGACCGCGTGACGTCAGCACCAGTGGGGGGGGGGGGGGGGGGGCAGGAGCGCGGGGGCAATGACCTCCGGCCGATTTATAAATTAAGATAACAAATGAAACTAAGCCGCGGACTCCACCCTGCACGCGGCCAGCCCGGCAGGCTCAGGGACGCTCACAGTTACACGGCAAACAATGCCAAAATGTTAATACTACGGAACCTTCAGACATTACATTTTTACTTATTCCTTTGCTGAAATTTCAATTTCCACAATAGCTATAAGTTGTAAGTAGCGCCAAGGCATAGTTTGGAGCCACTGCTGGTCCTGTTCCGTACCGCGCTTACGCTAATTATTCCGTAATTCGTCACAAAAATATCCATGAAGGCAGGTTTCGATAGCATCGGGGTGTGCACGCGCATCTCCGCAGCCGCGCCATTAGCGCCCCGCGATGCTATCGACGCGACGCACGCAACACTGTCGCCGCTGCGTCGCGTCCGGCACCGTCCGGCACCGTCCGGCACTGTCCGGCAGTCACTCGCCCGGGAACACGGAGCACTCCGACAGTCATTGATTGACTCGGCAGCAGGGGGCGCGGGAGGGGGGGCGCGGCCGGCATCTACAAAGCGGATAATATCTTCATAAATCGATATTTCCACCGCTAATAAAGCGATATTAATTATCTAGTATTCAAATCTCGGATGTTGAGCATTCGTGGTGCGCTCGTGACCGCGGCCCCGCGCCCCTCGCCCCGCGCCCGCGCCCGCCGGCGCCTGCGCATCGCCTCTCGATTAATAATCGCGGTCGACGGCCGCGGCCCGATTATTCGAGCTCGTGCGATTAACGATTATGATTCGATTATACTCACTGTTCACCGGTGTATTGTCATCAGCGCCCGCGCAACCGCTTAAATAGCCTCACTCGTGTCTCAGACAAAAAGCTACTTAAGAGTTTCAAGTAAAATAACATTTATTTATTTTGTAATATAGAGGTAGAAATTGAATCTTCAGTTTTTCTTAAGGGAAAGTAAGAACCAGACAACCGTCACATAACTATTCCAACACTTACAATCGCACTTGTCCTTAGCGTCAATGAAAACAAATCGCAAGTTGCAGCAACACTGTCGAATAGCATGTGTCCCACGTGCGGCCGAGTGTCGCCGGCAGCAGTCACTCCGCGGAGTGGCAACTGTCTCGCGCCGCACGATGCGCGGATCAAATATGTATGTAAATGCCTAACGAAACAAGATTTCGAAATATTCTCCACTAGAGAAACCAATGACAAGCAAAAAGAATCATGTTTGTAGTGAAGTAGGTGCGTCGCTCTAGCAGGCGACTAGACGACGGAGCTGTTTATTTCGCCACCGACTTCTAGATCGATGCACCCAACAGTTTTTTTTTGTTTCTTTTCAGTGAGTTTATACTTAAGTCATTATTTTTTGTATCTTTTTTAAGTTTATTTTAGCTTTTCTGTGATAAGCATAGTTGCCACGTTCTGCATTATTGGAATTCTCGTCAATCCTAATAATATAAGTCATTATTAACGAATTACATTAGCATTAGAACAAGTTAAAAAGTTACAAATCAAAATTACATGATAATTGAATAGTCTGGGTATAGTCGATCATCAATGTTACACGATTTTGTCACTCACGCACTCACTGACTGAGCGATCATCTAAGGTACTTCTAGAGGACATGCAACCTTCAAGGGCTGCTAGATAGGTTATCAGTCAAAGAAAACATATAAAAACCTGAATCCTACTAATATTATAAACGCGAAAGTTTGTATGTATGGATGTATGGATGTTTGTTACCTACTCTTTCACGCAAAAACTACTGAATGGATTTTAATGAAACTTTACAATAATATAGCTTATACATCAGAATAACACATAGGCTACAATTTGTAAACATATTGTTCGAAATACTAAACCTGCGCAGACGAAGTCGCGGGCACCAGCTAGTAGGTCATATATTTAGTGAATAAATATTAGCGGTTGTGCAGGAACATTATGTATGAACTGCGACTGTTATGTTTGTAACGCGGCGGTCAGAGTCAAATACAATGCCTTTCAATTATTGTGGCCAACACAAAAAATAAGAAATCCCACCAAAAACCTTGCCAAGTCGCTCTAATTATACTATAAAGAAAGACACTCACTAAATATTGATTTAAACCATAAACCACAAAATAAGTTGAACAGACTTTCTTGTCTTCTATGAGATCTCAATACTTTTTACGATGAAAAGATTGCATTACCTACCTATGTAAGTTTTTGGTGGGATAATTGATATCAAATTCAGGTTCCTTAAAAACAACTCTGTTTATTGAAATTCGGCCGTATCAATTATTTAGTGATTTCATAATGTTAATATTTTTTTGTAGATCGCTAGGTACCGGGTATGTAGATATATCTGTAAACTCACGAAATGGCTTCTTAGCTTTATTTCCAACTTCCCAATATAACATTATGTTACCCATGGTTAGCAATTCTTGCATGTTTCTTTAGTCTTCCGAACCGCCAAGAGCAAAAAGAATATCACCAGTTTACAAGAACTAGATACACAATTGATACAACATACGCCTAACAGTGTACTAAGTTGTTGATTATTAATTCATTATCATGATGTTCTATAAAAAAGTGTTTCTTATCCAATACAAATAGTTACCTAGGCAAGTATAGTATGCAATTGAAGAAAACGCTCGGTCGAATGCATGCTTATTATCGTTTTGACCATTTCCGTAATTCTCTTACAATCATTACCTATTTAGAATTCGAAAGCGGGTTTGTCAGTTTATTTGCTTGTCACACTTTCAACCAAACGTCCGAACACGACGTGATGATGACACGTGTCGCCTGTGTCCGCCCTGGCCGGCCGCCGGACAGCGCCGGACGCTGCGCTCACTGGAGCTGGCTACACTGCGTGCTGTAGTGGGCACTCTGCTCATTTGTGCATTTCACTATAACACCATTACACCGTGTCTTATTATTTGATCGCATGACCTTATGGCGTCGGGGGAGGTGCGGGCGGCGGGGCGGCGGGGAGGGGTGGTGCACCGGTACCTCGCACGCGAGTAATATGATATGTATGGGATTTCAATAATTTGTATGACGCCGCATCATACAGCATAATGAAGTCCGGAATAATTGATGACGCAGGTGTTGGCTCACTGCGAGCCGCGCAGGAAGCTCTGCCTGTCGGGATTCATTTCATGAAGTGAGCACATGAGCGGTGTGCCTGCTCCTGCGCGCTGCTGCTGACGGATGCCGGACAGCTGGACGCCGGACAATGTAGTGTGCGGGGCGGGGGGCGCGGGGGGACTAAACCTTGTTAGCTGAATATGCACTCCAATCTACGCTGGAATCGAATTTGCGCCCTCTTCGGCCCGAGTGGCCTTTTAAAGGGTCGCGACGAGATGTTGATGGATTATTTGTGAAGTGGCCGGCCGCCTTTGAAATCTTTCGCGCGTTAAAACGGAGGTAATCTCGGCGCGACCCTCCCGACCTGCCCCCCTCCCGCGCCGCGCGCCTCTCCCCCGCGGGCCGCGCGCCTGCACTGTAAACAGCCCGCAGCCTTCGTTTTGTTTACCTAATCATTTTATTGCCGGCCGCCCCGGGCCCTCTCCCTCCCCCCCCCCGGTCCGCGCCAGGCCTGCCCCGCTCGCCCTCCAGCCACGTTGAAATTTATTTGAAATGTTGTAATCGGCGTCGCGACAGATGTCCCGGCGCGCAACCCTTCAGGCTCCGGCCTCTTGTACTACAAGCCGCTATTAGATTTATTGGCGAATAAAAAACGTTCCGCACATACTCCTGAGAAAACTCGATCGCAAGCTGCGTCGTAATTTTTACATTTTTTACCCTAAAAATGTGTGTCAGAGGGGAGCGGGGCGCGCGGCGGGAGGCGACAGGTCCCCGCGACGCGGCCAAATCTCTTTTTTAGCGCAAAAACGGAGAGCGGAACAATGCCTGACCCATTTCCCGGCCGTGGGAAGGAATAACGTCTCCGCCGTTGCGATGTTTTATCATAAAAAATGCATTACCCCACTTTTAAAAAATCCACGATTGTAAAAAATACGCGATGCTAACGCACCTATTGTTCGACGGGATATTGAAATTTCAAACTTGGAAGGGTGAGATTTATGTGTAAAATAACGGTTTTACCAAAAAACTGTGAATCAGCTGCATGCTGAAGCTGACACGATCCCTCGCTGCGCGCCGAGCCGTGCGCCGGTGACCCAGTGCGGCACTGCGCGCGATGCTGCACCGGCAGTGAGCGGTGACCTTACACCCGCAACTACAAACATTTGTAACAGTAATACAACGAGTGACGGCCGCCCGCGCTGAGCCGTCCATCGCGTGATATGTCAAACATTTTTTATTCATGATTCAACTAAAATTTAATAAAGGTTTTTGGGACAAACTGCTCGTGTATAAATGAAATCATCCATTTATCTACGCACGCAGTATTACACAAGTACAGCCGAGTACACAGCTTGTCAGTGCACAGCCGCCATGCATCCTCTCTTCATATTCATATTCATATTATTTATTTGCATTCCACAATGTATAAAGTAGATGTTATAGTTAGGCTTACAGCTAGGTACAATTGTACACTACACTACGTTACAGTTATATCGGTTTTCTGTTGTCGTTTTTCTGTGGAGGACTAGCAGACAGGCATCGTCCTCCCGCCCTTCATTATCCATACAAACAAAATGACGCGTTTACAATAACTAAGTACTGTGAGATGTTGTTGTAGTACTAAGTATTTCTGGGTTAATCGTCATCTCGCCACACTAGACTCACCACGAATGTGTCCAGTCAAAATTTGAACATTTATCATTTCCCGAAGCGGCACATCAAGATTTTCATTCGTGTCCAGTTAATGAAATTTCAAATGACATTCATTTTCTGTGCCACAAACATCATCGGCCGCTGAATGTCCGTTTTGCAAACGTTTGAAACGCTAACATTGATTCTTAAACTCCTCCACAGCAGTTTTATCTATAACCCCTATTTCTTAGTATAGTGACATCATTTCCATTTCATTCTATTTTGGTGTGCCTGGTTCGTGATTAGCCTCACAACTCTCAGATAGTCCGGGTGTTCACTGCTAAACATGTACATTTAAGTATTCATTCTAAATTAAATCTGCCTGTCTGCCTGTCTATAAGTACATCGTGCTTTCACGATCAAGCTACTGAAACAATTTCAATGAAAGGTACAAAGATATTTTTAGAAGGACATTTTATTCAGGTGTGGAATGTGGTTACCTCGTGAGGGGGGTGGAACTGCAGGAACGGCCAGTGCTGATCGATGTATAATACATACGGTGACGGAGCGCACATACACAGGCAGTCATGAATAAGGAGGACATGACCCTTCTTAAAATCGAATCATCTCATCACAGGCTAGGATATAACGTTATACCTATAGCCAGCTGGTACTATCCAGTTACGACTTCCTTACAGTACATATATTATTTCACATCCAGTGAAATTGGAATCATTCAAATGGTCGATACGAATAGTATATCATTAGTGATCGTGCAGAATATGCCTCAGACTGTATGATGCTGGTCACGTGAAGTCGGCGGCGGAGTGTCGGCGCCGGGAGGAGCGAGGAGGGCCGTATGCAAACGAGGCGGGGCGGGGCGAGCGCTAAAAAACGCCCCGCGGTGCCCTCCCCGCGCCCGCCGCCACCCCCCGCCCCCCTAACGGAAACCGAATAAAAAACTGGCGCAATCTGTTCCGCGCTACGTAAAAAGTGAATCGGTGAAGGGTGACCCGCGACAATACCGAAGGGTTGCATTGTGCGCGCGCGCAGCCGCCGCGTCCCCCGCGCCCCGCGCCCCGCGCCCCGCACGCCGCAGCACACGTGCGCTATGTAGCGCCTTGTGTACATATTATTGTGAAAGGATTGATGCCTCGTTGGTCTAGCTGTCGCAAGCGCGGCTGCTGAGCACGAGGTCTCGGGTTCGATTCCCGAGTCGGGCCGAAATCGCTTTGTGGGTTTTAGAAGACTTTCACAAAGCAGCCCGGAGCCTGGAAGCTGGTGATTGATACACCCGTGCATCGGAGAGCACGTAAATGTCGGTCCTGCGCCTGATCTCTCTCCGATCGTGTCGGATTACCGTCCCATCGGGCTATGAGAGTTAAGGAATAGGGAGTGCACCTGTGTCTGCGCAAATGCTTGTGCACTATAATATGTCCTGCGTAGTTGGCTAATCTCCTTACATGAGAACAGCCGCCGTAGCCGATAATCGGCTAGGAGGACATCATCATCATCATTGTGAAAGGATAACATTTCACTTTTAACGATTCTCTCTCAAACTTAATAGGGATTTAAGCTGGGCGCCGTGTGATCTACGCCAATGAGTCGGCGCAAGCTTCAGTATCTCCGAATATACTTACTTTCAATGATAATTAATTATTATAAAAACTAGTATTTCCCAGTCCCCGGCATGTGCGGGTGAAACAAATACTGACTTGCTTACACTGCCCGTGCGCACTCACTCACAAGTTTAGCTATTTAATACATCCTCCGAGGGCACACACATACTTAATGCAAGTACTATAAGTATTGTCTTATTTAGATAGGTCCCTTATTTCAGAGGTTACAGCCAGACTACAATAGCAATTTTACAAAATAGCAGAATATTATAATTTCCCAAGTGCAAGTATTACCACTACAAAGTAAGCTCGACTGTAAGAATCACAAAAGTCGCGGAGTGGCGCGATGGCGGGTGCAGCCGCGCATGTTGCGGGGGTGTGCTGCTAGCTGTTGCTTGTAACGTTGATAGTGTTGGTACTGGCTGTACTCAAAATGAACTGAATACAATCAGTGATTGTTTGAAACACTCTGTCAAGGCGTAGTTACCTATCTGCATACGTGAGGATGCAAGTTTACTTTCGTACCCAATACACGCTGTTTTAAAGTTTTAATTCTTCTATACTTGTACTTCAAACTAAAACCTGAGTTTTGTATCTACACTTAAAATAGTTTGATCAGAACAAAAAGCAGACGCCGTTAAACACACCCAGATTGTAACCTATACATATTTGGGATAGGTTAAAAAACCTTTTCAAATATTTACCTTGTCTAAGTATTTATTAAAAGGTCAAGCCATCACGTGCGCGAAACAACGCGACAAAAAGCGTCGCAGAAACAGACGCTACAAATTATCACTATTACCAGTAGAAAACTTGTATGAGCTGTTTATAATATATCATTAAACCGTTTTTTTTAATAAGTGTTTTTTTCTCCGATAAGAGTGGGTGTCTCGCGATAAGAGATAAATAAATATTATTTATGCAAAATGAAGGCAAAAATATATTAAAAATAGGCATTCCCATTTGCATTGTTCCTTTTGTTTAATTTCTTTTATCGAATTTCGATTCGCCCGCGTCGAGTTCGGTTATATCGCGTTTCCTAAAGAACTCTTCAAAAGTCCGGGATAAAAACTATCCTATGTCCTTTCTCAAGGCCAACTCTATCTCTGTAGTAAATTTTATTAAAATCAGTTCAGTGGTTTAGCCGTGAATGCGTAACAGATGGACAGACAGAGTTACTTTCGCATTTATAATATTAGTACTTAGGGATTAACTTGCTTGACACACACGTGTTACGTACTGATATGATCGCTGAACAGTCCACTGTAGTGCAAGTGATATCATTATAATACCTAATCATTTATTTCAATCCACGTTAAGTAAGAACAAGTACAAAATAAAATTTCTACAGCGTCGAAGAATACATAAATGATAAAAAGATAGTCTAATGAATACATTCAAAAATAATGTTTTCCTCACATCTACCTATCTATCTATATAAATAAAAATTTATTGTTGTTCGTTAGTCTGATTAAAACTCGAGAACGGCTGGGCCGATTGAGCTGATTTTGGTTTTAATTTGGATTTTGCTAATAAATAAATAGATTACTCGCAGTGTGAAATACTGATCAGAATAACTGAGGCCCATTGAAAGCATGAAAACCTGAACCGCCTCTGCCGACTTACCGTTAACATGTCATATTCGATGTAGTGCTTCTCATAACACTTTGTTGGTTTTGAGGAGCTCTAAAACATATTATGTACGTACAGAAGGTACCCGTGAATAGAGCAGGTAGATACAACTACGTGCTCCCTCTATCTCTGCTCATATGAAGGAGTTCAGTTCGCTGTCACGCGGCTCCGGAGAGGATAAAACCAAACATTGCATGTTAGGAGATCAATGTTATTTTTATTTAATAGATATATGTATAATTTCCTTCAAAAGTCGTGGTTTTATGTACGCTGTGCTCGGTGCTGAAGCCAGTGGTCAGGCATGAGCCGCAGTGGCTCGCGGCGTCGCGGCGCACTCCCCCGGGCGGCGCGCTTTCATCTCCGAGCCGCGCTGTCACCCGCACACTCGCACGCACACTCGCGCGCTCGCAGACACCGCCCGTTTGAAGTTCAGTAGCACTAACAACGCTAAAGCTGACCGAGAGCGGCGCGGGGGCTCTCACCATTACTGATGATATACGACTGGTGCGCACATTAAATGTGATTAAAGCAATTTATAATGTTTATTTGGCCGCGATATCAATGATTAAAGCGTAAGTAAGGAGTCGCGCGCCCGCATCGCGCTGCGCCCGAGCCCGTGATAGCGGCGGCACGCGACCCCCGCGCCCCCGCACCCCGCACCCCGCACCCCCGCATCATCGGATTGTTAAATTAAATAGAGTTAACTGCCGCTAAAGGGTTGCGACGCGTGCCGCTCCCCCCCCCCCTCCCCGCCCCGCCCCCGGCGCCTGCGCGCGCGCACCCTCGCGCACTAGCCTCGCCACGCGCCTGCTGTAGCAGATTTCGATTTCACATTGCTTTGTTTGCAGCACAACTCTTTCTCTCCGCGAGCTATTCTAAGCAAAGTGCGCACCACATGCAACAGATTATAAAAACGATCATAGAAATATATTGATCGTTACGCGTTACGACGTGCTCATTAGTAAACTGTAATGACATGCGTGATCAGCAGCCCTGCCCGGCCAGCAGCCCTGTGCAGTTGTGCAGTACGCCACTTGTCCGCCGGGAAGCAGCATTGCTAACTAAGCTAGGAATCCCCATCTTTTATATTAACTGCAGTTATAAATTATTTTGATAAGTGAACAATTTTCAATTGTTAAGGGATACGATGACAACCAACAATTTTGATTGTGTACTCAATTATAATAACCTAAGATATTATTTAACTATCAAAGATTAAATGAAAGTATGAAAGTATTATTGCAGTATATAAGCTAGACATGTGCGTACATTGTAATGAGGAGGGTGAGCGGCGCGCTCATTTATCATAGCAGTTTAAATTAAACCCGTCACCGATATTGTCGCGCGACGGAATAATTTACAAATGACAGCCGCTCGCGCCGCTCGTAAATCACGCGCCGTGTGAGGCCACCCTTAACCCTTTCCCTGCCCCGCGCCCCGCGCCCCGCGCCGCCGCCCCGCCGCGCCCCGCGTAAGCAAATCAGTTGAGTTTAGAGCGTCGCTTTATCCGCGAGTGAAGGGTGGCGCGGCCAATCCCCGCGCCGCGCGACTAGCTACTCATCTACATACCAGCCGTATGTAAATGTGACACACGACCTATACGTGCCACAGGACTCATTCGGATTTACCTGCTTGATTCAACATTATTAGTAGTTACTTGTATCATACCTGTCGATATCGTTCCGAACATAAAAGAAACAGATCGAATGTTTTGTCAGGATTCAACTGTAGTTGTTGAGACGTGCGGGCGCGGGGTGCGGGGGGGGGAGGGTGCAGCTGCAAGGCTATTGATTAGCGCCGGCGCTGCACCGCCAGCACCGGCCTCATCACCGACCACCACGACTCCACCATCACGACAACACACCATCTACTCGACTTTATGGAAAATATACAATTTTAATTAAGTCATTCAAACCATGATTGGCTCCAGTAGATGCACTTGATAGAACTGTGCGTATTGCACCTCCACCGTCATCGGGGAGAACACATTTCAAACGAAATAAGATTAATAAAATAAAGATGTTATCCGATAACTACAATAAGTGTTTACGGACGCCCCTTCGTGTCGGAGCCCAGCAGCGGGCACTCCACTCGGGCCCTCCCGCGCCCTCCCGCGCCCTCCCGACCCCTACAATGCCAATCTTTAATTAAATATCTAAAGGTATGAGGGTTGACACGTCATAAAACTGCACAAATATAGAAATCAGTGTTCATAAAAACCCCATAAGAATGGTAAAACACGAAGGGTCGGCCGCTACGCGCTGCTACGAGCACACGCTACGCGCCGGACATCTGCTACGCCACTACGGCGACCTGCGTAGCGCCGCTACGACGCACGGTCACTTGCCTCACGCTGACTGGTACTGGATCTCCCGAGTGGAACTAAGTCTGGCTTACTTAACTAATGACTTGATTTCAGTCAAAACCCACCACCATCCGTATGTTTCTTGATTGATAATAATAAATATTCGATAGCATGTTACTGCTTAACAGGAAACATTTTATAACGTTCACTGCTACAGTGGAATCGCGCCTCAGGAACTCTCCAAACAAATACTCCCGAAATAACACTCGGTGGAGCGGTTACCGTTAAAGTAAACACACATTTATTCACTTTTAAAGTTCTCTATAAAGGAGGCGAATTTCTTATTCAAAGTAGCAATATGTTGGCGCCTAAACAAACACTGGCCACATTACGTAAATGCATTCTTTGGATAGAGATGCATGAGCCGGGGCGTGAGGGGGGGCGCGAGGGGGGCGCGTGGGGCGGGGGGGGGGGAGCGGGGTCGGCGGGTCACTACGAGCTGAATTAAACTTTCATCGGGCGCTGTTTGCGCACATTAGCATCACAAAGCGGCCGCCACCGCCACCGCGCGGCCGGCGGACGCTGTGTCACATCAAACGGGAGCTGCCCTTTCATGTTCCACAATCACTTTCCTAATGGTGAAGGAACGCTGTGTCCGCGACCCGGCGTGCCGCAATCGCTTCTTGTCATTTTCTTCAAACCTTTTAAATATGATATCGATTAATCTTTCATTTATTTTGGTTGTATCTGCGGACAATGTAATAGTGTTATCGACATTAGGATCTATAAAGAGTTATTGAGATAAACAAAGAGCAGGATGATTAACACAATAGTAATGAAGTAGTGGAGTGTCTCGTGCTGCGCCGGCCGCTGGCTGATGCCAGATATACACAATGATATCGTTTGTTTGACAATGGCGCGGTAACGACTCGGGGCACACGCTGCACAAGCCGTTTCATTTTTTATTTCAATCGAACTCGATATCGGAATTCGCGCATCGGTTAGCCGAACCCGTCGCTCCCCTTTCCTAAAAAAATTAAACAGCTTTTAAAAGCTCGATCCGTTCGGCGAAAGGGAAAAAAATCATCTCAGGTAATCGAAATAATGGCGAGATCGCGCGAAAAAAATTCACTAAAGGGCGGAAAAAGAAACGGATTCGTACAAAAAAGTTAAAATTTATAATTCTCGGGTGGAGGGTAGCGCGGGGTAGTGCGGGGTAGCGACACGCGGGCCGCGGCTCGGGCGCGGCGCTCGGGGCGCAGTGTGTCGCCTCGCGCCGCGCAGTGCAGTGCTCTCCCGCCATGGTGCTCTCCGCCTGCGTGCGCGACTCGCGCGCCTACTGCTCCGCGCGCTACCGTGAGTACCCAGCTTTACTGTACGCCTCACCACACGCACGCGGGTTTGCAACGCGTTCGCGACTGTTACTCGCTCTGCGCTGCACATATCATTATACTTGCACATTCCGTATGTTCTTAGATTTTAACTTGTAATAAGTTAGTAATCATCTATATAATACGGAAGTTATATTCACTCGCACAAACTCCATCTAACTCGTGAATGAATTGGTATTAATGTTTGTTATGACGTGAGCTAGCTGAAAGCTGTAAGCAAACCTCGCGTACTCCTGAACACATTGCTTTCAGTCCGTCACTATCGAGATACACCTGATGTTATCCACACAATGTAAACAGTATTTATTAAGTTGTTGTAAGATATTTCAACTCTTTCGTTTATTTATTTCTTAAATACAATGTGTTAATGTCAATTTAAAAAGACATGAAAGAAATATGAAAATCTGTAAAATTTAACAATAAAATAGCTTTGAATGTTGTTTTATAAGTTTAAGGGCCAATTTTTCAACCACTAGATAACTTTTAACTAAAGAATATGTTTGACGTTTTGTATAGAAAATATGTCAAACTGCCATATTTATTCCTCAGATAGTCAGTTAACTGTTGATTGAAAAATTTGTCCTAAATAAAAACAACTTGATTGCGTTTCAAATCATGAAACAACATTCAAATTGACAGTGACACATTGTAGATATTTAAGAAATAAATAAAATAAAACTAAAGAGGTGAAATATCTTACAACAACTAAATACTCTTTACACACATAGGCACTATAACTTACAAATGCATAAAGTGGAACAGGTGATGAGAACGACTTCAATCATTTTGTGATTTTGAATGTTCTTGATGACCTCTGAACAAATAACTCTGGAACACTGATCCAGAGTTATTTTTTAAGCATGGATCTTTTCAGTGTTAAAATATCTAATTCTATAATTAGGCTCTAATACCTGAATGTTTTATATTTCTTAGTGTTTAAACAAGAGTTCGTTTCCGCAGACAACTAATTAGAAACAGTTACATAAAAGTAATAAGATTTTTCGCCAATTTCACTAAAACTAACTAAAACTCTTCTGATCACGAAATCATAATTTGTGTGGGCTTCCACAATTACTTATGGATAAGTTCTATTTTATTTACAACTACATGGATGTATTTTGCCCGCGACTTTGTCCGCGTGCCGAAAAAACTTACGTCTCGTACTGAAGAAAAAGTATCTCGGTCTCCTCTATATCACCTATTTTCATACCGATCTCGATCGGTTCAATCGTTTTAGCGTGAAAGCCTAACAAACAAACCCACTTTCGTTTTTACAGTTCTGTAGAACAATCAATAAACGGGTATATCCATTATCATAAGTGCCTCGCGTTAAACAAAACACTTGTTAAGAGTGCATCGGGAGAGACAGACCAACGCCAACTACACTGCAATCCAATCGTAACTACAGTCTTTTGCAAAAAACGGGCACCTTGCGAAACCCTGGTAGTAACCGAATAGTCTTAATATATGTTTCAAAAGGTTTTAATTACTGGAGTATGTTACTAGCATCAAAAGGATAAGCCAAGCGTAAGAGTGTTTTCTTAATTTAAATTTTGAGGAATTGCTAAGACGCTGGCTATACTGGCTGGTAGAAAGTTCGTCAACGTTTTGAAAAGTTTTCGATTTAATTTTCAGAAAACTGATAAAACAGTTTTAATAAGTGATTAATGTAGCCTTCTGTTATATCACAATATTTATGATTTCCCCTTTGCTATAAATAAACACGACGACTGCGACAAACCCAAATTGAAGATAGCAGTGCCAGTTAAAAGACTGTTTTGTTTTTGCAAAAGAATTTATTATTGTATTATAGATACATCATCGTCCTCCCGGGATAGCTCCTGGCAGGTGGATGATGTTCAATAGTCCGGGGCTCGTTTTGCTTGGTTACTCGGATGAATCAAATCAAACATTTATTTGCTAGAATATGGTACATAAGGTATTACAGTAAGATCGTTTCGAACGTGGCGTTCATAATTTTAAACTACAATTATAATTGTATAAATTTTATGTAGTAATATTTTGAAATGTAGTTTTTCAAATGACGTGGCATGCAGTATACATTTTTCTTAAATAATTCTAGTTTTAATGGAGTTAGCTGAAGCCTTTTTTATGTAGTGATCGGCAAATTGGTCTTCCGTGCTCACTTTAAATAAATTGTAGTTCCTTTTAACAAAAACACAATATTTCAAAAATATATAAACAGGGTAAACGTAGGATTTTATGCTTTTGGAAGGTTAAGTTCACCGACATCATTGATATCAGTTTTCTTAAACCAACTGTTTACTTGTCTGTCATAGTTTAGAATGGCTCTAGAAGTCGGTGTCTGCAGCTCTGTTGACTGTATATTTAGCCACCGACTTCTACAGTAGAGCCTTGTCTGAAGTTATGATAATTTTTTAAAGTTATTTTTAAGGACTTGTACATTTGTAAAGATGAGTAAAAACTCTGTATTTTTTTTCTTGCGTTGGTTTCTTTAACTGGTTTCAACTAGAACTTAAGAAAGAAAACATTCATTAGCCTTACTAAAAATAAACACTCGAGCCTAAAAGCTGGTTTTCTTCTTATCTCTTTTTGCTGTACGATAATATTCCTAACATCTTCTTAAAAATCACTTAAGAAAATAGACCAAAAAAAATATGCTTAATCTTTTGTGAGTAGTGTGTACATCATACATCAATGATGATGATGATTATGTCATCCTAGCCGATTATCGGCTGTTCTCATATAATGAGATTAACCCACTGGGCAGGACATATTATGGGTATAGTTATCGGCACGAATCTTGAGCTCTGACCTACATCTGCGTGATAACTTAGTGCACAAGCATTTGCGCTGACACAGGTGCACTCACTAATTCCTTTACTTTATTACTTCTATAACTTCACTCTCATAGCGTGATGGGACGGCAATCCGACACTACCGGAGAGATATCAGGCCAATGTCGGTCCTGTGCCTGATACATAAATAACATGTAGGTATAGGTAGAAACAAGTTTAAACTCAATATACCTCTATTTAATTACTGATGTATATTTCGTCTAAGTGTGAAATACACGTGTGAGTAGACACGCAAACAGATCTAGTTTAGAGCTAACTAGTCATTCCATTCTGAGTCTTTCATCCCACGCGAGCATGTCACGCATCATACCTTAAACAGTCTGCCTAGAACATTGTCTTCTACTTGTAATATTACGCCAGTGCAGAAAACTACTGCTTTTAGTTAGCTGACGTCCAGTGGTTTGAAGGTTCCGTCGGATCTGGTTGTGCTTTCAGAATGCTTCATATTGGTTCCAAATTATACTGTATATTAGAAGACCATGATTAATGCTGGAAGGAGCTTGTTATAGGTGTATTTAAGGAAATATATAGTACCTAGGCAACATTATGATACTTCTGCTGGGCGATATGTATCCGCCATCGAGCGCTGCGCTGTGGATCGTCAACTAATCCGATCGCGCAAAAAACTACACAACTGTCGGTTTTTACATTGGTGACTATATCCACGAAGCGCACCTCGTTTCTGTGATTGCACCCTTTGTGACGCACACACAAAAACTGGTGATGACGTCTCAATGCGAGCGCAGTTTTTTCAGCAGATGCTACTTTTTTATCAAAGAATACATCTTTTAATAATTCGCGTAAATTTGAATAAATGAACATTGTGTCGACACAAATCCTTTTTTTCCGCGCAGTGAGCGCAGGTAGCGCTCCCACGCTGCGCCCGCGCCGCCCGCCTACACTACATGCGTGGTATTCGCGCGTCTACTGCTTATTGTAAAAGCTTATTTATTTTGGCTAGGCTATCTGATATGTAATGACACGCATGGACACGTGAAGGCTTAAAGTTAGACATCGGATATGGAGCAGCGTCGGCGGCGCAGGGCTCGCGGATAACATCAAGTGGTGGCTGATCCGCTCATTAATCAGCATTACTTGTAATTTGATAATCCGGTGTGTTTGTGGCTTCGTGTCACGCGCCCGCGACGCGACGCCTCGCCGCCTCGCGCTTATCCTATTAATTGCATTAATTCGGCTCGACCTACTGAGCTGATCCGCACAACACGCACTCTCTTGTTCATCATATATCTACCGTAACCAATGTAATCTCAAAAAAGGATATTTCAGTTTACTTAACAATTTATAGACGGGTAAACAATAATCAACTCCGTATTGGCTAAGCTTTTCCCGATGGTGGACCACCAAAACCTTGCTTATAATTTATTAGCTTATATTTTGGAACAGTAGGAATGATAGAGTGATGTGAATTCATAAAACAAGTGACATGTACTACTTAATGTGTAACGTGGAGTAGCGCCAGCTGTTGCTAACTCGCCTGTTCTGTTGCAGAGGAATCCGGCGAACTCATCAAGTCGCCGTCGCCGCCGCCCAGCCACGGTCAGTACCCCCCTCATCCCCCCACCCCCTCACACATACACACACACTACACAGAAGCCATAAGCACGAAGTAAGGATTGATGACTTCACTCTGTTCTAGTGTGAGTTATCTCATGTTCTAAATGTTCAAACGCTAGGTACTTCATGCTCGTGCATAGATAACATCTTTACCAACTGTGAACTTCAGAGCCCTTTCACATCTGAAGTCAAGTTGGATAATTTAGGTCAGCTTATTGACGAGTTGTAAAACGAATGAAAAACCTGCATTCAAAAAATACTTGAGACCTATGAACAGGTAATAACACAAAATTTATCTGAACAAAGCTGGCTTATTTAAATAAATAAATTATCATTAATTCTTGATCCTTAAAAACAAATACATTCAAAATATGTGATAACTTAAATTATGAACGCATCATAATGTTAAAGAAAGAAGGATATTATTTGTCAGAATACAATACAGTACATTAAGGTGTTATATAATATATGTATTAGCCTCTTGTATTCTACCATTACTGGTGTACAAATATTAAACTTATAAACTAAAAAAATCATTATAAACTATCAAAATGATATAATGCTAAAGTAAATATGTTATAGATAAATTGCAGGAAAAACATTATCATTAAATTACTTATCTATACTAATATTATAAAGCTGAAGAGTTTGTTTGTTTGAACGCGCTA
The DNA here is from genome assembly GCA_033682625.1 of Helicoverpa zea x Helicoverpa armigera. Lineage (NCBI taxonomy): Eukaryota > Metazoa > Arthropoda > Insecta > Lepidoptera > Noctuidae > Helicoverpa > Helicoverpa zea x Helicoverpa armigera. The sequence goes on along the minus strand of JAWIIS010000038.1, from coordinate 26,356 downwards.
ATCTCCGAAACTGCTGGTCCGATTTGAAAAATTCAGTGTTAGATAGCCCATTTATCGAGGAAGGCTATAGGCTACTTTTTATCCGGGTTCGTGCAGAGGTTCCCACGGGATGCGGGTGAAACCGCTGGCAGAAGCTAGTACTTCATATTTACATTGCATCTTTTAAGTAATCATTTACAGTGAACCTAGTATCATTTACAATCAGCATAGCAAATAATTAAACCGTCATCTGTTGAAGGCAATTTCCAGCTAAACTGACTTTACACGCTCATCAATATGGTTCTAAACCATCATTTACATAATTGGGTCGAGTATTATTTTAATTAGTACAATTCTCTTTGGTATAGTTGATAAAAGCGCTGGCATAGTGCCCAGATGATATCTGAGCTTGTAATTAGCTCCGGTACTAATTAGCAACAAACGTAACGTCACGGTGTGGGAGGCCGGTGCGCCACTGTTCACTTTCCTCTAACTAATATTGTCGGCATCATTAGAAAGTGCAATAGCACCCCTGCGGCTCAGTGCCACCTGCCCGCGCCTTGTCTCCCAGGAAGGGGTTTGATCCCGTGCGACGCACGCACCGATAAAAAAAATCAATGACACCTTAACCCCTTGTAAGAAAGTGCGCACGCGACGTCAGAGCTCGTCTCACCCCTTTGTGTAGTACGTGCCGCTCACAATACCACCCGGAACACTTTCTGAGCCACCCGAGTGGCTCACCGCACGAACAGTGTCAATGACGAGTCCACGAGCTAGGTTATAATACAACAGAGTTTCCTCTCAGTGTACCTACCTCTAGTATACCTGTCTCTGAGTCATGTTTGCTACTCTCTATATTTTAGTTCTTGAAACTCAGTGTGGACACAGATTGACAGTCGTTTCACTGTACTTCTTCGTGCTCGACACAGATGTAATCTTGTATTCCCTTGCTTGTTACCTTGCGTCTAAACTGCAGATGTAAAACAATGAAAATGCAAGGAAACCAAGCTGATGACAACATTACATGGGTGCAATACGCACTTGAAGTGTTTTATGTAAAACGTTAACGTATGTGTGTATGTTGCGCAGACGGATCGGCGAGCGGCGAGGGCGACATCAGCGGCGACGAGCGGCCGCCGTCCCCCCCGCGCGCGCCCTCCGCCCCGCTGCCGCACCCCGCGCACCCCGCGCACCCCCCCGCGCACCCGCCGCACGTCGCCAGCGCTGCCGCCGCCACCGCCGCTGTCTTCGTAAGTGTCCTGCCCCGAGAGGCGCAGCTACTGGCGCGCGGCACGTGCTGACCTGTTGCTCTTGTGTTGCAGAACGCGGCGGGCGCCGGCAGCGCGCTGGCGCAGCTGCAGCACCTGCTGCTCACCCAGCACGGCGCGCACTCGCTGCTGCTGCACACACAGGTGAGACACGCAGCCACTGATGCAACACTAACACACACGTAGTGACCAGTAGTAACCGCGTGCGCTGTGCACAGGTGCAGCAGGCGGTGGCACAGGCGGCGGCGCAGCAGCTGCAGCAGCTGCAGGCGCGCGCCGTGCCCTCCTCCGTCGCCGGCACCTCGCCGACCTACAAATACATACAAGGTTCGTACTCGCACTACGTACATGCAGTGCACGCGCTGTGCCGCTGAGCTAACGTGTTGTGTGTGCAGAGGGCCGGTCGCCGTCCCCGCGCCGCACGCCGCCCGGCGCCGGCGCCTTCCTCACGCCGCACACGCCGGGGCCGGGCCGCGCGCGCTCGCCGCACGCGCACGCGCACACGCCGCTGCACGCGCACGCGCACAAGCCGCGCGCGCTCGACCCCACCGCCGACGACACCGCCGACCTCGAGGAGTTGGAACACTTCGCCAAGACCTTCAAGCAGAGACGCATCAAACTCGGTGAGTGCACCGGCCGAGGCGCGAGCCGCCGTCGCGACTGTCGCCCGACGTCGTGCTGATACCGTTTGTCGTTCCGCAGGCTTCACGCAGGGCGACGTCGGCCTCGCGATGGGCAAGCTGTACGGCAACGACTTCTCGCAGACGACGATATCCCGGTTCGAGGCGCTCAACCTGAGCTTCAAGAACATGTGCAAGCTGAAGCCGCTGCTGCAGAAGTGGCTGGAGGACGCGGACTCGTCGCTGGCGGGCGGCGGCGCGGGCGCGGGCGGCGCCGCGGCGCTGGGCGCGGGGCTGGCCGAGGCCGTGGGCCGGCGCCGCAAGAAGCGCACGTCCATCGAGTCGGGCGTGCGCGTGGCGCTCGAGAAGGCCTTCCTGCACAACCCCAAGCCCACCAGCGAGGAGATCGCGGCGCTGGCCGACGCGCTCTGCATGGAGAAGGAGGTGGTCCGCGTGTGGTTCTGCAACCGGCGCCAGAAGGAGAAGCGCATCAACCCGCCGGCGGGCGAGACGCCGCTGGCGGGGCACGCGCACGCGCACGCGCACGGGCACGCGCACGCGCTGCACGCGGCCGCGCTGCAGCCGCTGGCACTGCTGGCGCGCGCGCCGCCGCGCGACTGACGCGCGGCGCCGCTGTCGACACATATCCTCTCGTTGTAAATAGTGCGCGGCTCCCGCGGTGTACAGACTAGTGTTAGCGTGTATATAGATGTATGTGCGGGCCGCTGCGCCTGCCTAGCCTAAGTTTATATTATATTATTACGTGAATTTTATTTATGTGCGAGCGCGGCGCGATCGCCGCCGCCGCTGTACAGAGCTCATATCAGTTAGCGCACCACGCGACGACTATGTAAGGTGGATGTGTAGAAAACTATCTATATGTTACAATAAAACATCATAGACATTACGAGTGCTTTCATTTACCTTCAGCAATACATAGCTGCTTATTCATATTCTTCCCCAATGACGCCACACAGCAGTAACAATGCTCAAATCAAATCAAAAGTCATTTATTCAAACTTGGCTGCAAAACAGCACTTTTCGAACGTCAAAAAAAAAATTTTACAAAAGACAGCCCCCAAAACGCCCACCCTTCACCACTTCCTATGTGTTATTGATGGGAAGAAGAAGTGGCACAACAAACTCCCCAGCAACACATGTCTGTCTGTTAGGTTAGAAGAACCTTAAACATTGTTTGATATGTACATTTGTATACAATTTAATTTGTATATTACAATAGAGGACAATACAGTAAAAATAATTTATACACCACATGCTAGCTAGCACTCACCCTACATACCTTAACTAACTCAAGCATTGAATATGTTTGATGAACAGAAAATTATAGCCTCCAATTATTTACACTTAATAGAATATCAGGGAGTGCCCACCTACATGTGCTATTCTTTTGTAAACTAGTAAATTAGACTGCTCAGCCAGAACATATGTAAAATAAAAAGAGTTTACAAATAAAAACAAAAAAAAAACTAAAGTTTTAGTCAGTAAGACGACCTGCGGCTTGTGGTGCACAAGCAGCACCCGTTCACGAGCATAACGCGAGGATCAGCCATCGCCCCCCTCGCACATCTTTGAGGGAGGGAGGCAACCCGACCGCCGACGCTACCGCAAGCAGTGCCGTCTAAGGGAGCATGACGTACTCACTGCTACACAACTAAATATCAAGATTAAATTATCAGTTCCCGCTAAGTAGTATTATTTACTAAAATCCAAAACAGAAAATTAATACAAAGAATGTATCTTGTTAATAATGTAAAAACATTAAAAAATGGGAGTAATTTAAATTATCTAAATAATATAGCTAATATAGCTGTCTTGCGTTCATCATGGCGACCAACTATTTATATCATTCAAATAATCATTGATGGTGTAATATGCCTTTTTTATAAGATCAGCCTTAATTGGTTCTTTGAATTTATTAAACGGCAGTTCTTGCTAAGCACGTTAAGAAGTCCAGGCGCTTGCTTTCGACATGCTGATAGTATACCCGTGCAATATGATTATAACTGACTTAGTTAAGCCATGTTAAGGGCCATGCTCGGTGTTTCTCTACGTGATCGAATCCGAAACGAGGAGATCCGTAGACGAACCAAAGTGACCGATATAGCCCACCGGATTAGCAAGTTGAAGTGGCAATGGGCAGGCCATATTGCTCGCAGAGCAGATGGCCGATGGGGTCGAAAGTATTGGAGTGGAGTAGAGACCGCGGACTAGCAAGCGCAGCATAGGACGTCCACCAACAAGGTGGACAGACGACCTTATAAAGGTCGCCGGAAGAAGCTGGATGCAGGTCGCCTCCAACAGGGGCCCGATTCTCCTAAGTTAATATTGTCAAAATCGGATAGAAATTTAATCGCAATATGATCGCAATAGCAATTTTAACCTTATCGGGCATACTGCTACTAATATAAGACCAATCGTATTCCAATGACATTCGATTGGTTTGCGATTGGTCTGCTATTTTGTTGATTTTCGTCTATACGGTAGTTTGCTATACAATCATATTGAAATCGTAAATAATTTGCAGACAATATGATTCATTATTGAATCAAAGAAACGGATAAAAACGTTTATTTAATAGAAAAAATAACGGAATGCCACATACGCTTCAATCATAATTGAGTCGGGATTGGATCTCAGTCGGATGTGAATCGTATGTCACTTAAGTAAAATAGCAGAATCGTGCCCCAAAACTAGGGTTCAGTGTTATAAAAAAAGAAGTAAAGTAAAATAAAAGTTTGCACATGTGTAAAATAAACTCGAATACATATTTTTGTGTTCCCTAGTTGCCTGAAATTAAGGAATAAATAAAATATTGAAAACCATGTTAAAACTCATTTTGAAGAATATCTTAGCACATAGGTACCTACGTTCTGAGGGCTGACCTCAATCGTAGATTTCGACTTATTATTTTAATGTGATAATGACTATAAAAAAGGCAAAGGAAAATATTTCGATTAAACCTGGACTACATAAAAAGTCTGAAAACTATCCCGCATTGAGCCAGCGTGGTGTTAACCCTCAATCCTCCTAGCCTAGAGGCCTAGAGGCCTCTCTCACATAGAGACATACTGGGTAGACCCAGTAGGAAGACAAAAAATAAAAAACGCTGATGAAAGTTACAAAAAAAAATCATTTATATTTTTGTTTGTTATTTATTTATTTGTATCAAGCATCTAAGGCGCATAGAAAAACAATAGGATAAATATTATAACATTAAATTATACACTAATACATGCTTTATATAAATATCTCAAAACTAATGCACACGAAGCGTCGGCGTCGTGTTACGATGTGTCGTGTTATATATATGCGTATATTTGAATGCCTCTGAGAACTATAAAGATCAAATGGTCCGATTGAGTGCGTATACCCAAGTCCCGTGGTGAGCCAATGTTGGTGGCCTCGAGGCCTCATGCGTCGGCAAGTTCGTCTCTACAGTCAAGTGTCGCATCCGTCCGTCAGAGAGTGGCCTAAGCAGGGGCCCGATTCTCCTAAGTTAATAATATCAAAATCGAATAGAAATCGAATCGCAATATGATCGCAATAGTAGTATTAACCATATCGGGCATTCTAATATAAGACCATTCGTATTCCAACGACAATCGATTGGTTTGCGATTGGTCTGCTATTTTGGTGATTTTGGTCTATACGGTAGTTTGCTCTACTATCATATTGCAATAGTTAATCATTTGCGGACAAAATGATTCATTATTGAATGACAGAAAAGGATGAAAACGTTTATTTCAAAGAAAAAATAGCGGAATGCGACATACGTTTCAATCGTAATCGAGTCGGGATTGGATCGCAGTCGAACGTGAATCGTATGTTGCTTAAGTAAAATTAAGAGAATCGGGGCCCAAGGCAGGCAACTCCTCCGGTACAACGATGTAACAAAGAGAGATATCAAGAGGTCAACACAGATTCAACGCGAGACCGAACTGAATATAGAGGAAATTTTTCAAATTACTCAAGCAGTTCCTCCTTAGCACTTTGTAAAGTGAAAAGTTTTTGACCCAATTTTAAATATTTTATTTTTTTAGTTATCTTTAATTTTTATTTTTGTTGGTTATTAGTTTTAAGTACAGTTAAGTATCAAGTTATAAAGATAGTTACATATGTATATTAGATTTAAGTGTCCGCACTATTAAAGTATTATATTTTTAAGTTAATAGTTTAGCATTCAGCAGACAAACCGTGTAAACGGTTTTGTGGAGCATAGATTTATAGCATAGATTGTAAGAAAACGTGTTTGTGATAAAAAATAAATAATAAATAGGTAAATATGCGAACTGTACACCTCTTAGTTCAGCCTAATGCACAGAAGGCGGTTTGCTACTCAACTGGAGGATAATCCCTGCTGCCTTGTGGCTGCCTACAGTTAAACATTTCTAGCCAGGGGGCAAAAGGCTTATAAACTAAGCAAACCTTTAGTACAAAATTGATATAAAGCTCTATATCATTGCTGACAACAATAAATCGAAACGACATCCGACAGCGCGATCAAGGATTTGCTTAAATGGATCAACGCCACCTAGTAAAGAATTTTGAAGTATTTTAGATAATATGATAATATCTGTTAGGGTAGGATAGGGTAATGTCTGTTGGGTTTTCGGTGGTACTTTTGGATTGCGTGAACCATCATCTGCCTAGTCTTTTCCCAACTATGTTGCCGTTGACTCCCAGGGTAACCGGATGCAGCTGAGTACCAGTGTTCGACTGTTGCGTTGGTAAGACTGGTTTGCATTCTTTCTGGCTACTTACTACCCGTAACGACTGCCAAATATGATTAAATGACAGCCGGGTCCTACTGTTGATCGTGCAACGAACTCTTCCTGATCATCTACCTGTCCTCTGTCATATAACTAAAGCATGAACTTTCCAAATCGGTCCAGTCACAAAGTCGGTAACTCACTGAAATATTGTACCGAATGCAATGACGGGGCGAACTTGTATTAAATAGAATCCAAATTGTCACCAAGCTTATAAATCGCATAATTTCTCATCAGATTAAGTCTACCCCATTCTTCTCTACCAATAATGAATTGTAGGTACGCTCTGCGAATTGCAAATAATAGAAAATATATAATTATGGGGCTTGCTTGTTATCTTTTGAGAAAGTTGCCTTTCATAATGATCCCAAAGGTGAGTAGCGAGCAGCGCCCTCTGTGTGCGACAGCGCGAGTCGCCGCGCCGCGCCGCGCGCTGTCTGCTGCCTGGTACTCGCGCGCGCCGCTAGGTGGCGCTCCATGCACTCGCTGTTGCAGGACAGCTGGGGCCATGGCTGCTCCGGTGAGTTAAACGCTCTAAGCATTGGTAAGAGTTTGAGCTTGAACAACAACAACGCCGTCTGATGATCTACAATTCGTACAGTACTTTATGGCTGCTTGCCTGTTTGCGAATGTTATTGTACCAAGAGATAAGCTGTAGTCGATTTCATTATTGATTATAGGTATGTTGTAGTTCGCATAGACCGAATACTGATCACTTACCAAAAAGTAGAAAAGATACTTAGGGTAAGATGGTCAACAGTGGATCATTTTTTTTTGACGCATTGTATTATAAAAACTAATAGTCAGATTTTTACGAAAGTTTGCCAGGGGCACGTGTGGTTATTAAGCTATTAAATAATATTAGTCTTTTTGACAAACAGTGTACAATAAAAAAGGTGTATATATTTTTTTTTTAGTGGGTTTTGATCCACTGTGTACACCTCTTGGTACTCAATGGATCGCCCCCTGGCTTACAGTGGATCAAAGAAAATCTGAACAGGAAAGTAATAAAAGTCAAAGTAAATAATCAACTGCATGTTTATTTTTAAGCATCGTAAACATTACTAACCACAAGAGACATAACAAAAAAAAATTCTATGAAACTTAAAGGAACTTTGTACTTTTACAGTCTTCATTGAATATTGCTATAAAATTAACTAGAATCTACTAAGTCTTGAACGTTACTTCTTTATCGCTAGTAAAGATTTCTTTTTTAAACGGTTTTATTTAGCTCACCCCGTTTGTTTTATTTATTCATTCTTGGGTCAAATTTAGAAATTGAAATTTCAGTGCCTTCCTGTTGTCAGATTGATCTGAAATTTGGTACACACCTTTGTTTCCGATGACAATACAATATAGTAATATCAATAACATTGCAAATCCAAGATGGCCGCCGTTTCAAAATGGCGGATAACGTAGGTTTTATCAATCCCATCAATGTGGGTATCAAATGAAAGTGCTCAACCAGTAGAATACAATGTACTATATAAAATTCAAATCCAAGATGGCGGCCTCTACAAAATGGCGGATAACTTAGGTTTTATCAATCCCATCAACATGGGTATCAAATGAAAGGTCTCAACAAGTAGAATACAATTTACTATGCAAAATTGAAATCTAAGATGGCAGCCGCTACCAAATGGCTGATAACAATTTTTAAACGGTTTTATTTAGCTCATCCCGTTTGTTTTATTCTTGGGTCAAATTTAGTAATTCAAATTTCACCCTCTTCCTGTCAACCGATTAATCTGAAATTTTGTATACACCTTTAATTCCGATGACAATACAATATAGTAATATCAATAACATTGTAAATCTAATATGGCCGCCGGTACAAAATGGCGGATTACATATTTTTCCACAACCCCCTCAATATGGGTATCAAATGAAAGGGCTACACAAGTAGAATACTGTCAGCAACCCCAGCGGGGCCCAACAGGGCCAAGGCCTGCCTGGGCTGCGGGATTGTTCGAAAGAGTTACCGTGGCCCTGGTACATAAAAGGCCTACGACGAAACATAACTATTTTTAGTCAGTAAGAGTCTGGTACTCCCTTACCGCTGCTGACCCAGGGAGGGGTCACTTGATGATTTTTGGCGTCGTTAAAAAAATTGACTTTTTTTTAAAATTAGATTGTATTAAATTAACTGGTAAGAGATCGTGTAATAATGATGCACTAAATGAATTAGATAGAATGAGGAATGTTCGGTAGGCATTTTCATTAAATACTAAAAACTAGAAAATAAAAAATCGGTAAAAAAACTTTTAAGTCAAACGGTTTTATCTTATGTGCACTGAAAACTAGAAAATAAAAAAATAGATACTTACCTGTCAACCTACGTAGATGGTCTTGGTCATATTAGACTAAAATAAAAACGTGGGGCCCCTCTGAAATCCTACCTATGGCAAAGCATATATCTTTATACTTTGGTAGATCATGAGCTCGGCGTTCGCTGGTGAAGCCGCTACGGCTGATTTATTGATTGTCAAAATCTCCAGTTACGATTATAGTAAGTCGTTGCAATCCACACCTATTATACCTCTAGAAGAAAGTACTACAGCAACAGTTAATGGGCCCCACGTTTTTATTTTAGTCTAATATGACCAAGACCACCTACGTGGGTTGACAGGTAAGTATCTATTTTTTTATTTTCTAGTTTTCAGTGCACATAAGATAAAACCGTTTGACTTAAAAGTTTTTTTACCGATTTTTTTTTTATTTTCAACTATCTTAAGAAATAGTAAAATAATAACAATTCTTATCTTAAATCACAGATTTTAAAAGTTAGTCTTAGGCATTATCTTCTACTAAAAATATCTATCAAAGAATTAAAAAATAAATAACTCAACGAATGTTAATGTGACTTAAATCTACAGGAAATGAATAATATGACTGTTGCCTGGCTGTACTACCACTAACGGTAGGCGTCGGCAATATTAGCCTTATGTCGTCATCTTTCACGTACGATAAATCAGGGACATCAGGCAAAACAAATTTCCCTTTTTTGTATCTTAAAAAAGACACATAAAATTCTAACGTATTGGGATTTCGTTCCTCAAGAATTTTGCCAGCAAAAAATATCTTTTGGTTCTTGGAACAAAATTGCACCAATACGTATTGACTTTCCTTTGGTAATTGCAGGAGTGGTTGTTTTAGTAAATCCTCTGTTATAATGGTCTCTTCACTTTCAACCCAGTCTCCTTCATCGTCTGTTTCGTCGTTCAGTATCATGTCATTTTCATCTTCTGAATCACTTTGCAGCACTTGACGAATAGCTTTCTTTCCTATCCCTTTAGTCTTAGTTTCTTTCTTCCTTTTGGCTGCCTTCTGTTCTGCAATAGCATTTTTTTCAGGAGTGTCAGTGGCTATAAGACTTTTACCTAATTTTCTTGGCTTCCTCTTTCCAGTTCTTGTAGGTGCTCTAAGTGGCTTCCGAAACTGTTCAGGAGTAATGATAGATTTGATTCCAGATGAAGAAGTTGACTCACTTTCAGGAAAAGTAGTGGACATAATAACTGCATGTTGAGTTGCAGAACCGTCAAGAGGCAAAACATTAGATATATCAATTAAAATAGATTTTTCTGGAGTGGAAAATACTGGCATCGAAGTAATTTCTGAATAATCGACAAAATTTTCAATTAGAGATGGACTCATTGTATTTCCAGATGCTTCAGTAGTGCTATTATTAGAAGGTATAGGAGAATGAGTTATTTGTAAATTAAGTGTGTTCTCTTCTAGCTCTAAAATCGGTTGCTGGTCAGTAATTGCGTTTTCTCCACTAAAATCACTTTCAGGTTGAGCATTTTGAGGTCTATCAGTAACACTGCTGGGTGCAAAGTCCTCGTCGGTAAAAACGTATCGATCAAAAGGAAAAATTCCCGTTTTTCTGAATGCTTGTATTATATTAGAAGGTGTCATAGACTTTGCGAAAGCCTGTCCAATTAATGCTCCCACGTCGTAAATAGTTACAGGGCATCCAGGATTGCGTAACATCCAGGAACTCATGGCGGAATAGTAAAATGTTTTGAAGGGTCCGTGAATACCAACATCCAGTGGTTGCAGTCGTGCTGATGTATGTGGGTGCAATGTAAGCACAGTAACCCCAGACTCTTTAGCGAGATCAAGCGCTTCTATGGAAAGGTGAGACTCATGGTTATCCATAATCAAAATCGATGGGTATTCCTTAGTAGTTCCAGTTCTTCGTATAAAATGCTTCATTACATCCAAGAACAGCTCACTATTCATCCACCCAGATGGGTTTGCCAGAATCAGTGATCCAGGTGGGGTACCAACAGCCATGCGAGGGTTTGTATTTTTTCGTGGGAAGACAAGCACTGGTGGAACTGCCTGACCCCCAGCGCTTATGATGTTACAAGTAGTGACAAGTGTCCCTTTCTCACCACTGGTGACTTTACAGAGGTTTCGTCTACCTTTTGGCGCTATAATCCGTTGGGTCTTTTGCACAGTGGTGGTACCGGTTTCATCCAAGTTATAAATTCTTGTACCATCAGCAAATGCAGGATGGCGCTTGATCACGTCCTCCAAGTTATCATAAAAATGACTGACGGTCTCTCTATTAAAAGCCGATGCTCGTGCTAAGCTGCACGCCTCGGGTTTACGCAGCGTCAAATCCTGATGTCGTTGGCGGAAACCCCTTAGCCAATCTATTCCAGCCAATTGGTTGTCTGTCCAGGTCTTTGGCATTCTGATGCCATTAATTTTGGCCATTTCGTAAGCAACTTGTCTACAATCCTTAACAGAAAGACCATAGAAAAGGCTTGCACATTTTATGTAATATTGTTTCAATATTAGCTCTTGGTCCTTAGAAAATACTTGGTTCACGGCGTAGTTAGGAGTCAACCTTGTCAGCTGGTTTTGCGCATTTTTTTCTTTGGCTTGATACCTTTGGAGTGTTGTAAAAGGAATATTATGGTCAGCAGCAGCTTGTCTAATACTTTTTCCATCTTTTATGGCCTGTAATGCTTCACGCATTTGCTCATGTGTATGAGCACCTACTTTTCGTTCTTCTACTCTATTCCTCGGCATTTCTGTAAAGATAAACTTCTATTAAGTTCCTCATTTAATTGAGGGTACACTCTGGGTCGGGGTAAGGTACACAGTGAATCATAATCCATAGTGTACACAGTGAATCAATCCACTGTTAACCATATTACCACTACAAAGTTCTAACTAAAATTTCTCAAAAACCACAGATACTTACGTAAATGTATTAGCTCTCAATCATACTACATGAATGTACACAAACAACTAGGATAAAATATTTAAAATAACACCAACAGATTATGACATATGTATAAACAAAATTCAACTTACTTTAGCGACAGTTTTTGCTCCCGAAAATTAAAACGGCCGGCTCTCGCGTCTGTTGGTGAGCGCGTCCGCGCGGCGACTGCGGGAGTGGGAGGGGGTTCGCGAACGAGACATGGTTACGTATTTGGTTTAGTGTTGCATTAATAAATGGCGCAGATGTGTGTGTGATCATCTGTGTACCACTGATCCATTGTTGACCATGCGACCCTACTTAATTACTGTAACGGTCACCCATGCCAGCCATGTCAAAGCCATGCCATGCCGTGCCGCGTCGTCTGGGTTCAGCCAAAGCCACAGCCATGACAACCAAGTACGCCATGGCAGCCACAGCAAAAAGGAAGTCAATTAACCACAGTACGTCACATCCACGTGTCAACGCGGCGATCCCCTCCTGAGTTCAGAGTGGGGGGTACAATTATAAATATGTCACGCAGCGCATTTTGTGATTGATTCTGATCTAGAACCTAGCCTAAGCCAAAACTCTGTACGATTGTTTACCCAATAAATACCTACCTGCAATCAAAAAAATAGTTGTTTCGCTCTCCTCTATTTCATTACCTAGTTAAAATCTTTAACTAAGTATCCAATAATGTTTTATTGACATAAAATAATTAAAATAATTTCTCATTAGGCCAGGTGGGTATTTACCTACTTAGGCAACTGCCAATCAGCAATTATAAATGAAGTGTTACGATTACTCAGGAGTTAAGTATGAGCCGGCCCCTGCAACTATTATAGTAATCTGTGCTTGCATGAAGGTGCAGTCAGTATGTACTACATTAGTTTGCTGAACGGTAGACTGCAGTGCTGGCACCTGTATAATTTTCAAATCATAAAAAAACACGCAAAGCAAATAGTTTCTAGAAGACAAATGCGCCAAGCTTTGCGCCAATTTTTTAAGTTTTGTATCTTTTCATTGACAAGCATACTTACTTGCCACTATCCGCAATATTGGGAAGATCTCTTCGTTACCAATAATATAAGCCCAATCACGAGGTAGTTAGTACATACATATATGTACACCGTTGCATAGTCCCTCTCCCTTTCTCTATGTATGCATGCCTACAATTTTCGAGAGTTGCCCCCGATTTTTCAACGGAATAGCTAAGAAGTAAGTAGGTATACCCATCAAAACAAAAAATAAATATTTAAAATCTGTTTAAATGACAGTTGCGATTCACCATTTCATCGTGACTTCCAAAAACGGAAGAACTCGTTATCATGATGGTCACCCATCCACGGACCGACAACGCTAAGCGTGCTTAACCTTATGAACGTTCCATTTCCCGGTTTCACCCGCATCCTGTGGAAACTACTACTGCCCGTACCCGGATAAAACATAGCCCAGGTAGGTATATGTTAAGTAAGTGAAAGAATTTATCAAATCGGTTTACTAATTTCTTAGCCTTTAGGGTACAAACAAAAAAAAAACACCAACCATTTTTCCTCTTTATTATATTAGTGTAGGTAGGTAGATAGTGCACAGATAAGATAAGGGAATAGATAAACACCTTTACAGACAGGTTACGCTAAAGTTGTTAGCAGAAACAAGAATAACGTCGAAACGTTGGGTGTTTGTCCGTGGAAATTCATGGTTTCTTGTAATAATGAAGCGAACATAACTTACCCTTGATCAATGAACCCTGCCACTGTAATATTGCCAAATACATGCACGAACCGCAGTGCGCGGTGAGCGGTGCGCGAGTGTGCGTGCTAATGTGCTGAGCAAACAGCGAGCACGGCGGGCTCGGCGCGCGGCGAGTCATCGACTCAGTGTGCACGCGCGCGCCGAGTACTGACCCCGGCGCCGCGCCTCTATCAGCGCGCTATCAGTGCGCGATTAGATACCGCCGCGCGCGCACCTGTGCCGCCGGCGCCCAGCACCGCCGCGCCATGAGGAGCAAGGACCGCCTGGCCGAGCTGCTGCACGTGAGTGTCGCGAGCCCGCCCGGCGCAGACCAGTGCCGCGCAGTGCAGAGCCGTGCAGTGAGCAGTGCTTGTGTTGCAGGCGGCGGGCGGCGCGGCCGGCGTCTACCGCGCCACGGTGGAGCCGCACGAGCCCGCGCTGCACGACGCGCGCGTGCACGACATCTTCCTGGAGGTAGGCTCGCCCGCCACTCGCCCGCCACTCGCGCGCCACTCCTGACCATTAGCGCCACGCTCATTCAGTAATCACCGGTAGGATCGTCAACTCATGACACACTTGCGGAATAGTTTCCAAGCTGCTTACGTAATATTAATGTATTATTACTTGTTAGCGGTCATTACTCATAAACACATTCCTACGCTTGATTGCAATTTGCAGTCCACTAGGGACATACTGTAATTCTACACTAAAATATACGTAAATCAACCTTGGGACGCAAATAATTGATCGCTTTGAGGCGCTCGCTACGAGAACAAGTACTCTAGCGTGGTGTTGTTTACCTACAGAGCTGCGACATTATCGCGCAGTGCATCCTTGACCTCGCGCCGGCTGCAACGTGAAACTATCACAAACTGACAATCACTGTTATTGTGCAATGCCTTGTATTGCTGCTCTATTACCTAGCTCATTTTATTTCTTAAGTACACTTAGAAATATGGCGTGCAACGATCGCCTCGATTATGCTACAGCTGATGGCTGAAATCCCGTGCGCTGTTGTGTTGCAGGTGGAGCGCATGCGCGGCTGGATCCACGAGCTGGACAGCCACACGCAGCTGATGCAGCGCCTGCACGCCGACCCCACCTTCCACACCAACAAGCGTGAGTAGCACGAGCCGGCAGCGCCGCAGCGCGCCGAGGCTCGGCACTGAGGCACGCGCGCGCAGACTTGCAGGAGCAGCTGGACGCGGCGGTGACGGCGGCCACCGCGGCGGGGCTCAAGCTGAGCGGCGCGCTGCGCCAGTTCGAGACGCGGCTGAGCGCGCGCAACGACGTGGCGGCGCGCATCGCGCGGCTGCAGTACGCGTGCACGCGCCGCCTGTACGCCGCCGCCCTCGCGCGCCACCACGCCGCGCTCGCCGCCGTGCGCGACCAGCAGCGCCGCCTGCTGCTGCACCAGCTCGACCTCAGTCAGTACGCCACGCTACTATCCGAACCATGCCCATCCGTCACTTGCGCCACCAGAAACATTTCATTCCCATTTCGACCCCTTTTCTATCGCATTCATTTGACAATCAAAATCATCATGGATACCTAGAGTTTTGTAGAAGCACACATGCCTGCCTCAGATTTACCTCATCATCTGCCTAGCCTTTTCCCAACTATGCTGGGGTCGGCTTCCAGTCTTACCGGATGCAGCTGAGTACCAGGGTTTTACAAGGAGCGACTGCCTATCTGACCTCCTCAACCCAGTTACCTGGGCAACCCGATACCCCTTGGTAAGACTGGTTGTCAGACTTTCTGGCTTCTGACTACCCGTAACGACTACCAAAGATGTTTAAATGGCAGCCGGGACCTACAGTTTATCGTGCCATCCGAAACACGGATTTACCTATCTTAATTAATAGATCTTTATTTCCTTAATGACCACTTTTATTGATTAGTTGTTTCGGACCGCGGCTGTACTCGCGGCGACGTGACATTAGCATAGATTCAGATTTGTATAGTGTTTTCGAGTGATGGTTATGCTTCTTGATGACATATTTCCGCATCACAATAATGGCAGTGGCCGAGTGAGGCGGCGCGCACGCATTAACTAATTGAGCGCAAACGGATGACTCCTCGCCGCTACACATATTGCTGCACACGTTTTGTCCACAAACTTTAAATTAAGTACCTAGGTATTTACCGAAATATTATTGGTAAGTACTTCTGTGTGAATTGACCACATAGAGTCATTTAAGTACTTATACCCATTTCATGCTACATTTCACACTGATCTGAACCATACATAAGAACTCAAATATTATACCACACATTCACCACACATGTTTATTATAAACTATGGAAAATGATTATTGCTAAATCCTTCTCCGTGTGAGAGGAGGCCTGTGCCCAGCAGTGGGACGACATGAGTGACGAGTGGGGTGGTGTTGCAGCGTCGCTGGCCGTGTCGGAGGAGGAGTGCGAGGCGCTGCTGGAGTCGCGCGACCTGGCGCTGTTCGTGCACAACGTGCGCGCGGAGACGGCGGAGGCGCGGCGCGCGCTGCGCGATGTGGAGGCGCGCCACGAGGAGCTGGCGCGCCTGGAGGCCGCGCTCGCCGACGTGCGCGACCTCTTCGCGCAGCTCGCGCACCTCGTCGCCGAACAGGTGCACTACAGAGGCTACAACTTGCTGCAGATGCTATTTCTATTTATTCCACTCTGATCACACCCGCGTGTTTTCTAATCTTTGTCCGGATTTGGCGATATTCGAGATGGCAACCATACTCCCAGGCATACAATTTTCAATGCTTGTTCTCGGTGAAAATTAACCGTAGTCGGTTAAAACTAGGTTTAGCCGCACTTCCAAAAACTCTTGGTACCTTTAGAACACACTTACGAAAGTTCCTTATTACATCACAAAAAAAACTAGGTATGACGATTTCAAATACGTCCATAATCTAGCGATAGCAGGTACCTGCCGTGATGCTCTTTCGTTGCCGTGTTCCGGTTCACTTGTAGTCTGACAAAACTAGTACTAGCAGATTGCATAATAACACATTTTTGCACTTCATTATTAATCATACATAGTTCATATTCAAACACAACACACACAGAACATAAAACACTTATTTCAAATACACACAGCACACACCAATTATCTACTCGACGTCCGTGCATCATTTTCGGGATCCAGCAGAATACCAGCGTCAGGTATTCTACCTGACACATGCTGAGCTGGACTCCCATTCGGTGCAAGCGTAAGACACTGCACCACGCCGTTAATTTTTGTATTTTGTGTTTGTCTTTCTACCCACTTCTTGTTTTGTTTTATTTCTTATTGTGTATCTTTATGGTGTCTTGTCGTTTGTCTGAATAAATGTTTTATCTATCTATGTATCTATCTATCTATCAAAATACCATTGTAAATATACAAACTTACCTAAGTACATAGTAACTTAACTGTATAAATTACCTACGTGTTCAAAGTGACCAAGTGTCCGCACACTGCCTGACTACTTGTTTGACGTTTATCTTACTGCATCCATAGTCTACGGAGCAAATAAGCAATTATAAGCCATATTCTTGTGAACAATTCGGTGTAAGGTCGCGTTGTGTTGCAGCAAGACCAGGTGGACAGCGTGGAGTACTACGCGCTGCAGGCCTCCGAGCACGTCGGCAGCGGCGGCACGCAGCTGCTCAAGGGCACCGTCAGCCGCACGCGCGCGCGCAAGGTACATCCATACTATCACTTAGTTAGTCCATATTCACTTATTGCGCTCCTAGTGTTTCACATCCTATGTATGTATATTCCTTCCCACCCAAATAATCATTGGCAACTTCCTGTAGGAATATACATAGTTACAGGGAAAATCTTCCCTTGTGTTATTTCAATAAATATTTCTCCAAAAGGCCCCGCGCATTGCGAAATGCGAATGTGGATGTTTCATAAGCTTATAATGGAGACGGTAGGGTAGTGCCTAGGTTACAGTTGGTGACACGATGTTGTTGTTGCAGAAGAAGCTGAGCCTGCTGGTGTGCGTGGCGGCGGGCTTCGCCGTCGTGCTGCTCGTGCTCGTGCTCACGTGACGCGCCCGCTCCTCGCCCCCCACGCACTAGTCACCTCATACCTACATACTAATTACTTTATGTTCTATATATTTTATTATTTATGTTACCTATCTTATAATAAATTATTCATAAGTAGTAAAATTCATTTGTGACAGTTGGTCAGCCGCTGCCGAATCCAGTTCATTGCAGTTAGATAGAAACAACTTTGAGGACGAGGTGAATAGGAGAATTCAGTTGGGTTGGGCTGCATTTGGGAAGCTACGTCAAGTCCTAACATCGTCGATCCCACAGTGCCTAAAGACAAAAGTCTTCAATCAGTGCGTCGTTTAAGTGCGTGGACACTGACGGTACGGCTGGTCCACAAGTTTAAAGTCGCTCAGCGGGCTATGGAAAGAGCTATGCTCGGCATTTCTCTGAGGGATCGCATCAGAAATGAGGTAATCCGTCAGAGAACCAAGGTCATCGACATAGCCCACCGAATCAGCAAGTAGAAGTGGCAGTGGGCTGGCCATATTAGCCGAAGAACCGATAACCGGTGGGGTAAACGAGTTCTAGAGTGGAGACCACGCCTCGGCAAACGTAGTGTAGGACGTCCTCAGGCACGGTGGAGTGATGACTTGCGCAAGACGGCTGGCACTAGCTGGATGCGAGAAGCCGAAAATCGATCTCAGTGGCGTGCACTTGGAGAGGCCTATGTCCAGCAGTGGACTGCGATAGGCTGATGATGATGAGCGAATGCATATCTAGGTATCATACAAGAACCTATGAATAATTTCATAGCATAGCATCATCCTGTTTCTTCTTTCATACGCCATCGTTCTCACTCGACCGGGTGGGATTCACTCTAAAAACGGCTAGTTTTATTTCTAACTACAGGGGAGATCATTATTTCTAGGGCTTTTATTTACTTAAGGCTTTTAGTTTTATTTAGATGAGACTTTTGATTTTAACACGTACATCGTGGAAATAATTAAACAGGGCTCCAAGAGATCTTATTATACACCTACATCTCGTATTACTCCTAAATAAATTGATACGATAAAAACGTATACTTATAACAAATCTGCAGAGAGGTCAATTCTGTACATTAAGGCCGGTTTTACAGTCACACTGACCATCGGCACTGACAGCTACGCGAGTAGTTTGTCTGAACATCGTCTGCGCTGACAGCTACGCGTCATTCAAAAACGCTTCATAGAGCTTCATATATTTGCGGTCGTCGGCGCTGATGGTCAGCGCATTATCAGCATGACTGTAAAATCAGCCTAAATATGTTTCCAAAATATCTATCAGGGGGTGATTAGTGATCGATACTGATGCCAAAAATGCATTGAGTTTTTTTGTCTGTCTGACTGTATGTTTGTTATAGAAACAAAAACTACTCGACAAATTTTAATGAAATTGGCACAAATATTGTTCATACTCCTGGGCAGGTTATAGGATACTTTTCATCACGCTAGGATTAATAGGAGCAGATGGGAAATGTAGGGAAAAGTTACTTTTCGTAAGCTGCCGTCGCGTGTGCAGCCTTAGGGTCAATTCCCACTGAAAGAGCAGCGGCCGTAATTGCAAGGGATTGAGCGCGAGCGCGGCGGCGCCGCGCGGCGCCGCACCGCGCCGCGCTCTTACATTTTCCGTGCTCTTACGGCCGCTGCCGGCCGCTGCTCTTTCAGTGGGAATTGACCCTTAATGGTTAAAGCTATATAGAAACCATGTTTGACGGAAATATTCTCCTTAAAATTATGTAAAAAATATCCCACCACAGCATATGTCTATCTTTTATGGTTGACTCACAATAACACTTATAACTCACAATAACTTCCGATAGGTAGCTAAGCAGTTCAGAGCTTTCTGATTATACTTGTCTACTCTAACGTTTATAACACTCTCACTCATCCCAATAGTCTAGATACGCATAGATTTAGATAATTGGATGGGCTGGTGATTATTATCCCACCCAAAACAAAAATGTGAAAGACTGCCAAGTTCGATAATATGGGAATGCTTCGCCTATAAAAGAAGTGAGATCTGAATAAGTACCAAGTTCCATACACATACCTCAGTTAAAAATAGTTACATGGCAAGTTTTCATACATCTTGTTATAAACCTACTAAACGCAATGAATCAAGTATTTAATTTTCTATTAAAACTTGCCAAGTAACATCATTAAAAAGTAACTATTTTTAACTGAGGTATGTGTATGGAACTTGGTACTTATTCAGATCTCACTTCTTTTATAGGCGAAGCATTCCCATATTATCGAACTTGGCAGTCTTTCACATTTTTGTTTTGGGTGGGATTTCATTTATTTTTGTAAGTTTGTTTATTTTTTTTTTTCTTATGATGAAGTTAGTTAAAGAAATGTCTCATTTATACTATCTTTTAGATTTTTTAATATGCACTATGTTTCTTACAAAGAAATGAACTAGATTAACTAAATGGACTAGATTTACCAACTGACTGACTGACATGTTATCACATATTATGTTCGTGGATCAAAGTTACACATTCGTTATTTTCGAAAGAGATTCACACTTGGCCGTTTTCAGATTTTTACTTTATTTTGACTAAATACAAACCTTTGTACCATTCGAAGACATATTATATAAATATAGATAAATTTAGTTCGTTTTAGTTCCTTAGTGGTATAAATTTACACCGGGTATAAAACACCTTCATTATTTTGAAACCGACTCACACTTGGCCATTTTCAGATTTTTCCCTTTACCTTGACATAAAGATCTACCTCCATGCCAAATTTCAAGTCAATACGATCATTGGAAGTGGTCTAGGTTTTTGATGAGTGAGTCAGTCAGTCAGTCAGTCAGTCAGTCAATCAGTGAGTGTATAGTAAAAATAGCGATTTTCTGACGTCAATATCTCAAGACCTACAATAGGTATATTAGTGAAATTTTGTATTTTAGATAAGTGAGGGGGTCTCAACAGATACTAGAAATTTGATATGCGTGAATAAAATAGATTTTGAGTTACAGGGGGGTCGAATTTGGCCCGAAATGGTCCGTGTAATATAACCCACGGCCGGTGTGTCGCTTTTTTTGCTCGAACTTGGCGGACACACTGCCGTGTGTCTAGATTTCTTCCTCTCTTTGCACAAAGTCCAAATCTACACGACACGCGCACGCCCAGCGCACGCCACCCGCATCCAACTCGCATTGAAATTTGTTAAATAAGAACTTGAGCCTTATAATGCATCAATAGATCTCAATTATCGCGGTCTACAAACGCACGCCACGCGCACGCCCCGCGCCCGCCTCACGCCCGCCTCGCGCCAACCCTGCACTCGCCCTGCCCGCGCTCTGCACCCACCCCGCGTACGCGTTGTGATACCTGGAAGCTACTACCTATGCCTAGTGAACGAAGTAGTCCAGTCACTAGTAGTTTATGTGGGCGCGAGGCGTGTGCGAGGCGGATGCAGCGCGAGTGCGGGTTTAAGGCGGGCAGAACGCATGCACGGGTGCTGTGCGTGATTGGCGCATGTCATCTGAATACTACTACTAACGCGGACGAAGTCGCTGGCAGAAAAACTAGTTCTAAATAAAAAAACCACAGCCGGAGGCCCACAAAGATTTGTAGGTTTAAAGTCTGAAGTCACTTCTGCAGGGAAAGGTACTCCCCTGTAGTTGTGGTGAAATCCCGCCGCTGGCCGGAGATGGAACTAGGCCGACATGTAGTGCGGTGCTGTACGGTGACGTCACAGGGAGTCGGCGCGGCGCGCAGTGCCGCACAAAGCTATCGCGTCGGCGAGACCTCGGCTCGTAGAAACCGAACACGACTACTACATCACTTTAGAACTTTATATTTTCAAAATTAAACGGCCGTGTCTGCTAGAGCGCTTGACAGGACGGAAAGTGGTCGGAGTGACCTCCGCTCTATTGACCTGGCTCTAGCAGCGTTGACACGCTCACTCCAGGCTAGAAGCGACTTGCGAATCTCGGTTCATTCCGCGCGTTCCTTACCCGCGCACAAACAAAGACCAACGCATTGAAAAATGCCAAATGTATTATGCAATTTGTTCTCGTGTACTTTAAATGGTAACATTTACCTGAGTTAAAACACATTTCATTATTATCACAGCATTGAATGAGCATTAAGATCCATTTGCAGATACGTATCATCTCGTTCAGATTGCACACCTCTGACTCTGCGGTGACACTCCCCAACATGAGTGTGAGTGTTTTGACAGAACAAAAACTGTCTGTACAAGCAACTGTAAGCTCGATCGAGACAAAATTACGAAATCTGATAAACTACCAAGACTCAAAATTACCAAATCCCCAAGTCTAGAAGCTAGTCACTGCGGCGCTGCGCTCGCGCCGCGCTGCATCGATCGAATCATTCGACGCGTTCCTAACCCGCGCACAAAAAAAGAACATTGTATTGAAAAGTGTCACAATCATGTAACGTTCCGTTACAAGTACATAAGGCAGTTCCTAAGGGGAGTACTCAAGGAAGTATATAAGGAAGTCCATGAGGTGAGTACATAAGGAAGTATATAAGCGGTGTACATAAGGGGAGTACACACCTGTAATAAATCTCATATCTTGATAAAAGCAGTCTACGTATACCTATGCAATTCTGATATCTAAATTATGCCTATAAATTACATAAACTTTCAGTAGATATATTGTTTCATTCAGTAACAAACATACAACACTACGGAAGTTTCATTTAATTGTAAATTAGGATATACCTGAATGTTTTTGTGGAAAACGAACAAATGGTTTATATGCTATATTTTTTAGTAGGGAAAAGTATCCACTTAGTCTAACACTAGTATTAAATAAACATTATTCTTTATAAAAGTCTTCTGTTGAACATACGATATTACGTCGGGTCGACATAATATCGGAAAGTTAATATCAAAACACTCGCAGTGACACTCCCTGGTCTTTTGATGAGGGTTTTGTTAGAACAAAAGATGTTTGTGCAGGCAACCACAAGCCATTTCGAGACAAATTTCATTCAAAACGCGGTAATCACAATATGACCTTGAGGCAAAGTTTACCTGCCCTGTACACACCGGGTGGGTGGGCGGGGCAATTTTTGACGTTTCGTAAAAGATATCGTAACAAAAGTGGTGTCAAAAGAAGCGTCTCGGCGAGAGCTATCCAATGATATATAATAATAGGTAAGTATAGTGCAAAATTTTAAAGTTTTGCTCGAAAAACTGTTTTTTCATAAAAAAACAAAATTTCATACAGAATGGCGAATAACATGCCGAAAATGGAGCGAAAAATTCGCACTTCAAAAGCCCAAGTAGGAAGCACAGATAAAATTAATGACGACTATCTCAAATACATGATCATAACGCAAATATAAGTTCGACAAAACTTGAATTTTCAAAATTATAACTTTTGATAAATCAAATTACATGCAAAATCTGCAGTACTCTTACCTTCTAAACAACAACAGACAGAGCACATCTAAAACCAGATCTTCTGAACTCTACGCCTATTAACGTAACTTTGTGCAACCTAACTTTGTGAAACCTAACTGTGTGAAACCTAACTGTGTGCAAACTAACTGTGTGCAAACTAACTTGGTGAAACCTAACTGTGTGCAAACTAACATGGTGAAACCTAACTGTAAGCAAACTAACTTGGTGAAACCTAACTGTGTGCAAACTAACTTGGTGAAACCTAACTGTGTGCAAACTAACTTGGTGAAACCTAACTGTGTGCAAACTAAATGTGTGCAAACTAAATTTGTGAACCTAACTGTGTGCAAACTAACTGTGTGCAAACTAACATGGTAAAACCTAACTGTGTGCAAACTAACATGGTGAAACCTAACTGTGTGCAAACTAACTTGGTGAAACCTAACTGTGTGCAAACTAACATGGTGAAACCTAACTGTGTGCAAACTAACATGGTGAAACCTAACTGTGTGCAAACTAACTTGGTGAAACCTAACTGTGTGCAAACTAACTTGGTGAAACCTAACTGTGTGCAAACTAACATGGTGAAACCTAACTGTGTGCAAACTAACATGGTGAAACCTAACTGTGTGCAAACTAACTTGGTGAAACCTAACTGTGTGCAAACTAACTTGGTGAAACCTAACTGTGTGCAAACTAACTTGGTGAAACCTAACTATGTACAAACTAAATGTGTGCAAACTAACTTTGTGAAACCTAACTGTGTGCAACCTAACTGTGTGCAAACTAACATGGTGAAACCTAACTGTGTGCAAACTAACGTGGTGAAACCTAACTGTGTGCAAACTAACTTGGTGAAAACTAACTGTGTGCAAACTAACTTGGTGAAACCTAACTGTGTGCAAATTAAATGTGTGCAAACTAACTTTGTGAAACCTAACTGTGGGCAAACTAACTTGGTGAAACTAACTTTGAGAAACCTAACTGTGTGCAAACTAACTGTGTGCAAACTAACTTGGTGAAACCTAACTGTGTGCAAACTAACTTGGTGAAACCTAACTGTGTGCAAACTAACTGTGTGCAAAGTAACTTTGTGAAACCTAACTTTGGGCAAGCTAACTTTGTGCAACCTAACTTACTATATCTTAACTTTGTGCAAAGTAAAAAAAAATAATGCCGAATTTGTGCAAAGAAAAAGAAAACGAAAGACAGTCCAAAATAAAAAGAAGTCCAAGTAAGTCGAAGTTGAGGGTAAAGTAAGTAAAAGTTAAAGTCAAAGAAAGTGGTCACATCAGTTTGCTCAGGGTTAGGTTAGGTTTGCTCAGGGTTAGGTTAGGTTTGCTCAGGGTTAGGTTAGGTTTGCTCAGGGTTAGGTTAGGTTTGCTCAGGGTTAGGTTAGGTTTGCTCAGGGTTAGGTTAGGTTTGCTCAGGGTTAGGTTAGGTTTGCTCAGGGTTAGGTTAGGTTTGCTCAGGGTTAGGTTAGGTTTGCTCAGGGTTAGGTTAGGTTTGCTCAGGGTTAGGTTAGGTTTGCTCAGGGTTAGGTTAGGTTTGCTCAGGGTTAGGTTAGGTTAGGTTAGGTTAGGTTAGGTTAGGTTAGGTTAGGTTAGGTTAGGTTAGGTTAGGTTAGGTTAGGTTAGGTTAGGTTAGGTTAGGTTAGGTTAGGTTAGGTTAGGTTAGGTTAGGTTAGGTTAGGTTAGGTTAGGTTAGGTTAGGTTAGGTTAGGTTAGGTTAGGTTAGGTTAGGTTAGGTTAGGTTAGGTTAGGTTAGGTTAGGTTAGGTTAGGTTAGGTTAGGTTAGGTTAGGTTAGGTTAGGTTAGGTTAGGTTAGGTTAGGTTAGGTTAGGTTAGGTTAGGTTAGGTTAGGTTAGGTTAGGTTAGGTTAGGTTAGGTTAGGTTAGGTTAGGTTAGGTTAGGTTAGGTTAGGTTAGGTTAGGTTAGGTTAGGTTAGGTTAGGTTAGGTTAGGTTAGGTTAGGTTAGGTTAGGTTAGGTTAGGTTAGGTTAGGTTAGGTTAGGTTAGGTTAGGTTAGGTTAGGTTAGGTTAGGTTAGGTTAGGTTAGGTTAGGTTAGGTTAGGTTAGGTTAGGTTAGGTTAGGTTAGGTTAGGTTAGGTTAGGTTAGGTTAGGTTAGGTTAGGTTAGGTTAGGTTAGGTTAGGTTAGGTTAGGTTAGGTTAGGTTAGGTTAGGTTAGGTTAGGTTAGGTTAGGTTAGGTTAGGTTAGGTTAGGTTAGGTTAGGTTAGGTTAGGTTAGGTTAGGTTAGGTTAGGTTAGGTTAGGTTAGGTTAGGTTAGGTTAGGTTAGGTTAGGTTAGGTTAGGTTAGGTTAGGTTAGGTTAGGTTAGGTTAGGTTAGGTTAGGTTAGGTTAGGTTAGGTTAGGTTAGGTTAGGTTAGGTTAGGTTAGGTTAGGTTAGGTTAGGTTAGGTTAGGTTAGGTTAGGTTAGGTTAGGTTAGGTTAGGTTAGGTTAGGTTAGGTTAGGTTAGGTTAGGTTAGGTTAGGTTAGGTTAGGTTAGGTTAGGTTAGGTTAGGTTAGGTTAGGTTAGGTTAGGTTAGGTTAGGTTAGGTTAGGTTAGGTTAGGTTAGGTTAGGTTAGGTTAGGTTAGGTTAGGTTAGGTTAGGTTAGGTTAGGTTAGGTTAGGTTAGGTTAGGTTAGGTTAGGTTAGGTTAGGTTAGGTTAGGTTAGGTTAGGTTAGGTTAGGTTAGGTTAGGTTAGGTTAGGTTAGGTTAGGTTAGGTTAGGTTAGGTTAGGTTAGGTTAGGTTAGGTTAGGTTAGGTTAGGTTAGGTTAGGTTAGGTTAGGTTAGGTTAGGTTAGGTTAGGTTAGGTTAGGTTAGGTTAGGTTAGGTTAGGTTAGGTTAGGTTAGGTTAGGTTAGGTTAGGTTAGGTTAGGTTAGGTTAGGTTAGGTTAGGTTAGGTTAGGTTAGGTTAGGTTAGGTTAGGTTAGGTTAGGTTAGGTTAGGTTAGGTTAGGTTAGGTTAGGTTAGGTTAGGTTAGGTTAGGTTAGGTTAGGTTAGGTTAGGTTAGGTTAGGTTAGGTTAGGTTAGGTTAGGTTAGGTTAGGTTAGGTTAGGTTAGGTTAGGTTAGGTTAGGTTAGGTTAGGTTAGGTTAGGTTAGGTTAGGTTAGGTTAGGTTAGGTTAGGTTAGGTTAGGTTAGGTTAGGTTAGGTTAGGTTAGGTTAGGTTAGGTTAGGTTAGGTTAGGTTAGGTTAGGTTAGGTTAGGTTAGGTTAGGTTAGGTTAGGTTAGGTTAGGTTAGGTTAGGTTAGGTTAGGTTAGGTTAGGTTAGGTTAGGTTAGGTTAGGTTAGGTTAGGTTAGGTTAGGTTAGGTTAGGTTAGGTTA